>CM041024.1:6087092-6749343 GCA_022984855.1 Dimocarpus longan | reverse complement strand
GCTCTTCTCTTAAGGTAAAACAAGTAGAATAACAAGATGAGAATGACAGAAAAGAGGATGGGAATTGAGAATATGAAAGCTTGGTAGAGTTTAAGTTGGAGAGCTTGACTGTACAAGTGAGGAGGAGTACTAGGACTTTGAGGAAGCCCCATCAAAGTTTTTCCGAGGTTGTAAAACCGGACAGATCAATGTCTGCAAGTAGTTGAAGAGATAGAGGAGAGGCACCAAGGAGACTTGTTGAGAGTGTTTATGGGGAGGGAGAAATTTCAGTAGAAGACAGAGAAATAATGGAAGTTAAGCATTCATGTTTAGTTTGAAAAATAACACAAAGTACATATAAATAATGTAACATTTTTCTAATGACAAAGAGGTCTTCAAGATGGCTTTTTGAGATCAAGATTTACCAGATGGTATCTATTCTTTTTCTTTTCCAATGATGTGACATCCCCAAGGCTCTCCACTAGTGCATGGGCCCTCGCACAAAGCACCAAGGAGCATCATGATTCATACTTGAGACATTTTTTTGGTGAATGACTTAGGTGTTGCATTTGCCAACCATCCAATTTCCTGCAAGTTTTGGTTCTTGCCTGGAGAGAATGCAAAGATCCCACCTGCAGAAATTAGTTAAGCTTGTAAGGTAGGTTTATTCTTGTTCAAGGAATATTTTTGTTAACCAATTAGTCTTTTCCATGGTTGGCATGTCAATGGCTTAACAACCTTCAAATTGAGATAAGTTATGATTATCAAAGTGGGTTTAAATCAACTTCATTTGATTGACACATCTCTATCTTATAGGCTTGTTATTTAATGCAATATTTAGGCCTGTATGATCCGCAGTGACCTTCGTTTGTTGGTGTTATATGTAACTTTAACCTAACAAATATTTTATTTTGTCTAAACATCACCAACCAACCAAGAGATTTTTCTGTTCATCAGAAATTAATTGGAAGATTTTTTAAGTTGTTACGATAGAGCCAAACCTGTTCCTTTTCAGTTTTTCTCTACTAAAAAACTATTAAAGAACTTATTCTTGGAAATTAAAGAATGAATTCTTTTCTATAATTCACAAAAAAAGTGAAGTCTAGGCTTTGATCTTTTTATCATTACATAAACACTGGGGATCAACAGCAATGCTTTTCTTTTTTCTTTTCCCCTTTTTCGAATTCAGAAATAAACTATCATTAAAGCATTGATTGTAAGGGCTTAATTCATGTCTATCACACATCTGTGTGGCAAAAAATTCTTGGTGCTGAGAATTTTTTAACAGCAAAATGTTCCATTTATTCATACTCAAATAAATATCTTGGTTAACGTGAACTGAGTCCCACAATAACTGTTCTTCATTTCTCTGCACTACTTTAATAGATATCACATTTATCTTATGATTCAACAGTAGCGCAACTTGCCCTGTTCTCATATTGTTGTAAGCAGTAGTTTTGCATTCTTTGGGATGTCGTTTTTGATTGGCTTCGAGAAGATTTCACTGTTGTTGGTGCATCATGAAGACAGCTCTCCCTCACAAAGTGGGGATGAGATAAGATCTCAAACTATATCAGATTCTCTACTTACAACAGAATGTGATAATGTTCTGTTTCACTCATGTTTTGAAAAGAAAATAATATTAATAAAAAAATTTTAAAAAGAGCACTCACTTTTATTCCTAGTAATGCCTAGAAATTTGGCAGCTGAAGAATCTTTCAATGATGAAGAAAATTATTATTTTTTTTCATTTCATTTTAAATCCAAACAATATAAGATGACGGCCAAAACCTTACCAGATCAGGTTTCACTGTATTAGTTATTTAAACATGATTGGCAGATGTTGACACCAGAAGACCTTATTTCCCAGCTGTAACTGAGTGCAAGTTTTGTTTAAGATTTAGTGCTCTCAATATGAGCCATTGTCACTATTGAATTTCTCTCTGGATAAAGATTATGGCATTTAGAAACAGGATCCTGCTTTGTAGTGGGCAAAATGATAAGCCTTTTCTTGACAATATTTTTGGGACTAATAGTGGCTACACTTCTTACAAATTGACTCGAGAAGTGGTTCTAAAAGCAAGTTAATAGACTACATAAATAAAAAATAAAACTAGCAAAATCCTAATTCTCATACAATGAATCAATTATATATCATATTTAATAATTTAATATTTCAACAAACCTCTTGAGATGATACTACTATAAAAGTTACCAATGAGACCATTGTATATATTTTTTAAAACAGACCGTATATCAAGGATCATTTTTCATTTAAATTAATTCAAGAAAGCATACAAGCAACAAACAGAAAAAATGGATACGGGTTTCAGAAAGATGTTTTGTTGATCTGGTTCGAAGAAAGTTGATATAGTTTTTTAGTAGAAAACATTACAGATCAGCTGTCACATTATCTGGAATGAGTTTTTGACAAAGAAAGTGAATTGAGTTGTGTCACTTAAGAAAATAATTGAACTATGGGAAAATGATTATTACTCCGCATATTTCATTCTACTGGCACTGATCAAATTTTGCTACCCAAAAAAAAAAAATAAAAAAAAAACAAATGGAATTCAAATATTCTGGGAACAAAAAAGATCCGCTAGATAGGAGATTACAGTCAAATCGAACCTGTTTTTAATACATCTCATGACGCAAAATAAACTAGCGCTTCACCTTCTGCTTCCTAGCTTTGAAAGTCATTGAACGGATAACATCATCATCTGTCTTCATTGTTCTTTCAAGAACGTCCATGGACTCAGGTTTTGTGAAGTAGGTGAATAGGAGGTAGATACCATCCAAGTAAGTGTTGGATTCTCCTGCCTTGTTTCTCTTCCTTATGCTGTAAGCTAGTGGAATGACCCCTCTGTTGAATACCTCTACATACATGCCTCCCCCAGCAACAAGTAACTGTTAGAATGATCACCATTAGTAAAACCCTCAAAAATTTTGCAATTAAAATGGCACCTGAAGCTCAAAGAAACCTGCTTACGCTAGCCACGCTCCTTAAATTTAATGTTTACGCAACATATGTGGAGCAATCTTCACTAGCTTAATTCCATATATAAGAAAACTGTCGAAACTCCTACTATTACTGGCTTTGATGACTCTAAATATATTTGAAACATCATAGTCAGATGATAGGTTCACTCTCCACATTAAAAACCTCAAGCTCTTTCTAATTATAACTTCTGACATGCTGGCATTACCATGCAAGATCAAGTTAATGAATTTTATGAATCTCGCACATATGCATTTGTTTGCGCAAGTTTTTCCAGTGGATAACATCCAAATTAGTGATTCAATAAAGACAATATACAATTGTTTCGTATAACAAGTTGGCATATACTATATAGTATATACAAACACTTGCGTAACATCAACATTCGTTTAGAATTTATCAAACTGACAAGCACAAACAAAAGAACCAACACACATACAACATAATTCACAACCCCAAATTCGCCTCACTAGAAAAACACATGCACAAACAATAACTCCATTTTCGCTCTTCGAGTTCCTGCAACTGCAATTTTATCGTCAAATAAAATTCGTTTACCATCCAAAACACTAAAATATTAAAAAAAAAAATCAAATCTTTCTCCAATCAATCTATCTGGCACCACCTCAACATCAAAAACAATATCCAATCAAACACCACACAATGCAAGAATCAACTTTGAATACAAAACCACCGTAAAAACATCAACTTTAACATTCAATATAACAAAAGTTGACATTTTTGTTTTTTCAACAAAATTAAACAATTACTGTTATTATTACCTCCTCGTACTTCTGTGTCAAAGCGAGTCTCTCATCTTCCGACATGTCCGGTCTGAGAACCATCATGGTCTCGTACTGCCGACACCCAGGTGGGCACTGCGGTTCCTCTTTGTCTTCAAGAGCTGTCGCGATGCCGCCCGACCCGGGTGGCACGGATTCCCGGTCATCATCGTCCGACCCGAACCCACCTCCGCCTTCGAAAAAGGAGCCCGAGAAGTCCAGTGTCTGCGCTCTGGCTGCCAAGCTCGAACCGGAGCTCCGTAGAGCGAGCGGTTTCGACTTTGCAGCCAACGGTGTGAGGCGGTGAGCCAAGGAGAGAAGTGGGGTTGGGGATCGAGAGAAATTTTGAGGGCAAAATGGGGTTTTCGTGTGGCGGGTCAGAGTTGATGATGTGAGCGAAGTTGAGGTCGCCATTTTTTTTTTCTCCCTCCGAGGGATGAATTTTTCAGCGATGATCGATGAAAATATGTGGATAAGAGGCGTTCGTAATGCGCACTTCGGCCCCTTTTAGTGACTTCCGAGTAGAGATTTTAGGCCCAAAATTTTGCCGGACAAAAAGCCAATTTGGGTTCGGTTTGGTGTTTTGTTTGGGCTCGTTTTCGAAAACCGAACATAGAAAACTATATGTGTTTTTAAAAAGTTATTTTTCGAAAAAAATAAGAGAAACGCTGCTACAAACATATAATTAAAGGGTTGAAAATAATAATGTATTGATTTTCTTTCTTTTCAAATTAAACCGTTATTTTGACTAAAAAAATTAAAACATTTATTTATACTAAACTTTTTTTGAAAAATAATTTGTAAAAACTACTACCAAAGGCCTTTGTAATTTTAAAAATGTCATTTTTATATTATGTTAACGTCGGAAAACGATTACTTAGTCAACGAAGTTGTTTTCGGGCCTAAACTACAGTTTCGGATGGTCACTAAAATGCATGCAAAGCAATAAGAATGAGAAGAAGAGGTCAGAGGCGAGGAGCAGAAAGACACGGAGATTTTAGAGTGATTCGGCCCAAAAAGATGCCTACGTCAACTGTTCACTCTCTCACTATTTTGACAGAGTAACGACACTCAGAATATTGTGTTCTTTTTACAATAAGAATCCTCCCTATTTATAGATAAATGAGAGAAGCTACAATAAAATAGAATAAGACAAATATATACAGTATATTGAAAACGTAATGATGGGCTGCATTTAATGCGCCGAGATCTCAATTAATACGGATGACAGTGCATTAAATGCGACCGAAAATACATTTAATGCGGTCGAATCCGTCGCTTCTGAGGTCTGCCAAAGGGAGATTTCAGGTGACTGATCTGAATATATCATGATAGGTCATCGAGATCTTGATCATAACTTCTGACAGAGATGGCGTGCATGACACGTTTCAGCACTGTATTCTACATTGCATCTTTGACTTCTGTTGACTCGTGATTCTGAGGAGCATGGCGGAGATGGATATTCCAGTAGACAAGATACTCATTTCACCTGGTGAATAGACGAGTCTCTGACGAATCCGGGCACCTGGAGAGTTGGGCAGACAAGCTGTGAGTTCATACCTCTGCGACTGGTTACGACAACAGGTGGGCAATCTCGTGAGTAAGTAGGTGTCGGAGCACGCCCAAAAATCACCGAACAACCAGGCGGATGAGCTTAGACGAATAAGTCCGGGCGAAACAGATATGACGGATAGACTGAGCGATCAGAACTAACGGTCAGAATGGTGGATGGCGTCAACGGTTACAATGACGGATGGCGCCAACGGTTACAACTAGCGTTCAGAATTGGCGCCAGCGGTCAGGGTCAACGCCAACGGTTAGGGTCAGCGAACAGGTTGACAGATGGGCTCAGCGATCACACTGAGCGACAGCGATCAGCGACCACGAATGGGCTCCTTGCCAGGAAGGTGAACTCGAAGAATGACAGATCATTGAGCCCTTGGGCCATTGGGCCTGCACTGTAGATCTCTCTGGGCCCGATTAGTCTGATCGCTAAATTACCCATAACATATTATAATCATCAATTTTGAAAATAGTTTTAAAAAATGACGTGCCAAACTGGATGCCAAGTGGCCCCCTAGTAAGAGTGACCATGTTTCCACCCCTTTAAAATCACATGCACACCCAAATTTGCTAATTTTTGAAAATTCCAATATTATCCATATTATCCTTAGATCAAATTGTTAATATTATAATAAAAATAATATAATTTTTTAAAGAGCAAATTACACAAGACTACGTTTAACATATGTTAATTATCTTAGACTATTGATCTAGTTTGACCAATCAAATGACACAATTACCTTTACAAAAGTATCTGATATTATCAAACTACCCTTAAATCAATGCTCTTAGATGGTTCAAAATCAAATTAAAAAAATAATAATAAAGAAAAAGTCTTTTCACCTTTAAACTGTGTTTGCTACTGTTGACGTGGTAAATCAGTCAACCAGATTCTTGAGCCCAATGCCGCACAGATAAGGAGACCTGCAACAGACAAACCCAATAATGGCAAAAAAGAGGAGAAGAAAGAAGAATAACACACAAAGTTTGAAGTAGTTCGACCTTTTTAGAAGTGCCTACGTCCACTGTTTCTGTTATTAATGACAATCTCTCTCTCTAAACGTTTACTCTCTTGGTATTTTGACAAGATGATAGCACTCTCAATTTGTGGATGCTCAACAATAAATGTCCTCCTCTATTTATAGAGGAGATGAGACTATAAATGGAATAAACAGACAAAAGAGATTGATCTTGTCGTAATTAATGCTGCTGGAGAGCATTTAATGCTTCTGACTTTTGCCAGGTCAACTCTGGCTTCACGTGGACTGACTGCTAACCCATGCCGGTTTGGTGAGATTTCCCGAAATTAAGCTGTCATCAGGTGAAATAACCTTACTTATCGTGTAAGACACGCCATCTTACTATCTTGCACTGGAACTGAGCGAACTGGGGTAGAAAACGGACTGAAGCGTCGTCGTGACGATCTTGACTCCGTGCCGGCCTGACGATCTCAACGTCGCGATGACCGGTACGCGACCTCAACGTCGCTATGAAGGCAATTGGTGCATGACCTTGTCTTCGCTAGTCTTCTCACAGACTCGATTTCGTCGACTACTGGAGCGAGCTGACGAATAATACTTCATACCTGGTCCTGGTAGCTTGGGCCACTTTCTTGATGGGCCTTTGCCAGCCCATTTGAGGAATCCAAAAATACCCATAACAGCTACCATCTCTACTAAAATTAATAAATAAAAAATAGAAAATATATATCCATCGTCCGAAGATGAAACTTATATAATAATAATAACCAATAAAAAGATGAATACATCAAGAACACTCATCTGGTTCGAACACACACTACCACCGCCATAGCGACAGCAAACACAGTTACCGTGGTCTGCTAGAAAGAGCTACGGAGAAGGCTTCCCATCGTATGTACCACCCAGGTCCCAAACAACGTCACGCATTACCATGCCTATGTAGTGGGCCCCAACCAGTGCTGCTCCTCCGTCGTCTAGTAGATTATCACCCCAACCACTGCTACTCCTTTTCCATCCATCATAATAGATTGGTGTTTAAGGATCTGAAATATGGAAAATTGAATGAGGTGATGATGTATATTGTGGATGATGAGGTTGATGATACTAAAACTTTTTCCAAAAAAAAAAAAATGTTCGAACCGAATCAAAACAAACCAAATTGATTTTTATTAGTTTGGTTTTACCTTATAATTGGTTTAGTTTGAATTGTAAATTTCTAACCGGATTAGTTTATGATTTGGCTTGGGTAGAGTCAAACCCACCTCAAACCAACCTATATCCACCCTTAACCACAATATTGAAAATAATAATAATGTACTGATTTTCTTTCTTTTCAAATTAAACCATTATTTTTTTTGTTGAAACAACTATTTCACTTATTTTAAAATGTTATCTTAAACCTTTTTTTTAAAAAAAAATAATTTGTCCTTTTAATTTTAAAAACGTCATATGTATTTTTTGAAATACATTTTTATATATATTTTTTGAAATGGTCATTTTTATATTATAATTATCAATTTTGAAAATAGTTTTTTTTTTTTAAAAAAAAATGACATGCCAAACTGGATCTAAATGAGCCCAAATTCAGGCCCATCGAAGCCTATAAACAACACAAAAAGAGAAATGCTTTCTTCGAAACCAAGCCAGAGACGAGGAAATCTGCCAAGAAAGAGTGAAAAGCAGAGGGACGAGACAGAGAAGGAAAGCGAAGAGAGACGATTCGGCGAAGACAGAGAGATGGATCCGAAGCTCACTGAAGTGTCTCAGCTATTCGAACGATTTAAAGCATCAATCACACGAAAGGACTACGACACCTGTACCAACCAGCTCTCTCAGCTCAAGGTCACTTCTTTTTAAACCCTAAAAAAAATCTATCGCTTTGTACAAGTTCCATTTTTGTCGATTCGCTTTGTGTTTCGGTTTCAGAATCGGAAATTTTTTGTGGGTTTTTAGTTGTCTAAGCGTTTGTTTTGACTAATTAAAAGTTGAACTGCGAGTCTATGATTTGTTTATGTTAGGTTTTGTTATTGATGAATGTTTCACTATTTGAGTTTGTTGATGTTTTGATTGTTAAAGAACTGATTTTTTTTATCTTAATGTTTGTTTTTTTGAAGTGGGTTTTTGTAATCATGGCTGATTGTGTTGTAATTTAAGAGATTGTTGTAAATGTGACTACTGATTCTCTATGTCTATGTTGTTAGATTAGGTTCTTGTTTGTCTGGTTATAGCAATGTTGTGTTCGGGACGGCATTGTAGAATTGAGTATCTTGTTTTTGGTGGGGTGCTGATTTGATTTGTGGGAAGTGTGCAGGGGCTGGAGCTGTTTTTTGTGCTGGTTGATATGCTTGTTATGATATTTTCGATATTGGGTTGTGGGATGAGTTGTTTTGGTTTTTGTTTTGTAGGTTCTGCTGACTGGATTCAGAAGCCTGCCACCGTTGTTTGAGGAAACACCTAATGCGGATCATGAATTGACATTAGCAAGTAATGTTCTTGACTTAAGTCTGTTACTCATGATATGCTCTGTTCATCAGTTTTAAAAGTGTTATTTGTTTTTTATTGAATCATGAGGATGAACAACAAGAGATCTTGATAGGAATGGTGTAAGATGAACAAGAGATCTTAATAGGAATGGTGTTAGATTTCATGTTTGGTTAAAAAATTGACATGGAATGAGGCTTTATAGAATGGATTTCTGTCATATCTGAAGTAGATTATTATCAAACGTGTTTTGCAAGTTTGAGTTAGGTTAGATGAATACAAAGTTGGTTTTAACCATTTGAAGAATAGAAATGATACGTTCAAGTTTTCTAAACCATGATGGACAATTTTCTTTGTCTTTATATTATTAGTTTGAAGATTGTTTTAGTGGGTGCAGATGATATCGGTTCTTTATTTGCTGAGGTTATTTTGCCACTGATATTCTTGTGTCCGATAATGTTCAGGGGATATTTATGAGCATGCTGTTCTTCTAAGTGTGAAGGCTGAGGATCAAGATGCATTTGAGAGGGATTTCTTCCAATTGAAGCCCTACTATACTGATGCCAGGTAAACCATTTTCATCTTTGTTTTAAATTATTGTTACTTGTATTTGAGGAAATGTGTTCATTCGCTGAATTTGGGGGGCTGCCTTTTCTAAAATTTCCTTCTTACCTGTTGATTTAGACGAAGGTAGACCCGTTAAAAAATAAGGTTTCTTGTATCTGTAAAAAATAAATCCAAAACTGATTGCCTGAGGTGTCTATCTAAATTAAATATTATTTCTAAGTTTCACCACATCCAAGCTAATCAAAAACAGTAGTGACTCTTTTGAATAGGAAGTAGCAAATTCTACTGACTCAACTATCACAAATCTTCCAATACCATGATTTGTAATACAATACTTATATATTTTTTTAAAATATGCTGAGTAAGTAGTTTCTGATGTAAATTGCTTGGTTTCTTTTCTTTTCTCTCTCTTTTTTTTTTTTTTTCCCCTAAAGGTAGTGTTAGTGACTTGAATTTTCTTTGGAGCAGGAACCGTCTTCCACCATCACCAAATGAGTACATGATCTTGGGTCTTAACCTTTTGAGACTCCTAGTACAGAATAGAATTGCTGAATTCCATACTGAATTGGAATTGCTTTCATCCACTGCTTTGGAGAACCTTTGCATAAAGCATGCCGTGGAGTTGGAACAGTCCTTTATGGAAGGGGCTTACAACCGTGTCTTGAGTGCTAAACAAAATGTGCCTCACGAGACCTATGGTTATTTCATGGATCTTCTGGCGAAGACAGTTAGGTAAAGCTATTTGAGTTCAGTGAATGGGGTTATAATTGGAAGGATAATAAATGTGCTGTAAAAAGTAGCAACCGAAAGTTTTGTTTAAGAAAGAAAAAACATAAAGGCTATTAGATGTGTTTACAACTAGGAATTTAATTTTCTCTTGTAGTGTTTTGGAGAAGGTTCTGTTCTGCTATCTGTTATATCTAGGTTTACTTTTTATATATTTTTTATGTCTGGTATTTGTTTTCTCGTGATTAATTAGAACTGACAGTTTTAATTGACTAAATCAATTCTTATCTAATATTTCCTTTCTCTTCACAAACATATGGTACAATAATAGTGTACCGTGTACCTTAGAATAGGATAATGCAAATCCTAGAAAAAGGCTTTGTTTGTGATATTTTTAAAATCCTCTACCACTTTCTGAGTGTCACATCGTTTTTGACCATCCAAACTGAGGATCCAAGGTATTTTAATTGACTTCAAGAAATTTGTATCAGTTATAACTTCTGTTTTGTCATGCCATATGCCACGCACTTACTAAGTTGTTTATGTTCTGTCATTTCTAGAGACGAGATAGCTGGGTGTAGTGAGAAGGCGTATGATTATCTTTCAATAAATGATACCCGCCAAATGTTGCTGTTCACTTCTGAGCAAGAACTCTTGGAATATATCAAGGAGGTAAATAATTGGAACGTAGCTCATTGTATGGTAGATTTTGATTAGCTATTTCGTATGATCAACTTGTGTGAATTCTACATTCCAAATACTTGTGATGAACATAGTTGTTATGAAGCTTGTGTGTTTTTTATCTGACCAGATATCTTAGTATTTATCATTTTAACAAATCATTATTTCACCATATTGAAAACCCTTTATCATTAACTTTGTAATTTGTTTCCTGATTTTATTGCGCTCCAGTTTCTCTGACTTTTTTGTTTGTTTGTCTAATACAGGAGCATCCCGAGTGGGAGGTAAAGAACGGGAGTGTATTTTTCCAGAAAGCCAAAGAATCTGCACCTTGTAAGGAGATACCATCTCTGCAACTCATCAACCAAACTCTCAGTTATGCTAGAGAGTTGGAGCGAATCGTGTAACCAGAGAGTTTCCACAAGGTTGCTTGCGCTCCTATTTTCTCCAAGCTCTTGATTGTTTGTACTGTTGTTGACAATTTTTGCTTTCCCCATTTGTAGAACTTGGAACTGTTGGTTCATTTTTTGTTTGCCTATTTGGTCACTTAGAATTCTTCTGATTTTATGACCTCATTTAAGCAAACCTCTCTCTATACCAAACTTATTTTTCGAAGATCTTGATTTGTTTTTCGATAATTTACTTTATACCAAGTCTAGACTTTGACTAAGGAGATTCGCGGTATAATAACTATCCAATGGTGACTGTTGAAATGGGTCGATCAGTCATAACTCACTAATTCATTATCACAACTAACAAATTCATTATCATAAAATTCTATAGTTGGATAATGAATTCCCAACTACTGCTCATTTCTGTATCTTAAATATTATCTTTGCTGCCTCCATCTGAGACTCTTAAGAAATTTTTTTCCACTCATTTCCTCACTATTTTGACTGAAAAAATTAACTTCAGCCCACCAAAGGTCGTGAGAACCCCGTAACTTTGAACGTCAAGTCCTGTTATCAAAGCCATTATTGAGACAGGCTTGAAATTGAAAGAAGAATGGAGCTCACTTGAGGGTGGGATGGGATCACAGTCTGAATTTATTGTAGTGAAAGGAAATGAAATTTTGAGTTAAGTTCTTTGGTCTGAGATTGGTCATAAATTAACTCCAAAGAATTCTCATAAAATCTCCTAACTTATATACAAAAACAAAAAAACAAAAAAACTCCTCATTTGTCTTTTATAGAAAAGTTTTATTCTAAGAAACGCATAATAAAAATACACAATATCATCTAAAGATAGATATTTATTAATAAAACGGGACCTTTTCTATCCACACTTTCGTACTCGTAATACAACACGAATTTAATCATTCTATGAACTATTTTATTGAATATTCTAAAATTATTTAAAGCCGTGTTGAAACCTGAAACTCTTCTATTAGGGCACTGTCTACTTTTCAAATTAGTCACGTTCGTTGGACCAACTTTTGCTAGAAATTAAAATTTTTCTGAAGGGAGACACATGAGGGAGTAAGTAGGATGCATTAATGAAATCAGGTCATATCTAGTAATAAATCTTACAGGTACGTACATAGTTTCACTCATGATTGTTTCTGATGAGAATCATAAACATAAACAAAAAGGAGTTGGGTTTCTGTCATGAAGTCTCATTAAACACATTCATGGGTATTTTGCATGCTTTGTACCAACTCCATCTATCAAAATTAATTCTCTCAGTCTCAGCAAACAAAAAGGAGTCCAATGTTTACACAGCACTGATGCAATTTAAGATCTTTTTGCTGCTTCCAGTGACTGACTAGTAGTGGGGTCCCAAGTTTGAAGAACAATCAGACCACCACATGGCTGGCAAGTGGCTGCTTTTATGATATCCAAACCTGTCCCCATCTACATACAAACACCCTCTCATCAATCTGCCTACAAATAAAAGGACAAACAGGCTCATAATTTGTTGTTACTTTGCTTTCAAAAAAGGGCAGTTGAAACTTTCACACTCCAAAAATTAATCAATACCCCTGATTTGAGTGGTCCTCTTTCTCCTTCTAATAATCACACACACTCTCACAAACGCAAAACTTCACTGTCTAGCGACAGTGACATCCATTTTTGTAAAATCAAAACAGATATCTATCTATTATATTTTCACATAAATTTCAATGATTTTTTGCAAGTCTTTTCAAGCATTTGCGTAGAGTGTATAGAGAGACACTAGTGAGCCTTTACATGGCTTCAACTTCGTCGGTTTCTTCTGCGCAAAATGCTTCCAACCATGATGAATTCTTCATGCAACAAAGCTTGATATTTTCAGACACTCTCAAGGTGTGTTCTTCAATTCTCAAGAACCATGCTTTTGATTCCATTCATTTGGGATTTTTTTTTTAAAAAAAAAAAAAGAAAAATCAGTAAAACAATTATTTTCTGCTTGGAATTTTGGTTTCAGGATTTGAAGAACCTGAGGAAACAATTGTACTCAGCAGCTGAATTTTTTGAAGTGTCTTACATAAAACAGGACAAGAAAAAAATGTGAGTCTACCCTTCAAAATTTTTCATCTCCATTACCTTGAATTTTAAAGAGATCATGAACCCTTTTCTGGTCTATTGATTTCTTGGTGTTTAGAGTGGTGGAGACTTCGAAAGATTATGCCATTAAAGCTCTGATCAATACGGTGGACCACTTGGGTTCTGTGGCATTTAAAGTCAACAGTCTTTTAGATGAAAAGATTGGTGAAGTATCTGAAACTGAACTCAGATTCACTTGCCTTGAAAAGGTACTTTAAAACTTCACTTTTCTATACATGTTGAAAATGTCTGAAATCTGAAAGTTTGCTTTTTTTTTTTTTTTTTGTTTTGTTTTGTGGGTGACAATTTAGAGAGTTCAATCATGCCAAGAATTTGTTAATCAGTATGGTCTGTATGAACAATTATCAGTGATTAAAACTCCCACGCATCATAAGCGGTACATCTTTCCAGGCAAATATATTTTCCTTCTTAGTAAATTTTATGTTTTTGTTGATTAGAATATATAGTCCTTCAAAAAACTGAGTTCTGAAATTTACCCGAATCTGTGCAGTGGAAGAGACTGAAGATGATTTGGACCAGGCCACATTGAACCACAACAGTAGTAGTAGCCTGAGTGCTGAAGAGGACTTGCATCAGTTTCAAAGTGGTAATTTATCATTTGCAAGGCCTGAAAAGTTTTTGGTGACTTTGATATTTTTGCTTCAAATTTGAATGCTTTAATGCGTCACAATTTGGTCACGACTAATGTTTAGAAACTGAGAGAAAATGTTTGTTGGTGTGATTGTTTTACGAAGCTGCTCAAGCGACAGTTGCGCAGATCCCTTCATGGTATGTAAGGTAATTTAAAAGAAAAAAGGTTCATTATTTGGTCTTTATAGTCTCACCATGGTCATGTTATATGTAAAAAATTCTGATGCAGGGAACTTCATTCTACATTGCTTTCTCCACTACCTTCTTGGAAACAACAAGGAACATTTTCCTTCACAAGAATATGGGACGACAAAAGACATGGTTAGCTCTGCTAGATTTGTTGTCTGTAAATATACATACTCATTTGTCATTGGCTTTCAAATCAGTTGCTGGAAATTCTGCACTGATTATGTTTCTTGAATCAATCAGAGAGACAGGCAGCCTCTCCGAATCACTCTCCGTTCATACGTGCTGGATCTTTACTAAAAAGATCTCCCTCTCCTAGCCATTCTACTGCCAAAAGATGGGTAAGAACAAAAATCAAAGCATTTCAAATGAACATAACTTTGTTTTACCTTATAATATTGTTGACTTTAAACAATTTTCTACTATTTCTCAGTACCCATCTGAGCCGAGGAGATCAATTTCATTGTCTAGCCATGCTGAAAGAAACAGGAGTAAAGATTTCGACCAATATTCCAGCAAAAGCAAACGACTCTTTAAGGCCTTGCTCAGCATGAGAAAGCCCCGAAAGGATGGCACATTATACAAATTCTTGGATGAAAACGGAAATGCACAAATAAATGGAGGTATCGTAGGAAGGGGAGCAACCTCAGTTTAGAGTTATTTTTCACTTTCATATTTAAATTTTTGGTTTACCAATTATATTTTGTATTAGTTTAGTTAAATTTATCATTTACTATTTGATAACACATCAATACTGCATGTAAATGGCCAACAGTGCTTCCATCATGCACTAGTTGTCCGATATCAGATTGTTTATCAATGTGCAGCCAAATGAGGCACCATCAGTACTAGTATCGAAAGAAAATTTATTATGTACTATCCCAGGCTCAAAATCCGAGGTCAAAACTCGGGAATTCTTCTGTTTTGCTTGCAGTGTTAGACTTCTCTGAGCTATTTCTTTCATCGTCACCGGGGCCATGAGAAGCACAAGTACCCGAACTTGATGTAGTGAAAACAAGAGCTTCTTCATTGCCAGCTTTTACCTCTAATTGAGACTGAAAAAACAATTTGGAAAACAAGTTCAATAACACATGACCAGATATAGAAAGTATTACAAGTTATATAAAAACATAAAGAAGCTGAATTGGTTAGTTAGACCTGGTCGAAGCTTCCTATCTCAGTGTCCTTGGAGATTTGACTGCCATTACAAGTAGATAATGCTGCAGAATCCCACCCAAGTCAGATTGTATGCTAAAAAGGTAAGAAATGAAACATCAAATGAGAAATGATGTTGCAGGGCATATCGGTATGTGTTGTAAGCTTACCTACAGAAGACACTAGATTAGGGCAATTTCCAGTGTCTGTATCTTCATTTGGTCTACCAATGTTCAAGATTTTATATGATTTATGATCTACATCTGAAACTGCAAGCTCCTTATTAGAAGGAAGTTGCTCCATTGTACTGTTATCATTACACCCGGCATTAATGCTCGTCACAGTCATAGGTCTTTGGAGAATGGACAAGATCTGAGAGGCTGCACATGTGGATAATCGGACCTTAGTTGCCGGTATAATCTTTGCCAGTGTATTAGAACCTTGTAATATAAAATTTTGTTTTTGGACTCGGATACAGGAAATTATATTACACGCTCTTACAGAAAGTATAAACTTGAAAGGGAAAAGATGCTTCATATAATATGTTACATATGACGAAGCAGGTATGAAAGTACACACCATCACGTAAAGGTTTGTCTGTAGGGACACTCCTGCTTGCTTCATTAGAGATGCAAGTTGAATCTGCATTTTCGCTTGAGCAAGCGCTGCTTTGAAGTTTTCCTGCACATTTTAAGCCCAAACGTTTCCAATATAAGGATTGAAAAATGTACAATGGCAAATACTAAACATGTAATTGGAAAAGAGGACAAAGGAACCTACTATTTAAGAGTTACAACATAGACAAAAGAGTACAGTTAAGATGAAACTAACTTCGCAAGCACCAAATTTTATAGGAAGAATCTATTAGATGACCACCATAAGTAACACAAGAATCTAACATAACAAATGCTTATGCTTTCTAACCTTTTATGGCAGATTTATCTGCTTTAAGACCATTCTGTTGTCCATGCATTATGACTTCTTTTTTAACAACATTGCTATTGTTTCCTTCAAGGTTCACATCCTTCTGAAGTTGATGGTTTTCTAGAGGTTCTCCGATGTTAACTAGATGAGCATCAAAAGACACTGATTCACCAGAGCTTAATATTTCATCCTTTTTGAGGAACCTACTATTCAAGAGTCTCCTGCCATCATCATACAGCATGACCTAAATAGACCGGAAAGAGAAATTGTTAGCACCAGTTGCGCATTTATTAAGACAGGAAACCAGGAAAAGTTCCAGATAGCACAATAAAAACAATATATAAACATCACTGAGGAGTCACTAACGGAGTGCATTTTAAGCATAAAATAAGTTAAATGAAACATAACAGTATAAAGAGAATGATTTCCCTTAGATCAATAAATAGTATAATGGCCATCCGAAGAAAAGATTATAACAATCATGGAAAATACACCTGTCTCTGAAAGGATCCAGTAATAGCAAGTCTTAAGAAACCATCATGATACTTCTTGGCTTTCTGAGTGACCTGTGTTGTATACATGACCTGCCATTCTGCATTCAAAGTAGAGTAGAACTGTAAGAAGAAGAAGAAATTAAGCAAGTCATTTATGTATAAAGTCAAAGTTTGCATCCAGTGCATGCTTGGTACATTACAGGCAACAGTGCATCTCAAGTAAAAAACAAACCACCCATTTTAACATAAATTTTTTTTGGTTTTATTCAAATTTAGAGCATGAAGTGTCCTTTTGACTTCATACTACAAAGTATTGCCAAGATGAATTGAATCTTTTAATGTTACACTGCAACAATGACTTAGGTTTTGAGTTATGGGCTTATGGGTACATATGTGTAGGGCACTAGGGCTAAATGTAAAGATAACCTTAAAAGCAGCAAACATCAGATTAGCAGTTCAGGTATTCCATCTCTAGATTGCCAGCACCAAAAGTATACCTTGTGTACTAGTGTTTTTAGTATCAGGACTCCTTTGTGGTATCCCATATCCAGCCACATCATGCTTATTGGTTTTCATATAATTCTGCTGTCCATGCATTGCTTCTGACTTCCCAGTGATGTTGAAGTTGTTTGGGTGAATATTCAAGTCTGCTAGAGGTTCGTGGCTTTCTTCAAGCTCACCAATTTCAACTAAATGACCATCCAATGTTACTGATTCATTGGATTTTATCACTTCATCTCTCCTAACGAATCTGCTATCTAACAGTTTCCTGGTTTCATCAAACAGCAGAATCTGAACAAAGACAAAAAATTGAGTGTGAAATACGAATCTTCCATGGAGACATACCCAGCCTTATTCAACTACATATCACTAAAGAAAGGACCTGCAGCCGCATCATAAACGAATGACTAACAATTGAGAAAGAAACCTGATTTATTTATTAGTTGAAATCAAGAAAAGGCTCCAGAAGTTTAAGAAAGCAACCTGTCTCCCCTGTGATCCACATATTTTGAGTCGTAAGAAACCATCATGATATTTCTTGGCCTTTTTAGTTAATTGTGTGGTGTACAACACCTGCCATTCTGCATCCAAAAGGAGACATGATAACCAAAATAGGAGAATGTTGATACAAACTGAACAAATTGCAGTAAGATAGTCGGGATATGAGAAATTCACAGGAAATAAAATATGAGAAGCAACAAGCATCATTGACACATTCACTTACACTTCATTTCACTAGACACTAGATTTGAATTCAAAGAATGTCCTCTATAGGTGTTGATACATGTGATAACTAACCTGTTGTCTTAGTTGTTACTGTATCTGGACTACTCTGCGGTGATCCATACCTTTCCAGTTCCCTCTTCTTGAACTCTTGAAATATAAACAGCAGTTAAAAACCAAGTCAATGTCAGGCACCATTGTTAAAGTTGCCTTTCAAATGTGATCTATTAATTTTTGCCATTTGTAATCCTGATTTCATCAAGCTGTATTACTCCGACACATCTAATTACTTTAAAATCACCTCATTCATCATATTATGTATGCAAATTGAACTAACCTCGGATAATTTTGTATGATGGACTAATACAATTCGACCGAGCATTTTTCTTCTCCCCATTAATCTTTCCATCTTCCAAATGAAAACAAAATTAACCATCATCAAATAACAAACCAAAACATCATAGGTACTAAAGGACCCAAAAATCTTAGAAAACAAGATAAACGACAACTAAGACAACTAATATGAAACACAATACCAGAAGAGAAAGATCTGTTCCCAAATCTTTGTCTGCACCGTAAATCAGGTTGCTCACTAAATTTTTTATCTCTTCCTTGTACATTCAATTCACAAAAGGGTTTATGATCCCCTTCTGGATCCCCAACATCAACAAAGTAAGCATTGAATGTCAGCATTTCACCAGAGCTGACAACTTCGTCGTTCTTCAACAATCTGCATTCCAGTAGTTTCTCACAATCATCATACAGCTTCACCTGTGAACCAAATCAGCAAGTAAAAAAAAGGGAAAATTTTACTACCATAACAGAGTATGTGTGTGTGTGTGTGTGTCTCTCTCTATATATATATGAATCGAATTTGAACCATTATTCGGTGAAAAACCTAATTCACTTCCTGATTATTGATTTTAGCATTAAACCACTTAAATTAATTTAAGAATTAGAGTTCGTAACTATATTGAACACAAAATTAACTGATTAACATCTATTATAAATCCGATGCGTGTAATTGATTGTAACAGTAATCAAATTAGCATGATCAACCTAGAAATGTACATACACATCATTATATAGTCAAAAAATTAATCAAATTCAAATTACTCAAATTCACATTATAAAGCCAGACGTGTACATACATAACTATATAGTCAAAATATTAATCAAAATTCATATTTTACGGCGAATGTATAAATAGGAATCAAATTCAGTTGATTGTTCAATGAAAACCTAATTCAGTTCCTGATTACTATTTTTAGCATAGAACCACTTAAATTAATTTGAGAAATCAGAGATCGTAAGTATATTGAACTCAAAATGAACCGATCAACATCTGCCAAAAATTTTGATGTTAACAGTTGAATAATTGAATAAACTATTTGTAGTTATAATCAGATTCAAATGACAAGCTACAAATGTACGGATACATAACTTGAAAATTCCATCGAAACACATATGTTACAGTGAATCTTACTTTGCTGGTCGAGATGTGAAGATCTAAGAAGCCGTCCTGGTAGACTTTCCGCTTCTGCTTGATGTGCTTCGTGTAGGTCACGCGCCACCGCCTCTTCGCATCCTCCTCCTGTCGCTCCGATATCAAAATTTTTTCGAAGCTTCGAAATATATACGAACAATTTCCACGGGCGGGAAACCAGGTAAAAGTTTCTACGACGTCGTTTCGTCAATTTGGGGAGGGGTGAGGGGGTGGGACATTTTTGTAATTTAAGACCACCTAAACGGCAGGCGCTTACGTGGTGGGATCCGGTTGGAGAATATAGGATTTTGTCCAGAGTAAAAAAAGGAGAGATGCAAAACCCAAACCCAGCTTTGCAGTCACCGTTAATTGTTTGTTTATCTATTTGTTTCTGTTTTTGGGTCTCACAGTAAAAATCCCCTTGCTTGAAAAAAAGTTGTCAATTTTATCGGCTTTTTGTTCCAGCGACATCTTCAGGTACACACGCTTCCACAGTCAATCTTCAAAATCTTCGCTTGTGTAAATTAGGGTTTCTTTTTTTCGATTTTCCATTGCTTGATCGCTGCTTCAATTTATGTTTAATTCGTTGTTGTTCTATACTTAAAACCGAAAATCGGTAGGATCTTGAGCTTCTAGTTTCTAAAGTTTTAATTTTTTATGTGGATTTGTTCGTCTAGTTGTGGGTGTCGAATCCTTTGATTTTGTCTTTTCTACATATAAAATCGTTAATTTTTGTTGTTGATTATGATTCTTTGATGGGCTTGTTGGTGATTCACATGTGGAAAATTGGATGATTATTTTTGTCTCTTTTTGTCTTAATGTGATGGTCATTTGTTTCTGTTTTAGGAATAGTTGTGAGGTTCAAGCTAGAGCCTTTCGAGTTAGTTGTATTGTTGTGATTCTGTGGTTTTAAGTAGAGACGCGAAGGAAATTGTGATTGAGAAGATTGAAGTGGATAATTAGTTTTAAGCTGATGACTGATCTCTCTGACGCTTAGTTTTCACTTTAGATATGTTACATGTTTCTTGTCGTTTCTGTGATCGGGATGTTGTTTATATGGATATATATTTGTCTTGTAGTTGATAAGCGAACGTAATTTTTATGCTGGCAGTTTGGTAGGGGTATTTCTCGCTTATATAGACACTTACAGTTGACAAATGATATTATATTACCAGTCCATTTGTAAGAAATTTCGGATTTGAGCTCAAGGAAGTTTTAGTAGAATGTGCCATACTGGCATTTAGCTCTATACGGAAAATGTTACTCACTCAGTAGCCTGCATCTTTGCAGCTATTTCTATAATTGTTTCTTCTAGATGTCTTTACTAATGTATTGTAGATGTCTTCATAAATGTATGTTATATTCTTGACTTGTTTGAATTCAGGGCGCAACAACTTGTTACATTGGTTGAACAGGTAATCATTTTTCTCTTCAAACCTGGTAACTACGTTATTGACCACGGACAGTCTATGGTGTAAAGAAAATATGGGAGATGGCAACAATACCAACAGAGGTGTCACAACAAGCACAGGTAGCTCCAACAACAACAGTGAGAAGCCAGAGTGGCTGCAACAATACAATTTGATAGGCAAGATTGGTGAAGGTACATATGGTCTTGTTTTTCTGGCTAGAACGAAGTCTCCTGCAAACCGAGGAAAATCAATTGCTATCAAGAAATTTAAGCAATCCAAAGATGGTGATGGTGTCTCCCCAACTGCCATTCGTGAAATTATGTTGCTTAGAGAGATTACACATGAGAATGTTGTAAAGCTTGTCAATGTGCACATTAATCATGCAGACATGTCACTGTATCTGGCCTTTGATTATGCTGAATATGATCTCTATGAAATCATCAGACATCACAGGGACAAGGTTAACCAAATTATCAACCTTTACACCGTGAAATCATTATTATGGCAACTGCTAAATGGCCTGAACTATCTCCACAGTAATTGGATAATACATCGAGATCTCAAGCCTTCAAATATCTTGGTTATGGGCGACGGAGAAGAACAAGGAGTTGTCAAAATTGCAGATTTTGGACTTGCCAGGATTTATCAAGCCCCCTTGAAGTTCTTGTCTGAAAATGGGGTTGTTGTTACCATTTGGTATCGTGCACCTGAGTTGCTTCTTGGAGCTAAGCACTATACAAGTGCTGTTGATATGTGGGCTGTTGGATGCATCTTTGCTGAACTTTTGACTTTGAAGCCACTATTTCAAGGGGCAGAAGCCAAATCCACACAGAACCCGTTTCAGTTTGATCAACTTGACAAGATATTCAAAATCTTGGGCCATCCAACGCCAGAGAAGTGGCCTACACTTGCAAGTCTTCCGCATTGGAGCTCAGATTCACAGCACATTCAAGGGCGCAAGTATGAAACTAACGGACTTCCTAGTGTTGTTCATCTCAACCCAAAAAGTCCTGCATATGACCTTCTTTCAAAGATGCTTGAATATGATCCTCGGAAGCGTATAACAGCTGCACAGGCTCTGGAGCATGAATATTTTCGGATTGAACCTCTACCAGGACGCAATGCCCTGGTTCCCTCTCAAACTGGACCTGGGGAGAAAGTGGTGACCTATCCTACCCGTCCAGTAGATGCAAATACAGATTTTGAAGGCACAACTACGCTTCAACCTCCACAACCAGCAGCATCTGGAAATCCTGTTGCTGGGAGTATGGCAGGGGCTCATGCAATGTCAAATAGAAATGTCCCTCGGCCAATGCCTGCTGCAGTGGGCATGCAAAGGATGCAACCTCAGGGCATGATGGCATATAACTTTCCATCTCAGGCAGGAGCAGCAGGTGGAATGAATCCCGGGGGTATGCCAATGCAGCGGGGTATGGCTGCCCAGGCTCATCAACAGCAACAGTTGAGAAGGAAAGATCCAGGAATGATGCCCGGATACCCTCCTCAACAGAAATCAAGACGGTTATGAGCAGATGCATCTATTGATTCTATTCAATTAACCTAATTTGATAATTTTGACAGACCCCTAAAAAAAACAAAAAATTGAGATGTGCCCACTATGGGACCAAGCTACAGGTGGATATCTTTGACTCCAGTGATCTCATATGTGCTTGAAAAGGGGCTAATTTGCATGCTCACAGGAAGTGATTGCCAAGCAATCATTTGGCTTAAGTGCCCCAGAATACAGAGAGCAAATGAAGCTTCTTATTAACTTATTCTATCTATGAGGTATTTGGTGTGGGGAGAAAGAATTGTATCTTTTGAGGGATTCTGTTTTGTAACTGTGATTCCATGTGAGCTTACGTATCATCATTTATCAAATGATGGAACTTATTTGAACTATTAAAAAAAAAAAACCAAGAAGAAAAGTTATGTTGATGTTTCATTGCATACATGCCCTAATTTTAACCCTGATGTTGTAATGGTTCTGGTTTCTTGAATCTGAATTCTTTTCTTCTTTAAGATTTATCTCATGGTGTCATGACTGATCAATAGCACCTATGTCTTTATTTTAATAATGTCACTAGAACTGCAAGAATTGTGTTCTTCTTTTTAGCACCATTTTTGGTATAATTAGTTGTGCATGTCCTTTTCCATTTTAGTAAAAGATTAACTGCTATTACCTTGTAAAAAGGCAACAGTCGGGAGACTATTTGTTAGAGCATCTCCAATGTAAATGTGGATTGTCTTTTAAAAAAAATGGACATATCATTAATGTTAAGGAAATGTACATCCTATGTGGCATAAATATGAATTGATAGACACTCAAGTCTAAAAAAACTCTCCAATGTTATTCTATTCATTTCAATTATGAATAGTCAAAGAATAATATATCATTAAAACAAATTATTATAAAATATTATTTTATGAAAGTTTCAATTATTTATTACTGACATGGCTGTCAAGGAGGCTCTCTAGAAATAAACATTGAGATTGATAGCCTCTATTTTTTTTTTTGCCACATCAGCTTGATAGTGGTTATAGAAGTTTGCATTGGAGAGCTTAATTTTAACATTCTATCCATTTATCTTATGAGGCACTCCATTTTTTCACAATCCATACTTGCATTGGAGATGCTCTTAGAGTGACTTTTTTCTCTATTATGGAGTGCGAATGAGAATGGTTTGTGTTTTACTTACAAATATCTTTATAGCAAAAATTTTTTCTACTGAATGAATAGTTATCCATGTCTTGGCCAACCTTAATCATTAAAAAATGAGGGAGAATTTACACTTCAAATCTCTAAATTAAAAGAAAAAAATGTATTTTTTTTCAAATAGTGAGAGCTATTCAGGCAATATTAGGTTAAGTTCCTATATAATGTTATATCTCGTCCAACAAACCTTTAACCAAAATTAGCTCTACTATTTCAACAATTCTTAAAAATGCTTCATTAACTACAACCTTCAGCATAATATTACAGATATAAAGGAATTCGTTAGACCTAGGGATAGCAATTCCATCTGTAAACCCTTAGATTTTTATATTTAATGAACGGGTGTGGATTTTATTAATTGGATTGGTGGGTGAGTGTGGATGAAAATGTCCTTCCTCAAAGCGGGCTCAGATTTAGTCACGAACCCGCAAAATTCAAAAAACATAATTTTATGTATATCTAAAAAAAAAAAAGTAGTTTTATATACAAAGCGGGTTCGAAAACTACGTAGTTTAAGCCTACATATATAAAAACTTTTTGTTCTAACCCAAAACTCAAACACCATCATCTTCTTCTTTTGTTCTCCCTCTCCCTCACCTTTTCTGCTGTCGCACCCACCCACGGACTAACACCACACCACTGACCACATTGCCGCTGCCACACACCTACCTCGCAACCCTTCGCCGCCGTCAAGCTTGTCGGGTGATTTCTCTTTTTTCCTTGCCTTTATTTTGTTTTGATTCTCTTTTCGGGTGTTGCAGATTGATTGAGTTAAAGGCTTCCCTTCTTGTAAATTAGATTTGTTTTTGTTTTTGCTTTGTGGGGTGTAATTGATATGCTTCGGTTTAGAGATTTTGGCAGGTTGGTTTTAGTGGAACATTCTTTGATTTAATTGGTTTTCTCCAGTGGTTGGTTTTTATTTTTTGGTTTGCAATGTGAATTCATTTTTGGTTTCTGGGTTTGATTTATTTTGTTGATTTTAATAGAATATATGATTTTGTTAGTTTTTAGTTTACTACCTTATGATCTGTGAGATAGAAAAACCACCCAAAAGAATGTTTTCTTTTTGAGTAAACGACACCGTTTACAGCGCAGTTAACAGAAACGACATCGTTTACCGCGCAGGCGTCCCGTCTGTCTAAGATCTAAACCAGACGAAGCAAAAAACACATCACAATCCACAGTTCCAAAACCAAACAAATCCACTTCAATCACAACGCCAATACAATGGTAAGCCAAACTCGATCCAAAAAGTCACTCGTTTTGATTCTCTTCAAAGCGACTGCTATCTCAGATTCTCTTTTTGTACTTAAAATCGAAGCTAACCAGATTGCTTGTATTTAAACAGTCGGCGCTCTTCAATTTCCATTCGTTCCTGACAGTGGTCCTCCTCGTGATTTGCACGTGCACTTACGTCAAGATGCAGTTTCCAACCATCCTCGAGCAGAAAACCGGGTCGGTCATCGCTACCTCATCTTTTTTTTCTTTTTTCTTTTATCGATCAAGTATTTGCTCACATTAAAATTTTGATCTTTTGTTTGATATTTGCTTAGTTAGCTCAAAGTTCAAATTTTTGAAATATAAAAGTGAAAAAAAAATTGGTTGCTGGTGATGTTAGTAAGATTCCTTCTTGGTAGTGTGCATTTGTTGGTGATAGTAGTCTGTAGAGTAAGATTGGTGTTTGAATTTGTGTGATTTGTTCGTTTGCAGCTTTCGTGGATTCTTTTGGAAGGCAGCTAGAATAGGTAGGCTTTTTTGTTCTGTGAATCTTCATATGCTGCACAAGTAATGTTGTTTAATTCGAGTGAGGATTGAACTCTCCATGAGAGTTTCGCTACATACATGTAATTTTTGTTTTTAATAGTCTGTACTTTCTTTTTTGTGTGAATAGGAGAGATTAGAAAAAGATTATTACACTAGGTTAATATGCAACATGAAGTTAATGTAGGATTGTTATGATGTGTATCAATCGATGTAGAGGAATGAAAACCCGATCCGTAGGTGTGAATTGAATCATTTCTACATTAAGCATGCCTGTGCATATGCAAATGTGTGTAGAAATTTGAGGGAAATTGATGGGAAACATGTGGGGTTTAAGAAATAGTTGGTTAGTTATTGTCGTTTGATACTTGAACTTAAAGAATAGCATAAAATTCATAGCAGTGTAACTATATAATCTGTAGCTTAAGCACACGTTTGAATGCATGAATGCATGTAGAAAGTTTGGGGGGATTGATGCAAGACATGAGGTGTGGAAAATAGTTGGTAAATGTTTGTTTGTTTGTTTGGTGCTTAAAAAATAGTTTAAACTTAAAGAATGGCATAAAATCCATAGCTGTGTAACTTCATAATCTGTAGCTTAAGCACACCTTTGAATGCATGAATGCCTGTAGAAATTTTGGGGGATTGATGGGAGTCACGTGGCGTGGAAAATAGTTGGTAAATGTTTGTTTGTTTGTTTGATGCTTAAAGAATAGCACAAAATTATGTATATTCTTCTTTGCCTGATTAAGTATCTGACATTTGTGGATGCTTATATTGTTACTTTGAAACAGGTGAGCGGTTGAGCCCTTGGGTGGCTGTAGGATGCTTCACAATGGGTGTGTCGATTATCTTTTTCTGAGTGGGATTTTAGTGGTACACTTTGAAGTAGGTCCTTTATTTTTTATCAATTTTTCGTGCAGTTGATCATTTGATCTGTTTTACTTTTGATGCCACTGATGGGTCTGTATGATAAAAGGGTAGTGACAGTTTTAATGATTTTACCTTGGAGTTGTACTTGTTACAAGCATAGTAATTGTTATTGATTGCATATAAACCTGTCTTTTGAGCCTACTGTTATATTTTTACAAACATATAACTTGTTGCAACATAACTATAGAAACCCTTTTTTTCGAGGGGTTTGAGATGGCTACAGCTATTACAGCTCCACCTCAAGATGAATTTTATATGCCTAGTTTTTAGTTATCTTCTTGCCAATTGTTCATTATCATTGTTCAAATCATGTAATAGGGTGAGAGGCAATCTTCTCTTTAATGTTAGGTTTAGCCAGTCGTGTCATATAACAACATCCTAAATAAGACTTGCATAAAACTTGTAACAAAAAATCAAGTAGGAAGTTGTTGTGTGTAAAATGGAAAAAGACATGTATAGTTTAAAAACAGCTTATTATTTTCTTTTTATGTTTAGATTTTGTTCAAAACATAGAAGAAACCCAAACCTTACATCACTGCTCTAAAGTGTGATGTCACTCAACCACTAAACTAAGGCCTTTCTTCCTCATAACGATCAAAACAATTAAAAATTTAAAGAGACTCGGGCCAACCTAGGCATTCCTAGCCAGGTTGGAGGCTTTTACCTGTGAAGTCTTTTATTTATATTTCCTCCTAAGCTCTTAACTAAGTGAAGATTAGGTTTTTGTACTTTTAGCTAATCGGGACCTAATCCAAAATAATATTGAAGCTACTTCATTAACAGTAGAAAATAATTTAATTTGTTCCGTCTTGTGATTCTTTACCACATTATAGTTGCATAATTCCTATGGAGATTACTGTTTTGTTTACAACCATAATGTCTTATATTAACCGTACCATTTATATGACCTACTAAACACAATTAACCATACCTCTTCTTTTCTTGCTTGTTCATTTCTAAGTTTTTATATTTTAAATGCTTAATTTTTCTTCTTGTGTTTGTTTGAGTCAAGTGGTTCTATACCTCATCAAACATCCTGCCAGCTGCATTTGCATTATTTTTCTTTGTCACGCAATTAACAAGTTCCAAGTTGACCCCAAACTCTTGGAATACGTATGTTTTTTTTCTTCTTTCTGCAAGTAATTATGTCATAAACATGTTGATGTGAATGAATTCCAGCTGCATCTTGGACCCTGACTGTCAATGGAACGATGAACGGGGCCAGCATGGTTTACTTAGCTGTTGCTGCGCTGCATATTGTACGTTTAACTTGGTCGTGTTGTCAGCATACATATACATATAATTTCATTTGCCTGGCGACTTTCTCTTCACATAGAAAAGTAATTTATGTGTTCCCATTTGGTTGACTTTTAACATATATAGCTACAAAGTCTGCAATATATTTTATGTTGTTTTGACGTGGTCAAGCACTGATGATGACTATATGAGCACTAACTAAAGCATTGTCACTTAATCTTGTTTATTCTTTAATGACGACCTTTTTTGATGTTTGCTGTTAATTTTTATATATATTTTTAGTTCGATGATTGTCCACTATGATTTTCTATTTTTATTTTTTTCCAATTATTATGTGCTAGAATTCTTCCATGTAATCAAGCAAATCTAAGTTTTTATGTCCTGGTCCTGGCACTCACGTAATAAGTCCTGGTAAAAAATTGTTTGTGGCCCTCATATATTCAGATTCTAGAACTCGAGTTGAACAAATAGCAGCAACACTGATGCTTCTCTTTTGCAGTCATTTTAGCTAGCCACCATGGATGAAAATTTTTCTCCATTGACATTCATGAAAACACCATACTTATTTCAATTTCTAGAACAGCCAAACATGACCATAAAATCATTGATTTGGGACCGATGTATAAACTTGCCTAAATTTTGAGGGATATATAAACTTGTCTAAATGTTGAAGGGACTTGCGACCTATGATCTTTGTTAATGTATAATTAAACTATTAATTTGTTCTCTTATAAAGGTATTTTTCGGTTGCCCTGTAATAGTACCACCACTATGAACGAACCTGAGCAAGTCCTAGATCAAACTTGCAAGTCCTGTCTTTGTTAAGAGAAAGCTTAGATGAGTCGAGAATCTATGTCCAAGCAAGTAAGATAAGTAGAGAATCTATGTCCAAGCAAGTATAGGTAGCTGTGAAGCCAATATTTTTAGGTTCCTTGCAAATCTCCTTAGTACAAAATTATTGTATATATTCTATGCCAAAGTGTACCCTATTAAGTTGCTACTTGTGCAATTCATTGTATCTTAAAGACAAGAGATTTTGCTCAACTTGGAGGAAAGAACAGACAGGAACATTTTTGGTCCGCCAAATACATCCAGATTCGAAGCCGCCATTTAGATTCCTTTATCTCATCATGTCTCTTGAACCTTATAGATCATGTTTTCAAGTCATCTGGACGACATTTTGACCAAGTGCCTCTCCGGAAACAAATGAAAACACCTGGTGAATTGGCAATCCAATCCACTTGTATAGGTTTCAAGGTCGGCCAATTGGTTTAATTAATTGGAAAATACTTCACATAATTTATGTATTAAACTTATCGAATACGATGTGATTTCATCTATGTATTTTTATCTTTCGATGAGTTTCTACATTTAAAAACCGACAAGATTCAAAATATAATCAAGCAATTTGTTGTCCTCAAGTAAAAAATAATGTAGACGGCTATATTAACAAAGACTTGGGTGTTTTCTTTTTCTAGAAAAAATAATTGGATATATTTATTAATTAGTAATAAAAATGAATTATATATTTTACTTAAGAATACTACAATTAATTATTTTTTATTATATGCATGAATATATTTTTTAATCAAGCATGTATTTTCTAATCAAATTGTAATTCCTTACATGAATAAACATCATGATGAAAACTTGAACCTCATTTCATTTGCTTTCATTTTTCTTCCTATTCGAACTTAGTTCTATTTTATATTAAAAGAATGATGAAAACAAGAAATAAAAATAAAAATTGTTCCACTCTCTTGTTTTGTATATATTTTATATGTTTGAGGCTGCCGAAAAGTCCGAGGATATGGTTACATACGTTGGTTTCACTATTTCCTAAATTAGGGATCTTAGAGAGTGTAAGTGGATGCATATTCACCCTCAACCAAAAGATTACAAATAAGCTTGAAAACAAGCACACGCAACACTTTGGTGGCAAGTGGAGAACTAGTGGGTCAACACAAGCCCCACTTGAGTTGGTGTAATTTTGTTGTCATTAACGCATATACAAAAGCAGCAAAAGCACAAAAATCACAAGTTACTTCTTTGGCTTCTTCTCCTTGCTTTTCTAATTGTTGGTATTTTTTAGTTCTACTGAGGGAGTAACATCTATGGATGAAGAAATTATCTCCACTCAAGATGCTTGAAAATGACTTCAAAACCAGCATGGGAAACACACAATTTGCTTCGATAAGTATGTGAAGTGTGAACATATGGTTCTTCGATTGTGTGGAAAAAGTTCCACATTAGCTCCTTTATAGTCCCTTTTGGCCTAGTTAAATGTTTCGCGCATTCACTTTATTTTATATATATATTATCTAAATATATTTAGTTATATGTCTTTTACATGTATACTATTGAGATTAATTATAATAACTTAAAATAATTATTCATCTTTGCCTAATTTAGTTATAGTATAAATAGAATTAACTAGTTTTGCAATTTATTAGAATTTTTTAAAAGTAATAAATGGGCATCCTTTAACAAATGTCAATGATTTTATAAATTTTAACTTTAAAAAAATAAAATAAAAATAACATAGACTTTCTTTATAACAAATGTCAAAAATATCATAAAAAGTGTATTAAATTTTTTTTTAAAAAAAAAAATATAAGAGTAATCTACGTCAATTTTCTTAGTTAATAAATATTTGCATGTTATATATCAACGAAGTAAATGTTTTTCTAAAAATAAATAAATTGATTATCACCTCACTCCTTGCGAAACAATGACCTTGAAATGGCGATTTCTAGATGCCACATGCAAGTGATGGTTAGTCTAGAAACTGTCACGTGGCTGCCTGTCAACGTTCTTCCTTGTTAAAATTAAACATAACACTTCAAATAGGATATCAATTTAGCGCTGGACAAAGCTTGTCCTCGGGTGGACCACCAGCCGTCCTGTATTAATCGTACCTATGGTAGAAAGCTTATGTTACTGATTGTACAGTTCCATGTTTATTTTTATCAACGAAATATAACTATTGATACAGGTAAATCATTCATACAAACTTTAAATATTAAGTATATGATCAAAATATTTCATCCCATAGATTAATTTACTCGTCTAGATGGGTGATGACTACTAACATAAATAAATTATCTGCACAAACTTTAAATATTAGTTGTGTTGTTTATCTACTCTCGTAGATGGGAGAAATTACCCATACAAGTTTTAAATACTAATTTTATGATCCAAAGTATAAACTTTAAATATTAGTTATGTAGTTGGGAGATCTACTTTTACAAATAAAAAATAAACTACTGATATGAAAAAATACCAATACAAGTTTTAAAATACAGTTAATAGAAGTTGAATCTCTAATACCTTAGTGAATGAATAATTATCCAATCATCTCTAATAAAGAGTGATATATAAGTAAAAAAGCCTATCAGTTATATAATAGATTGAGATACAAATTAAATCCCTAAAGTCATTGTTTTGATTAATTTGGTCGTTAGCGGACACAACACAGCAACCCAACACTCCAACTGAAATTTGGTTTGTTTTGGTAACAGTAACGTGTCATGATCACGAATTGGTCCTATTACGTCCTCATAATCCATACCTTTGATACTGTCTAAATAAAATATTTCAATTATTATTTTTTAAATTCCAATTTATAAATATTTCTACTACTTTCGACATCAACATCCCGACATTTAAATTTAATCTACCGATTTAGTACCACGTTTGGAGCACCCCCATTTTCATCCAAATTATACCAATTTGCAATTGTCTTCAAATAGGCAGGGAAAACTTTCTTTAAAAAAAAAAAAAGTCAAAATACATTTAAAGGTAAAATTTGAAATTAAATTAGGATGATTTAGTAGAATATTTTCACACATTTACTTATACCCATATCAATAAAATTATGAATTCAACTGATATTTTTATATAAATTTCTCGATTATTTCAATTTAAAGCAGGGTAGAGCTAAGTTGACTTCAAGCTAATATATTTTAAAATGTTATGGGTTTATTTTATAGCAAACAAACATCAACAATCATTCTTATTCTTTATTCATATTTTCCAATCATTCAAGTAAACACATCGTTATTATACTATAAAAATTAAATTTGTTTATATATATAATTAATTAATTAAAAGGGTGCTCGAATCACATAATTAAACAAAGACTAAGCACAAGAGATAGAGATAGTTGGTCCAAGACCTTGAACTAATCATCGTATTAAAAGAAAGCAACTTTTTTTAACTATGTTTGTTTAAGCAAAACAACCATTTCCACTAATAGGTGAACCAATGCTTTTATAACAGTTGTTCACAAAATTATATAAAGGGAGAATTTCATATTGATCCCTACATTTTTAAAAAAATTATTATTTTTAAATATAAATTAATTAATAATGTTCATAGTCCTTTACGTTATAAATGAATCAAAATACATCAAATTAGTCTCTATTGTCAGTTAACAGATAGTCAAATATTACATATATGAAGGTGGTTTTACCTTTTAACACTAATTAGTTACATAATTACACATAGTAATTGAATACAAAAAATAAAAATTAAATGAAAATAACAATTAGAAGTTTTTTAAAAGGTTAAACACATCATTTAATATGTATGTATGAAATTAAGGGTAAAACAATCTTTTACTATTTTTACTGATGTTGACTATCTATTGACTAACGGTATAGATTAATTTGATGAGTTTTTGAAACATAAAGGATTATAAATATTACAAATAAATTTGTATTTAAAAACAATAAGTTTCACAAAATTATAGAGATTGAAAGGAAGTTTTCCTTTATATAGAAAATACCAACAATAATGTAACGTATGAGTGGAGTCAGCCAAAATTTAATAATATATAAACAAAAATAATTAATAATTTTAATTAAAAATAAATTTGAAGTATGATTAATAATTGATCATGATTAACTATCGTTAATCATGACATTGTACATTCGATTAACCGCATTTGTAAATCTCTTTTTACACAAAAAACAAAAATTCCTTCAATAGTTGTACTTTTATTGTTTGTCGCAAAGTGTCTCCCCTCTTAATGACCATAATTTTCTTAAAATGGAATGCAGATGTAACGTTGACTTGTTCTCCCTTTGATAAAGTTATTTGCTTCCAGGATTGAAATCCTTGAGAGGTTATGTAAGATTCTTTTATAGATCATTATAATTTTCTCAAATGAGAATCTAATCTAATTTTTAATTTATAATTTGATATTGATCAAATTCTAATTTTAGACTTGGTTTCTTTTACAAAATTTTGGTTGTTGTGATTGATAATGAAGAGTACTATGATCTAAATGGGTTTCATTCATAATTAAACATCTTAAATTTTCAATAAAAAAAAGGCAATGTCATATTGACTATCTTCAATAGAGTTATTTTTTTTTATATATATGAGACATGTGAGTAGTTAAAATTATAGATTATGATGTAATTATTATTTTTTTTGAAACAATATGATGTAACTAAATTGATCATATGTGGATTAATATAAACACAACTAAGATATGTAATACTTCAGATGATTCTTAAACGTCAAAAGCAATTTTTATGAATTAGAATTACCAGTTCTTGCATGATTGATACATGTATAACACTTGGTGCTCCTGCCGGGAAGTTTCATTAATTGTTTTTCTTTCAATATTTCATGGTCTCCACTATTGACACGATATTATAAAATCTTTCACAAAACAAACACATCATGACATTATAATTAAATAACATATTTGCCTAATTAAACACTATTATGCATATATATTCTAAACTCTCGAATCTCAATCATAGTAATGAACAAAAACACGTGATAAGGAAAAAAATTTCGAATGCAAAGTTTATACCTAACATATTATTATCAGTTTAACTTCCAGAAAAATATGATATATTTGTATCATTCAAGATGTTCTCATTCATATCAAGGGATAAATATTATAATGTTTAACGATACAAATAAAACTACTATATCACATCTTCAATTTCTTCAAAATTAACATCAAACTAATCATATAACTGTCCGTATCTATTAATATTAATTACTACTTATATAGTTCAGAAAATTATTTTCATAATTGGAAGACATTTACTTTTACTAGAAAATGAAATTACTCTTTATATATATGTTTGTAAAATATGGATAGTGAGACTTTAACTTCTACCATTAAGTTGAACATGAATATACATTTTTTTATGGTAGGGGATGGATTAAATTCAGAAAAAATTAATAATATCTTATATTTTATCTTTTAAATTGTAAAATATTAGATATCTAATTATATTTTAAAATTTACCGTTTTATAAACAATTTATTTAATGATTATACCCATCCATAACATGGTTTAAGTTTTGATTTGTCCATAAAAAGGAAAATATTAGAAAAACTCTCCATTTTACTGTGAAAATATGTAGCTATTCATACTACTCCACTAGTGTTCGCCATCGGTTGCTTTAGGGCAATTATTGGCACAATCTCCGTACAGGTTAATAGTACCGTATATGGAAATCTCTTGGCCGACTAGTGATGTGGTGTCAAGACTAGGCTAATAATGCTTCGACTTTCAGCATCATCTTTAGTAGCACTCGATATCATGAACAAATTGTATGCAATTTCTAATATGATATCGATATTAAATTAATAATAATATTTAATTTTAATAGATCTCGAATAGCTCTGGAAACAATTAATCGCAACAAATTCATAGGAACCTTATCTAAAAAACGTGCCCATAAATATAATTTGGCCCAAGAAAAGGAAAAAATAATCACGCAAAGACAGGAGAGAATAACGGTAGAGAGCAACACAGGAAATCAATCCCCTCTATTTTGTCCACAGGCGCAACTAGCAGTACCACAGGTCCACAGCTGGTGGATTCCATCAAAAGAAAAATTAAAAAAACAAAAATATGGAATCATACGCTGCAAATTACCACGCAAACGAACCCTCTGTGTGTGTCTCTCTCTATTCTATGTCAACCAAACCCAACAATTCTATATTTTAACAACCACAACAACAACCGGAGAGAGAAATGCCTGAACCGGAGGAAGAGAACCGTACCACCACTACTACTACTAGCTCCACTACCACCTTTCACGTTCCACCTCCAAAGTCAAAGGACGTGCCTCCGGTTTTCACTTCCTCGATGAATATGATCATGGACTTGGATGTTAATGATCTCAATCTCGACGCCTCCTGGCCGTTGGATCAGATCGGTTTCGTCTCCAATCCTATGTCTCCTTACCTCGTCTCCTCTTCCTCAGAGCAGCCTTGCTCCCCGCTCTGGGCCTTCTCGGATGCTGACCACGACGGTGACGGCGGAGGAAGGTTCGCCGGCAGCCATTCTCCGTCGTCTCGTTGGTTCTCTGACTACCCGCTCTTTCTCAAATGTCAGTGACTTGCGTTTTCTTTTTGTTGTTTGATGCTTGTTGTAGTGTTTGTTAGTTCGAGCTCGGTTTTTGTTTTGTCAAGGATTCCTACTTGTAGTACTTGTGTTTTCGTGGTCGTGATTGTTGGTTTTGGTTCGGTTTTGAGTACTTGCCTGTCTTGTCTGAATATGACTTTTGTGGTTGTGATCGGTTGGTTCTAGTTCAGTTTCAATAAATTTTGTAAAGTTCGAATCTTTAGCTTCTTGTACCTTAAATATTTCGTGAATATTGATTTTTTTTTTTTTAAACAATAAAAAGAACAGATTATATGACAAAAAACACTTGACTGCAAAATTATTTTTGTGTTTGCTGTACTTAGTTCAACTGGAAATTTCATGTTTTGAATACTCTATTTGAAAAAATAAATAAATTAATGGATTTATTTTTCTTTATTTACTATTTTTTGGATGTATATAAAAACTGAATTTTTTTTAAGCTGTTTGTATTTGATGTTCGCTTTTTAGTTTTAATTCAAGGATTTGGTTGTCTGGTACCTTTTTTGTTTTTTTATTTGTTTTACATAATCTAGTGATGGTATGATTGGAGAGTGAATAGAGATAAACAATGTAACACATAGTTGTGTATTGCATACGTAGCTTTGAGTTTTCTTTGATTTGGTTTTTGAGTGAAGGTGTTCGCTAAATACAGGTAGTAATATGAATTCAGAAACGGAAAATGTAAAAGATAATGACGAAAACAGAAGGTTTCCGTCTCCATTTCGGGGACTGATGCCGTTGGAGAATTCAGATGGGTTTTGTGTGATTAAGGAGAGGATGAGCCAGGCGTTGCGGTACTTCAAAGAATCGACTGAGCAACATGTTCTAGCTCAAGTTTGGGTGCCTGTGAAAATTGGGGGTCGGTATGTATTAACAACTTCAGGGCAACCATTTGTTCTTGATCCGCATAGTAATGGATTACATCAGTATAGGATGGTTTCTTTGATGTATATGTTTTCTGTGGATGGGGAGAATGACGGAGAGCTTGGACTTCCTGGGCGTGTTTTCTGGCAAAAGTTGCCTGAATGGACGCCCAATGTGCAGTATTACTCAAGCAAAGAGTACTCGCGGCTTGATCATGCTCTTAATCTGAATGTTAGAGGAACCATGGCTTTGCCGGTCTTTGAACATTCGGGGCAGTCCTGTGTCGGTGTAATTGAGCTCATAATGACTTCACAAAAGATTAACTATGCACCTGAGGTTGATAAAGTCTGCAAAGCTCTTGAGGTTTGGTTTCTTCTCTGCTTCAACTGCATGTCTGACTTGAGTTCTTATTTAGCGAGCTTTGAATGTATGATTTCTTTTTGCTTACATAATTTAAATTTATGTTTTCAATATGTTATGGTGATCGTTTGAAGAACTTATTGGTTGCAAATGATTCAAGATAAGTCAGTCACATTATTTCAGTCTCTATGCAGGCAGTAAATCTCAAAAGTTCAGAAATTTTGGATCATCCAAGCACACAGGTGAGTTATGAACATAATGCGGGTTTTTAATATGATGTTTGTTTGGGAACCAAGAAGATAAATCTGGTGTTGTTCTTTCATTTCTTCACCCTCTGTTCTCACAGATATATGTACTTGGCAATGCTTTTAAACCAGATATGCAATGAGGGCCGCCAAAGTGCACTGACTGAAATTTTGGAGATATTGTCAGTAGTGTGTGAAACTCACAAACTACCATTGGCTCAGACATGGGTACCCTGCATGCATCGCAGTGTTCTGGCCTACGGTGGTGGTTTGAAGAAGAGCTGTAGTAGCATTGATGGTAGCTGCATGGGGCAAGTCTCCATGTCCACCACAGATGTGGCCTTCTATGTGGTAGATTCTCATATGTGGGGTTTCCGGGAAGCTTGCGTTGAGCATCACTTACAAAAGGGTCAAGGGGTTGCTGGGAGGGCATTTTTCTCCCTCGGTGCTTGCTTCTGTAAAGACATCACTCTATTTTGCAAAACTGAGTACCCCTTGGTACACTATGCACGCATGTTTGGATTGAACAGTTGTTTTGCCATCTGTTTACGAAGTACTTATACTGGAGATGATGATTACATTCTAGAATTTTTTTTACCCCCTATGATCATAGACAACTATGAGCAGGAGAACTTGTTAGGCTCCATATTGGCGACAATGAAACAGCATTTCCAGAGCCTTAAGGTCGCGTCTGGAATTGAACTCAAAGAGGATGAAGTGTCTATTGAAATCATTCATGCTTCTGAAGACAAGAAACTTAAGTTGACAGTTGAATCTATTAGAATTCCCCAGTCTGTGATTGTGAAATCACCACCTGGGCCTAATCCTAATGCATTAGCAAATGGGAAAGAATTGGGGCAGCCTGATTTATCAGAACAGCGCATGATGGTAAATTATGATGCTATTAATCGTGGAGGCAATGTTGTGAAAATGGATGGGAGCCATAACCCTGGTTCTTTTCCAGAGAACAAAAGTACGAAAAAGCCCTCGGAGAGAAAACGTGGAAAGACTGAGAAATCGATCAGTCTAGAAGTTCTCCAACAATATTTTGCTGGGAGTCTTAAAGATGCTGCAAAGAGTCTTGGCGGTATGCTCATGAACTTTTAAATTATTGCTTTAGTTCTATACTCATGAGCTTTGTGAGATGCTTATAATTTTATATATAAGAAAATGCTAGAGTGTTTTTGGCTCTGTAGCAATTAAAATATATATTTGTCTGAGTAAGATTCTGTCATTACAGTTTGTCCAACAACAATGAAGCGTATCTGCAGGCAGCATGGGATCTCTAGATGGCCATCGCGCAAGATCAACAAGGTTAATCGTTCGCTCAATAAACTAAAGTGTGTAATTGAATCTGTCCAAGGTACTGACGGAACATTCGGTTTAACTTCTCTTGCAACTAGTCCACTCCCAGTTGCCATTGGTTCAATTTCTAGGCCTTCTGGTTTGAATGCTGCCGATCAACAGTACTCACCTAGCTCTAAACCCTGTGATCCTCTGGGTGAAAAGAATGAATCTCCCACTTGCAGAACACCAGGAAGTGACGGACAGGCCGTGGTGGAAGATCAAGTGTCAGGAGGAAAGATATTGAATCATAAGGAACCTGTTCATGAGCACACTGTGCATTCCGGAGAAATGAATAAAGGCTCAAACAGTTCCAAAAGTGGATCGAGAGAAGAGAGTGCGGGGACCCCTACTTCTCATGGTCCATGCCAAGGTAGCCCTGCAAATGAAAGCACACCCATGAAGGATCCACTTGTGTTTGAGCCATGCCTGAAAGTAGGGGGCTCCCCGGAATTGTTGTTTCAACCAGCAGGGGAACTGAATCTAACCGCTGCCTTCTCGATGCCTGAAGCTCTTGTAGCAACAGAACCTCAAGAACCATTTGGAGGAATGCTTGTTGAGGATGCCGGAAGTTCAAAAGACTTGAGAAACCTTTGTCCTGCAGTAGCAGATGCTATTGTGGATGAGCGATTTCCAGATTCCAGTTGGACAAACACACTGTGTGCTTATCTGTCACCAAAACAAGCTGTGGCTTCTGTAACTCAAAAGGTGCCACATGTACGTACTAGGAAGGAAACGAAGAGTGTGACAATAAAGGCAACCTTTAGAGAAGATATTATAAGGTTTCGAATCTCTCTAAGTTCTGGTATTCTTGAGTTGAAAGAGGAAGTGGCCAAGAGGCTGAAGCTGGAGGTTGGTACTTTTGACATTAAGTATCTGGATGATGATCAAGAGTGGGTTCTGATAGCCTGTGACGCCGACCTACAAGAGTGTCTAGATATTTCGAGATCATCAGGCAGCAATATAATAAGATTGTCGATTCATGAAGCAATGGCCAATCTCGGGAGCTCCTGTGAGAGCAGCGGGGAATTATGACTAGATTGTATATAATTTAAGTTTAGATCATCATTCTTATAATCCTAGGACACTAGAGGAGTGAAGACGTAGATTTTGGTTCCAAGAGGCTGCTTTTGTAGCAAAGTTTTCCATTAAGTTGTATACAATTTTACCTATGTTAACTGTTAATATTTGCATGTTCAATTTTTACTGTTATTGTGAAAATCATTACTGCATTTTGATTGCCTTTACTGGATCTAGTCTCTAGAGTTGACATTTTCTTTGCTGCTGGTAGTCTTATGTTGCAGACTTCTGTGCATCTTTTTCATTTCGATGTCAAGTCTCAAAGTCGTTCGATTGCATGCTTTGATTTTTAGAAACAAATGGAAGCAAAGAAACAATGCAATACTTCCAATCTAGTGACAAAAACACTTGAGGCTAAGAGTACTTGACAATTTATAGAGGAAAATATAACCTCTCAAGTCACTAACATAACACATTATGGCATCAAGATACATAGTCCTAAGCATTTAAAACACAAAATTCAGATTTGAACAAAAAGTTGTAGCAAGAGATGACCTCTTGAATCTTGCTATGGTCTATATATAGAGAGAGAGAAGAACATTTCTAGTTGCCGGATAAAATGCGACAGCCGGTAAGTAACTATGTCAGAGTCCTACGAGGGTGCGATGATGATCGGATGGGTGGAGAGACCAAGTGCATCATGCTTCATTGATCTCAGAACCATGATGACCATCTTGAACTTTGGTGCCAATCTTCTTTGGATCACTAGACACGATTACTTCAGAGATATCTATTCCTTCCATGGCTGCTTGTTTTCTTGCTGTATTAATTCGTTGAGTGGATCTGTAATAGTAGGCATACAATAGCAATTGGGCCATTGAAAATAATGTGCCCAGCCCATTTGGAATCTGATTCCAAAAACACAAAAAACAATACCAAAACATTATTGGAAATATTTCATGCAAGTAAGCTCGTTAAATTCTAAATTAAAAGCCGTCCTCAACTTGGAAATATTATAGAACTATGACTTGATACTTAATTTGAATATAATTACCTTTTTAATAAATTTTTAGCCAGATTTGTTTGTGTAAAACTTAGTATGACCGATTGAACACTGATATGTTTCAAATATCAGAAAATATTTAAACAGAAAAAGTTTGGTTGAACTTTTTGTTACATCCGACTTGTATAACTTTTAACATAGAAATTTTGATAAATATAACCAAAGATGCGTTGTAGGATTACTATAAATTCTAAAATAATAAATTACGTTATAAATTCATAATGGAAAATTATTTGATAAGTAAATTAAAACCCATTGTCAGATTAGCATTGAACTCACAATGAAACCATAATGTGTTGTAATACTCAATAATCACTTACCAATTTGATCAACATACACTTTTGGAAAATAAAAAAATTATATATATGACTTTTATAATTAGGTATACCCGATTTACAAAATAAATACCAACCAATCAAATTCATCTATTGTATTTTCTCTCCTAAAATAATTTTTTTTTCCTATTTAATTTAAATGTAATTGATGAATTTGATTGGTTAGTCAGTACTTTTTAAATTTAGATTTATTTAATTATAAAAATATTATACATATATCCACCACAAAAATCCACTACTGAAAAGGCAACAACATTACACAATACACAGTGACTAAAAGTCTTGGGTGTAACCGTATATGTATCAAACATCTCCCATTAAGACCATATTAAGCGGTAAATGTTACCCCGTAACACGATTTTAATGAGAAATAAAATACATGTGCACCCTGACACATAATAGACTTAGAAAAATAGTAAATGATGAGAACTTACAGTGATATATTTATCAAAGGGGAGGAAGGAGTAAATAAACCAGGCAACACCATTACCAAACGAAGCAAGAGAAAGGAAAAATGGCATGTACTCCACACTTTTTGTAGTAATCACTAGTTTCTGCACCATTAAAAGGAAAAAAATAAAAATAAAAAATAAGCCAAAGAAGAATAAATAATTATATTACTATCAATCAACATGTTTAATATTTTTTATATGTTAGGATATAGTCGTTAACGATCATGATTATAATTATAATGATTTACAGATTTCACAACCACAATATTAATTAATGTTTGTAATACTTTTATATTAAGATTTTAGTTATGAGTGATTGTAATTATAAGTGTAATAATTTATTAGTTTTACAACCACAATATTCGTGTTAAAGAATGATTCGAAGATGAGAAGACTAACCATGACGGATAATGGCGAAGCATACATCATGATGTTAAATATAATGCAAATAATGCCAACAACCATAGAGCGTTTTTCGGTAGTATGGAGTAGGGTTAGGACCACAACAAGAAGGAGAGAAATGAATATAAGCTCAACAAGCAAAACCAGACAAACTATGAGCCTCTTCTTCTTGTCTGAGTAGAACAAGAAGGTACTAATGTAGAAACATTCTAAGACCACGCCACCAGCGTTTATGGTCAAGACCAAGATGGTATTTGGGTGCACTATTGGCAGCCCATACATGACCCACACCATGCAGTTGACTAGGGTTGCCAAGTATGGAAATGGTGAGAACTGTTCCACTGTCCCTTTCTTTATTATTTGAATAAAAGTTGGCCTGCACACAAAATTTTGGATAGAACATTTTAGGCACATCGGCTTTAAGAGAAACATCCAACATGTGGTTAGTAGGTAGATTATGTAAATAAGTAAAGAATATAGGCAAAAAAAAAAAAAAAGTAGATATCTGAGTTATTAGATTATTGAAAGCAAAGCTGTTTGACTTAAATATAGATGTGATTTATGTTGTCACTTAAAATGGCATACTAATAAATTTTTTACCATCAATTTTTTTTTTTTTCAAAAACAACCATAATTTACTTGTGGGAAAATATTCATTAATGCTTTTGTGGTCGTCCTCTCAAGACTTTAGTCTCAACAAAACGTCGATGAAAACCAAAGAACACCTTTCATTTTACTCTCAAAAGATGTGCGTCTAACGTGGAAGGCATATTTTTTAAAAATTTTAAATTTTAGATATAAAACTGTGGCTAAATTGTGAAAAAAAAAACAAAATTACTGTCCTAAACAATATCATTATAATAGTGAAGGTTTGCAAAACAACCTATGACATTTGACTCTTTTCAGGGAAAAAAAAACAACCTTTTAAGTTTAAATTTAGGTATAATTTTATTACAAATCAAAATTATGACAAAAGTTTGAAATTTAGTTAAAAAAATCTTTTAATATGTATAAAAAATCTCCATACATAATGGTTTTATTACAAATTTTAGTTAAAAAAATCTCTTTATGTACCAAAAATCCCTTGTATACAAATGTTTTGTTGAAATTTAAAATAGTAAAATTGTTCCTTTTGTTAAAAAAAAAAAAAAAAAACAAATATCAGAGAGTTAGTGTAAATTATCCATCATAATAAACGAAGCTTACATCGGTGACAAAAATAAGAATCCTGAAATGATGTTCCCTGAAAATAACATAAAAAACATTAACATTAGTTTAATTAAATAAAAATATAAAATTGAAAAAAAGAATAGAATAATAAGCATCGTGAACACAAAAAATCAAGAAAAATTCATGATATCCAAAGAAGCCAATAAAAACTACATGGATGCATCTGGTGTAAAAAAAATGAATGCATATATGTATAAACCAAACAATTATTAATCAGTACTTTTGTTGTCTAGAGAAGCTTTTAGAAAACAACTCACCTATGATACCAATTACATTTCGAACAATTTGCACTGTTGCTGATACCATGGATGCAAGCTCAAGAAGAAACGAGTGAAAGATGGAGAAGCAAAGTAAGAGGGAAACTAAAAGCACTTTTCAGGTAATCGTGAAGACTAGAGCCTGAAGAGAGAGAGAGAGACCATTAGAAGGTTATATTTATAGAGGTGTCACGCCAAGGTGAGGAGAGGCTTGGTGTGGGGCTGCTCTCTTGTATGAATTTTTTTCTTTATTCAATTTAAAATACCTCGGGTTGGAATTGCGAATTGTCCACCCAAGTAGGTGATATTAAAACAAAAAGAAATTATGGCAAGTATATCCAATCTGGTTGGTCACGTTCATGACATGGCCTTCTTTGGCTCGTGTTGTGCGAAATTTTAAATACTTACACATGTACTGATGTACGAGTTTATTATAGAATAAGTTATGTAAATATGAGATCAATCTCATAGACATTGATAAAATATTAATATAATTTCAAATCAAATTTAATTCTAATCTCAATTAACGAAATTTGATGAGATTGATAAAATATTGATATTGTATGATTGGATTAAAAATAATTTTGTCTATTGATCGATCTATTATGGGATTGGAACAAAAATTATAAATTATATTATTTTTATAAAATAAAACTAAAAATATTTTAATATTATTTTGAAAAATAAAATCTAACTCTTTAAAATTTATTTTTTAAAATAATAGTAATTTTAGAATTATTGTTAAAATATATGATTTTTTAATATTTTAATAAAATATATAAAAGTAATATTAAAAATAAATTTTATGTTTTATATAATTAATATAGAAAAGGAAAGGAAAAAAAAAAGCGTTCCATCTTGTGGAATAAAATGATTGTATCATATTGGAGAAATTCAATCTCATACAATCAACAAACAAACACACCCTATCACTTGGAAGGATAAAAAGTGCTTTTGTGAGGGGAGAGGAAAAAAAAAAAAAATGCTTTTGTGTTTTGCACTACTATCGAGATGCAGATTCTCAGAGCAACATTTACAGAGGCTTCAAGCAGGCCTTGTTTTGCTCAGTAGGCGTTATCTGCAGTTACACTAAAATGGCAATTGATGAATGTCCAACTGTCAATTTTTGCCGTTGAATTTAAGTCTTGCCTATCTAGAGTCTACAGAGTTTTTAATGTCTTGTCTGGTCGTTTACATAGCTAGTAGTTACTCTGGTTAAGGATAAAGATTTGTAGAGTCATGTTGAATGGTGATAAAGTTGGATTTTCACATTTACCCCTTATCGCATGTAGCACAAGGAGAGAGATGTTGTTTTGAATGAGGATAGAATAGGGTTTTCCATAACTTTGGTTGTGTGTTGTGTAGTCTTTTACTAACAGAGTTTTTAACCAAAAAATGTAATATCTTTCCTATTTAACTAAAAAGTATTTCAAGTTAACAGATTGTTAATATATTTATAAAAGAATTATATTAACGAAAAATATAAAAAAGAAAAGGTATAAGCTTCTAATGAAAAAATTGCACTAAAAGTATATTATAAGAGTATTTGAGATCTTTTGTTTCATTTATGAAAAAGTTTTTAAAACATTTTTTTTAATTATATTATATAATTTAGACTGACTCAAGAAACAGTCAGGATTAAACGGGATTAGTACATATTGAATGTAGAAAGAAACGACTCACACATAGATGGAAAACTGTCCTCATATATGAGGTATAGAAAATCTTACATTTTTCTTATTTTTTTCTAATATAAGGGTAGAGGACGCTTGTCGAACCTGCAACTGGACAGTAAAGGGATGTAAGCTCTACCAATGAGATGACACACCAAGCACTTTAAAAATACGTTGCTCTTTTAAGGAGTTTTTCTCGATATTTAAAAAAATTTTCTTTAAGGAGTTTTTCTCGATATTTAAAAAGTTTTTCTTGGATTGATATCCAAACATTGAAAAAGCGTTTGACATGATAAAAGCTATTTTCTTCACTGCCAAATGCACTCTAACAAGATAAACATAAAGAGACTTAAAATTAGGTCATAAAAAGACACGATGCAATATATGTGTACCATGCTGTATTATAGTCGGTAATGGATTGAATAGCATGTGATTGGGTTTTTTAGGTATATGGTGAAATATGAGCAGTTGAAGTTGATCATTTATGAATATCATGATGTTGAACAAGTGGGTCATGGTTAGGATGTGAGTTGGACATACAAATAATGTTGCAAATTTATCATATTGAATTTTCATTATATTCTTCAATGAGGTGAGTAGCTTTTCAGATTTTCCAAGATTCGTTTTTGCATTGTGCTTGGTTTAGTATTAGTAATTTTTCACTGAACATAGATTTTCGTTCTGCTATGATTAAAAATTTGAACTTTAAATAGGTCGACAAAGAAAAATAATGATAATTAGATACCTTGCCTTTGCTATTTTTGGAAGAAAAATGAGTAAAGTCTCTCTTATTTTCTATAAATTTATGAGACTATAAATGTTTTGTACACTAAACTCAAGAATTTCAAGAAAAATATTGATAGTAACTTTAGAGGTGGTTTACGATAAGCTCAAAATTTTCAAGCGAAATTCAATACTTTTTAGAAGATTTTTTCAATAAATTTAAAAATTTAAGAAATATTTATAATGAAGTGAAAATGAGACGAAATTCTAGTGCGGAGGATACGTATGTTTGTGATGTAGACCATATCCCAACCCAATTTTATTTATTTATATTTTTTGTAAAATCATGTATATATAAAATGTGATTAATTAAATAGACAGTTATGTATGTTTCGTTTTTTTATAATCTGTATGCATGATTAGAGTGTATATATATATATGTATATATATATATATATATATATTCTAGAAATCATAATTAGGTTCCAATCAACATACCCAATCTCTTTCAAAATAATAATAATAACATACCCGATCAAACTGAGCTTTAAAACAATAATGGGACTACAAAAATAAAATATTGCTTTTGAGTTGGAGAATTGAGAAAGGGAAAATTTCAAAGTAGAGAAAATCAGCATCAGGTTCTTTGCGTTTAGGTTGCTTTGGACCTTAGCAGATTAGGCATATACATACCTTTTGGTGAAAGTTAGGCCTATGTGTGTGTACCATAAATTTTTTGATCAAGTTTGTTGAAGCTAGCATAAAAGTGACAGAGAATGTACATATCTCATGCATTTCCAATCATGAAGACCAAGTAGTGTTTGCATAGGACACTACTAGTTCAATTTATCTAATCTCTCATTGATTTTAGGTTCTAATTTAAGTACATAATTATTATGTTAATTATAAAATCAGTTAGAAAGAATCAAAAACTGTGAAGTTTTTTAACCATAAAAATTAACTTAATATAAATCTATTCATTCGATCCAACATAAATCTGATTACATGTTGATGATATTTCAAAAGAATAAATTAATACCAAGACTATTTAAATTACGCATCAATGAAAAACTTGATTTTTAGTGTTTGCCTTTCAAACTTGTCTTGCATGAATTGTAATTGAATTTGTAATCACAATTCAACCAAATATTGGTTAAATTTTTTTTGGCAAATTGATTTTAGATATATACATTTGGTTATAAGTACTTTTCTAAGAAGTACTTTCTATTCACTCCCATTCTCATAAAACTAAACTCAGCAGTACTACTCTTTGTTTAAAACTCATTTTTAATATGCAAAGAACGCTTTGAAAGACACCATATAATTAGCTCCTTTATTCCATTAGAAACTTCTATATACCTTGAATAAGTATCTCATGATTGGGACATTGAACTTTTGTCTTTTACCAACATGCATGAACTCTTTGATCAGCAAGCTCTAAAAGCCAAAAGCTTCTTATAATTTCTTTATATTACTTCTGTTTTTAAGCATGTAAAATTCTCCTATGTCAACAGCATGTTACATGTTGCTATATGTTCTGTAGTTTTTATAATAAAAACAGTAGATTTAATCAAATCTTATCATTTCATCTTTCTTTTTTCTCCTAAAAATCCGCATGCCTTATCGCCCTATTAATTAAGTTTAACAAGAAGGCAACAACTGGGAAAGATATAATCCCATAATACGATGAAAAAACTCCTCACACATGTTATTGAATATATATGATACAACCCAAATTCCAATTATCTGTGTGAAAACGAAGTACACGACTAATCCTGACTTGATGAATTTAAAGCCTTTATTGGTTTAAACTTTTACATTTAAGCATATATATATTCATATTAATTCTCCAATTTTTATAATAATAATAGAATGGATTTTATGAGATTCTTTTCATTTCATTTTCTTTCCTCGATTAAAATTCACAATCTATTATCTCACCATTAATTTGATCAAAAATAAAATTAATAAAAATTTAATGAATACATGTCTTTTTTAAATACAAAGATTAGTTATTAATTAATCAACAAAAAATAAATACAAAATATCTCCGAGCCACAATATCTTCATAAGTATTGCCTTCACTGTTTAATCCATTGATGAGAGGTAACATCATTGTAGTATGACACCTAGCTCTTATATTATTCTTCTTTCATTTCTTTTAATTTATTAATTTTTTGATATTATTAAGAATCATCAATGTATAAAAGTGATGTAAAACAGATTAAAAGAGAAAATGTTTCTAGATGGTTTGGTAGAATCATCCAATAATTATCGGAAACATTCAAATACTGATGCCTAAAGAATTTTTGGTACGATATTGTTATTGTTATTTTTATTCCACCATTAATTATTACTGTTTCATTAGTGTATTGTCAACTATAAACACTGAAAAACTGTGGAATTTTGTAGAGGAAAGTGAGGGGTAACTTTGGCAAACTATGTCCGGCTAAATGAAGATGAAAGCATACATTAGTGATGGAGGGTTACTCGTGGGGTTATTGAAAGTATTTGCAGAGAATGATGAAGGATGATTTTGAAGTTTGTGGGATGCTGGGTTGGCATAAGCACCATTCAAATTGGATTGGGACATGCAAAGTTTACACTAGGTGTTTGTAAACAAATCAAAAGGAGAAAACTTGATTTTACAGAAACAGAATTAGAGTAGACACACAAAAGTTGAGGTGGTCTGACTGATAATTCTGTTTAATTTAGATTATATCTTCATTCTCGGCTTTAAAACTTGTAATATTTAAAAGAAATTAAAAAATGACGTAGTAAGAGTTGCAATAAACTCACAATCAGAAAAGATTGTGTTATTGAAACTCAGGGTAAGTAGGTTACAAGAAACTTACAATCAAAGAAGATTCTCTTACTGAAACTTATCGTCGTAGTGAGAATTATTATCTAGCTCATCACATGACACCATATATAATTTTATCATTAAATACATGCATACTGGTATTTTCTATGAATTTAAATTTATAATGTCATCATGCTTGATAATCTTTTTGAAGGAGTACAAACCTATATATTAAACAGACGAACATACAAATGATTTAATACGTGCATTGCATCCAAACTTCCCTCATAATTTTTTTGAAAGATCTGAAGTATACATCCTACTGGTCAAAATAGAAATTAGCACAGATTCTAGAAGAATGGCTCCTTGCCCATTAGAATCTCAGAGGAAAATTTCATATTATAACATACATTTGGACAAGAATTCTCTGCACAAATCATGAAATAATAAAATCTAGACTGAATTGCAGCCACTAGGGCATAGGCAAATACACAAGCATCGCAAACTAAGACATTAAAACAGCCTCTTCCAAATTTATTCATTCAGATCAGTATTCTTCTTTTTCAGCCAACAAATTAAAGGGCACAACACAGGCATTCAATTAAAACAATAAACAAGAAGATAGCAAAAGAGAAATCAAATGGGGATTTGAAAACCCGAAAAACCGAAACCTCACCAGATTACAACTTTGACACTATACATGATTCTCTATGTTACAGATTGTGCACGGGTGGAATGTGAATTGATATGGGTAACTAAATGGTTGTATTTTTGTTTTTCATTTTTTTTTTTTTTCAAATTCTAAAACCCAAGCCGGGCCATTTCTTTGTCCCCTCTTTCTTTGTCCTCCTTGAGTTGGGATCGATGAGGTTCTCGAGTGATTTTGCTTTTCTGTTGCGAGCCCTGCCAGCTTCTTTCAGAAGTTCAGCTAGTCGGTTCTTTTCGTCCTCAAAATCAGGGTTTGCAATTCCAAGCTTCTCTTCTCTTAGTTTAAGAACGTATTCCAAGATCTCAATGGCATCTTCTACTCTGCAAAGATTTCATCAAGAATAAAGTTGAGCAGGAGAAAAGTGTACATGTTTTGATTTCCATCGGTACACGGATTGAATTACAAACAAATCAACAAATCAAACACCTTAACTAGATGCATTCTCAGTATAATCCCTCCACATCAAAAGCAGGTGTGAAAAGGACGAAGCTAAAAAGAATCCACATCATATAAAACCCTAGTCTTAAACATCATTTTTAAGTAACCAATAATACTAAACTAGCACGTAAAGGACTAAACAATAGAATTAAGCTCTAAAACACACCCTTGAGAGCAAGAACAAAAAGTTTGTTAAAGGAATCAAACCCAAAAACACAAATCCATTCAATTGCCAAACCAGCTCATAAATAAAGGCAAAACATTAAGCTCTAACACACCCTCAAGTGCAAGCGCAATAAGCTATTAAGCTTTGCTAAATGAACCAAACCTGAACACAGATATCTATTCAATTGCAAACCAAACTCATAAACATAGGAAAATACGGTCACATGGGGGACTCAAATTCACGCATTCTTGGTAAAACTAATTTTGATCCATGTTAAGTAAAACCAGTAAACCCAAAAGCTTTATATATTAGGATAGCGTGTGTATCCAATATTAACCTCTAACATACATCATAAAGCTACGCATCCAACACAAATCAAACTTTGAATTTCTTCATTTATGAATTATGACATCTTTGTAAAACTGATATCGATGACAGCATAGGAAACAACGATTGAAGAACATATCATACTCATACATAAATCACCCTGATACAACTCAACAAACTTACATACACCATACTGTTCTATCCCCCATTGCATAAATAATTCAGGTAGAGGAAGAAAAAGTTAAAAAGCTCAATTACTCCACAAGTCCATCATGAAAGTGTGATGACTCCTCAGCACAGACTGTATTCTGTTGCTGAATATCTGGAAATTCAACTCTGCAACTTTTGGTGGCAATTAAACAAGACTCGAAAACAAATCCTCACCATGATGCTATTAAATTATTTACAACTGTACAAGCCAGGACAGAATCAAAAGATAATTTTGGTATTGGTAATCCAGACAAACCAACCAGCACCTAGCAGCTTCAGTACAAAAGAAGCAGAATAGTTCAAATTGATAAATTACCTTCCCATTGCATCATATGTAGCAGCAAGATTACTATACACTCCAAGAGTATCTTGATGACAAGGTCCACACTCCTTTTCCAGTATTGCTCTGGCTTCCTCAAACAATTCTGCAGCCTCATCAATCTTGAACAACTGTACACAAGCCAATCCCATCTGGTTCAACACAACTCCGAAGAAGGGTGACTTCCTCTCCCCACTTGCTCTAAGCTTTGCTATAGAACTCTCAAAAGAGTGCCTCGCTTCCTCATACCTTCCAACCATGTAAAACATCACTCCCATCCGTGATTCAATTCCCGCAATTGTGCTCTGTTGTCCTGGTTTATCCTCCAGCAATTTCATTGCCTTTTGCAAAAGCTTCAGAGCCTCCTCTGGCTCATCCACAGATTCATAAATTGCAGAGATTTCGGTCAATCCACCAGCAATCTCTTCAGCTGTGGTTCCGGGCACGGGTTTTGCATATATCCTCAGAGCATTTTCACAATAGGACTTTGACTCACGGAGCTTTCCAGTCCTGTGGTATAGGTCAGCAAGGCGTACAAAGACGGAGGCAACCAAAGGGTGATTGTCACCTTTTGATGATTTAAAGACAGTAAGAGCCTTTTGGTATGAGAAGACAGCCTCATCAAAACGGCATAGAGACATGTAAATGTTGCCAATGCTGACATCAATAGCAGCAACCTCATTATCTTGTCCATTAGCAATCATTGCCATACTGGCAAGTACAAGGTGCTCAAGAGCCGCTTCATAATCTCCCTTTGCCTCGCTTACAAGAGCCATCAGCCGGCGGTCAGCTGCTTCTTCAAGAGATGCTGGCTCACTGTGTGCACGATGAATTTCAAGTGTCTTCTTGCACAATTCTTCAGCTTTATCAAATTGCATCGCTTGAACTTGAGCCTCAGCTAAGTACCTGCCATTTTTCCAAGTTACACAAATTTCATCCAAAATTTTTTTTATAAAATGGAAACGATCATGTTAATTATGACATGACGACAGACCAAATGAAAAAGGTGATCAAAATTATGCCAACCAAAAATTCGAAGACAAAACAAAATTAAAAAGTAACTAACCCAACTTAAAACATCAGTCCTATCCCACAGAAACAACTTACTAACTCAAACCAAGTAAAGAGAATTTTTCTTTTTTATCAAACCCATGTAAGCAATACACAAACTTTATATTATTATAATATATACGCCACATTTCTCTTATAATAGTATGTAATAATAATCCACCTACACTACCAATTCTATGAATTGTTGTTCAAACCTTACAAAAATCTAAATTTTATAACTACATCATTTCCTCTAACAACACATGTCAGATTCTAATTGGCCAAAATTTTAGCTAAAAGAGAGAAAAAATAAACCTGCAAGTCTCTCCGACTCTTGGATCAGTGTCACCCAAAGCTTCGATCTGGATCTTCAAGCCCTCCTCGTAACAACCAATCGAGCGATCCACCTGGCCAAGCATCGAATACGTGTCACCCAACTGCATGTACCCGGAGAACTTCGCCAGCGCATGATCGGCACCGCGCGTCACGTCCGGCACTGCAATCGCTCGCTCTAGAACAGGAATGGCCTCGTCGAACCTCCCCAGGCTGCAGTAGATCGCCGCCAGCACGTGCAGGCTCATCGCGTAGTCCAGGCTCGGCTCGGCTTCGGCGTCGCCTTCGGCGGCGGCAGCGGCGCACCGCTCGAATGACTTTGAGGCCCGGACGGCGTAGTCGAGAGCCTTGTTCGGTCCCTCGCCCGACGCGATCGTGTCGCGGGCGAGCTTGAGGAGGAACGGACCAAGATCTGGGTTGTCGAGGGACGCGTCGACGGAGGTGGAGTCGGGCGGCGGCTTCTTGTTACCGGATCGCGACGCGGATGACGTGGCCGTCGGGCTGGGTTTGGAGCGGGAAGGCGACGGAGAAGGAGGTTTAGGCTTGGATGTAGGGGCCGGAGTGGAAGGCTGCTCGGGTCGGATCTCGGGGACGACGATCCGCGGAGGGGGTGCGTCCGAGGGGGTTTTGACGGAAACTAAACCGGGCATGATTGTGGGTTATTAGTTTCGGGTTTGGTTAGTGGATCCGAGTGAGAATATGTGATTTAAAAGCGCGAGGGAGAGAGAGAAAAAGTGCGTGTGCGAGAGTGAGAAGTGATTGAAAGATTACAACACGTTACCATTCTCAACCCGCAGAAACACGTCAAATTCAGATGAGAGTCTTCGGGCGTAAAATGGTAATTTCATGGATGCACGTGACAGTAACGTTATTGTATGTGGGGTAAAATGGGAATTTTAGCCGTAACTGCTTCCTTTTTTCGGGTAGGTTATTTAGTTTGTCGTTACCCGCCAAGACTGACGATCGTCGTTTTTGGAAGAAACCTACTGCGTTTCGTGATGGCAGTTTCGTAATTGAAAGTTTACAAACAACGTTACATAACTTTTAATTTCTTACTCACCAACACAAAAAAATCAGTTGGGAAATCTTATATATTTTCGTTTGGTAATGTGTATATTGTTATAATACTTCAAATTTTAGCTTCTAATATCATGCAGCTTTATAGTAATTATAGTGCATGATTGATATGATCTTTGGTGTCTAGCTGTCGATTATGATCATCACTTTCTCCATTATATATTATAATTGACTACTTGTCAATTAGAAGAACAGCAAATATAGGAAAATGCAAGATAGAAAGAAACCTATCACAATAATGGCACACAGTATTATTTTATTTTATATATATATAGTCCAACAGACCAGATCAGGTAGAGTCTCACATACCTGCATTATTATTACAATTCTTTATATACAAAACAAAGCAAACTCAAATCACATGCAATATACAAGACTGTTATATAATATCCTGTTGCCTGTAGACTTAAAATGAAGCTAGCTTATTCCTCATATTTTGATATGTAAATCAAGAAGAGGCATGAAATTTGGCAACTAGTAGCTGCCACAGTGGCCGCACCGCCCACCCTAGCACGCCTCAGCCTCCTTTAGGCTGGTGTTTAGGATTGGGCTCTGGATTCTCATAGTCCTCTACAGTGGCTTTGATCCCTATAAGCTTTCTCTGGTTCAATTCAACATAGCCCTAACAGATCAAGACTTTTTTATTATGTGTTAGCAAAAAGAAAACCGATCGATTGAGAACATATAACTTGTTATATTATAAATTACCATGCATATTAATATGATTAAATTTTATAGGTCATCATTATTTTTTAATAGTAGATCTAGCTAAAGTTAAAAACTATTATATATAAAATCAAGATTTCACATGCATGCATTCAATTTACCTCACTTGATGGGTTAGCTGGATTCTCACCATCCACGAGGCCTCTGGTTCTGCCTACATGAAAAAATAAAAAAAATGGAAACAAATATATTAATGTTATCATATGAATTGCTATATTATCTATTGCCTAACGTCCAGATATCGATCAAATCTTGATGTTCATAATTATAACGAGGGTAAAATTATAATAAGGATAAAGTTTATGTATTTGCTGATAGCTGAAAATTCAAGATTCAAAATCTAACAAAAGTCCAAACTCTAATAATTTTCAATTGTATAACTATATATTCATACAAATTTTTACAGATTTATATACATATACCTCATAAGGAAGTAGTTATCTTACCTGTAGATGGAGCTATGTAGATAAATAATAGAAGAAAGAAAATTAAAAATGTAGTTTTGGTATTCATCATAATAGGAGTACTTGTGTGCAAGATGTTGGTGATCAGAAGCGTATGGATTTATATTGAATGGGATAGAGGAGAAAAACCAGAAAAATACTATTCATATTGCAGTCTGCACTCAACAACACAGCAGAATAATAACAATGAAAATGCAATCCATTAACAAAGTCAACTGCTTTAACTTTCTGTCACCTCAATTCAATGCTTTTGGAGCTGAACGGCATGGGGTCAAACAACGCAATTTTGAGGCTGGTTGCCCGCTAGCTACCTAGTTTTGTCTACATTTCTATAGCTGGTCTCAGCCATATATATTTTGTACAGATTTAACAGTCCGAGTATTGAGAAACAGTGGTGTGATTGGATGGTAAACCATAGGTCCATTTACTTTCTTCCTTATCTAGATTGTGAGTTTTATTTTCACTTACCCTCGCTTAGTGACATTTTTTTCTCACTTGTGCTGAATTGCTATCTCACTTAATATAGATTGCTTCCTTCCAATTTTTGGAAGCAAATCTTCGGATTGCACCTCAAAAATCCTGGAAGCACCCTTGGTTAAATGTCAGTACTAAAAAAAAAATTAAAGTCTCATTATTTTATATACATTTTAGATCATGATATCATATTAGATGCAATCTTAATTTATAGAGTGCATGTCTTCATCTAACATTTGGAAAGATGAATGGTTGACCAACCCTTCTTTCATTTAATTAGTATTTTGGTATATGCCCATTGTTTACAATTACATCAGTCAAATTTGTCTTTATTACCAATTAATTATTACGTGCAGGAATTTAGCTGCAAACACTATTTTAAAATTTAGTAAAATTAAATAAGCTAAACTAATCACAACCATGCAAATGTTTCAGCAGATGTTGCGTCTAATATTGAACCGTTTTTTTTTTCTTGGTGTACTACTTGGAAATAGACAACACTATCCTTTGTATGATTTCAGCATACATTATGGCTAATTAAAGGATTACTTTATCTCTAATTTGTAGGTGGACGAAATGATGTTTTTTAGTGATGTTTGTCAACTAAATTCGAACAACCCAACTACTAAACTACAAAATTCTGCATATTCCAACGTTAACAGTGTAAGGACCAACAACCAAGATTCAGGATGAAGTGTTGAAATCTCATGCAGGATAAGAAAGAATTTATAATTAAATTTGTCAAAGAAAACCAACATGGGGCAGTAAAAATGAAAGTAAAATCGTATAAATAAACAAACTGATGTATATTTGATATATCGTATAATGGTACTTGTTGATTCTAAATTGTATTGTATGAATTAATATTGACAAAATTTAATATTTGAGATATTTAGTATTCGTCTTTTCAAAGAATTAGAATTAGTTATTTATAAAAAGAAATTATTTAGTGAAAATTACATTTATATGAAAGGAATCAAGATAATCACAACACATCACTGATAAGCTCCTTGTATGGATTATTGTCACGATAAATCTTATAAACATTTGAGTCTTATTCTGGCTTTCTGATGTCATATTGTATGGTAATTAACAATGCCCATCCTGTATGTGAAAGGCCTCTCCCATGCATTAGAAAATGAACCCATTAATCAACCTTATTATTTTGTTGCCACTTTTATGAAATAATTATTTTTATGGATATGGTGGCAGTCATGTCACAGTAAGTACTCACAGCACCTGCCTAAAGTTGACCACCCAACCATTGCCAACTTTTAATTGTCACCATTCTTTAACAAGCCTCAGTGACAGCCAAACTCACACACATTTCTCTCTATCTGTAGCCGAAACATGTAATGGTATCTTAAGTATGATAACTTTCTGTAAAAGAAGATCTTCTAACAGAACAAGGAAATTGATCATTCACAAAATTTCTTGCAGTGCAAAGGAGACAAATCAGAATTTTTCTCATCATAGGAGGATATAAAAATGATATAATTTGTTGTGATAAAAAATGTAGTTGGTAATACTTTGTTTTCAAGCCATTTTGTGTGGTGATGAGTTTTCTTTCAGTGATGATGTATTTTGGAATTATGAGGGTACGACAATCAAGTGTGGCCATGTCGTTAGATAAGGTAAAATTATCAGCTGCAGATTACTAATCAGTCTATCAAAATTTGGTTTACTGTCTATGAAAAATGAGTTCTTTAAGTGGTATATGGAGAGGAGATGATTTCTGAGGGTATATTCTATACTTGACTAAAATGTAAATCAAGAGAGAGGGGAGGATATCTACAATACATTTTTAAGTCTAATGGTGATCACCAATCAATGGTTGCAAACAAAGGAAGTATATATTTTAAGTCTGTACTGATGATTGTTACCATAATCCATGACCATGGAATTGCTTCTCATAAGTGATAAAAAAAAAAAAAAAAGAGGCTTCCGCAACTAAAATAACTGCATTTCTAATAAAATTAAAATCAGGACGTCCTAATTAAAAGAATATAGAGATAATACTTTTATGAACTATTCCTAAAGGTGCATTGCAAATGATGTTAGATATGCTGATTCTTGGGTCGTTGAAGAACAAATTGATCATTGAAACTATATATGTCTGCATTAAATATACTGAGTAACCAAGATAAGGTACCACACCAGAGCATATAATGCAGAAAGGGGAATATAAATGGGTATTAGAAATTCAAAGCAATATTAATTGAGTTGGGAGCCAAAGACCATTATTGCTCTCAGTACTCACAGGATGTTGTGTGGTCCTTGTTACATAGAAAAAGCCAAAAAGATGACAGAAGTATGATAGTATTGAATAATTTCTGTAGCATTCAAAAATTCAATGTATATGCAGTAAGACATATGATTGATAAATTTAGATGTGGTACAGAATATATTTGCCAGTACATTGGGGATGGGCCTGCCTATAATGCACTTGATTCAAGTTGGCCTTAGTATAGGCATATAAGCGGTAGGTCACCCTTGCCCTTTTTAAGGCACCAAAGTGGGACTTTTTTTATTGGTATACTGTTATTATTTGGAGGAAACTTAGCTGGAAAGTTGAGATTATGGAATCAACTAAATGATGTTTAACTGTGCCATTTTAAGCCAGAACAAAGACCCATTCTTAATTCTTATCTTTTAATTCGTATCTGTTGTGGATAATTTAGTGATCAGAATAATCGGGCCCAAAAAGGTCTACAATGCGGTCCCAGTGGCCAAAAGGCCCAATAATTCGTCATCTCTTCTAATCCGCCTCCCTGATGGAGAGCCCTCTTGAGATCGCTCGTCGTCACCGCGGATCGCCTACGCTCAGCTTGACCGTTGATTCTGACCGCAAGCGCCAATTGTGAGCACTGGCTCTGACCGCAATCTCCATCCGCCATTCTCACCGTGAGTCTCTCCGTCAGTTCTACTCGTTCGTTTTGACCGCTGGTCCTGATCGCTGACCATTGGCTCTCGTCGCTCAGACTGACCGCTGGCCGTTGGCCGTGTCCGCTAAGTCTGCTAGCCAGATTGTCCGCCATGATTGACCGCCCGGCTGTTCGCCCATTTTATTCGTACAAGATATCCGCCAAGTGGAATCATCCATCAGAAATGTTCAACAAGTCCTCCTCGCCCAAGATGATCCGGCTAAATTAACCGCTAATCTCTAAGCGTGGCCGTATACCAGCTCCTTCACTCGCAATATTGTCCGCCTCACTGCCATGATCAATCATGGACATATTGACCTGAAATCCGCCTTCTCGACTCTCCAGGTAGTTATACTTATCAGAAATTTATTTACTCTCCTAGTTGACTTGATATTTCATCTGCTGGAAGATCCATCCGCGCCTCGCTCCTAAGAGTTCCAGTCGACAGAGGTCAAAGACGCCATGCAGAGTACAGTTCCAAAACGTGTCATGCACGTTATTACCGCCAGAAGATGTGATCACGATCCCGATAGCCCATCATGATATATCCGAACCAATCACCAGAAATCTCCCTCGGGCAGACCTCAGAAGCGACGGATTCGGTCGCATTTAATGTATTTTCGGCCACAGTTAAATTTTAATGCACTGTCAGCCGCATTAATTAAGATCCCGGCGCATTAAATGTTGTCCATCATTATAACTGTAGTTAATTGCTTACTTTTGTCTTATTCAGTTTTACTGTAGCATGTCTCATTTCTCTATAAATAAGGGACGAATTTCACTATAAAAGGGATTCCAATTTCTGAGGGTCGTTACTCTGCCAAAATAGTGAGAGAGTGAACAGTGGACGTAAACATCTTTTTGGGCCGAACAACTCTAAAAATCCTCCGTGTTTCTTCTTTTCGCCTCTAACCTCTCCTTCTCATCCTTACTGCTTTGCATGCATTTCATTGACCGTCCGAAACTGCATCTTGGGCCCTAAAACAACCTCGTTGACTAAGGAAATCATTTTTCAACGTTAACAGTATCTAAAAGAAAAATATAATTAAAAACAAGAGTTTGACCATAAAATTAATTCGAAACATAATGTAACTTCAAATCAAAAATTGAAACATTGTATAACTAGTTTGTAGTGGACTGTCCATGCATAATGACCTGCAATGATCTAGTTAGAAATTTTAGGTCTAACAAGAGATAATTACTCATCACTATTCAACAAAAGTTAAATAATACTTAATCCCAAACGTTCAAGAATTCAAAATCCACTATTATCTTTTAAAACACAAAGTATGGGTTATAAATCTTCTCTTGATAGAGATTTATCCTCTCTCCAATTATTAGAATAATCAACTGAACAGCACCATCAATGATTCATCTCGACAAATCTCAACAGTTATCTGACTCGTAAGGTATCAATATTTAAAAAATAATAATAACAATAATAAAGCAATAGTTTGGAAAATTATGAGATTTTCACCCACATTCATTTATCTACTCAGAATGTAACAAGAATCACAACAATTTACCAGTTCAAGGGAGACGCTACAAGATTAGCCAACCATTAGCAAAAACAACAGGCAGGCAATGTATCGTTATACACTGAAATAATTGTCATCGAAGAAACTCAGATATGTTGAAAAAATGTGTGAGAAATGCGGCATTACTACACATTTCACAACAATAGATTTGAGATAATCTTGAATTATGTATAGGGATATACACAGCAAATGATAGACGGTGGGTGAAAGTATAAGATTTGGCCCGACGGTCGAAATGTATACTCCATCAACAATACGCAAAAGCCATGCCAACTCTTGCAGCATCAGATTTGGAAGATAGTCGTCCGCCACCTCTAAAATCTAACTTGGAACGAAAAATATTGGCATCAGACATTTGCCTCACAAAACGGGTGAAACGAACCCAGTTATGATACTCAAACATGTTTTTATCCATCCTCACAAAGTTGAACGAGAATGAAGGCTTCTCAAGGCCATCTGAATAGAACTTCGACATTTTAAGCACCTGTCTGAATGCTGTATCATCTAAACTGGTTGTAGAATTTTCACCTTCAATAGGTATATCACAAGCCCTTGCAGCCAACAGAAGCTGTCTAAGAAAGCCCTCTGGACTACTCAATGGATTCATTGGTTTCTCATCCACATCTCGCATTTCAAAACACGAGCAGCACATAGTAAAACCATACCTACCAAACATGCGAACAATCGGCAGGTACCCATCTCTAGTTGAAGTATTGTAATAGCCAGCTGTTAACTCAGATGGATGCGATGGTGTGCCATAATGCCAGTGGATTCCACCAATTTTTGCTGATGTATTGACTTTAGTACCACGGAAAATTGTCTCAGCTTCCTTACATAATCTTTCCCCATGAAGAAGCAACATCCCTGAGTACCATCGTAGGAAAAAACTACCATATGCTGTATTCCAAGAACCATCATCACTTCTGAAAAATTCAGTAAGTTCAGGATCTTGCATCAGATTACCAGCACCAATAGGGCCCCCATTTCCCCATTCACGCATCCCAATCTCGCGAGCACAAGCATTCAAAGAAGCAAGCATATACTGTCACAACCATTGAAGCAGGAATCAAATCAAAACAGAACTCAATGATATTAAGCTAAAATGATCAGTGACAACAGGTACGTTTGTAAATAGTGCTCAACCATTCCACCTACCTTATCATAGCACTGAAACTCTCCAAGTTCACGTGAGCGCCAAGCCCATGTTAGCTTCTGGGAAGGGCACGAAGGATACCTTAGTTCACCAGCGGGACCCATGCCAACTTGGACTCCCTGTAAAATATACAGTTATAAGGATGACCAATCTGCATTGCAGTCTGTTCTCCTCCAATGACCAAGACAATAATAAATGAAACAAAAACAGCATTGACTCACAGTAATAATAACCCCAAGAAAAGGTCTAAAGGTATCTCGGAAGTTCCTCATAAAATCTGCATATGCTTGAATTGGTGATCGCCCCCGTAGAACAGGAAGAATATCACATCCCAGGGAAATATATTCCATATTTCTTCTTCCAAATCTGTCAGAATATGCTATATCTGGATCTTTATCAATCTCTTCAAGCACCCATACCGGAAGAGGAATCCTTCAATACACAAAAGAAGAAGTTTCAGAGTCACTGGTACATCAGCAGAACAAGTAAAAAGATAGAGCACTTAACATATACAACTTTATTTGGTTAAGTAATTAATATATAACTTGGAGCAAAGGAACTCAAATTTCAATCAAGCTCAAGCTTAGAGACATGGGACTGCAATATTAAGAACAACAAAACTGGCTAGAAATCATTACCGTGGCAACTACTATTGCCTAAAAGTCAATCACACGACCTAAATTTTAGTCACTTGGAAAAATCAATGAAGAACATGACAAGCTACCATATATAAAATCCAAAAGCTTCCAAAGGACCACTATATCTTCCAACTTGCATAATCACTTCATGTACCCACAATGATACCGCAAAAACCAAATTAAATCCAATTACAAGATCCAATATTTATCAGACACAAAGTCACCTACCCATCTACAGTACTTAGTACTTACTGACAAGAAACAGTTCAAGATACAAATAAACAATTACCATACTAGTCCTTCCAACCTTTAACCACAAGTTATGCTCAATACACATCACAAAAAATCCAACTAGCCAACTACAACAAATAACTGAATTTCACAAGCAAATTGTGCATCCCAAATCATAATATAGTCCTGTCAACTGAGATCATTAATAAACGACAACCAACACTGATAATGACACACAATCAACTAATAATATTAGATGCTCAAAACCTTTATGGAAGATCCAATACTCATAATTTCACTTCCCCGATCACATTGTGTAAAAGAGAATCAAGAACCGTAAACTTCCACTAAATCTTGCATATAGAAACGATAACCAATCTCATACAATATCGAAAACAAAAAAGAAAACGAAAAGAAGAAGTTTTTACCATTTGGGGTCTCCAGGGCCGGTGCCAGACTGATGAAAAGCCAACAAAGCTCGAACCTTTAAACCGCAATTGCTGGCCAGAGCTATCAAGTCAACATAGCCTCTCCAGTCATACACACCAGGGCTCTCTCTCTCCACCACCCCCCACCACACCTCCACCACCACCCCCTCCACGCCCGCCGCCGCCAGCGCCTTAAAAGACTGAGCCATCGCCTTCCGTCGCCGCACTTTCCCGCCCGACCACGTCGAGTCCTCCGGCAGCTTGACAAACACCGGCGACCCGGCACGCCGACCCTGCATGGAGGTGCCGTCGTGGAGCTCGTGCTTGCGGTTGTTGTTGTTGTTGCTGTCCGCCGGTGAGACCGAGTTCGATGAGTTGAGCCGGGCCGAGACGCTGAATCGGCTCTGGATCTTGTGAGGGCAGTGACTCGAAGGGAAGGCCCGAGTGAGCAGCCGGGTCGGCTCAGTACGAGTACAGCAGAAGGAGGTCGTGGAGAAACTCGCGATTGCCATTCTCGGTTCAAGATTCCCTCTTTCGATTTCTAGGGTTAGGTTTTCGAATTCAATTTATTATTTTTTCTCAATCGAGAGAGACAGAGACAGAGACAGAGAGTGGGAGTGTGTATCCGTTCTCGTTAACGAAGTGTGAGTGTTACAGTGGGTGGAGGGAGTATGTACTCCACAGGAACACAGGGAAACTGCAATCACATTTTTTTCGTTGAGGAAAATGGATTACAGTGGAGCGAGTATTGCTTGGTTACCAACGTGGACTGATATTATTGGAGGCTGTTGAATGTGATTGTCATGATTGGTAATTGATATGAGACGGCCCAGATCGAATCAAGAGTTTGCTTGACTGTTCGTGCTTTATGTTAACACACACACATATATATACACATTTATATATATATATATATATATATGACGATGTTCAAAGAACCATAACCTAAAACGTTACATAAATGTCAATTTTAGAAAATGTCGTTTTATAGAGTAGCTATCAGAACAACCGATTAGAGTAGTGTTGCAATCAAAAGCTTGGATTCGAGGGTCATTTACCAGTTACCACTGCCAAAAGTTCTCAATTTTAGGATCATAGCTCAAATTTTCGAAAGTTAATTACAGGCAACTACATGAATATTAAAGCTATATTTGAATAACCAAGCAGTCCAAAAGAATCTTAAAAAGCGCAGCAAGAAAGCACACATGACATGAATGCGCAGATATGGTAAATACGATTACGATGAAATATGAAAATGCATGAATTTGTATGCCCTAATATTATGTGGTTGATAAAGAGCAAGTATACAGACCGAGTACATACGGCAAGTGACCGAACTCTATGACAATTTTGACGTGCAACAGTGCAATACTTTGTAGACTACAAGTTTAGGTGAAGAAATAAAATGAAGAAAGAAGAAAAAGGTGGGTGAAAAAGTGGTTTTACCATTGCTGGTAAAAGTGCCCCAACTTCTAAAAACCCAAAATTTCAGCACCATTTTACTTCATTAACTGCTACTGTCGACCCCCATCTATCCTATCTGAATCCTCCCACACTCATAAGTTGTTCCATTTCTTCTGTATGTTAAAAAAGTCCATATATTTCTGCCAAGATAGCAGAGAAAATATACGAGTCATCATCGCCAACTTTATCCATAACAAGAGGTAATGAATAATATTAATGAATTGAAAGGATAGACGACTCCATCCTGCCGATTTGAACTACTGACTCGCCAAACAACCCAAACATCTGTGCCCAAAAATGGTGATGACCCGACTCAGGGGGTATGCAAATCCAGGACCCAACTCGACACACCCAAATGCATGCAAGTACTAGAATATAGAAGCAGCACTAGCCTCAAAAAGAAATTGCTTTTGTGATGGCCAACTTGGCCCATTCAGCAGATTCCTTGATCATAACATCGTCTGACGATAAACATTCATTTAGAAAGTCTTTGCTTGACACAGATTGCTGAATCAAGGGACCAGCATTACTACCAAGGGTATCTGCCAGATCTCCGAGAAACCCAATTGCTGTCTTACTCACCGTTTCGTCCCTAATGAAAATAAAAACGAAGTCAGTAAAATTTAAAAGCTACAAACAAGAGGAGAGTTGAAGTGGAAAGCAAAGAATTTTAGTGGAGCTTACATGTCTTTCTCCATGTACAGACTATCTAAAAACTGAAGAACATGAGGCACATAGGTCATCAACAGCTGGGTCTTAGGAGATCCCTTAAAACCTTGAAAAATCCCAGAGTATGCTTCCAAGATTCCATTTCTCAAGGAATTGGTGTACTCTGAGGTATCATCATCTACACTTGATGAATGAACTGATAGCTCAGCTGCACTCTGAAGCATGGGCATTGCATACATCAAGTACTTCTCAAAGCTGTCCCCAATTGACAAAGCAATGTCTCCAAAGCATGAAAAGATAGGCGGCTTTACGGATCTGTGCAACTGATTGCTTGACAAATCCTTGAGGAGTTGGGTCATAATACCATCACAGTATGGCAAAATCTTCGCCTCCAGAGCCCTGCATATATCCCCTACCACACCTACTGTAATGGCACAGACCTGGTAATCCTCAAAGTTTTGGAGACACATTTCCAGATACTTATAGAACTCAGGCATGTATTTTACAAAATCCGAACCTGTGGCATAAGCAAGAGCTCCAATAGCAAGCAGCGCCTCTTCATGAGCTGTGGCATTTTGAACTGCAAACACTCTTAAGAACAGGCCCATCATCTGGTCCGCATACTGCATGAAGACATTTTTTGTTTGCTCTGATGATCCTAGCTTCTGTATGATGACCTGCAAGCAACCACAAAGAAGTCCTTGGATTTCATTCTGCGTCTCCCTGTCATCAGTTGTAAGTTTTTGTGCCTCGAGAGTTTGGTGAAGCTCCATCATAATGAGAGGAACTAGTTGCATCACCATGGTAGCTGTCTCGTCAGTTGAACATCTAACAACTTCATTTAGAGTTTCGTAAGCCGCAGTTCGGAGACGAGATTCTCCAGCATCTTCTCGGTGAGATGCAGTGAGAAGGGCCTGAACAATTTCCTGGAAAAAGGGCGTTAGAGGGAAGGATGTTGGTGCCGCATCCTCATAACCTTGGGCCAGAAAATAAAGAGCGCCACAGGCTTTCTCCGCAACATTAGGAGCATCTTTCATGCCCTGAAGCAGAACAGTTATGATCTGTTGGCAATTTGTTTGATTAATTATGCCTGTCTCCAGAGTTGAACCATGAAGATATTCAAACATTCTTCCAAGAGTCCATGCAGTGGTGTCTTTCACATGGTTATTTGGGTCTTGCATGAGGGCAGTAAGCATGAAATTCAAAGCAGTGTTAACAAGAGGTACAACCTTGTCAGGAGATGGGCCTTCCAGAATGGAACCAAACGCATAAGTGGCTGCCTCCCTGTGCCTCCAGTCTGGTTTTGTTATATTTTCTTCAATGAAAGGCATAACAAGTGGGACAATATCATCTCCAACGGTCCTAGCAACCAAACCTAAGCATGTGCCTCCAGCCATTGCAATATTCCATGCCCCTTCTTCCTGATGCTCTTCCTGCTTAAGTAGTGTCTCCAATAACATAGGAACAAGGACAGGAAGTGCTTGCTTAATAAAGTAAAAGCAAGGAATATCAGAGTCACCGGTGAAATCACCCCCATACTCTTCTAATATATCTATTTCTTCATCACATATTGAACTCCAGAACTCAATGGCTTGAAGGGCTACAGATTCTTCATCTTCCCTCACAGCCTTTGCAGTTATATTGAAAATATCTTGAATGTAAAGAGCCAATTTCTCATAGTAGGTTGAAGATATGGCAACCAAACACTCAAAAGCTGCCTGTCTAATCTTCACTTCTGGGGAGAGAGCAGCTTCACACACAACTCTCATGATGTAATCACGCTCCATGTCATTAGAGAAATTTGCCTGAGCAAAACCAAGAGCATTATACAATGCCCGTACCGCAACAAGCCTGACATCATTGTTACACTCAGAAGCATGCATACCCTGGACTACTGCTGTGAGTATCTTATTTACATGATCCTGTTCAACCACATCAGAGGAAACTTCTTCACAGATATACCCAAGAGTTTCAAGAGTTGCCTGTTTGGTGTGAGCTGGAAGCTGATGAATATTCGACAAAAGAGTTTCAATTAGCTCAGGCCACTGCTTATGTGGCAACTCAATACCTGCCACTTTTGCAATGACTTGAGATGCAGTTGATTGAGCATCATGAGCGGGGGAGGTGAGGGTCTTTAATAGGAATGATTTGATCTGAGCCTTCGCTGTGGAGTCCAATGACAACCATCTTTGTACAAGCTCCAATTTTCGATGTTGTTCTTTGGCATCCAATGCATTCTTGAGGATTAAGCCAGCTAATTTACGACTCTCAACAGGCTTCTCATCACTAGCCAATTCCCCGGCAAGAGAAAGCAAAAAAATTGGCAGATTTTGCTCCTGATACTGCTTTAGGCTTTCTTCTGCTTGCTTGCGCACAGTGCCATCCACTGATTGTGCATTTAAAAGAAGCTGAGTAACTTCAGCAGCCATTTGTATCTGGAGTTAACAACATAAACAATCGGTATGAGCAAAAACATATATACACAGTGTCATGCATGATTCTAGCTTTAGATTCACAAACAAAACAATTAACTCACAAGAGGCACTCGGCCAAAGGTCAAAAAAAAAAAAAAGGAGGGGGAATGGTGTTGAAACTATGTGGAAAAGAAAAAAGAATGGGCAAATATAGCCCAAGAAAGTAGGATCAAGAAAACCAAGATATACCATCCCAACCAACATGTGGCGAAAGAGTGAAGGTTCTAATCATACAAGTAGTACTGATTTAATGCAACAACTTTGTTCAAAATAAGTAGACTATAGAGCAAAGAAGAATTATTAAATATCCTATTAAAATGATAGCTAAAACACAAATCTCAGAGGCATATAAAGAGAAACTAGAATGTAAAAGAAACTAACAGCTAAAAGTTCATTTTCAAATTAGCATGTTGTTATAGGAGGTCTTCTTGAAAGACAAAACGAGACAATAGATTTCCTTTTCAGAGGTGCAAGTCAACCACACAAATGCAGCCATACGAACATATAAATAAATACCATAACATTACATATCAACACATGCAAAAATACATATACCCCCAGCAAGAAAACAAAAGAAATGCTAGCATCCCGATAATAACCATGACCAAACAGGCTCAACAACTGTCACCTTTAACCTTATCTATTGGAACTACTAGCGTCCTATTACACTTGTTACCAATAAACAAACACTCCAAGTTTTGTTCTCCAATCTTAATGAACGGACCAGTAAAACACCACCAAACAATGACAATAAAGAGACACACTAACAAACAAAAGAAATACTAGCATTTCAACAACAACCCTGACTAAACAGATACTAAATTCCTCAAACTGTATGCAAAACCAAATAGAATCGACTTACTCTCACTTTCCGGAACTAATACCATCTCGCAAGTTCTGTTCTTCGTACTTTCGACACAACTTAACAAAGCTAAACAATTCTATAACTTCATTACAAGTCTAAAATTCAATTTCTCAGTAAAAACTAAATTAAATTATATTCCACCATGTTCCCACTTTTTTTCCTCGGAAACCAATTTCTAGTAACATATAGTTCTACTAGATTCCTTGTTTCCATCCGAAACCCGAAAAGTTAAACCAGTTTAGGTGATCGCAATTGCGTTTAGAGTATACAAAAATTTATATTGAAAAAGTCAAACAACCAAATCAAAACTCCAAGTCAGAACTCACTGAGATCCCCAAAACCATAACTAACAGTGAAAAACCCTATCTCACGACACTTTCTCTGTAGCCAAACAGTGAACGACTATTTAACTAAAAAATAAACAAAACGAAATAGGATCAACACAACCTAACAGAGAATCCAAGTCAAGAAATACTTACACCGAGTTGACGAGTTGACTCAGAGTGAGTGAGCGGTCGATTCAAGCGACGAAAAAAGGAGAAGCGGCGACTCTGAAAACCCTAGCAGAGTGAGAACAAAAGCGATAGATGGAGCCCAAGCTTTTGATTTTAAAAACTGAAAAATGAAAATAATATAAAAGGAAGATTTGTAAACAGGGCCTGAGGTTTAATCTTTTTCAAAAATAACCCCGTTGATGTTGAAATTAATTATTTAAATTTAAATTTTTTTTGACTAAATGAAAATATTTTATATGATTGTTTAAAGAAACAAATATGGGATTTAGCTATTATGGAGATGTTGAATAGTTGTTAGTTATGGGAGTTTTCTAATTTTAAAACATATTTTATGAGTATTTTAAATTTTTATGAACTATTGCATAAGAATTTAATATCTATGTTATGAATATTTTTGCGATCAGAATAATTAGGCCCAGAAAGATCTACAGTGCGAGCCCAATAGCCTAAAGGCTCAATAAACCGTCATTCTTCCAGTCCATCTTCATGGCAATGGGCCCATCCATGATCGCCCATCCTGATCCCTGATCGCGATCACTCGGCTTGACCGCTGGTCACGTTCACTCGGGCAGTCCGCTGATCATACTCGTTCATCCTGTCCGCTGGTTCCGTCTGCCAGGCTAACCATTGATCTTGTTCGTCTAGTCTGATCACTGATCGCTATCCGTCAGCCTATTCGCCGGTCTATCCGACATTTTGTTCGTCATATCTGTCTGACAGTTCTGTTCGTCTATACTATCCGTCAAGAGCGGCCATCCATCGGATATGTTCACTAGTCCTGCTCATTCATGATGATCCGTATGGCTGATCACTGATTTTTGATCGTGTCTATGTACCCGCTTATTCACTTACAAGTTTGCCTGCCTATTGTCATGACTAGCCGCAGAGGTATTGAGTCATAATCCGCCTTCTAAATTTTTCAAGTAGCCGAATTCATCGGAAACTCGTCGATCTGCCATGTAAACTTGATATTTTATCTGCTGAAAAGTCCATCTCCGCCACACTTCTCAGACTCCCAAGTCAACGAAAGTCAAAAGTGTCATGCAAAATACAGCTCCAAAACGTGTCATGCACGTCATCTCTGCCAGAGACTATTGACAAGATCCGGATTAGCCACCTGAAATCCCACTCGGGAAAAGCCCCGAAATGACGGATTCGACCGCATTTAATGCACTGTTAGCTACATTGATTGAAATCCCGGTGCATTAAATGCGGTCCATCATTATGTTTTCAGTGAACTGTATGCTTTTGTCTTATTCTATTTAACTATAGCACGTCCCTTTTTCTATAAATAGAGGACGAATTTACTTGTAAAAAATGAGGGTCCGACTCTGAGTGCTGTTACTCCGCCAAAATAGTGATAGAGTGAACAGTGAACGTAAGCATTTTTTTGGGCCGAACCACTCTAAAAATCTCTGTGTGTCTTCTCCCTCGCCTCTAATCGCCTCTTTATGTTCTTTTCACTTTGCATGCATTACATTAACAACTCGAAATTACAGCTTGAGCCCAAAAACAACCTCGTTGACTAAGGAATCATTTTTCGACGTCAACAATCTAATAATTATCTTTATAACTATCAATTTTTTTTATTTTTAAATAAATATTTAAGATAGATTGTGGGTATATATTAATCCTTTTATTTTAATTTTATAGTTTTTATGATAGAGATTCCTTACTTTTTAATTTTAATCTGATTGTTCTTCATTATTTAGCGTTGTGTGTAGGTGTATTAAATATCTGAAGACAAACATACTCCTAAACCATTAAATTTTACCAACGTTATGGACAAAATTTACGATTTATAGAAGAGAAAATTAACTTTAGTGCCTAATTTTTGATAAAAAAATTTTACTCACTAATACATTTTTAGTCTCATCATCTATAGCGCTTTATAAAATCATTAATCTGATTCTTCTATCGATTGACCATTAATCAAACTTAATAATTAGAATAGTATTTTGGTCTCTTTATTCCACTACCTACTTGAAATTTAAAAAAAAAAATACGACTTAGATCTTTACCATCCATCAAGTTGTGATGGATGGTCGAGATTTAATCCAAAAATAAATAAAATTTATTAATTAATTAAAAAGAATCAAAAATTAAAAAATCAAGGGTGAAAACATTTTAATATTAAAAAAAAAATGAAATCTTTACCGTCCACTACAACAAATGGATGATAAAGATTTGTGTAAAAAAAGAAAAACACTTGCAAGTTAAAATTTAGTTTAAAAAATATTTTAATCAAATTAAACCAATAAAAAATGAAAAAAAAAATACAATGAAATGCTGGTAACCGAATTGAATCTAATACTAGATCGGTTAAATAACCCAAATTTATGATAAACTTGTCTTTACTCTCTTACACCTTTAGCCTCCATTTCTTTCCTTATAAAACCACATATTTTCTTTGTTTACTCTCTCTACTCTGATTAATAACCAACACTATCGATCCAGAGAGCACCGCCACTAGAGAAAGTCATCACAACCAATAAAGAGTACAAGGAGCCCATTCTCGATCTCCTCTCCTCAACTTCTCCCCCCATCGACTACCACCAGTGAGTTCAATTTGAACTAAAATGATGATGATTTATCTATGTTTGAATATGAACCATCATTATCATGTGGGTTTGATTCAAACCTAGATGATATGGTTCATTTGGGTTCAAATCAAACCTATATGATAAACCGTCATCATTTAAGTTCAATAACCCAAATGATGATACCTACAAAACCACATATTTTCTTTGTTTACTCTCTCTACTCTGATTAATGACCAACACTATCAATCCAGAGAGTACCACCATTAGAGAAAGTCATCATCACAACCAATTAAGAGTACGAGGAGCCCATCGTCGATCTCCTCTCCTCAACTTCTTCCCCCATTGACTATCACCAGTGAGTTCAATTTGAACTAAAATGATGATGATTTATCTAGGTTCGAATATGAACCATCATTATCATGTGGGTTTGATTCAAACCTAGATAATATGGTTCATTTGGGTTCAAATCAAACCTATATGATAAACCGTCATCATTTAAGTTCAATAACCCAAATGATGATGATTCATCTGGGTTCGATTCAAACTCAGATAATGAAAGCGGTTCAATTTTGATTTTTTTGTTTTTGTTTTTTTAGTTTGTTTTATGCGTTTATGTTTAGTAGTGACGATGCTGGTTCATTTGGGTTGAAATCGAACCTAGATGACGATGTTTCATCTAGATTCAATTCAAACTTAGATGATGAAGATGGGTTGATGTTTAATTTCTATGTATGTGAGTGTGTGTGTTTAACTTCGTTAAGTTTCTATGTTTATGTATGTTGTTGAAGATGTTTGTTTTTCTAGTTTCGATTTTACAGAGCTTCAATTTTTTAAATAAATAATTATATATAATTTTATATGAGGATCTGGGTTTGAATCTAGATTTTTTATTTTTTATTTTTTTTCATCTTTTGTTTTAATAATTATATTTAAAGATTTGGATTAACACTGATTTCCAAACTTCAAAGTTTGAAGATATAGGGTGAACCTATATTTTATAACTTTTAATTTTTTTAATTATTATATTTTTAATAATTTTTTGTTTTAGTTTGATGAAAATTTGTTTTTTATTTCTATTTTTTCAATTTTTAAATTTGATTAAAATAATATTTTTGAACTATTAATTAAAATAAAATGATTAAGAGAATTTTGGTCTTTCTACGTGTTATGTGATGATTGATGGTTAATTTATAGGTAAAAGTGATCAATTTGATGAATTTCTAAAAAGTTGAGGATGAGAATAATTAAAAATGTATTGGTGAATAAAAAATAATATTTTCTTAAAAGGTAGGGATTAAATCAATGTTTTCTTTTTTTAGAACTTCGAAGTAATAGGAATTAAAGTGAATTCGTCTTTGAATAAATTACAAATAGTTGAAGTATAGGGTTAAAAGAATAGTTTGCCCTTGCGTTGGTTTGTTTATTTGGCGGTTTTTTTGGTTTATTTAAATTTTTGAATTTTTAGCAAAATTGTCCCCTTAATAATGCAAATTTCATAATTCCCCTTGTAAATAAAAAATTGTAAAGTTAACCTAAAATACTCGATCTGCCCTTGCAGACATTACACCCTCGACCCCGTTGCCCGCCCCTTGAATACATCAAACATAAAATACCTTTTTTTTTTAAAATATAAATATATATATATATAGAGAATGATCAGCTGCATGGCCATTAATCTAAATCATCAATAACCATCCTTGCAATCAGTGATTTATTATAATAGTTTTATATAGACATAATTTTGTAAAGTGACGGTATATACATCAAATTTGAAGTTAAAAGACACATTACCACTCATAGGATATAATATGCTTTGTAAAGTACAGAGATGTCCATAAAAAAAATTATATCTAATAAAAAAGATGATGCATTTATTATTTCTTATCTGTTGGACATATTTATTACTCATATAAATCACGATAGATATGTCATCAAACTTATAATGTATAGGGTTAATGCACCTATAAATATTAAATACCAAGCAAACACAAGATAACCAAAAACTTTTATAACGAAATTGATCATTCTTTGACTCTCTGATTTTCTCGTCACTTTCTCTTCTTTTTTTATACTTTGTTCATTTAATTTTTCAATCTAATTCTATTTGACGTTTTATAGTAAGCTTGTGTATTCATAAAGGTTTTTAAATACTATGGTAAAGGTTTTGATGATTAAAGTATTATTATCAAAATTATTTGTTTTAATTCAAAGTTTTCAAAATTGAAATAAACTCATTTTAAGATGAACTTACTGATCATGATATAATTTATACATGATAATTGTCGAAAAGCATTGCTCAAACATATTTCCAACAGTGTGATGAATGATTTATACGATTTATAGTTGTGAAAATATATTTGGTGTAAAATTTCTATAGTTATTTTGTTATAATTTGAAGCTTTCAACATTGATATTGAAATGAGCGCATTTTTAATAAGTCCAACTTATTGAACATCATGCAATTTATAAACGATATTATCATCTAATTTTATTGTTCATGATATATTTCAAGTGATTATTATACAATTTAAACCTCCTAATTTTTCAAAAATAATAAAATAGTTGGGATTTTCAGTTTTTCCTTTATGAAGTAATTGTTTTTTCTTTTCACTTTTTTTTTTCAAACCTTTTGACAATAATTTGGATTAGATAGTATAACTCACGATATAAATTTAAATTAGAATTTTGAGTCTTTTGTCTATTGGTTTTTGCTTGGATATTAGAATGTTCTTAAAGTATTACGAGTTTTATCGACGTTCAGATTTGATCGACTACGTTCTTAAAGTCCAAACTGCGAATGATATTGAACAGTAAGGAAAAAGGAGATATGGAAAAGGAAGAAATACTATTACGAGTAAGTTTTTTACGTGGTTTGACCAATGAATTACCTACGTCCACGATTGTTCACTCGCTATTTTAGCAAAAGGACAGTATGTGTATTACTTGTGTCCCCTTTACAATAAGTTATTAGTTTTTATTTATAGAGTAAGAAGCTGCAATAATGTTACAATAAAACAAGAGAAATTACATTTTTTAAGATTGATATATGTCAAAAGTATGATCACCCGCTATCAAAACATTATTATTTTTAGCCAAATGATGGTCTGGACATCATTGTCATGTTGGGTAGTTAAAATTTTCCTTAAATCATATTTTTTTCTCTTGAAAAATTAATATGTATATTAAACTTTGAGCTGGATTTCGTCCGACAGCTTTGACTCAAGTTGACTTGTGACTTGAGAGTTATAATAGCATACAGAGAGCTCGTTTCCACGAGCTAAACTATTTGAGGTCTGCGGACTGAACTTGGTTACGTGGACTAAATATGCAGAGAGCTGATAACCCGAACTTGCGAGTTGATTACTGGACGAGCTAGTCATATGGCAAACTGAAACTTTTAGCGAGTTGGGTCTTAATCTCTTAGGACATTTTATTGGACCAGTCTTGAGATTTTACCATCCTATTTAAGTAACCCAAAAATACCCATAACAAGTTTTAACATTCATAAAATCCACATTTAAGAATATGTTCCTTACATCTCAGGTATAAATATAATATAATAGTCTTTTGACTTATTTAATAATCTAAATCACTAATGACAGGTGAAGTCGTATAACAACACCATATGATAAAAAACATCTACATGTGTGTGTATATATATATATATATATATATTAACAAAACCTTTATCAACAAGTAACCTTGTTATTAGCGGTTTTTTCATTCGAATTGTTTATTACTATTGTAAGTTATTTATTCATTACGGTTAAAAGTTTTTGTGGACTAATTGTATAGATACGATATTATTAGATTTGAAAAGTCAATTAAAGAGGTAAGAGATTAGTTTGCAACAATATGTTTGATGTATAATGATTTGAAAAATAAAACTCGTTGGTTAGGTATTATTATTTTTTTTAAATGTTAGTTAGGAAAAATACATTCATCTTGTTAATAATGGTATTTCTCTTCTCATATTTATAAGATGCTTGTGAGGTGTCTATTAATAAAAAATTGTCAAAAGGAACAAAACTTAGAATTTATAATTATGATGATAATTAAAAATCACTAAACATAAAGATGTCATATTAAGAAGAGGTTGAGTTAATGCTAACAAGGAAATGTAGTTCGTGGCTCCTTTTCAAATTTTATACTCCATTAGTAAATACCTATTGAGAGCCCCATATTATCATAGTAATATTTTTCTGTTTATTCGTCGTATTATAAGTTAAAAAAAAAAATCACTTTTTTGCGGATAGGGATTTTTTTTAATGTAATATATTGATTTTTTTCCTTTTCTTTGGGTTAGTTCATTGTTACAACAATAAAAGAAATTTTGTTTTTCTATTTTGCACTAAAAATCCAAAATTACCTTTTTTTATTTATTTGGATGATGAACAAAGTTCGCGTCTACTCCAATTCAACAAACAACGACGTCGTTTAACAGATGGGCCAAAGACGGTGAAATCAATGGATTTTATATTGGGCCGAAATAGAGTGGGTAGAAAAGGTAAGCGAACATACGCGAACATCTGGCCAGAAGAAGCAACGGACGGCCAAGATCTTCCCAGCACCAGATCAAATTTCATTGGCTAGACAGGTACGTCTCTGAAATATGATTGGTCCACGTCACTACGAATGACACGTTCTATCGTAAAAGATTTGCGCCTAGTTACAATTGTCCTGCGCTCGTCAGGTCTATAAAAAGGCCCAGCCCTACACGCGCGACATTGCAGGGGCAAAAAAAAAAAGCCACTTAATAAACGCTTTAAACCATCGAGACCTCGCAAACTAGAAGAAGAAGAAGAAGAAGCTCGTATCAGAAGAAGAGAAGCTTTTCCAAGTAGCCGCGATGGCTGGCTCATTGCGAGCACGCAAGTCACTGGTCGTTTTAGCGATCGTCTTCTTCGGTGAGTGTTGCTTCTTTTTTTTTATTTTTTATTTTATTTTTTATTTTTTTAAATTTTGTTCTTGCTTTGAAGAATTAGATCTGATTTTGTTGTTCGTTCGAAACGAAAACGCGGTGGATCTGGTTTGTGATCGATGTTTTTTGAGCTTGGAAATGGAAATGTGTTGTTGATTTACTGGATCAATGTTTTCAGATCTGTTGAATTTGAAGTATTTTCGATATCTTAGATCTAGATAATTTATACTTCCATTATTTCTTTTTAGGTTATATTTGATCATCACTCGTTAGTTAGATCTGGAATGACGATCTGCAACTATTGTTTTTAGTAGCAATCTGTGTATTGTAGTGTACTCTAGTGTTGCATGTACGTGATTGTTTTCATTTCACGGTTTTTTTCCTCTATTTTTGTTGCAATTTTCGTAGCCTTCATTGTAGTTATTGCATGTGTTTAACATGCTATTAGAAGCTTGTTGAAAGTATCAGTGTTTAGACGATCGTTTTAAAAACAAACTTGATAGAAGTTTTGATTGATAATGGTTTTAACAGTATCAATTCTGTTAGTATCAATCTATAAATTGATGTATAGAAGCTTGTTGAAAGTATTCGTTCAGACAATTGTTTTTAAAAGCAAAATTAATTGGAGGTTTTGATTGATAATAGTTTTGAAAACGTGTCGTTTTTTGCTAGTGTTAATTTATAAATTGATGCATATAAGCTTACTGCTAGTATTAATCTGAATGATCATTTGGTTGGCATAAATGATTGAAAAAAGCTTGTCGTTTTCTGTTAGGATTAATGTATAAATCAATGCATGGAAGCTTATTTGGTAGTGCTAATTCAAATGATTGTTTTAATCATACTTCATCTGAAGTCTTGATTAAAAATGGTTTTAACATTATTTGAAAGTGTGTTGTTTTCTGTTAGTATATGATGTATGCATTGATGCATCGAAGCTTATGGCAAGTATTTATGTTTTCTGTTAGTATTAATGTATATATTGATGCATAGAAGCTTATGGAAAGTATTAATGTAAATGATTGTATTAATAATAAACTTGGTTGGAATAATTGATTGAAAATGTTCTTAACGTCATATGAACTCTGTCATTTTGTGTTAGTTAGCATTAATGTATTAACTGATGGATGGAATAATTGATTAAAAATGGTTTTAACCTTATTTTGAACTCTTGTCGTTTTGTGTTAGTTACTAATAATGTATAAATGGATGTGTAACAGGAGGGCTATTTGCGATTTCAATTGCAAAAGAGGAGGCTACTAAGTTGGGAACAGTTATTGGGATAGATCTCGGTACAACCTATTCTTGTGTCGGTGTATACAAGAATGGTCATGTTGAGATCATTGCTAATGACCAAGGAAACCGTATTACCCCATCGTGGGTTGCTTTCACTGACAGCGAGAGGCTGATCGGGGAGGCAGCGAAGAATCAGGCAGCAGTCAATGCTGAAAGGACAATCTTTGATGTCAAGAGGCTAATTGGAAGAAAGTAATGGTCTTTTCTTTTATGTGTTGATGTGCATTTCTATTAGTTTTGGATGAATATTGCTTACTGGGGTTTGTTCTTGGCAGGTTTGAGGACAAAGAGGTCCAAAGGGACATGAAACTTGTTCCTTACAAGATCGTGAACAAGGATGGAAAGCCCTATATTCAAGTGAAGATTAAGGATGGGGAGACCAAGGTCTTCAGTCCTGAGGAGATTAGTGCTATGGTACTTACTAAAATGAAGGAAACAGCTGAAGCATTCCTTGGCAAGAAAATTAAGGATGCTGTTGTCACAGTTCCTGGTTAGTGGAGCATGTTTGTTTGTTGAATATTGTTTTCTACTCTTAATTAATTGAAATTATGGTTTGTGACTTACTAATTTGATTTTCTTGTTTAATATGCAGCGTACTTCAATGATGCCCAGAGGCAAGCCACCAAGGATGCTGGTATTATCGCTGGACTTAATGTTGCAAGGATTATCAATGAACCAACAGCTGCTGCCATCGCATATGGTCTGGACAAGAAAGGTGGTGAGAAGAATATTCTTGTCTTTGACCTTGGTGGTGGGACATTTGATGTCAGTATCCTGACTATTGACAATGGAGTTTTTGAGGTTCTTTCCACAAATGGAGACACCCATTTGGGAGGTTAGTAGAACTGTTCGTCAATTTCTTTCTTGCGTGTTATGCGTTGTTTACATTGTAAATCTGTCCCTTTTTGTTGATAACAATTGTGCTTATGGTTCATTTTACTGCAGGTGAGGACTTTGACCAAAGAATTATGGAGTACTTCATTAAATTGATCAAGAAGAAGCACGGAAAAGATATTAGCAAGGACAACAGAGCTCTTGGCAAGCTAAGGAGGGAAGCTGAACGTGCCAAGAGAGCTCTCAGCAGCCAGCACCAGGTCCGTGTGGAGATTGAGTCTCTCTTTGATGGTATTGACTTCTCTGAGCCTCTGACAAGAGCTCGATTTGAAGAATTGAACAACGATCTCTTCAGAAAGACTATGGGACCTGTGAAGAAGGCCATGGAAGATGCTGGTTTGGAGAAGAACCAGATTGATGAGATTGTTCTTGTTGGTGGCAGCACTAGAATTCCGAAGGTTCAACAACTTCTTAAAGATTACTTTGAAGGCAAGGAGCCTAATAAGGGTGTCAACCCAGATGAGGCCGTTGCATATGGTGCTGCTGTTCAAGGTGGAATCTTGAGTGGAGAGGGTGGTGATGAGACTAAAGGTACAAATAAATCTCAGTTTCTGTTGTTATGAAGATAAATTCTGTGATATCATTGATGAAAGTCGTTCTGAATGATGAATTGACCAGTGTTCTGATGTTCCAACTGCAGATATCCTTCTTCTGGATGTTGCGCCTCTGACCCTTGGTATTGAAACCGTTGGTGGGGTGATGACCAAGTTGATCCCGAGAAACACTGTTATTCCAACCAAGAAATCCCAAGTTTTCACAACCTATCAAGACCAGCAGACCACTGTCTCCATTCAGGTCTGTATTTGTGAGAATTGATTTCGCTTTATCTTGATTAATTATGATAATACTTGTTTTACTATTGCATGTGTAGAAATGGTAATCTTATTAAAGTTGTCCTGTATTTGATATCTCAGGTCTTTGAAGGTGAAAGGAGTCTCACAAAGGACTGCAGGTTGCTTGGGAAGTTTGATCTCACAGGAGTTCCTCCAGCTCCCAGGTTAGTCTATCTTTGTCTTTGTTTAGTGTCACAAGAGTCTGCATTAACTCTTTATAGGAGCTAAATAGGATGTTATTTTTATTTTGTACAGGGGAACCCCACAAATTGAAGTTACATTTGAAGTCGATGCAAATGGTATCCTAAATGTCAAGGCAGAAGATAAGGGCACTGGCAAGTCAGAGAAGATCACCATTACAAATGACAAGGGTCGTCTTAGCCAGGAGGAGATTGAGCGGATGGTTCGCGAGGCAGAAGAGTTTGCTGAGGAGGACAAGAAGGTAAAGGAGAGGATTGATGCTCGGAACAGCCTTGAGACCTACATCTACAACATGAAAAACCAGATCAACGACAAGGACAAGCTTGCTGACAAGCTTGAGTCCGATGAGAAGGAGAAAGTCGAAACAGCAGTTAAGGAGGCCCTTGAATGGCTTGATGACAACCAGAACGCTGAGAAAGAAGACTATGAGGAGAAGCTCAAGGAGGTTGAAGCTGTCTGCAACCCCATCATCACTGCTGTATACCAAAGATCCGGTGGAGGCCCTGGCGGTGGATCAGCAGAGGAGGACGATTCACATGATGAGCTCTAAGGATCATCTTTAGTTTGATTAGCCGTGGTCGAACAAGAGCCGCTGGAGCCAAAGAAATTGAGAAACATAGGTCTTAGGGTGAGACTGAGAGGAAACTTAAGTGTAATTTTTTTCATCTGATGGTTTTGATAGGAAGGCAAGGGAGAATTGTTTCCCCTGCTTCGCTTGGTCTTTTTGGGGAGGTGAAGATATTTGAAATCCTTTTCTAGTTTCTATTATGTATTTTGCGTTAAATATCTTAATCTACTTCTTTTAATATTGCGGTTTTAAGATTATTAAATGGCTTTCTTCCTCTAAGAGTTTAATTTAATAACAAGATGCTTAACCGGTTTTAATTACTGTGACTTGTGATTAGTAAAAAAAATTACATAATAGTGTTTTTATTTCACACTTTTTTTTTTTTAATTTTGGGGGCAAGACAAAGTCTAATGTTTTTAAATCGGCCGAATCTGCAATCGCTAACATATTGAAACCGATGAATGGATGTAACAGTAATCTTCGGGAGAACTGAAACCAGAAGTATATCTGTATGCATAAGCATATATGTTCATTCATTTCGGAATTTGAAAATCTGAATGGTTCAGCGTGTATCAGTCCGCTTTGCTGATTGAAATTTAACAACCTTCTGTTATTTAAATTTGGTCAGTTGAAGCGAAATTGTGTCGATTTTGTAAGTTTTGAATGAAAAAATTCGTGGTCGGCCACAATGTTAGCTAATTCATGCACAATTTTACAGAATTGTTTATCAATATAAAGTAATACTTTTAATTTTTGGATTGTTTTGCTTTTCTTTTTTTTTTTTTCTTTTTGCTTTTTTTGTTTTTGTTTTTGTTTTTTGTGTCGCTCTAATCATCGTCATCATTACCAAGGGAAAAAAACCCAAAAGAACATGGCAGAAAAAAAATAATTGAAGAAGAGATAAAAAGGTAAGGATAAAATGAAGACCACACAATGAAAAAAACCCATTGTTATATTTTAAAATGGACGTAGTAAGAAAAATAACACATTTAAATTGTCAATAATATTTAAAACTGGTTCTGATATTTCACTGAACTAGATGTGTGCACAAAATAAATGGGTATATTAAAACATATTTTTGGCTATATTTAGCTCAAAAGACGCCTATAGGTGAGCTACCCTATTTAAGTTAAACAACATCTTTAACAGAGTTGAATTTTAACTTGGACAAAAGTTGCAGTGGACATAAGCTCTGTTCAAAAGCAGAGTATTAAAGTACATTTTAAATTTAAACTTATCAATTATTTTAGAGATACGCTCCATCATCGACTTCGGGCTCTAATCGTGATGTAAAGATTATTAATCAACCATGTATGTGTATATAATTTATATGATACATAGTATGACACTTTTTAAATAGATGCAAATACAACTGCTCAATGCATTTATGGTGTGTTTACTTCATAGATTGGAGAATAAAAATAAGTAATGAGATTGATTGATAGTGTTTACTTGTTCAAAATGCATTCTACAATGGAAATGAAAGTGTGGACCCGACATCAATTTGGTAGGAATCTAATTCTCATTTAAATTTTCTTTATCAAGATGTCTCTTATATCCTTATTTAAAAAATAAAGAAAAATCTATTTTATTTGATATAAAAATATAAAAAAAAACTACATATTATAATAAAAATTATACATCATTATAATGAGAATCTCATTCATTTTGTCACGATGAAAAGTCTCTTATATCCTTATTTAAAAAAAAAAAAAAAACCAGTTTTATTTGATATTAAAAAAAAAAACCGCATATTATAATAAAAAACTGTACATCATTGGTTTTTCATCATCAATTTCTTAATTATTATGGTAAACTACTAAAATAATATGCAGTTTTTTATTTGATCTTAAAAAAAAATATAATATTATAATAAAAAATGCACCCAGATTAGTGGATTGTTAAAATAATATACAGTTTTTTTTTATTATAATATACAGTTTTTTATTTGATATTAAAAAAAAAATACATGGTATTATTAATTTATAATTAATCCATAATTTTAATTAAAGAAATTTTTGTAACTTATAATTAATAAATTTCGATTCTAAAGCAAAGTAAACAGTTCAATTAGAATACTGCTAATTCCTATTCTGATTCCTGCAGTTGAAGTAAATAATTTATTCTGATTCCGATATTTCATTCCAATTTTAAGTTATTTCGATTATAGATCATTCTGATTTTTTCAAGTGAAGTAAACACACCATTAGTAGAACTGGACCGTTATTTCGCATAGAATTTTTTGAGGGTGCAGTGTGAACTTAGCAATCATGCATGCATAAATGAAAATGATAGGAAATGAAGTTCCAATGGAAAAAAAAAACACAGGAAGAATAAAAATAAAGTAACTAAATTTTTTCCTAGTGTCTACTAAACTTTAAAAAATTCGAAATGAAATGAAATTAATTCCTTTCAAATGTTTAATAAAGCAAATGATAAGAATGTTACAAAACTGATTAAAAAAAAATACTTTTGTATATGGAATGTTGAAATAAATTTTTTAATATGAAAAATATGATTTATATTGCTCATAACACCATAATCATAATAATTAACATCTTTACACACAACAATAATAATTAGGAAAAGTCCTATGTTGCAGCACAAAAGTAGATCAAGAATTTAGAATTTATATAAATGATGAAAAACTCAATCCTTTGGTGGACAACTGCTCTCTTTTTGGGGTATATGTACTCTTGAACATAAGTTGTATGCTCTTGGACATAATATGTTACTACCCCATCAAGATTTTCCTAGTAAAAACATATGTGCTTGCTCAAATATTGGAACATTTTCCATAGATGATTTTTCCACAGATGTTGAGTTTGTCTTGGAGAATTTGTAATCAAAGAGGAGTTGCTCCAAATTCAATCATGCAGACATTTGTTCCATCTCTGCTTAAATCACTGGCTTCACTCAAACAGAATCTAATCATTCTGTAGGTGCTTCAAGCTCCACAGGTGAGATGAAAGTCCATGGATCACGAAAAAGTTTTGGGCATTAAACTAGTCGATGAAGTAACTTAGCAATGAAATAATTATATTTTTTAGCTTTACACAGTTTTTCAACAAGTTAATGAATGAAATAACTATATTTTCTTATAGGGAAATGTATAATCAGGATAGTTGTGATACTTGAATCCTTCTCTTATGAGGATTAAGCTTAATTTTTTTTTTTCAAGTCTATCAATTCTTTTTGCTCGGTAGGTTTCTAGCTATATATATGTTTGTTCAATAAAATATTATTAATAAATTTTATTCTGATTACCAAGATTTCTCATTGTGATAGACCAATCTATCAATAAAAGTATATAATACCAAAAAGTTATACAATAGTATAAACTCGTTCTCTAATTATCTTTGTTTTTGTACTTCGTAGTTGAAAATTTTTGTTTAAAGTAGCTAAAGAAGGTTTGCAAGTTTTTTTGAGAGAATTAAAACTAAAATCATCCCATCTGTATTACATGATTACTACAATTAGATGTACATAACTTGTGCCGATAGATAAATCTACTAACTTAAGATATATATATATATTTATATCTCACCATTCTTTAACGTTGAATATAATATATATATATATATATATTAAAATCAATGCATATATGGGTGAAATAAGCGGAATCCAATTAATTAAAATTGGCAATACTCTTCTATTTTTCCAATTCTTTACCATCTATACAGAGTTACGTTTAATCATGAATCTATAAATTAGGTTTAATCATGAATATATTTTGATGTACGTAAAAGATATATGCAAATTAAATTACATTTTGTTCTTGAAAATTAATACACAGTTGAATATGCATATTGCGCATGGATTGGGTGGCATCGCTCTTTCTCAATTAAAAGGATATTAGTTCCCTTGATATTTTTTTATTACTTGTCAGCCGGTATGTAAATTATTATGTCAGTAATTTTTATTCCTTACATAATGCATTTCAGATGACATATCACTTTATTACAAGAGGTCTATAAACATGTATAAAGAATCATGTATGCAACATAAGTCACAATTCTAGAAGAGACATACAAATCTGAAATAAAATAAATAGGTTAATATAGATTATTTAATTAACTAAAAATTACATTCGACTAATAGAAAATTTAACCATATTAGTAAGACATTAAGGCAATGATTCGAAAAAATAAGGAAAAAAAAAAAAGAAGTTAAGGTACTATAATCTAATTTAATAATCCTAAAACAAAATAAAAAGTTTGAACCTAAACAAAACTTAGTTCAATCCATATTGTTGGTGTACTCTCAGGCTGGATTGAATTACTACTAACATGATGGCTTGATGGGTTGCAAAGAGTAAATTCCCATGCCTTTACCTACTCCTCCAACGCTTTGGAAATAGTCATTAGTTAAGTATATGGAATTAGGTTTGTAATTGGATATATGAGCTGCACACGAGAAAGAAGAGTTGTGAACCAAAAACAATACTCTCATCACCCAAATTGTTTATCTCCTTGCATGTATTAGCACTCAAGTGAACATTATACACTTCAAATCTTGAAGTGTTGAAAGTACAGCTCTTATTCTTCTCTTCCTCCTTAACAAACTGTCTTACTACCAACAATGTTCCTGCGGATTCCACTATACAGTATTGCCCACAAATTTTGAAAACAGGCAACTGTTTTGCCTCATTTGGATTACCCCCTCCACTATTACAAGCCATTATTTTACCATAACAATTCACTGCATGAAATTGTTCTTTATAATATCCATATAACGTGAGGACCACGTGTTTATGGTGGTCCAAGTCTCATCACCAGCTTTAACGTATGACAGGTCTCCTCTTTGTCCATGAATGACCATCATTGTATAATCGGTTGCACACAAAGGATTAGAAGATAAAACACATTTGGTGATCAACCCTGTTGCATAGGTGGGATTATCAAGAAAACAATATTGACACTCGGGATATTGAAAAACCCTACACCAACAATGCTCAATTTTCTCAAGAGGGGGAAGTCGAATTCGTTGGAAAGAAAACAGAATGAAGATATTCACATTCAAATCTTCTTGTCCGATTGATATGAGACATCCCTTTGAAGAAAAGTATTTCTTACCACTAAGTTTGGATAGTGTAAGCAATTGAGCAGTACCATCTGACGGATCGTAGAATCATGTATCTGACTATCTTCCCTTGGTGCGAGCATAAGGAAAGGAGAGAAAACCTTGAAGTTATTATGTGCAACAACGGATCGCTAAGAAGTGCACACAGCACTGAAGGCAACAAAGTCTTTGGGCCTTGTTAATTATTCGCCTTGCCATGTCCACCAAAAGATCCTCATCAAGTTTCTCCCAGTGAGCCATGGTCGCTATAATCTGCTAATTAAAATCAAGAATCTGAAAACAACCTCTTTAAGAAAATAATAAGTGCGTAAAATTGGATAGAAAAGGGAAGCACAAAAGAAGTGCTCATGACGATCTGGGTAGTTATAGGCAAAACTTAGGGTTTAGTAAATACCGTTTTGGAAATTAATGATTTGGTTAAAAAAATATAAAAATTAATTTGTTAAGATTTCCGTTTCCTACTAATTTGGCTGGATGTATCCATTATGCATATACCTAGTTATTTTATTAATACCCTTATTTTTCTTTATGTAGGTTCTCTATGATTGCCATAAACATTCGAATTTGACAGAAACACAATTTCTTAAAGATTTATTTTAGGAAGCAACGGAATATATTATGTATGAATTTATGGTTTTGTAATGGTAATATTATTGAGTGAATGTCTTCGTATCTTATTAAAACAGTGTGTACATCCCTTTTGCATTACTATTATATTAAGACTTTTAAAATAATTATAACTTATCACTATATCTAATATTGAAGTTATCATTTCTATAATTTTGTTGTATGTGTTAAACTTAATCTGATTGTAAATTAAACTGTAAATGAATTTATGAAACTAGGACCATCATGCCAAATTAAGCACGCTGAGATGGCTCTTAGCAATTAAACAACAACAAACCACACATCTGGCTGCTCTGATGATTGATCCTAAAACTTTGATATGACATAAAATTCATTTTTCAAAAGACAGCTTATACTTTTTCGATATCACAACTTTAACAATTAATCGATTTATTGGGCTCTTCCATAGTTCTATACATGATGATTAAAGTCAACATATATATATTTTTTATTAATGTTTTTGTTGTATGGATCATTTAATTTTTTAACAATAACATGCGTCCAATAACTTCATAGACTTGCATTAGTTTCTCACATACAAATATACCTCATATTATTATCTGATTGATTGCTTGCACGTACTACTGTCAAGGAGCCTATCCAACCGAGAACCGAGAAGGTCTTGATTTATGTGGTAGACGGCGGCTCCTCACTTACTCTCTTCACTATCATGGTGGCGGTAAAGTTTCCAGGCCACACTGGTTGCCATTTCGCTAGGAAAAATGTTGCCATGCAAAGGAACCCATGTATGTTTTGCTTCGAATAATTTCCCTTGCTATGAAACTAAGAACCTTAACGGGGGCAGTTGGTTGTTTAATTTAAAATTTATTAATAATTTTGAAATAATTTACTTCATAGAAAAGCTTATATACCTATATATACATACATATATATATATATATATATATTCCAAAACAACTTCCGCAAATAAAATCTCAATCTTATTTATTATTTACATAAATATTTATTAAAGTCATTAAAGGTTGTATATTAACGTTCTAATTTTTTGATAACTGAATTTATAATGATTCCTAATTATTTATTTTATAGTAAAAAATTTACTATTCGAAAACAAATTTTGAAAAAAAAAAATCTCAATCTTTATTTAATTTTTAGATAAATATTAATTAAATTCTTCGTAGATGTTAAATTAACAATTAAGAAATTTTCCTTAAAGAGAAAAAAAAAAAAGACCCTCAACGTTTCCTATTTTCAAAGAACATTTAGGTGGACATATATAGTTCAATATTTCCTATTTTCATAGAACATTTAAGTGGACTTAAATAGTTAAATTCTCTTCAAAAGCTAATGATTTTATATTTTCTAATCATCAAATTCTATCAATGACAAAAAGGGGCTTTTTGATAAATTTGTTGTTAATAGCAATAAAGGTACAAACTTGAATGAAAAACTTTCCATTAAAGAAGATTATTTTTTACTAGAACAAGTTTATTAGATATATAATACGATAAACACCCAATCGTGTATTTTGATGTGCCAATAATTAAGGTTTATTATTCATTGTTGTTTCTCCTTTTCTTTTCTTTTTTTTTAAAAAAAAAAAAATGTTTTGAGGACAAAGACGTACAGTATATACATCATTCAGAGTTGATTTATGTGCAGGCGGATATCAAAATTGTACGTGTAGAGACTAATATCAGCACTGCCATTGCTGGTGATTTGAATATTTAAAAAGTGAGGGTTAGTTATGAGTCATACACATCCCATCTTAATGTCACAATTTCATCTCAACTCATAATATTTCAATTAATGAATAGATGTATATTTATTATATATTATTTATTTTAACTAGAAAATACATTTATTTAATATTTGACACATCATAGGTTGAGATCAAAGATGGAATGTCTAACATAATATTATTCATTAGTTATTTATGAGAGCCTATTTATAATCAAGACTGATTGATTTGATTATTTTGACATTATATCAATCAAACAGTTTTAGCAACAAACACACACACACACATATATATTTTATAGCAATATTACATATCTGTCTTTTTTCCTCATTAAGAGGGTTTTAATTCCTTAATATTTTGTTTTTCAAGTTATTCAGTCAATAAATATGATAATTATCAGTGGACATTTGACACATTATGAGTTGAGATCAATGATAGGATGTTTAACATTATATTATTCAAGACTAATTGCTTTGATTGTTTTGACATTATATCAAACAGTTTTAGCAATAATTACTCATATTTTTTAGAGCAATATTACATATCTATCTTTTTTCCCCATTAAGAGGGTTCTAATTCCTTAATATTTTGTTTTTCAGGTTATTCAGCCAACAAGTATGACCACTATCATTTTCATTTGCTTTATTATTATTATTATTATTATTATTATTATTTTTTAAATAAGATCTTTTATTTGTTAAATAATGCATATAAAGTGATGTGCCGCATAAGAGGAGATTTACATACATGTAGATAGAAACATCTGTCAATGCTTAAATAGAGATGAGAGTTACATATAAAGTTGGGATAGAATGATACAGCACTTCATGTCATATATAGAATGATACAGCACTTCATGTCATATATGATACAAATATTGCTCAATGCCAACCTTGGCATGAAGTGAACACATCTCCCGGCCAGTACTTAAATAGAGCATCAATGCCCTGACCAAGGCAAGCTAAGCTCTCACTTGTGCAGTTACAGGACTTCAACAGGAGGATAGTTGCAAACTAGCAGCGTAATCTCGTTCCACAACCTTAAAATACTATATAATATAGATAATAGACCTATTAAGATATCATAGTTTGTAATATATTATATCTTCTAGAGAAGATAAGGTTACCAGTTCTGACAGGTGCTTATCACATGTTAGCTCCACAACCTTAAAAGCAACCTGATAGCTAATCCTGAAAACAAATTGTTACTTCGTGGTTATCTTTTCATTACAAGAATCCGCAAATACTAGGACCAAGTATGCAAATTCAATAAGCATGCCTGCAAATGTTCAGATTTGATGGTACGAGAACCAACTTGTTACATGATTGTACTATGAGAAAGTGATTCATGGAACTTTTTATCATGAATTGATCATCAGACAACTAATTTCAATTTTTAGTAACTTAATCAAACAGAAACTGATAATAAAAATTTCAAACACCACCATTTTCAAATGTTATCCTGTGACACGCATTACTCCAATATCAAACCTAAAAGAAAGGCTTAGAAAAACGGTCTTCTTTAGAATCGTTATTGTGAGATAGAATGGCCTAAAAAATATCTACCATTGACAGAAAAGCTCAATATATAGTTGAACTAGCATGAACATGTTTCAACATAGAAGTGCCATCCATCCTGTCTCATCATCCATGTTACCACTCCAATGTGAAACATTTAATTAGATGATGGGCATAAGTACGTAATGTGGTAAATTTTGATGAATTTTTCATGGTACACGGGTAACTGTAGATTTAAAGGTTTAGAAAAAACATTATATAATTCTTTACAAAATAAGTTAGTATAAACTTCTAATTTATATACATGTTTTACCGGAAATAGCCATTTTATATAATTCTTTACAAAATTTTACATTCGGAGACAATAGACCCCTAGAAATGAGAGAGAAGCTCCACTGCCGGAAATAATTTAAGCTAAATCATATTTTTGCTCAGTACACAACATAACTTATTAAATTATATACGGGGACAAAACAAGCCCACATAGATTGGCTATCGGAGACCAAATAAGTTTCACGTAGTTAAAACCAATTAGTAACGTACAGTTAGCATGTGTATTGACAAGTAGACAAAGAATATCACCACAACAAAAAAAACAAAACAAATTAGCATGCTTACAGGTTTCAGAACCCATGAAGACTGTAGAATATGCATTCCACAAATTCTTTGCTGCCAGTGGGATACTGTCCATTGGTGTAATGACCAATTCGTATTGCATCAGCTTTGACTTGTCGTCCCCATTTGCAATCTCTGGACAAACCAAAATGAACTATAACCAGAAGACATGGTTTAAAATGTTCTTGGTTTTGAAGATAAAGAAAATATGATAACAGTAAACCTGACCTTTACAAGAAGTTGGCACATGCAGCCAGCTACAGCAGCTGCAGAGGAACTATCTGCTCCACCAGAAAGAGGATGCAAGAATCCTGAATCTCCACTTCTTCGTAAATAGTTCCATAGCCAGCAACCAGGACCAAAGTCTATCTCCTCCTCTGGAGAGTGATACGAGATCTACTGTTAACAATGGCCAATTTAGAAAACTCATATATTTAACTCAAGAGATCTATGGTGCCAAGATTTCTTAAGTATACAAAGTATACTTCCACAGCTAAATTGCTATCAGCAATCAACTTGAAGGAAATTCATTTAAAAATCAAATAAAGTTCAGGTTTAGACATCTTCAGTGGTCATTTTTAGATGGAAATAAAGGTTAACCGTCACCAGATTTTTGTATTAAACATCTCTTTTGCAAAAAGCAAACACAATTTAGCAGTAGGAGGTTGCAGAACTTCCAACATTTACGTCCAGGTAAGGTAAGGTAGATTTCAATGTGTTCAGCATGTCAATTTTACATGAAAGATTCTTGGTGCTTGGAAATAATGAGAGGTTAAAACTCAACAGATTGCATCATGTTAATTTTAACAAATGCTTACTGGATCAATAACTAGCCGTAAGTAGAGTAAAGTGACATTTTCAGGTTAAACAATTTACAAAGACTGTATGGCACTGCTGCAGATGATACTCTGGTTTTGCAAACTCGCTTGCACCTGTAAACTACTTATTAGATCCTCTAAGTCTGAGACCAACAACCTGCCGTTCAACAAACAAGTAAAGGAATCAGAGACAGAAGTATGTGAACTTCCATTCTTTTATATATTTCCTTACTTTGAAAAAAGAAGGCATAAGCAAACTACAAAATGACATGCTGTACCAATTGAAGAAATCCTGGTTATACAAATGAGTGTTAGTTAGAGAGAGCAGTCCATCTTTCTTCACAAGAAAACCTTATACAAGGCCATTGACAGTTACAAATGCTATCCAGGTCACATTGAATAAAATGTGCCTATATCATACCAAGCAAAGGGTCTTTTAGAGAACAGAAAGTCAAAAAGGAAAACAAAAAGAGTAATTTATTAGGATAGAAACAGTATGATGTGCTATGTAAAAATCAAAAGTCTGCAAGACCTAAATATCAGAAATGATCTTCATCAATCAATTTTTATCACAGAATAACAGTTGAATAGAATATATGGCATATCACATTCTACTATTTATTACTTCAATCTACAGATAAACTAAACTCCTAGGTCAGCTAATTGTAATTTGACAGCAACAATTAACATGCGGGTAGGAGCTTTTACGTTTATACATACACTTAATTACAAATGAAATTAAGAAAAATGAAGGCAGCTACATAATTTGAACTGACTTTCTGTCAAATAATTCCATACACCCGTTACCCCACACCTTCTCAGTCTCTCTCTCACTCGATCTCCCTCTTCCTTTGTCTTCATTGTCCACTATCCATTCGACTCAAAATGCAAATTCCACAAGTTAAAAGCTAATTAAACGAACTTGCTAGCAAAATAATTCACAATCGTAGTTAATAAACCGGCAAAGTCTAACGTCAGAAACCACTAAAATGCAGCAAATAGACCAGAAGCAATAGAGTATAACAGGCAAACTACGTCCTCGTTGATAACTTTATTTTTATAGAGTTATTTTATCTTTTTAAATTTGAATTCTTACTTAGTTCTTGATATTTTTATTATTATTAAGTAAATTATTTCATATTTTTGTATTTTTATTTTCAAAATAAAATTGATGAAAAAGCGCATATGAACCCCACCAAGTGCTATTGTTCGAGACAAGATCATCGTTACAAAATAAAAGTCATTTAAAGTGAACCATGATGTAAGTGATGATGCAGAAGGATGGAAAATTAGGAAAAAGATGATGCATACAATGATGTAATTGGAGGTGAACTTTGCCTATAAATAGGCCTTAGAATCACCATTCCAAGCATCTCATCAAAAAACCAAAACAACAAGTAGTTTAGAGAAAGGGAGAGAGAGCTTGGAGAGGAGGAGCAAAGCAGAGGAAGAAATTCTACGACGAAACTTCAATCCACTAAGTTTTCTTATATTTTATTATATTTAATTTTCCAGTCTTTGTAAATTCTAATATGTAGTAGATTTGTTTTTCTAAGGTTATGATGTAGCCTAATTTTGATGTTCCAATCCTTTGTTCAATTTAATTAAGGATTTTTTATCTTGGTTGATGCATTTAATACTGTGCTTAATGCTTCTAAATAACTGATCACTATTTAGTTGAATTGTTAATTTTAATGATAGCGGAAGCTGATTTATGTGTCTAGTTCATTGTATTGAATGTCATAAATTACATACATGATAGAAATATACCTGCATGATTTGTGTAGTCTATAAAAGAGATCCATAAATCTTAATGAATCCATTAATGTTTTAACTTGCATGGGGACATAGCAGTTAAGTTTTATAGGGTATTTTTCTTAGACCTCGGGAGGGGCTATATGAATAATTCAGGGAATCTCGACTAGCAACTGGATAATTAATTTTTGTTAAAAAGAATAAAGGGGAGGAACAGATTAGTTATGGTGAAATCAGAACCTTAGAATTTTCATTCATTGAATTAATTCTTATTTATTTATATTTGTATTTAAATTTAGTTTTAATTTTTACCTCCAATTTCGTCTACCAAATAAAAGTTGAGTTACTTTAATTTTGGGCATTGATTAACAACAATTCTCGTGAGACGATATTTCTCTCATCACTTTATTACTTATTCGGCTCGTCCACTTGTGATTTTGCACAACACTCATCAACACCCATCGTTTTGCTCCATGGCATGTTGCTCTAGACCGAAATGTATGTATGGTTTCGAGTAAATATTGCAATCTAACAAACACTAATTATTTGTGACATCTCACAAAGACAAAAACTCAATCAACCACATCCCCAGCTGTCTCGACAGCCGTCTTCAAATCCGTCATCGGATGTTTAGTCTGCCTTATAGTTATAGATGAAGTTTTTAGTGTTGAAGGTATACACTTACTTGTTTCCATAGCAAATTCAATGTTTATCCTCCAGGAATGATTAATTCAGGATTGCCTTTAGCTGTTGACTCCCGTTGCGTTATACTACTTTGCTATCCTATAACCACAAAAATAAGTACATTAACAGAAAATGAGGCTCCTGCACTGTCCATGTAGATGATGATCCTTAGAACTCCTTGAGCGTCTCCTCGTAGTCTTCTTTTCGGGGGCCTCCTTCATTGATGTTTCGACCTTGTCTTTCTCATCCGACTCAAACTTGTCCTTGTCGTTGATCTCAAGCCTTCACATTCAGGATACCATTTGCGTCCACGTCGAATGTGACTTCTATCTGTGGGGTTCCCCTTTACAAAATAAAGATAAAATGCTATTTAGCTCCCTCTAAAGAGTCAATGCAAACTCCTGTCAAACTAAACAAAGACAAAGAGAGACTAACCTGGGAGCAACAGGAATTCCTGTGAAATCAATTTTCCCAAGCAACCTGTAGTCCTTTGTGAGACTCCTTTCGCCTTCGGAGTTTGGTGATTAACTGATGTGTTTGTTTTTTCATTTTTTAATAGAATATGATATTATTTTCAATTTTTATATTTTTATGATTTAATTTGATTGGTTGAAACCGCTTTTTTAAAAACCAACGTTGGTTTGGCATTATTTTTCGCTTCATAGAGGAGTGTTTGACATGCGCTCGCATGAGACAAAAGGCCTCCTCGTGAACATAGGCTCCCTCAAATATTTTCATTTTCTTTTTAAATTCTTATATAAATTATTTTTTATAATATTTTATTGTCACGTTATTTTGTAATTATGATTATTTTAGTTAGTATAATGTGTTTGAATATGGTTTAGTTGATCACTATTTAATTTTATTTTAGTTAATAAGAATTTTTACATTTTATTTTTATTATTTTTGTTTTCGGTTTGTGTAAAGTTAAATTCTAGAAAATTTAGGATAGTCCAAATAATTGTTATAAAAATTGTATGTAATATGGTACTGAGTTTAAGAGTGACAGCGATATTTCAACTAAATAGATAACATCAACGGTAAAAATATATTGTAATAAATTCCATCATAATTGACCATCAATATTGTGATCAAAAAGACTAAAATGCTACGCTTTAAATAAAGTTATTAATATAACAAAAACTTTCAGAAATGTAATATACTTGTGAAAAATTGAAAACTTTAATAGGATTTCCTCCCGAATAATAACAATCAATAAGAAAATTACATATTTATATTCACGATTGAATATCCTTCTTTTAAGTAACCATATACAAGATCTACAATTTTCCACGAATTATTTCCACTTAAAGCCTATGCGTAAAATTACACTTTGGATAGAATTGAAACTGAAACTACCCCAAATTAATTACATAATTTATTCTGGTGATTTGACAATATCAATTAACATGAGAAAGAAATCAAATAGACAGATTTTGTATGGCAAGTGGCAACTAATAAAGTGAAAATTAACTCTATTTTAGTGGCCAGCTTTTGGATTTCCTGAACCTGCTGCTATAACTCCCATTCCACCTCCACCATCTGATGTAGCACCCATCTTTTCATGATCACTTGATTCTTCAAAAGGAACTTTCTGACCATCTAACTCATTAACAAGTTCATCAATCTTGCGAAATTGATACGGCCATCGTGCATTATAGAGAAATTGTCGGAGATCAAATCTGTTATCCTCCGGTGAATAGCTCTGCATAAAAACAAATAGACAATTTTTTAAAAATCTATTAAGTACGAAAAAATCACTATCGGAAAGTTCTTATGAAAGAACATTTGATTAAGTTTAGGTCGATACGTACCTCAGCATGGTAGGAAGGAGTTAATACAGTCATTTTGTGTCGATTAATTGAATAGTACTTGAAGAAGTGTTTGACTTTCTCGGCCACCTCTGATGGAGTTAATCTTCCACCCCATCTGTAGCAGAGATTCTGTGACAAGCAAAGTAACTGAAATGATGAGTTTCTCCCACGAATTTGATGCATCAAACACTTCCACTCTGAAGAAGCTAAAATCTTTCATGTACATGCAAATGTTTTAAGGAACATTTTCGATGTGATGTTATAAATGCCGAAAAACATTTTCCATATGATGTTTGTACATGCTGAACTTGTAAATTTTCTTACTTCAGTACTCAGTAATTTGCCTACTACACTCTCTCTCCAGCAATAGAAAGGGAAATAAAAAAATAGGGGTAGAAATATGCACAATGATCAGTTAGTGTAACAAATGCTGTTTATGATCATAAGAAGACGATCAAAGTCAAACCTTGAACATTGATACCGGACCACAACGGAAGATCTTCCGCAACCTTCCGTACACTGAGAGTTCCTCATATGTCATCCCCATGTCCACTTCATCCAGCTGTTTCATGCAGAATGTTATCTTAAATATATATATCCTATCTCCACGACATAAATTAATTTATTTGTGATGATTGGAGAAAAAAAAAAAAAGCAAAAAGAATAAGAAAAGCATATGATTAAAAGAAAGGATGACAATTTACAGATGATAACAACATATTTCCCATGCTAATTTTGACCATTGAGGAAGTAATCTAGAAACTAGTGGATAAGAATTGAATTTATGAAGACAAAATAATAGGTCTTATGAAAAAATACTTGGCTGTAGTTTGAACGTATAGGCTCCAGCTCAGCGGTAGGTGGAGCAGCTTCAATTTCTGCTAAGGATGAATACCCTAGATGGACAGCAGCCCATCGCAAAAATGTTCGCAGATCCTGCTTACTAATGCTTCCAATGGGATTTATATCTGCTGAGCTGCAATCATACTAGAAAAAGGATAAAAAGTTAAGTTCTAGTAAGAAAATGACTAACCTAAACCTAACATGTAAGGACAGACATAAGACTAATAGAAATTTGATTAATGAAAAGTTTCTTGCTTTAAAACTCAAAGTGATAATGACTGGTTTCTAATACATGTAACTATATACCTTAGTTAGGTAACCACGCAAGCCTTCATCCACATTAGAGCTACCCAAAACAAGATAAAACCCTGGCTTATTATGAACCCAGGGCAACAATGATGCTAACATGAAGGCCAACACCATTCTAATTCGAGCTTGAATATTTTGCAAACCTAGGTTCTCAACGTTAGATCCCCCATCTATCTGTGAAAAGTAAACCAGATAAGCAATTATTTCAAAGGAAAACTCTGATGACCATGATTTTGATCAAATTTAGTTGACAAGACAACTATAGGCGGAATGTACAGCTGGATCACAAGGCACCCAGTTATCACTTAATTGCAATAAAATAAAACTACTATGCCCAAACAGGATAAAATTTCCCAACAAAACTTTCAAATCATGTTTCTCCTTAAACATTTTGGAAGCCAGTCAAGATTTGATCAAGGACCTGAAATTGTCATGTAAAATGGTACCATATATTCAGCACTGATAAAAAAACAGAAGGACAATTTTCTTTCTTTCAGAGCTGTCAATGCAAGGCAGAAATTGCATTTGTTGTACTTGGAGGTCCATTAATTAAAACTGATGGTCAATCTTGAAGAAAAAGAGAGAAAAGGCAAAAAAAATGAGGAAACTGAGTTTTCAATGCTCCTTTACCTTATACCGTGGTCGCTTTCCTGTGAGTGTTTGAAATAAAGTTAGAAATGCAGAAACAACACGGTCTATGGCAACATCCAGATGCCATGAGCCAATCTCATCTGCTAGTTTCTTTGCACGTGTCTTTGTTTCTTCTGAACTGAAAGAAGTTTGTACAAACTTTTAATATATACAAGTGTTTACTAGAAATGTCTTTTTTATACAATTCTTTATAAAATTTAACATTTGGAAACACTAGATCCCTAGAAGTGAGAGACAAGCCCCAAAGAGTGAAGTAATTTAAGCTAATTCATAATTTTGCAGTCTACAACATAACTTAATAAATTATATATGGGGACAAAACAACCCCGCATATATTGGATATTGGAGACCAACCAAGTGTTTCACTTAGTTGAGACCAATTAGCAATGAACAGTTAGTATGTGTATAGACAAGTAGACTAAAAATATCACCACAACAAAATAAGAAATAAAACAAATTGGTATGCTTACATGTACCCACCTGTTTTCAGACCCCATAAAGACTGTGTAGAATATGCGTTTTGCAAATTCTTTGCTGTTGGTTGGAAATTGTCCATTGGTATAATGACCAATTCGTATTGCATCAGCTTTGACTTGTTCATCCCCATTTGCAATCTCTGGACCAAACAAAATTAATTATAATCAGAAAATGGTTCAATGTTCTTGGTTTTGAAGATAAAGAAAAATAAACTGTAAACTTGCCTTTTACAACAAGTTGGCACATGCAGCCAACTATAGCAGCTACAGAGGAACTATCTGCTCCACCAGAAAGAGGAAGCAAGAATCCGGAAGCTCCACTTCTTCTTAAATAGTCCCAAAGCCAGCAACCAGGACCAAAGGCTATTTCCTCCTCAGGACAGTGATATGAGATCTACGGTTAACAATGGCCAATTTAGAAAACTCAAATATATTACTGGAAAGATCCATGGTTTCATAAGTTTCACACACATGAGCACGTGGGCATCAAACTGCAGATAGTTTTATACTTCACTCAACAAAGCTTCCAACCCAACAATTAGTTGTTAGCTGCATTAAATCTTTTAATGCCATGTAACTTCATCATGAGATATGCTACCATGCTTGAGCCTTACCCGAAAATTTCTAAAGTATACTCCCACAGTCCCACTGCTAAATTTCTGTCAGCAACCGCTTGAAGAAAATTCATTTAAAAATCATAATAATTTTCAGATTTAAATCTCTTCACCAGACATATTTAGATGAAAATAAAAGGTTAGCTATCAGCCAACTGAAAGAAAGCACCAATTTTATATGAAAGATTGATTCATAGCACTATGAAAGGTAAGAGGTTTAGCAGGAGGTTGCAGAACTTCTAACAATTACCACTGGGTAAGGTAGTTTTCAATGTGTTCAGCATGTCAATTTTATATGAAAGATTCATAGCACTATGAAAGATTAAGAGGGTTAACCTTGGCAGAGAACTTTAGATCGTATCATGTTAATTTTAACAAATGTTTACTGGATCAATAACTAACCGTAAGTGGACTGGAAAGTGACATTTTCAGGTTAAACGGTTGACAAAGACTGTACGGGACTGCTACAGATGATACTCTGGTTTTGCAACTTGCTTGTTCTTGAAAACTACTAATAGATCCTCTAACACTAGCAACCTGCCATTGACAAAGAGATAAAGGAATCAGAGAGATATATGTGAACTTTCATTATTTTATTCTGTTGTACTCCAAATAAAACATAATGGCAAACTGTCATATTCCATATGTTGTATGAATTGAAGAAATCTTCATTATACAAATGAGTACACAAGCAAATTATAGTTAGAGAGCAATCCATCTGTCTACACAAGAAAACTTTATAGATGGTCATTGACAGTTACAAGTGGCCATCCAGATCACATTGAAAAGAAAAATATAAATAATCTGACAGTCATACCAAGCAAATGGTCTTTTAGAGAACAGAAATTCAAAAGGAAAACCAAAAGCATAATTTACTTGGACAGAAGCAGTATGAAGGAATATAAAAAATCAAGAGCCGTTAAGAACTGAAATTATCTTTAACAAACAAATTTGATCATGCAATTACAGATGAATAAATGGCATATCACAATCTACAATTCATGAACTTCAACATGTCCCACGACACTCGTCACATTTGGTTAGTAAAACAACCAAGATCATCTTTAATAACTATTATTCCTTTATTTTTCATGTTTCATCTGTCATTCTTTTGAGGGAAGAATTCTAATCCACAGAGACAATCATTCAACTTCTATTATATTATTCCATTCCTTCTGTAGTTTAATATGATGAAATTGTCAATATGGATTATTCATACATGCACCTGGAGCACTTTCAACAGGACATCAGAGTTGTTAGTGTCTTTCATTGTAAACTAGTGAATTTCTACATCTCAAAACAACGTAGGAGATCACACAGGCACACACATGCAGACACACATATACAACACTAATTACATATATATACACAAACACAAACACAAGTACAGCAAAATAATAGCATACCGCGTCTAGGTCTACTTGGGCAACCACAACTTCTACATCCTTCAAAGAAAATTGTGAGCCTTGAGCAATCATATCTCCATTGACAACAACACAAGAACATCCATCTGCAATGTGTATATGGTTATCTCCCTTCGAAATATAACAGAATAACTTACTGAGAAATAATGTCATTTGTAGTAAGTACCAGGAGCTGTGATTCATCTGTTAAGCTAAATTTATAAGACAAATTAAACAATGTTCTATCCTACCAAAGGCATGTTATGTACCAAAATAAAGGCGGCCACCATCACATCCTTGGTGATTACTGTACATGTACACCCCTCCACGAGTATGGGTGGCACTTATAAAGGAACGAATTCGGTAATCAAGCTTTCTTAATTGGTGGTGACTTCCACTGGCATTCATGAATACTTCAACTCCATTTAATGCAAGATCCGCATGAGGAGGAATGGGAGTAAAAAGCTCTTCACAAACTTCAGCCGCAACAGCTCTAACAATAAATAAAACACAAAGAGTTAGCATTTCATCAAAAATGTTCTTTTAAGATATTATCAATTTGCATATATGTGCATTGTGCAATGCATTCCTAACATGCACATGAAATTACATGTCCACTATGAACAGATCCCTACAGGAACCAACCATGTGCTGTATGCCCATGTTTCCATACTCATTTATAGGTATCCAACTTCATGATTAAATCAAAAAGAAAAAACTAGAAAAGTGTAACCAATCTTACGTGTCCACAAACTGAATGAACCCGTAACCAAAAGGTACTGATTTCTGAGACAAAGCCTCAGAAATTTCCTTTGGAAGCTGGAGGTCCACAAGTTGGTCTTTTTGCTTCCATGCAGTAAACCATCTGAGTTCCCTGTAATTTCCATCATTTGCCAGCCACATTTTGGGGCGTATCATGATAATCTTTCTGTTCAAACAATAAACTTGACAATTGTATCGCTCTGATCCTTTCAGAACAGGCATTCCAATGCTGCACAATATCCCATCCGTCCAATCACCAACAAGTATTTCTTTCAAGCACTCCCATCTGCAAGCAAACCATTCCAACTGTTATTACCTTAAAATACAGCATTCCCCCTTACAAGAGACTCAAAATCAACTTGAACAAACTAATAACAAAGGGGACAATGGCCTACAGATGGTTAAATTAGCAAGCTTGTTTTCCATAAAAGTGAACATCACCGGGCTTTTACATGAAATCCACATGAACAAAATATGAAGTTATTGGTTAAATATTATGATATTATACTGTACTCCTTTTCAAAACTCCTATTTATACCAAACTTGTCCATATGCTTCACAAACACATTCATCAATCAGTTACATATTATGTTAACAAATCTCTACAACACGATCTCTTATCAAAATTTTCAATACCACTTGCCACATTGAAATGTTAGCAATAATATACTCTACTCATCTTCAAATCCTATCCAATTGCTAACACGAACACATTCACCAATCCGTTACAAAATCACATTAACAACTATCCAAAACCTTCTCATCTAAAACGAACAATATCCTAATCCAATAAATTATTGACAAAAATCATTAATCAGCAACATATACCTTCAAACATCAAAATTCTTTAAATTAAATATTAAAAAAATAAAAATAAAAAGCAAGCAAACTCACGCGTGATTGACAGTATCGAGTTCCAAAAAATGGTCCTCGCAGCCATAGCCAGTGATTTCAAGCTCAGGACCGAGCCTGATCACCGCTCCAGATTCTTTAGCTTTGGCTATTGACTCCTTTATATGCTTCAAGTTACAGTCGAAGTCCATCGACCACTGGTTCAAGTTACATGTCGCCACCTTCAGCAGCCTCATCTTAAAAAATTAAATCCTACCAAAAAAACACAACACAAAATCACTCAAAAACGTTAACACTATTAATGCAGTTCATTTCCTGTTCAGAGGAAAACTTCGATATCGAAAAAGAGCAGAATTCGAATACTCGAATTCGAATATACCTTTTGTGCGGTGGAAGCTCGAATTTTCGAAGTCGAGAGAGAAGTGAATTTTGTGGAGTTTTATTGGGATATTTGTGTGGAGTTTATATAGTGTGAATTTTATTTGCCATTTTTTATTTTTGGGGGGGCTTTTTAATTCAAGTCGCCAGCGCCACTAGGTGGCCACGTCACCTGGATCGTTGGACGGGTTGGGTTGTCGTGAGATTTTGGGTTTGACAAAATCGATGAGTTGAAAGTTGAATAGCCACGCTTTCTCGCTTGTTTATTCGAAATTTCTTTTTTTGAAATTATATTTGTCGAATTTTCGGTCTAGGGTATGCTTTTTCTTTTTTCTTTTTTAAATCATAATAAATACTTATTTTTTTATGTGAAAATTAAATAGTATTGGTAAAAATTAAAAATTAAATAGTGATTGAAATCTGAAATTTGAGTAACATATTTATTTATTTTTTTTATCTTTTAATACGTTGTAAACTTATTTGTTTTTTAAATTTAAAATTATCTGAAACTTGGTAAATTGATATTTATATACTTTCTATTATTTGTTATTATATAATTTTAATTAATTTAATATAAATATTTAAAAATAAATAATTTAATAAATTCACAAATATTTTTTTATATACATATTAATAATATTTTATTGATAATTAAAATATGATTAAAAAATAGTATTAAATATATTAGTATATTTAAGAAAACAACAACAAAAATAAATATATAAATTGTAAATTAAAATATATTAGTTCAATTTTAAGACAATTTGAGATGAGATGTGTTTAGATTTTATTTATCAAATATATTTTTTATAAGTATCAAAGAAAAAAAAATTGAATAATATAAAGTTAGAATAAGTTTGAAATTATATTATTTTGAGGATGATTGATTTGGAATAAAAGTTTTTAAACGTCATTAAGTGATTTGTAATTAAATGAAAAATTAAAAATTTTTACTTAATTTTTTTAGTTGTTTTTTGGTAGTTTTAAGTGGTTTGACAATTTAAAAAAAAAAAAAAAAAAAAACATCTTAATAGGTGTAATTTAACACTATTAAGTGTTAAATGGAAAAAAAAACAAACTGACTCTTAGTAATCTTACGATAAATATGTAAATAATAGTAAATAAGTGGATACGTTAGTTAAAGCACACTTATACTTATTCTATATTTAATGTATGATTTTACACCTCACAATCTCTCTCCCACTAAATAATTGTGTGAATTATTTTCTCATTGTTGACGTGGGAAATCAATCAACGAGATTTTTCAAGCCCAATGCTATAATGTAAAAAGATCACAAACAATAAACAGAAAAATAACAAAAAAAAGAAGCCAAGGAAGAATAAAGCAACACGAATTTTTAAAATGGTTCGGCCTTTTTTAATCTGCTTACGTCCACTGACTCTCTATTTCTACAGACTTGTGGCAATATTATCTCTCAAGTGTGTCTCTTCTTTTACAATGAAAGTCTTCCCCTATTTATAGAGGGGGAATAGCTATAGAAGAGAATAATAAGACAAAATAACATAATCAATTACAATTAATACATCTGAATCACATTTAATGCATCTAATATTTATCAGGTCAACTCTGTTAACACATAAGGCTGGACACTAACTCATGCTGGTTATGTGAGATTTTCCAAAATTATGATGTCATTATGCGAAATAACTCTTCTTATTGTGCAAGATACGTTAGCTTACTGTTTTGAGCTGACACTAGGCGAACCTAGACAAAAACGGATTGAAACTTCTGAGTAAACGGGCTGGTCTTGCAAGCGGACTAATCCCGCGAACTCGACATCGTTACAACAGGAATGCTCATCAATCGATCTGGGCTTCGTTATAGTAGGTCAACGGACTCGACATCGCGGAAGGCTTCCTCAATCTGTTCACGAACTTCTATATTAAGCCTTACTTGTTGGATCTAATGGTCTGGGCTACTAATCTCATGGGCTCCTACCAGTCCATTTAGGTAATCCGAAAAATATCCACAACACTCATCTTGTGTGGATTTCTTCCATCTATACATGAGATATTCTTTTAAATATAAAAACTACTATCCGAACTTATATCAATTATAAAAAAATAAAATTTTAAATAATTTTAAAAATTACATACACTATTAAAATATAAGAGTCATCTAAATAAAATTCAATATTCCAATGATTAATATCTCTTGACGAGGTACGATACACCATCCACACAAATATTTTTGTAGAATACGTTGAACTATGCAAAATTTGAATTCTTACCCGTCCAAGCAATAGATTTTAAGTGTATAAAATATAAGATTTGATTATATGATTGGCTAAGTAACTTTGCCTATTAGTTATATATGTTAGATTGATTTTAATAATCACTCTTATAATTAATTTAATATATATAATTTATGAATAAATTTACCTGATTAGTAAGATAATCAGATTAAAAAATATAATATAATGTGATATAATTATAATAAAAATACATTAGATTATAATTTAGTTATCTGATATTAATCTAAATCCGTTAGGTTTGATGAGCAACAGTGTCAAAGCATGGAAAAGATGAAAATACTTGTGAGGTGAAAAAGTAGATTGTTTTGACTGGTTTAAATGAATAAAAAATTCATAAAATTAAAATCATCGGATGTTTACCGTCCATATGAAAGTCAATCGTCTCAAGAGTTCCGTTAAATTTACAGTTATCCACGGGAGATACATTCTTCACGCGATCGGTATAAATATAGATTGTCTTTTAATAAAAATAGATACATCATCAATATAAAAATAATATATATCCTATATGATTTAAATATAAATTTATAAACACTCAAATTTAAAATGATTATTTATTATTATTTTATTTATTTAAATAATAAATAATTAAATAATAATATATTATTATAAAATTATTATAAAATATTATTTAATAAAAATTTTAATAATTTATTACTGATATAATTATGGAAGAGACTTTCTACATATTGATATTGAGATTTACGGTTATTATTTTTCTTTTTATCATATCAACTATGAATAGATTAATTTTAACTTTTTATCGATTTATCTTATATGATCCTTAATTTTTTCATAATCTATTTTTTTATCATACGGGATATGCTCTAAACGACACTGTAAGGCACACTGTCTCAACAAAAAACGACGTCGGTTAAATCTTCCCGTCCATTTTTCTTCTTCTCTGAACGAAAAAGAAACCCTATCCATCACCACCACCTTCGCTTGTTGTCTGGCGTGTGTGTTGTCTGCTAGAGAAAGCGCTGGATGACTGAAGTGGCGAGCACAGTGGTCCACGAGGTCCTGGGCCGAAGAGTCCAGGACGTCGATCAGCCGATCGTCGATTACATCGTCAACGTCCTGGCCGACGAGGACTTCGATTTTGGCGAAGAAGGCGAGGGAGTCTACGAAGCCCTAGGCGAGCTCCTCGTCGGCGCCGAATGCGTCACCGACTTCAACGAATGTCGCTTGGTTAGCTTCCAATTCCTCTATGGAACTCTGATTCAATCATCATAACCTTGCATTATCAGTATTTCAAATTTTAGTTGCGTTTTCGATGATTGTTCAATGTTGCTTTCTGTTTTCGATAGGAGGTCCTGTTATCTTGAACTTTTGGATTTGTGATATAGGTTTGTAGTAAACTGACAGAGAGGTTTGGGAAGCATGGGTTGGTAAACGTGAAACCGACTGTTCGAAGCCTCACTACGCCTCTGAGAATGAATGAGGGGATGGAAGAGGAGGCTCCGAGGAAGAAGCCTGAACCGACGGATGGTCCACTTTTGTCTGAACGTGACAAAGCGAAGTTGGAGAGGAAGAAGAGGAAGGATGAGCGGCAGAGAGAGGTGGGTGGGGGGTTTTTGAGTAAAATGTGTGTTTAGTTTTGAGTTGATTTTGCGTTTCATGATGGGGGTATTGTATTTTTTATTATGCAGGCACAGTACCAAATGCATTTGGCTGAAATGGAAGCGGCTAGAGCTGGAATGCCTGTTGTATGTGTGAATCATGATAGGGAAGGTGGACCGGCTGTGAAGGATATACACATGGAGAACTTTAATGTTTCTGTGGGTGGACGTGATCTTATCGTAGATGGTTCAGTCACGCTATCTTTTGGAAGGCATTATGGTAGGGGTTTTTTCCCCCCTAATTTTCAGATGATTATCATGCACATTAAGAGAAGGGAAATGTTAATAGAAGAAAATTTTACAAAAATGAAGAGTATTTATATGGTTATAGTTGTTTTCTAATTTAGATAATAGTTTGGTGGTTATTGATGTATGATAGCACTACTTCAAATTGAGTGCAGGCCTTGTTGGAAGAAATGGTACTGGGAAAACGACTTTCCTCAGGCACATGGCATTGCATGCTATTGATGGTATTCCTTCAAACTGCCAGATATTGCATGTTGAGCAGGAAGTTGTAGGTGATAATACAACAGCCTTGCAATGTGTTCTTAACTCTGATATCGAGAGAACTCAGCTACTGGAAGAAGAAGCACGACTGCTTGCACAGCAGGTTGAGTGGTTGACTATAGTTTTTTTATAGCATAGGAGATTCTTGTTGTCAGTTCTTTTTCTCTCCTCCTTTTTCTTCGTTTTCTTTTAAGTTCATGCAATTTCCTTGGTGTAGTTAAAAAGATACATTTGAGTGATTGTACTGACAATTTGTATGATTATTTTTTAAGCAAGAACTAGAGTTTGAGGATGAAAACGGAAAGAGCAATGGTTCAGTTGACAAAGATGCTATTTCTCAAAGGCTTGCGGAAATATACAAGAGGCTAGAACTCATTGATGCTGATTCTGCAGAAGCACGTGCAGCTTCCATTCTTGCGGTCAGTTATTTAATCTTTTGGGTGATTGCTATCTGGCTGATGCATGCCTGACATGAGCTTGAGATTATGTACTAGTAGGTCTTTGCTATTTATATGCTTTTGGTAATATTGGAGCTGGATTTTGAATAACCAGGAACTTATGCTAACAGTTTAACTATGGATTATGGAAAGTGTGCAAGTAAAATTTCTTGATCTGGATAGTGGACAATGAAAATTATGGAAAAAGTGAGGTGTCCGATGGAAAGAAAGAAAGAGATGAAGTGAGAGAGACTGAGAAGGTGTGGGGTAAGGGGTGTCAATCATGTGAATTATTTGATAAAAATCTGTGGGAGGGCACTAATAACTTGATCTGTACATATTTTGAGTATTGTTTATTCAATTTATGAAACTTCCATCACTTTTGTTAAACTTGTGTCTTTATTCCATTTGTAATTAAGTTTATTTTTGAAGCCAAAGGATCATGGCTATTGAAAATTGAATTGTGCTGTCAAATTGCGGTTAGCTGGCTATGAAGTAGAGTTAATGTGTGGATTGAATGACTATGCAATATTCATATCTCATGCTTGTGAAGCTACTTGCACTGGTTTTATTAAGCTCGACCATAGTCATCATTGTTCGCCTATTCCTCTTCCCAAATTTTTGTTCTTACCAAGCTAGAACATATGCAGGGCCTTAGTTTCTCTCCAGAAATGCAGCAAAAGGCAACCAAAACATTTTCTGGAGGGTGGAGAATGCGAATTGCTCTTGCTCGTGCGTTGTTTATAGAGCCCGATTTGTTGCTACTTGACGAGCCTACGGTGTGTTACATTTTATGTCCTCTTTCCTGTGCAAATTTGGGTAAAATTTGCTATTTATGTAAAATTCACACTATTATTTTTTGCAGAATCATCTTGATCTTCATGCTGTTTTGTGGCTGGAATCTTACTTGGTGAAATGGCCAAAAACATTTATAGTTGTTTCTCATGCCAGAGAATTTTTGAACACGGTGATAATTTTACACGTTTTTTTTTGTCAGATATGATAAAATTCTTGAGTAATGTATTAATCCTTGTAGTTCTGTTCACTTTATTGTTGTTCAGGTAGTCACTGATATTCTTCATCTACAAGGGCAAAAACTGATTGCATATAAGGGGAATTATGATACATTTGAGAGGACCCGTGAGGAACATGTGAAAAATCAACAGAAAGCATTTGAAGCAAGTGAACGAGCCAGATCCCATATGCAGGTTTTCTCGTTACCCCAGAACAATGCGATATACTTAAATAGTAAATCTGTTGTCTTAATGATGGTTAATTAAGCATTTCTATCCAGCAGTTGTTTGTGTTTTACAGACAAATTGCTGTCACACTGTTGTTGCATATAAATGGTTTGCCATCTATGATCACTAGCTTAGCTTTCATTTTCACTTCATAAATATATAACTTGGTCTAGAAATTTGTTTTAGTTCAATACAAATGATCTAGAACTTTAAAAGCACGTTCACTATATTCGTCTTTCCCCTTCTTATTTTCAAATAATAATTCTTGTGTCTGACAAGCAAATGGCTTTCCTTGACATTGCAGTCATTTATTGATAAGTTTCGCTATAATGCAAAGAGGGCTTCTCTTGTTCAGTCAAGAATCAAGGTGCTTATGATCATTATTTCGGATGACTTTGAATGCATTATTAACCTCTTATTGACTACATACAAGTTCAGTTATTTTCTTAATGCATTTTCCCCATTGGTTTCTTTGACTTTTGTCAGGCATTAGAGAGGATGGGTCATGTAGATGAAGTTGTAAACGATCCTGAGTAAGCATTTCTCTCTTTTTATTGTCAATTTATGCTATACCATCTAAAAATACAGTTTGCATACTTTTATTTCCAATCACTTCATTAAGTTTACTAAGATGCCTTTTAATTTTTCCTTTTTTAATGATGCAGCTACAAATTTGAGTTTCCCACTCCAGATGACAGGCCCGGACCTCCTATAATAAGTTTCAGGTTCAATTTTACTGCTCTTTCCGAGAAATTGTGAATTTATATTCTTTAATGGTACTTTCTTTTTGTTCAAGTACCGAAACTGTCTCTTTTGCAATTTTTTTTTTTCTCTAACTGCAACTGCATACAAGTTCTCCACTTTATAGCTTCAGTTATTTGAAAAATAATGGCATATATTACAAGTTCTCCATTTTGTTCCTTTTTGAGTTATTGGATTCAATTGATTTTTCTCGAATGTAATTGCAGCGATGCGTCATTTGGTTACCCTGGTGGGCCTATATTGTTCAAGAATTTGAATTTTGGGATCGATTTGGACAGCCGCATAGCTAGTAAGGATACCTGTCCTTAATGTTTTTGTTTACATTAATTGATATTTGATAATTATTTATTTGACTTCTGTAATTTTTCCTATAATTTTAGATAGAATAAGATTTTTTTTTATGAAACTGGTTTTTGCCTTGATTATGTTTGTGTTTATCCGGGGGAAGATGTACCTGTCATTTCAAGATGGTGTCGATTGTGAAAATCAGAAAATGTGAGATATATTATCATTGTTTCTGTGTACAATCTTTTATGTGGGTATTCATATTGTTTTGCAGTGGTTGGACCAAATGGCATTGGCAAATCAACCATACTCAAACTAATAGCCGGTGAGCTACAACCTAGTTCTGGAACAGTTTTTCGTTCAGCCAAGGTACTGTACAGTTATTTTCTTGGCATTTATCCAATGTGGTCAACATTTGTACTTCTGTGTTGTATATCTAGTTTGATTTTTTACAACATTTTTTGTGTATACAGGATTTTCCAGATTTCTTTAGTATTTCACTGCTTCATCTCTATTTAGTTCTGCACCAAATATTCTAACGTATCAGAACTTGGCCATTTTTTTATTCACATTAATTTAATGGAGACTGATTTTGCTGCATCTTGCATTTACAGGTTCGCATAGCTGTGTTCAGTCAGCACCATGTTGATGGGCTGGACCTATCTTCTAATCCCCTCTTGTATATGATGCGATGCTTCCCTGTATGTTATTGTATTCTCTTTTTCCTCTTTTTATCGCTACATTTCTTCTCATTTAGATCCTGCTTCAGGATTACTTATATGTATGTAATATATGTAGCATTCTGTAGTATTATTTATGTGTCAGTGAGCCCTCCTTGAATCTAGGATAGGGCTTTAAGAACAGCTAGTTATTGTAGCTCAAACTTTCATTGAACAGGGACACATGTCCTTCATTAGGCTTTCCAATAGTTGTGTCAGGTTCAATAGTTGCTCAAGGCCTGAGCCCAACTTCAAATTTCTTGCTCTTCTAGTCCGTTTACTGACAAACCCCTGGCTTGTGCAATTGCTCTTTTGTGGTCTCTGGTGGGGTAAAGTTGGAAACTTTTTGTGGTGCTTCGCAGGCCTTGTGGCTGACATATTGCTTGTGTTTTGTTGAAATTCAGAATCTCCATGCGTCAAATAACAATATGCTATGAAATTTCTTATTTGTAGGGAGTACCTGAGCAGAAACTTCGCGGTCATTTGGGTTCTTTTGGTGTAACTGGAAATCTTGCACTTCAGCCAATGTACACCTTATCCGGTATGATTCCTTGATTATATAGTTGATACTTCAAAATGCTGATCTTTTTCATCCTCCAGAAATGGGGTTTGACTTGATTTCCATTAGGTTTTGCATGGTTGATTGGATTACAAACTTGCCGGGATATATTAGCAAACCACATGTTGAATTTTATGATATGGGTGTTACCTAATCACTGTTGTCAATAAAGCAAGGCTTTAGCATTTTTTATCTACAAAAAGATTTAATCTGTATTTTCTTTTTTGTAATTGTTCTGTTGCTAATGTAGGTGGTCAGAAAAGTAGAGTTGCATTTGCAAAGATTACATTCAAGAAGCCGCACATAATATTGCTTGATGAGCCATCCAATCATCTTGTAAGTTACTATCCTTTTCCTTCCATGTTCATTGTTCGGCCATATCAGACATGAGTCCCATGATCAGAAAGTAGCAGTAATAGACTTGATCTCAGCAAAAGCTGAGGAAATGAGTGAATTTGTGTTGGAGATTGAATTTTGTTTTGGTTGCTATTGTCCTTTGTATCCAGGCTTCTGTGTAAAAAAGAAAATTAAGATAGAAGATGTAATTGATTTGTCAAGCAAAAGGAAAACAAAATTTCATTATCTCAGCCAAGCATTGTTTTTGTTGTGGTTTTAAATTAAGAAACTCTCTCCATAAAATGGTTGTACTTAAATCGTAACAATTATCATCAGACACCTACACAGCATAAAGACAAGATCAATGTCGTTTGAAGATTTTAATTAGAGAAGTAATGCATTCCATGGTGGGACGTTACATTCAGTATGAAGTCCTAGGAAATGATATCATTGGTTATAAATGAAGATGGATGCTCAGTATCAACATTTTATTTATTTCTGAAATGTTCTCTAACCTACCAGATTTTTGTTGCAAGGAAATTGGCTAGCTACAAACTTCTTGTTAATGTTACATCAACTATTGATGAATTTTTTAGCATGTCCTGCATTCCTTATGATATGGAATCTGCTTTTGATTGACACAAAAATGGTTGTTCAAATGTAGGATTTAGATGCTGTGGAAGCTCTAATTCAAGGACTTGTTTTGTTCCAAGGGGGAATTCTCATGGTATGTGGTTTGCTTCCTACACCTTTAATTCATAAATTTAAATGATTGATCAATGTTATTGAAATACCATATATTTACATACCTCTTTTGTCATAAAATACAATGTTGCAGGTTAGTCACGATGAGCATCTGATATCTGGAAGTGTGGAGGAGCTATGGGCGGTTTCTCAAGGCCAGGTGACACCTTTCCCGGGGACATTCCAGGATTACAAGAAGATGCTTCAGTCATCGTAGAAATTCTTGTGTTAATTGTGTTTTTCATATAGTAAAATATAAATTTCCTTGCGGGAAGTTAAAGAATTATTTTGGCGAGCTTATACAATACAACATGGATAGATTTTGTTTTCTTTTATCATGCATGCTAGCATGCGCTTTAAATACCCTTCTACGCTCTGATGTTATGTAGTGATATTGAGTTTAATTGTACCGAATCACATCATATAATGTTTCTTGCACCAATCCATCTAGCTAGGATTTGCTTTAACGAAAGAGTTAGTATATATCTTAAAGTTATTGGCCTCTGTTTGTAATGGTGAGGGCTTTGAATTTTATTTTGTTGATTAAAAAATGCAACTGTGGAAAAATTTTCTTTATTATTCTTAGATCGTGTTTGTAGTCCTTGGTTTATGGATGGTTAAAAATAATTAGACGGGGCAAGTTGTGCATCCAGCGAATCGAACCGGTCAGTAACGTGGGAGGATACTATGATGCCACTACGCCTGATGCGCTCTTTTATGGGGTTCCAGATTCATGAAATATAACTAAATCAATACACAAGTTAAATAAAAATTATAATTTTCATTCACATACATTTGTAATATCCAATCTAAAAGTTTAAATTTACAAGGGTCATTCACATACATTTAAATTTTAAAAGTTTGGATGTATTTAATTCATGTTTGAATGAATTTCATCGAAATTTAGGTCTATTCAATCCGGATTTATATATAATTATTTAAAATTGAGATGTATTCAATTAAGATATGTATGAAATCCATTAAAACATAGATTTATTAAAAAAATCATTGATTTTATATATTTCATTTAAGTGATGAATTTTGATAGATTTTAAAGTGATTTTTAAGAAAAAAAAATTATAACAAATCTTAATATTTTTCTAAAGATTTTATTGAATTTGTTAAATAATTCTAACAAAATCAATAAAGAGTGTATTAAATCTATAAATTTCACTAAAATCTATCATTAAAAAAATTTGATTGAGCTTCAATAATAAACTCCAGATTGAATACACTATCTCAATTATGATTGTGTCTGAAATTAATAAATTGAAACTCAATTGGTTTATTTGAAAAAATAAAGAAAAAATTTAAGCCATCCATGAACTTCTTTTGTTAGCTGATCAAGACTCCGGTTGTATATTATGGATTTATATAAAAGTTTATTATTTTCTATAAATATATATATATTTTTTAATTGATATGTAATCTAACCACAAATTAAATTGAATATACCACTAAAAATATCAAATTAATGTTATTTTTTAAGAGCTATGTGATCATAAATCTTGGGAGGATAATATATATATTTATATATATATAACTTATGTAATTTTAAGTTTTTTATATTTTTTTACCCAAATTCATACTCAAATAATATGATATGTGAATTATCAATAATCTATTAAGTATCGTATTATCTTATAATTTATAAAATATTAATAACTCAAGTGTTATAATATTTATACATGAATTTGAATAAAATATCTAAAAAAATAAAGCATTATTTATATAACTCTGAGATATCAAACACTAGCAATTAACGATATTGATAAAAGATTAAAATTATTGCTTACACATACATACACTATATTATTTTATTTAGGAGTGGAAATGAGGTAAATCTAAAAATACGCACCAAAACCCAAAAAACAAACGAAAAGCAAAAAATTACTTCTTTCCAGTCCCCAATTGTCCTTCTCTCCATCATAGATTTGGGTTCCTTCCATTCTTAAATTTCAAAACCTGCAATTTTAAATTTGTAAAATCTTGGAATCTGCCAACATGGAAGAAAACAACGCCAACAACAGCATACTTTCGCGGGAAGGCCTGAGCAACGTGGCTACGTGGGTCAGCACCACCGTGATCTCCGCCTTCTTCGCCTCCCTTGAGCGCTGCTCCTGCGTCAACCTCACAACCTTCGACCCCGACGACGACGAGGAGGACGAGGCCAAGGACCGCCCTCTCGCCCTCTCCGCCGCCACCCACTCCGTTGACGACCTCGTTTAGCTTCCTCGGTATCTCATTCGATATTCGTTTGCGGTTTCTCATATAGTCTCCCTCTCTCTCTCACCTTTTTTAAAAAAATATATTTGATGTGGATTTGCCAGACGTGTTGATCTGATGAAAACCAATTGTGTAATGACGGGGATTTTTATATCAAAAATTTGAACCTGGGTCTGTTGTCTGTTTGTTTTGTGTGTGTGTGTGTGTTTTTTTGTAAATGGAAAATTCTGTGTTGGAGTTTTGACTCTTTCGTTGAATGAATTAAATTTAGACTTTGTTTCTAGTTCGTAATTTGATCGGTTGCTAATGTGGGGCTGTTAGATATGATGATATGCAATGATGGATTTTTGTAACAAAACTTTGAAGCTGGGTCTGTTTCAAGTTCTTTTTCTCGTGTTTGCAGATGGAAATTCTGAATTTAGGGTTTTGTTTCCATTCTGTGTGATCAATTAGCATTACCTAATTTGATTAAATAACATTCCATTTCTCGCTCTGTTATTGTCCAAACTTGTTTTGCTGCCACCCGTAGGAAGAACATCATCTGCCTTGTGGATTTTTATCGTCTCATATCATAGCTTTGTCTTTGATATTGTCAAAGAAGGGTGGCTTGATTCTCAATTAAGTTAACTGTCTTTTTGTTGATTGTTTTATGTGGTTGTATTAGGATGTGATTGTAGAACTTTAGTTATCAGAAGCCTATGCTGTTGAATTTGATGTGGGATCTATCTCATTGAGTTCAATATTTGCTGTCTCGTGTTGATTGGAAACTCAATTGTTTTTAATTTTGGTTTAGAGAGGTTAGTTACAGACATCTTTTTACTTATTTAAATTCACTGCCTTAATGGACATATAATTAAATTGGACCTTATTGCTTAGGTTACGTTGCACCTTGGCATATCAGTGATTGAGGTTTTATGAGGTTTCCTTTGATTATGTTTGGACTATTTATGGCTCTTAATTGACCCAACAATGTTTATAACTTTTACATTCCATTAGAGAGCAATTTTCTCATTTTAGGTTTTGCTTTTATGCAAGATGAGGCTAAAGACGATAGTTCAGAAAATTTTTCAATATTTGCTGCAGTTTTTGGGTGACTTTGTAGTCCGGCACCCACTAGATATTCTTTCTGCTCGAGTCATTATATCATATGTGCCTATCCCTAGGAAAAGTGGAAGAGTCCTAGACTTAATTACCTCTGGGCAAAGATGTTAATGATCTTAACAAAAGCTGTTTCAACATTCCATTTTCATATCTTCATGTGTACATTTATTCTCCTCTTATGAGCTGTTTCTATGCTGGTGTTACAATTAACTGATACATAGGCATGCTCACTGCTAGTTATGTTTCAATAGATAGTTTTGCTTTATACGAACTCTAGACACTGTAGCTGCATCACGTAGGAAATAGTTTTGCTAGCTATGTTTTCAATGAATAGTTTTGCAGCATCACAAAGCTTTAACACTGACTGGAAAAAACTCAAGGAATCACAACGTAAAAACAGAAAAACAAAAAGTCTGTATTCGCATTGCCTTTCTCAAACTTAAAGTTTATCATCTCAAGCTCAACTCGCACCACTCTGTGTCTCTCCCTCCCTATCTTTATACATACTTTAGTATCCATAGTTCTATTAGCAGAAGTGCTACAAGTTTGAGTTATAACCCATACCTACTATAATAAAATTGGTAGCCTGAACGACAACTTGTCCGGTATCATCACTCTCCATCTTCTTTGTTCTTCCGCCAGCAAATTAGCATCAATACACAGCGACGAACTATGTAGAATCTCGCTTTCTTTTCCTTCAAAGCCTTGCTCTTGGGCACCCAAGCTCTGGGTTGCTTTGGCTGGGAAGTAGACATGTTGATTATTCCCTGAACTCCCCTTCTGTTTCTTTGTTGCTAGACCTTGGTAGCCTAGTAGATTATAAGGAGTGTGTTGGCTTGGTGGAATCTTATGTAGGAGTTACTGGAGTGAGTTTCAGTTTTCTTTGAAGTCAGTAAATAAATGGTGTAATAGAGTAGATGCCTAATGACTTGACTAAGCTGCTGTGCTTTTGCAGTCAAAGATGGAGCTGCTTTTTATGCCTTCAAATGCTGTCTTCTGCTACAGTGATTTAATATCCGGACTTCCAGTTAATTGTCTCCTGAACCTACCATATTAGTGCTCTGCTCCCAGGATTTATTGCCAAAAAGACAAATGGACCACTCAGTTTTTATTAGGTATTTCACTAATTGTATAGACTTATTAACTCTTTTTCCTATGTTCACATATAATATGACATACATTATAATATATATATCTCATAAATTTGATTGATTCCTAGCGTATCTGATGTCTTGAAATAGGACTCTCATCAAAAATTGATAAAAACGATGCTTTCAACTAAGATAGGGAGGTGGTTTGGTTCTTTTGTTTGGACGTTTTCAAGTTTTACTATTACTGAATAATGAGAGAGGGCACATTATTTTATAATCTGAATTCTGAACAATAATGTGTATTTTAACAGTTGTTCTCTGCCCTCCAACCTGTTCTATGTTGGATGATATCATTGCACTTTGCTTGGTCAATTTTTTGACTTTCAGATGCACTCATTAACTTGTAATGGGTAGTTCAATAAACTTATTCTCTTTCTATGTGTGACAAAACTATTCCCATTTTACCTAGTCAAAACGTGACTCCAAACACTGCAAAACCAGTCCAGTCAGTTTTGCATTGCTACGGTTTGGTGACATTAAAATTCCCTGTACATATAGTTCTCTTGCATGGTAGGGGCCTGGTTGTGGCATTGGGTTGCATTAAAATGGTCTGAAACTCTGATAGGACCATAGTAGCTCTTGATACAGAAGTTTGCACCAGACCATGTGCTATTCTTATTTTATTTTTTGTCTATTTGTTTTCCATTTTGAATAGAGTAATTGCTTTTCACCTCCTTTGAAACTGGGTCTAATTATCATTTATGACATTGATTAGAAAAGTAGTATTATTCAGTCTAAAATCAATCATTATGATGGTATTGATAAATGACGTATTATTTCGATTTACTTTTTTAACCTTTTTTTAATATTGTGTTGAGTGTTATGTTACTCTATTTCTATAGTATGGACTTTTACTACACAGTTTAATTTCAACAAGTGATCTCCAAATTGACCCATATTCTAACCCTTGCAAAATCATGCATATGAGATCTAAGAAAATAAATATCCTGAATATTTATATATTTTAAAGTATCCGATACTACTAATATTCTCGATGTTTTTAAAAGAGAGAATTATTGAACAGTCTTTCAATATATAATTTGTTATAATCGGTAACCACTTTTGTTTTTTATAACAATGACCTCTAATGTACTAACGGTTTGATTATATTGATCGTTCAAGATAATTGAAAAATGATAAAATAGAAGATAACTGAAAAATAATAAAATAGAACAAAAAGATGAGAATGCTCTTAACTAAGAATAATTAAAAAATTAAAATTAATTAAAATTAATTTTTAAATTATAAAATAATTAAAATTTAAACAAAAAAAATAAAAAATGAGATCTACACCGTCCATCATATTGATGGATGGTGGTGATTAATTTTCGAAAACCAAAATTACAAAAAAAAATCATTAATATTTTAAAAAATAAAAAAAAATTAAAGAAAAATGGATGGAGATCTAATATGGATTATAATATATATATATTTTTTTAAAAAAAATATGGATGGAGATCCAATTTGAAATTAATATTTTAAAAAATAAAAAAAATTAAAGAAAAATGAATGGAGATCCAGATTGGACTTCCACTGTCCATCTGAGGAGAGATCTTTCATTTATAAACCCAACCACCGTCTATCGTCTCTCTCCTCTCTCTCTCTTTCCTTCTTCTTTTTTGTTCATCTTCTTCAAACCCAGATTAACGTCGATGGAAACTCAGATGCCTCCTTCTTCTCTGTCTCTCTTTTCTTCTTCTTCTCTTATTTTTTTTCATCTTCTTCACCAGTCGGGTTTGTAGCTCAGATTCCTAAATCGACTGGGTATCGAGTGATGGAAACCTAGGTGCCTTATCCCTCTCTCTCCCTTTCTTCTCCTTCTCCTCATTTTTCTCTTCATTTTCTTCACTAGTCGGGTCTGGGTTTACTAGGTTTCCATTTGGAAACTCAGATGCCTGTGTTCTGATGCTTGAGTACCGGACATCTGGGTTTCCAAATAAAAACCCAATAAACCGAGATAAAAACTTAAATCGATGGGTTTCGATTTGGAAAGCTAGACGTCTGAGTACTGGACGTCTGGGTTTCCAACCTAGACCCGTATTAGTGTTTGGGTTTTCAGATTGAAACTCAGACCCACATCAGTGTTTAAATTTTCAGATGGTGTTGATGATGATGTTCTTAGGTGTATTTGATGATGATGATAGTGGTTTTTGTTCGAAGATGACAGTGGTTTTTGTTTGAGGATGACAGTGATTTTTGTTTGTGTTGATGATTGATGATGTTGGATCCCTATTTGTGTTAATGATTAATGATGATTGTTTGTGTTGATGATTGATGATGGTGGATCATTGTTGATGAATAAGATTTCTGTTGATCAACCTAGAAATTAGACATCCGTTGAATGCTGGTGAACCGTCATCAAATTTTTTTTAATCATTTTTCTATTTTTTTGAAATATTATTTTTTTAAAAAATTGATCTAGATCGTTTATCTACGAGATGCACGATTTACATTTGAAAAATTTTTAAATTATTTTTTATGATTAAATTTTAAAGTTTTTAAATTATAAAATTATTTAATTTTTAAAATATTTTAAAATTTTAATTTATTTATTAATTAACATAATTTTTAAAAGAAAAATAAAAAATCAGATAAATTGACTAAAACGTTTTTACTATAGTTAACTTTCACAATCAATTATGATCAAACTATCAGTATATAGAAGATCATTATTATAAAAAATCAAAATAGTTTTCGATTGTTATTAATAAAGTATATCTACAAAAGTTTTTCGGTACTTCTCTCATTTTTAAAATTTCAATTGATATATTAATAGATTTAGTTCTCCATAATTTCATCGAAATAGATCCATACTTTCCCGATGAGATGTGACATCTCAATTACGCAAATTTTCAACATTCAAAGAGCAATAATCAATTGACAGTTGGCATCGAAAGGAGAAAGAAAAATTCCTGAGGTAAGAATTACGTAATCATGTTGGCTCCAAACAAGATCATAAAACTAATTTTCAACAGCCAGAATGCGTTCTCTCTAAAATCAAATAGAAGCCCATCATCACCGCATCCTAAATTAACCCTAATCAGTCGGGTTTTTTTTTTCTCGGGTCTTAGTTTATATTCTGCAAACGCTCAGGCCCTGAATCGCAACTCGCATCCTCACATGGTCGGATCGGACTCCGGGTTCTCGTATTTGTTTTCTTCTAATTTTTATTTATTTATTGTTAATTTAGTCTCCGGAAAATTTTGATATATATATATAAAAGAAATTGCTCCGATGATGAAATATAATTGTATCAGATTCGTATGTCGTTCCAATTTCTGAATCTTTTGTAAATGTGGAATGCGAAGAGACTCTGAGGAGCAAAATATTTAATTTTCCTTGTAGGTTTTTTTATGTTCTTTGAAAAGTTTTGGAAAAATTATCTTTTTAAGTCATTGTATTTTAATTCGTAATCAATTTAATGGGCTTAAAATGTTTGTATATTAATATTAATGAAATTATGAGATTGAATTACATTATATATCTTTTTAAAAAAATATATATATAATAAATAAAAAATTTGAATTATTATGTCTCCTAATTTCTAAGCAGTTCAAATAGATAACGTGCAATGTGTTTCGAATGGTTATATCGCAAAAATATGTAAAAAAAGGACAACTAACTGATATAGAGGCAAACATCATTTTGCAAGTATTCATGCTTATTTTGATTTCAATCTAATTCTAATTTAATCTTAGGTGAGAGGAATAGTCGTTTAGTGATGTAAATGGGACAAAAGACGGATCATGTTTTGATATCAGATTATCGATTTTCAAGTCAAATTTTATGATTCGGATTGTACTATCAGCTCACTATTATTTTCTTCCTCAGTTTCTTGATGTGTGAATCTTGACATACTTGGAAAATAATACAACATGCACAATGTTTCCTTATTTAGTGTTTATAATTGGTGTGGTTCTGTGTTTTCTTGTTTTATATATCTTCCATCTAGGGATTAAAAACAAAAATCAATTAAATGATAAAATTGGATTAATTTAATGATAATCTTTCACATTTTAGGTCAAATTTAATGAAATTATATAAATTCAGGATAATATTTTGGAAGTTAGATTTAGCCTATAATAGACATGTATATATTAATACATATGAAATCTATGGGAGGATAAGCACGTTGTGCTGTTCCAAACCAAATTAGATTAAAAGTAATCATCTAACTATTCTGCTTTCGTTCAATCATTAGTTACCATCTAGACCATACAAAGGAAGGTGTTTGATTTTTGGCTTTTTTTTTTTTTTTCTCACGTCACTTTTCTACTAATCAAAATTACATAGAGAGATCATTAAAAGCGCGAAGCCCAAAAGGTTTTCATTATTCTTCAACTATCATGCACTCTATGTTTTAATCTCTCATTGATCTGTGAATCTCAGCATATCTTTTATTACTATGTGAATGTCAACATATTTTGAAAATAATAATACAGGCACGATTTATCCAATACACACACACACACACACACCAACTATACTACAGACTTTATATGTTAATCGTCAATTCACAGGAGTAGGATATGAAAGGCTGGCTGGTCTGTATAATGTTAATCATCAATTCACAGGAGTAGGAATAAATAAGTAGGATGTGAAAGGCTGTCTGGTCTATATATTTTTGCAATATTGAACAGCTTTTACAGAGCAACTGCTCATCTCATTATTGGTCAAGTCTTCAATATATTATGTATATATAAATTATTTCATTTACAGATTTGTGGGAGGAATCTTGCATTTTTATATGAATTTGTAATGCACATCGTTGTAAACTAAAAGTAGATTAATAATTAAAGCTAACACTTTATTTAATTATATATCCTGCCTTCATGGAATCCATTAATTATCATTTGGACCATGAAAGTGAAGGTGTTGCTTTTTGACATTTATTTTTTCATTACTGTTAATTATTTACCATTGTTTCTTTTTAGGGGAATCAAATTCCTTTAGAGATTAGGATAAGCATGAAAGGGGGTTTTCCTATATGTTTCTCATATGAGTTTAGAACACTTGTATTCGCACATCTTATAAAAATTTTTTTAAAGGCAATAAGTGGGTCAATATTTGAGTTATTGTTGAGACATCACACTAGTAGATGAACCACCACAAGAGTGTTTCCAATTGCTATTTCTACAATCGAGAAGAGAACTTCTCCTACTTGTTAACTTTATCTAAATTACAAATATTATTATTTCAACTATTCTAAAATAATTCAATAGATGAACGTAAGATGATACAAATAATATAACAAGTCCATTTCAATATTTGATTTGCTAGAAAAATATATTATACATGATTCAGCAATGTCTATAACTATTGGAAGTCATACCAAACAAAATCTACTCCACAACATCAATAATAATAATAATAATAATAATAATAATAGTAATATATCCCAACAAAATAAGAGGAAATCCAATTTGAATTCCTCATGGTCTAAACTTTTTATTATTAGTCAAAACCTACAGGATTAAAATTTCATAATGATTTAGTCTAATTTTTAAAAGAGTAATGTTATGCTAGCTTTTCAAAATATTTATCAAAATTCATGATAAAATGATATGAAATGTGAGTTTTTAATATTATATTAATTATTATATTATCTCATTTTTATATTCACATGCTATATCATTTGAACATTTATTTGAGAAAAAATTTAAAAAATCTAATATTACTCTCTTTATAAAAATATATTGATATGTGACAAATTTAACAAATATATAAAATTTATTTAATCTTTTCAAATTTTTATCTGCCACGCTAAAACATCAACATATATATTAGCACTTTACTTTTTCCTCTCGTACATCAAACTTCTAACATATATCCAGTCACTACTGATGGTGATCTCTACCACCACCCTTTGTCTTAAGTATAAAATCTCAAGCTTTTGGTAGTAACCGAAGATCCACCTTTATCCAGAAGTTTTCAAACATTACTCCTCTTTTTTATTCCTTCACTTGGCCATATATATATATATATATATATATATATATATATAATTTATCCAAAAATTTTATTCAAATAATATATCAAACCGATTTATTATTATCAAATTAATTTTATAATATTGTATTGATTATATGATAATTATCAATAAATTTATCGCATTATTTGAATAATAAACAATTTTTTGAATATCATAATATAAAAAAGAAGATAAAAATATAAATAAATAATTATCATTTGATTATTATAAAAAAAAACTTATGAAAGCTTTAATAATCAAATAATAATTATTTATATCTATTTTTATTTTTTTCTTGTTCATTAGATTTAATGAATGATTAAGATTTTTTGATCCCGTAAGACTGTAGAAGCTATATATATATATAATTGTCACGTTTATATATTCTCCAATAATAACCTTACTCTTTTTTATGGAATCTTATATGTTTTATAAGTTTTTTAAATGCTAAGAAATATAAAATATAATTATATATATTTATATGTAAGTGTATTTTATATTTCTTAACATTTAAAAAACTTATAATCATATTCATATTTTCTCCAATAATAACCCTACTCTTTTTTACGGAATCTTTTATACGTGCATATGTATATATATATATACACCCTCCTTTGGCGACATACCCTCTGTACACGTACAATAGCACAACTCTCCAAATCTTCTAAAAGAACAAAACACCAAGAGTACTAAGTCAATTTCGTTTTCTCGAGAAACACTAAAAAGTCACTGTTTTGAAACAGGCTTCAGACTTTTTTTTTTTTTTTGGTAAACAGGCGTCAGAATTTACTACAAAACAAACAAAAGCCTAATATTCGAAGAGCCGGCCATTTATTTTCTTCCTGATCGTCACCATATATATATATATATATATACACACACATTCATAGAACAACTCCAGAATGTCTCCTTCTTCAGCGTACAATTATGGCCAACCTACAGTTTTTCTTCGTCGGTGACCACCGACTCCTTTTTTTGTTGTCTGTAACGTTTCTGCTATCATCAACCATGACTGTGACCAAGGCTTTAGCGTCACCACAACCGTGCACTGACGATACAGGCCCTGTGGTGCCCACAACGCCACTGGTCACGTTCCTTGAACGTGTACAAGAAACGGCTCTCGAGACTTTCGGTGAAACCAACTTTGACCCGAAACTTTACGTTGACTTTTCTTTGAAGTCTAATCTTTCTACCACTGTAGACGCTTTTGACAAGTTACCCAGAAGCCAAAACGGATCGGTTGCGGGCCCGGATTTGCAGGAGTTTATTGAGGACCACTTTGGAGGTGCAGGAGATGATCTGGTGTATGCTGAACCGGCGGATTTTGTGCCTGAACCGGAGGGGTTTTTGGCTAAAGTGGAGAATCATAAGGTGAGAGCATGGGCACTAGAGGTGCATTCTCTGTGGAAAAACTTGAGCCGGAACGTGTCCGGTTCAGTTTTGGACCGGCCTGACTTGCATACTCTGCTTCCACTACCTGAATCGGTTGTTATTCCGGGTTCCCGGTTCAGGGAGGTCTATTATTGGGATTCTTATTGGGTTATTAGGTATGTTTTGAATTGCCCTTTTTTGTTTATCGCTTTTAATTTTGGTCACATTAATTCAATAGAATATCATTGTTGCTTTAAATTAGGACTAAAAACAAAAATTATGTTTTTTTTTTCAATATTTTGTCAATTATCTTTTCAATTTTGGTTAATTATTATCTCACTTGAAACGCTATTGAAAGTAACGAGTGGTATGATCAAAATAAGTATATGGAACTAATTTTATTGCTAAAGAGGCTACGAGGTTGTTATTGTTTATTTTTTAAAATGGATGATTGTCGATCACTCTTTATAATAAATGTTGTGCAGGGGATTACTAGCTAGTAAAATGCACGAGACAGCAAAATCAATTGTGATCAGTCTCATTTCACTTATAGAAACATATGGTTATGTTCTTAATGGTGCTAGGGCCTATTATACCAACAGGAGGTAATGCTTCTTGCCAAGCACTTATTTTTTGATCACCTAATTGCCTCCAATTCATTGATTGCGTATATATTTTATAGTTCTAGTTGCTTGTCAATTTTCATGTTTCATTGTCGTTCAATGGCCCAACCATTGATTGTGTACATATTTTATAGTACTAGTTGCTTGTCAATTTTCACGTTTCTTTGCCATTCAATGGCTCAACCAACTAAAGCTTGATGTAAGGTGACTTTCATGTCCATATACACTTTACATGTAAGTGTTGTCATCTAAATGTAAAAAAGTAGTGCATTTTAAATTTCGAATGAAACATGTTTGATGTTTTTAATTATGTATTGACACATGTACAGAGTTAAAGATATGTATAAAATTAAAGAGAAGGAAGAATATGAGAATAAGAAAAAAAATAAAGAACTTGTAGATTTTAAACTTTAATGTTTCATTACATTAAATAATTTCGTGGGCACAGCTCATCAAATATATTTTTCTTAATTCATATCCTCTATTGTCTTGCATACACTCACACCATGTTCATTAAAAAACAGAGGTATTACATTAGACGTTTTAAAACTTTATAACAAACAAGGGAAAGACTTAAAACATTTAATCCAAAATTGAAGCAAAGAAAGTGACAGACATACACATACTTTTACTCAACGGTGAAATCTTTTGCTTTTAAAAATCTAGTATTCCATTGAATTCTTTAAAATCGCTTCACTTAGATTATGATTAGAGCCCATAGAACCACCAAGAACTTTTATGACATATCGTTATCATCACTGGTGAATAGTAATAAATTTTTTGCCATACTGCGTACTAACAATTAATCACAAGTTCTAATATGCTTAACTGAAAACTTAGATCAGCAAATAATTCAAGTTAGTCTGATGAATTGATTAGTTGTCCTTTTTTGCGAATGTTTCCTGCTCTTGCAGCCAGCCTCCTCTCCTGAGTGCAATGGTTCACGCCATCTACAATCGAACTGGTGACTTGGACTTGGTTAAAAAAGCTCTTCCTGCACTTCTCAAAGAACACCAATTTTGGAATTCAGGTACATTCAATGATTACATACTATTTGCTTGTATAAATCACTTGATCATTACCTTGGCCTAGAATGGAATCAACGTATGGAGTCCTTGCTTGAATTTCAAAGCTAATGCCTAATTGTTTTTGTTGTAGGAATACATAAAGTAACCATTCAAGATGGTCAAGCTAACAATCACATATTAAGTAGATATTATGCAATGTGGAACAAACCAAGGCCTGAATGTTCAACCACTGTATGTTCTTTTAACACCACATTTTCCGATTTTTAGTTATCTGTTGTGTCTTTTTGATAGATAAGTTCTTTCCTTTTTTGTTACTTTTATCCTCTACCAGGACAAAGCACATGCTTCCAAGCTCTCCAATGATTCTGAGAAGGAGCAGCTCTACCGCGAACTAGCTTCTGCTGCTGAATCTGGATGGGATTTCAGTACTAGATGGATGAGGTTAGTTCTAGACTACTTGTTCACAAAATCTTTCAAACTTGATATTTAACTTGTCAAGTCTGGATGGTCTTAATGAATTTTCTTGTTTCAGGAATACCTCTGATCTCACCACATTGTCTACAACATCAATTTTACCTGTTGATTTAAATGTATTCTTACTCGGGGTACAATTCATTCCCTTCTAGACTTGGCTCAGAATTTGTAATTTATACATATAATTCTTGTTCTATTAAATGATTTATTATATGGTAATGTAGATGGAACTTGACATTGCTTCCTTGGCAAAAGTAGTTGGAGACAATAGAACTTCTGAGAGTTTTATTGTAGCTTCTCAAGCAAGAAAAGCAGCAATCAACTCTATATTATGGAATGAAGAGAGGGGGCAATGGCTTGATTACTGGATCAATAATGGAACTACTTGTGAGGTGAGTGTTTACAGGAAAGAATCTTTTCTTGTCACCTGACTACATGACTTACGTTGACAGCTTTTCATTAATTTTTTGATTTGATGATACTTTACAGGAATCTCACAAATGGCAATCCTCAAATCAGAACCATAACGTTTATGCTTCAAACTATGCTCCTCTATGGATTAATTTGTTCAACTCAGGTTTGTGACTCCTAATTTCTACTTTCACATTAGCCTGCTCCTTTATGGCAAATACTGAAAATATTCTAAATATACGCATACAGATGCTACTCTGGTGGAGAAGGTTAGGCAAAGTCTTCAAAGCTCAGGCCTGCTTTGCACGGCTGGAATTGCAACTTCTACAATAAAATCAGGACAACAATGGTCAGTAAATGACTAGGTATTGTTTTACGTTAAAATCTCCCTTATGTTTACTGTCCATATAACCATGTTTCTCTGATACAAACAGGGACTTTCCAAATGGATGGGCCCCACTTCAACATATGATAGTAGAAGGTTTGGTGAGATCAGGATCACAAGAAGCAAGAGCAATGGCACAAGACATTGCGGTGAGATGGATCAGGACCAACTATGTCGCGTACAAGCAAACTGGTGCAATGCAGGAAAAATACGATGTGGAGAAGTGTGGAGCTTCTGGAGGTGGTGGTGAATACACACCCCAGGTAGAATCATAACATTACATTACATTAAAACACCTGCTCATGATCAGTTTTCTGTCTCCTACCATTTTTAATATTTTTGTGGAATGTTTTGATGCAGACTGGTTTCGGTTGGTCCAACGGGGTCGTATTGGCATTCTTGGAGGAGTTTGGATGGCCTCAAGACTTGAAAATAGATTGTCCATGAGCCATAAAACTTGAAGTGGTCAATCATCAATGTTCTGTGATAAGGCATTTTGAAAGTTCTTTATGGCAGTAATTGATGTAATAATGAAACTTCAAGTCTGAACTATGAAATTCATATTAGAATATGGAAAAATTAAATTGACATATCAACTATAAGCTTCAGACCAATAAATTGTTATCAATTATATTTATTTTCTCATTCTATCTTCCAACAAAAGTGCAACAAGGTCATTGTATTCGCAATTGCACGAAATAGAGATGTGAGTCATGTGACAGGCATGAACTATCGCTTAAAGTGAATCTAGTGAAGCTTAGATAAGATTTGAGCTGGAATCCTTATCTCAAAAGTAGAAAGTTTGACCTTGTAAGGTTTCAGTCAAACTCACATGGGCAGTGGTGCCAAAACTGGTGCCCCGTACTATTTGTATCCACAGGACATGCAGAAAATTCTTTGATTTCCCAAATCTCTAATATGCTAATATTGACCGACCCTGAATGTCCATTAACCATCAAAATACTTCGTTCGCTTAATGGAAATGATGGAAAGAAATATCAAAATTGAACGACGAAACAAAAAAGAACAATGTGTAGGTAGAAAAGAATATGATTCGAACCTACAATCCCATAATTTAATTAATATTTATATGAAATTACAATAATAAAACCATGAGAGACATTATTGAATTAATTTAATTTATGTCGATTTAAATGCCTTTCAATTTTTTTGAGAATCCTTTCAAAAAATGTTACATTACTTGATACAAAAAATATTACTTTTTTTTTTCTGTTGTAACATAATTGTATAGAGTTTTATTATTACCTGGTGAAATAAGGTTGCTTGCTAGAAATTATGAAATTCAGATATGAAGAAGCTCACCATAACATTGAAGAAAATTGAAAACTCATCTATCGTTGCTTGACAAAATGACCCATATATAAAAATTGTCGAAATTTTACACGTATGTTTGTGAAAATTTTTCCACGTGATTTAACTTTTATATCATATAAGTGAGATTTCACATATTAACTTCGTATCCCCACACAAAATTTATATACATAATCTCAAAAAAAAAAAAAATTATATATATATAAAATCGTCTGATTTTCTTGTTTGTAACTGAGTGGTTAGATTCTCCAACTCTGCCAGACAAAAATCTATAATATCTCACTTCGGGTTCCAACAACTGTACATATTACCCACAAAAAAATCGACTGGGTTACAGTCAAATCTTATTTCACAATAGATTTTTCAGCACAACCAGGTTTGACCACACGTGCTTAAATTTACATTCATTTTTTATCAAATAAGTTTTAAAATTAAAATAATTAGATATTATTATTTATAATTTATATTAAATAGATGTTTAGATTTAACTATTGAATTAACAATATTTTTTATTTAAATTATTATCATATATGATATTATAGATAATAATTCTAAATTTAATTGTAACTACAATACGTTTAATTTAATTTAAAAACAAAAAATGAAGATTCAATATACTTTTACAAATTAATAAAATTTTAAATGATCATAAAAATTACATCAAACATTTTAAGTTTAGAAGAGAATAATTAAATAAATAAATATAATAAAAAAAATATAATTTACAACGTACTATAAAAAGGAGACTATACATGTAATTAACATTCACAATGTTTCAAAGCTTATATGTACATCATAGTTTTTTCATTTCTCCACGCCGGTCAAATGTAGAGGCTTTGGCATGGATGACAAATATAATTAGGTCATGGAGTCTAACAAAAGTTTCAATCTTTTGGATTTCCTCTCTTGTTACATTGCAATATATAGAATAATTTGTACAATATCATTCAAAATTAGAAACAGGAGTACAATAATATGTTAATGGATTATAATTTGTAAAATAATTTAGCATTAACATGATACTTGATTGTATAATCATTTAATCTGAGAGTTATCATGTTAGTCGTTTCAAGCTTCCTCTCATGTATATGATATCATAAATAATAATTCTAAATTTAACTGTATCTACAATATGTTTAATTTAATTAAGATACAAAAATGAAGATTCAATACATTTTCGTCTTATAGATTAATAAAATTTCAAGTAATCATAAGAATTATATCAAACATTTCGTATTTAGAAGATATTAAAGATTAATAAAATCTTTACAACTAACAGAGAGAAGTAATTAAAACTCTTAAAAGTAAAATATAAGAATTTGTATCTTGAGTCATGCCTTGAAGAAGGTGAGTGCAAGTAAGCAGCAAAGCACAAAATTAAGTGATGAGCTTAGTTTATCCACACATAGTTTCTTTGTCACAAATAGTCTCAACTGAATAACCACAAAAACTTAAGCACGATTAGGTCAAGAAATTCAAATAAGCATAAGAGCAAGTTAAACCAACGATGATGTTGGCATCTTAGAGGCCTTGGTGGCGTTCTCCTGTAGCTGCCTTCATGTCGACCACTTTACACAGAATAGTTAAAAATAAAATCAAAACCTAATGTCTAATTGATTCAAATGATCAAGCAATAGATAAACAAAAAGGAAGCAACAAAAACAACATGAAATCTTTTTATATTTACAATCTCCTTCTCCTTTACCTTAGCTCCATTCTTGTAAATTTTGAAAGTCGGAATTCCTCAATAACATTCAGAATATATTTCTCCTCAAAAAGCAAGAGTCAACAAAAGAATCTAACAAGGAGAATGCTAGTGAAGTGAATTTATGCTAAAAACATAATGATAAACTGTATGCCTAGCAACTGGAAAAGTAAATCAACCCATATTAACATGTAATTGTAACTACATTTTTCTTATCATTCTTGGGCATGCCTATTCCTCAATAACATTGAAATTAGTTACTTTACCACTCACTGTCACCATAAAAAGAACAATATTTCCAAAAATCTGCATCTTGGATAACGTGATGCAAACATTGCCCTAAAAACTGAAAAACCTGTCGACGTTGGAATATGGTTGATTAGATTTTTCAAGCCCAATATCTACGAATCACTGAAAATAATAGCAAAAAATAATGAAGTAAAGAGGAAGAACAAGATGCGCACAATAGTTTTTACGTGGTTCGGCCAAAATGTGCACACGTCCACGACTGTCACCCTTAAGTTTGATAGAGTAACAGTATGTTATCTCTCATTTTTTTTGTTACAATGAGTTTGAACCCCTATTTATAGAGTGAGAGGTGATACAGTTTTAGTTACATTCAAACTAGGAAAGAATATTTTACATTAATTATGATACCAAAACAGTCTCTACCAAATTAGCAACTGACTCCAAAAATCTTAAGATTAGATTTGCTTCAAAATAAGAAAATTGTTTTCTTCTCAAATTTGACTATTTCAAACTTCTAGAAGGTCATCTGGATCAATCATGGCAAGCTCATGAGTTGGAAGAATAATCTGACAAGCTGATATATCACCCAACGAGCTGAAGAAGAGTTTCAAAGTATGAGCTGATGAAAGAAACAGCGAGCTCTATACAGCCACTTGAGTACCGGGCTCCCAGGACTTCTGGCCATTAGACCTATCCCTTGGGCTTTTAACAATCCATTTTATCTAGGTCGTTGTGAAAATACCCATAATACTAACCCCCTCAACTCTCAGTGCGATTTACGGATTGAGAGTGGAAGTCTGCTAACAAACACTTATTTGTTGAGATCTATGGTGTCGCATTTTCAAATTCTGTCTTATCTCTGAATGCGTGGCAGTTTCCTAGACGATTGCACAGTCTGTACGTCTTGTGCATTTAACGCGCACGTTTCTTAACCGACTGCGCATGATGACAAAATCCCATAAATCGCGTTGCACCGTCAGATCGAAGGCGGTTACACAACTTTTAGATCTAACGGTTGGGGTTCGATAACTATATAAAAGTAGAGCAGCTCCATCTTCTTCTCTCACTTGTCATTTTCAAAACCAGACACCTTTTGGTCTTCCAGTTTTCTTTCCCTCGTTCAACACCGCCGTTAAGCATTTCTCCTTTAAAATCACCGAATTTTATAGCATTTAAGGCAAGTTTCCACATCCGTTTTCGAATTTTTAGATTTCATTTTGATTTATATCGTGCTTTTATTTATTTATTTACTTTTTATGAATCCGATTTCTATTTTTGCTTGGGTATCTCGCGGCTCTTTATATTACTTGTTTGAAAAGGTCTGAAAAACTTAAGTAAGATAACTATTTGATCCTACTGGAAGCATATATATATGTTGTTTCTTGTTTGTAGTTACTTGATACTTAACTTCTGGAATGTTTATAGAAGTAGGGTTCAGTTAGAAGTCTAACCGTTAGGCCCTTGTAGCTTTAGCGACCTGACGGGCTTACATCTAGAGCCGCCTTGCTTTCAGTAGTTTCCCTAAATGCACGACTTGATACTTAGGAGAATAGACTCGAAAAAATTCTTAGTCTTCTAGGTTCGATCTGCTATTAGTGATCTAATCTCTTTACTTCTTTTGTAGATGTTAAGTAGTAGACGTCACGACCACGGAATAGGGGATGCTGATGAGGATTTTAAGGGTGTTTCTATGCAGCGAGTCAGGGACACATAAGATGCGACTTCACAAAGCGGTGAAGTCTCACCAAACCTTGCAGGGCGTGATGATCCTCCTACCTGTAAGCCCTTCTTTCAGCATAGATCCATTGTTATCCCTAACGAGCTCGTCTCAACAGCTAAGGATTTTGATTTGTCATTAAGATGTCGCGCTATGGTGCCAACTCTTCATGACCATGCGGCCCACCCTCCTCCAGGGTTTGTAGAGGTTAGTCGTCAACACCTAGAGCTCGTTTTAGATTTTCAATCCCCTGTTACCTTCTTGACCTCTTAAATAACCTTGCTTTAGTTCATTTTCAACCCACCCCGAACTCCTATGCCCACTTAACCTCCTTAGCCGCTGTTTTCATTAAAAACAGACTTCCACCTCCGAACCCTAATATGATTCATCACATTTTTCTTTTTAAAGGCACTACGAGTAATAAAGCGAATAAACCGGGATGAGTTCTATTACACCACAGCTCGTAATTCACCTTATAAGGTGTTCTTATCCAAGGCGATTGACAAGTCGAATGTGGGTTATTATAAGACTCGCTGGTTTTATGTATCCTACTTGTCTCTTTCGATCTTAAAAATTTTGCATTCTTTTTTTCTCCTGGTAAACATATTTTCAGCTTGCTACTGTATAATAACTTAATCTTTAATTAATTTATTTTTTAAAGGCCTCTATTTCATTATGCAGACGTCACCAAGAGCTCAATCGAGCTTACAGACAAGGAGGTACCAGCATTGCAGAGGTTTTTCGAGGTTAAGAGCCCGTTAGACGATCAGCTACCAAACGATTACTATCTGCGCGAATATATGCTCGCACCTAAGCTCGAAGGCAAGCGCCTCAATATAAACCGCCACCTTTGAGTTAACGGTAGAAGGGAGGTCCTTTCAGTCTTTGAAGAAGGAACACCGAGCTCGTCTAGGAGAAAGCTTGCTACAATGGTGGGACTTGATATAGAGACACCACCCTTCTTTCCAGGAGCTGAGCCCTTAGATCCTGAGGTTATAATAATGGGCTCCACTGAACCTCCACCTCCTCAGCCCATGGGACTAGGTCAAACTACAGGAGGGCCTAGCTCGCAAATTACCCCAGAAGCTGTTACGAGGTCGTTTTCTTAGTCAAAGACCGCAGCGATCTCATAAAAACAAGGTTTGAAATATAAAACTGTGAGGAGAAAACCTACAAACAAAGATGCTCCCCAATAAAGAAAGCCCCATAATAAGATGATCCCAACCATAGACAGTTCGTCAGCTCGATAACCTAGGGCTACAAACAAAGATAAAGGGATTGCGAAACCTCTGTCAAAATGTCAGAAGACCAAGGGAAAAGAGCCCACAGTTGGGGGGAGTAATGAGGAGCAAACACAGGAGTTCAACGCAGGGGGATGTTTCAGCGATCTTCTGGACTATTTGTCGTAGCTCTTGGGACCCGAATAGTCGAACCTTTACACAAGTTACATGCGCAGCGATAGACTGATTAGTTATCTCGGTTGCTATAGTCTGCTGGTGAGTTTCAATCTTGGTTACATTTTTATTATTACTCTCTCATTCAGTACTCAATTTTCTTTGTTTTAGATTGCTATGGGTGCAATGAAATTGCTAAAAGACGTCCCTAATTATGAGGAGGAGAAAACTTCGCTTGAAGCAGTCATAAAGAAGCTCGAGGGCGACAACGAGAAGATTAAAGGCGAGTAAGAATTCTTCCAAAGTGAATCCGAGAAGGCGAAGAAAACCGTACTCAACTTCAAACAGAAACTTAAAAACGCCTAGGAACAAAAGGTTGAGGTAGAGGAAGCCTTGACTCATGAAATGCAGTTTCGGGAGAGCATGGTCTCATCGCTCAATGATCCGCTTAACAAGGTCACAGAGGAGAACACAAAACTGAAGTAGGAGGTGATCTCGCACCAAAAATGAGCCGAGACTATTAAGAAAAAAGTCGAGCTGGTGCATCAAGATGTAAGCTTTTTATATAGTATTTATTATTTCAATTTCAAATAAATTTTCGAGGCGTGGAATTCTATCACCATTCTCAGACCCTCTTCCCAATTTTTATATATAGTTAATAGAAATGTCTGCTGCTCCATGTGTGTGTCATCAAACACGTACCAACAAATCTCAGAACCATTGTACCCATCGAAAATCATAAACTATTTTTTTTTCTTGATCTTAGTAGCTGGCGTTTTCTTCTTCATGACCATTATCACGCTTTTGTCGCCTTCTTCTTCAACCAACAACGATCATGCCTTGTTTTCACTCTCTAACTGGTAACCAACTTGTGTTTTCATTATATGTATCGATCCTATTCATGTTTTTGTTTATGTTACAACCCTCCACGACGTCCGTGAAAGCTGCCTCGTCACCTCCACTACCATGCGGTTGTACCACAGGCCCCGTAGTGCCCACAACGCAGCTAGTCACATTCCTTGAACGTCTACAACAAACGACTCTCGACACTTTCGGTCATACCAACTTGACGTTGATTTTTCCTTGAAGCCCAATCTTTCTACTACTGTGGACGCTTTTGACAAGTTACCCAAAAGCCAAAACGGGTCGGTTCTGGCCCCGGAATTGGAGGAGTTTATAGAGGACCAGTTTGGAGGTGCAGGAGATGATCTGGTGTATGCTGAACCGGAGGGGTTTTTGGCTAAAGTGGAGAATCCTGAAGTGAGAGCATGGGCATGGAGGTGCATTCTCTCTGGAAAAACTTGAGCCGGAAAGTGTCCGGTTCGGTTTTGACCGGCCTAACTTTCATACTTTGCTTCCACTGCCTGAACCGGTTTTTATTTCGGGATCCCGGTTCAGGGAGGTTTTTTATTGGAATTCTTATTGGATTGCTAGGTATGTTTTGATTTTAATACCGTGTTGTGTTCGGTCATGTAAGTTTTTATTTATTTGTTTTTTTCATTGCTGTTAAAAATAGCGAGTGATGCATTCGTGACTATATCTTATTTTATGATTATTATATTTAAGAATCTATTATTCGTAGATTATTTTTAGATGTGTTTGATTATCCGATTTCAATATAAATGTTTTGTAGGGGATTACTAGCAAGTAAGATGCATGAGACAGCAAAAGCAATTATTGAACATATGGTCATGTTCTTAATGGTGCTAGGGCCTATTATACCGACAGGAGGTCATGCTTTTCTTCCCATTTTTCTGGTAGTCCACATATCTCAAATTTGCTCTTTTTCATTTATTGTTTTTAAGCATTTGTTGCTAGTCAGCTTTCATATGTCTCTGTCATTCAATTTCTCAACCAACTAAAGTTTGATTCAATTTGGCTTTCATGTTCAGTTGTCCATTCTTAAAAACATGTTCAAGTGTTTAAAGCAAGCACAGTACAAATATTCTTGTTTAATTATGTTTACTAACATGTGTACAAAGATAAAAGGAAGAAAAAAGAAGACAATTTATAAGAAAGATAAAATTTGTTAAATATTTTGCTTTTTTAAACATTTTGTAGGGTATTACGTTGGTTTCATCCTGTTTTAAATTATAATTTGTTTTATCTCATACCGATAAATAATGAGTGATCAGTTAGACTTTATTTGTTTCTATTAACAAGGATCATAGTTAATTTAATTAGTTGAACTTTCTTGTGGGTATGTCCAGCACTTGCAGCCAGCCTCCCCTTCTGAGTGCAATGGTTCACACCATATACAATCAAACTGGTGACTTGGAATTAGTAAAAGAGGGGCTCTTCCTGCACTTCTCAAAGAACAACAATTTTGGAATTCAGGTGCATTCAATTATTAGCCTGGCGTTTTTTGTTTAAAATGGAATCAACATTTGAAGTTCTTGCTTCAATTTTCAAAGCTAATGCCCGATTGTAATTGTTGTAGGGATACATAAAGTAACTATTCAAGATGACAAAGGCAACAATCACATATTAGTAGATATTATGCAATTTGGAACAAACCAAGGCCTGAATCTTCAACCATTGTATGTTTTCTAACACCACATTTACCTTGGCTCTATTTATCTGTTCAGTTTTTATGATAGGTAAGTTTGAACTTTTTCCTTCCACCAGGACAAAGCAAAAGCTTCCAAGCTCTCCAGTGGTTCTCAGAAGAAGCAGCTATACCACGAAATAGCTTTCACTGCTGAATCTGGATGGGATTTCAGTACTAGATGGATGAGTTAACTTGTTCCCAAACGCATAGTCAAATTTTAAAAATTTAATGTTTTTCAGAATTAATAGAGTTTTGAAGGCTTGATTGTCTTGCTTCAGGAATAACTCAGATTTTGCTACATTGTCTACAACATCAATTTTACCTGTTGATTTAAATGTACTCATATTCAAGGTACAACTCATTCCCTTATTAACTTGGCATAATTGTTAAAACCTGTGGACTATGTATAGTTCTTGTTCTATCAACTGATTTTTAATATGGTAATATAGATGGAATTTGGCATTGCTTTCTTGGCAAAAATTGTTGGAGACAATGCAACTTCTGAGAGTTTTATTGAAGCTGCTTGAGCAAGAAAATAGGCAATCAACTCTGTATTCTGGAATGAAGAGAAAAGGCAATGGCTTGATTACTGGATCAATAATGGAACTAGTTGTGACTGTGAGGTTAGTGTTTACAGGAAAGAGTCTAGTCACCTTATAATATGACTTACATTGGCAATTTATTCTGAAATTTTCCGATTTGATACTTTGCAGGAATCTCACACCTGGCAAACCTGGAATCAGAAATCATAACGTATGCGCTTCAAACTATGCTCCTCTGTGGATTGATTTGTTCGACTCAGGTCTGTGACTTTTGGTTAGCCTAAAACACTGCCTACTCTCGAGAATTGGTTTTTCCTTTCATGGGAATACTGAAGTGAAAATGCTCCAAATGTATGTGTACGCAGATACGTCTGTGGTCGAGATGGTTAGGCAGAGTCTTAAAAGCTCAGGGCTGGTTTGCGGCGCTGGAATTGCAACTGCTACTATAAAATCAGGAAATGAGTGGTTGGTTTACGATCAAGTTGCACATTGAATTCTTCCTCTATGTTTTACTGTTTATAACCATATTTTACTAACACAAACCAGGGACTTCCCAAATGGATGGGCTCCACTTCACATGTAATTTATACACGGTCCGTACAGCTGAATTTTCATGTTAGACGGTGTCATTATGTACGAACATTGAAATCATAGAACCAAAACAGATGAACAAGCTTATAACAATTCAGTAAAATGCTTCTCATCATTGAAGATCGGATTTTTCCTTCTGTTGGGCTGCTTCTATGTATTGCTCGGCAAGTTTCTTCACCTTCTCACCTTCCTTGATAAGGAAATTTGCATTCTTGGCATTTGAATGGTACTTCATAACTTTATCAGTGGTTTTCGCCACTGTCCACCGGTATTGTTCAGCTGTGATCACACCACTTTTACAGAGTGGCCTGATGTACTCTTTGATGTACGCTTCCACCTGTTGAATTTGAATGACCAGTCAGCTAAAAAGAAATTTGCCAATGGATTACAAGAAGCATAAGCAGACTTGATAATTAGCACCAGACTTTCCAGTAAAATCTACTTGTTCCATCATAAATGATTAATAACAAGAAGAAAAGGTGACGGTAATAAATAGGTCGTCACTGATTACCTTCTTAGCAACTGAATTGACACCATCCGACTGCTTGTCAGCACCGGTATTAAATGCTGTGTCCTTCCTTGGGATCCTATCGCTTGTTTGAGAACTGCCAGGTGATTTTTCTACAGCAGAAGAGTTGTGATCGACTGTGCTGACAGATATATTCTTTGCATTACTTTCAGTCCCCATATTCTCGGATGGAGCTTTACCATCAAGCAGTCCATGCGGATTCCCTGAAAATTCTGGGAATTTGTTTAACAAAGGTTCTTTGTCTGGACCATATAATTCTTCACATTCTGCAAGGGAAAGATCTCCATCTTCTTCACAAGGTAATGACTCTGGAGGTACACAAGATGTTTCAGTCCGAGCCTCTGCAGTTGAGATTTTTAGGCCTGCATCCTTCGGTACATCATTCTTTTCCACATCCCTACCATCATCAACATCCGCATTATTATTAGACTTTTCAGAGTTGAGAGTGGAGAAAACTACTTTCATTTTTGACACCTCCTCAGGTTGTACGGTTAGAACTTTCACAGCACTAGCTCCAATGTAGTCTTCATCTTCTAAATCATATTCAAAATCACCGTAGATATCCACCTCAGCATGAGAATCCATTTCAAATACATTATCAGGTTCTTCCTCTCTTGGCTCCATTGAGGAAACATCCACATCATTCGGGATTTCTATTGGGTGATGTGGACTATTTGGAGGGGAATCGGATAGAAGACCTGCTTTTCTCAGAGCTGCTTCAATTGTAGGATCACTTGAAATTTTGTCAGTAGCTTGTTCCGATTCATCAACAGCGTCTGCAGACGGAGATGAATTTGATTCTGTTGCCCCAATGGACTTTTTGTTACCTGAATGATGTAGTGTCTCCTGGGAACATAAATTCAAGTAAACAAGTTTGCTGTTTGACCTATCAGCAACTGCCTTCTCAATATTAACTGCGTCGGCAACAGCCAATTCTGTTTCTGCAGTTCTGCGAATGACTGGCAGATTTGCTTTCTTCAGGAAGCATTCTGTTAGGCGGTAAAGCTGTGTCTGTACAACAAATATCTAATAATTAATTGTTAAAACACCAGACAAAATTCTTTGTGTTATCGCTAAAATACCAGACAAAATTCTGTGTGTTATATGGTTAAGGGAATGAAAAAATTGTAGCACCCTTTTCTACAGTGATAAAGTAAATTGTATTAACATAAACTGAACGAAGACATTGGAAAAAATTTTCAATAAGAAATGACCATGCCATAGAGAACTTTCGCATAATGAAATACATGATTGACCAAGAAGATAGATTACAGTTAAGTCCAAGAATATTTGATTCTTCATTTGCCAAGAGAAAAAATTAGTTAGTCAATTTCATTGAGCTCAGATATACTGGTATGAATGGAAATGGCGCTTTGACTTATTTATTAATCGAAGTCCATTGACAAAAAAAGGTAACCAAATTGTGGACTCAAAACTGGATTTTGTTTTAGTAAATCCTATATGGAGGAGTGCTAAATTTGTGAATAAGCAGCAAGACGGAAGCCAGAACTCGAGCATAAGATAGTAGTCTCGGTGGTACTGGTGGTAACTTCAACAGGCAAATCGCAGTTTCAAGTGAAATCAATTGCTTGGTCCAAGTATTCATTTTCTAGACAAAGGTACTACAGAACATGTTTTCTACAAAGTTGGAAGCCACAACATGGGGCACAATTTCCATATTAACTTCAATCTTGACTTAATCATATTTTCTCACCTTTCAAATTATGCATCCAAGTCCAAAGACTTCAAACAGACGGCTAAATTCTATTTCTGGGCCTAAATTTTAATTTTCCCACACAAAGGTAACTAACAAGATGCAGAGGCAAAAGGAATTGCATACCTGCCTAACTGAAATGGGGATTTTATTATGGCAACTAGGTGCCAGTACTGGTCTCATATCTGCTGGCAGTTTTGCCTGCTCACAGAAGCACAAAAGAAAAAAATTTTATTAGCAGCTGCAGAATGTGAAACAGAATAAAAAGGAACGCAAAAAAGACCAGTTTCATGAGGGGAAGATAACGTACTAGTAGCGGATAATTTCCTTTAAGTACAGCATTGTCTTCTTGTCTTTCATGTGTTGTGCTTTTCCCTGCAACAGCACTCTTCCTTGCAAGGATCTCCAGGGCCCATTTTCTTTTATCTATCTTTACATCATCAGATTTAACAGTTGTGCCCTTCTGGGAATTAACTGTAGAACTAACCGATGGAGAAGCAGAAGGCCTGCTTGGGCATCCTTTCGGGTGAACTTTATTAGAAGCAGCATCACCCTTTGAGCATGATAGATTATTACGAGTCCCTTTCTCATCAGCCAAAGGAATACCAACTAAAGATGAAACGTTATTTGTTTCTAGAACTTTCGGTAAACAGTTATCAAGAGACAGCTTCGAAGCTTTTTCTACTGAAATGGTTTGTTCTTTACTCTGTTCAGAATTACCAGAAGGTTTAAGCGCTGAAAGCGGCTTAATATCATCCTTGCGTGGGAAAACAGATGTATCCGCTAAATACAATCTAGAAAGAATCGGATTTGTGGCCCTGGATTCAGTCACCTGTTCAATATCTGAACTATGAGAGTTCTTTCTCAGAAGGTTAAGAACTGACTTCAACGTCTCAATCTTCTCAGGCTTTGTGGCTCTTGTGCAACGATACTTCCAAAATTCAACTTCACAATCTCTAACCCAAGCATGTCTTCGTTTTCCACTAGAATTCCCATAGATTTTCTTTGTAAGATTCTCGCGAACTTTACCCTTCTCAAGCATAGACTTCTTCATCTTCACAGCTGAAGGTGATAACTTCTTTACAGATTCAGGTTTGGGTCCTGCTATAGCAGCCCGAAAAGCAGCAAGAAGTTTTGGGTCAAAAAGATTTTCGCCAAGATCTGTTGAGGATCTGTTACGAACAGCTTCTCTTATTTCATTTCTTAATTCTTGAACCACTGCAGAAGAATCCTTATCCTCTGAAGCTCTCTTCATTATTTTTTTAACTCTCAAGCCAGATGCATTTTCTCTATCAGCTGAGAAATTATCAGCAGATTTTCGGTATGAAAGCCCCTTAGAAGGTTTATGATTTGTCCCCTTAACAATGCTCATTAATTCATAAGTGACATCTTCCTTCTTTGCAGAAAGTTTTGACTTGTCATTGTTGGCATCTGATATCAATGTGAGGGTTTTTCGGGAATCATCTGAAGTAGACACATTGGCTTTGTCCTTAAGTGAAGGCATTTGAGTCTTCCCCTCAGCTCTAACTTTCTTAGCAGGAACTTCAGTCTTCTTCTTACCCTTGGTTTCTTCATCATCAGCACTCACATGAACATCATCACTAATTCATACAAGAAATTATGAATCAAAAGGAAAAAAAAAAGGTAATAAAACAAAATTTAAATTAGAATAAGATATAATAATTGAAGAATTTATGAGCAATAATTGCCAAAACTATGAGTCAACAAGGAATGGCAAGCGACCTGAAATCTGTACGATTTCTCTTTGTGCCAATAATTTGTGAAGCATCCTCAATAGTACAAGGTTCAATCTTGCAAGCTGAAAACAGTGTAGGGATCAAGCAATGTGACGAGGAATACCACATGCTTTTGAACAAAAATTATTACAGAACTATATAGAAGAAATAAAAATATCCCAACCATGGCCAGCCAGAAAGAACTGGAAAAGAAATGCCAATAGCCATTCTCCAGTATCTTTCATACCTTTAGGCAAAGTCTCTTGTGAAGGATTATTTTGCTGCATGTCTCTCATAACTTGATCTTCACTTACATCCTTGTCCGTGTCATTAACTAGAAGCAAATTAAAGATGATTATAAATAGATGCAGTAAGATATGGGAAAAATATAGAACTTTTGAGTTGCAAGTTACAGTAATAACGGAATCATTAAGCCTAAAAGATAACAAGATGGAAATTATTACAATCAACAAATTACCAGATAAAAAGGAGCCCACAGATAAACCAAGATGAAGACCCATACTGGATTCACTTACAGAAAGTTTGTTTCCAGTCTTTCTTGAGGAAACTTTAACACCGTCAAAGCTACTTTGGCTGTTCAATTTTTCATCAACACAGTCTATCCTCAACTCACTAGGTCCCAAGGAGATGGAAGGTGAAGGCATATCATGGGATAAGGACAAATCCAGTTTTTGTCCCTCCAACATCGATTGCATATTTGTTCTCTCACTTGATGCTGAATCAGCCTTGTCAAGATTAAAAGCTTCATTTGTGACGCTCTTGTCGGCTTCAATCATCGATAAGAAGTTCTCATTTGGCTCGTGAGTCCATTGATTTCCACCTATAATCGATACAACAAGGGCTGTCTCTCCAGCATCAGCAACAGATACAGACACCTTTCTTGACAATGCAGCCTCATCCAAACATTCACTTTTTGGACTACACTGGTTGCTTGTCCTCTCAATTGAATTTTCAACAGAATTCTTTGGCACTTCAACCACACATCTACAACAAAATAAAATTGCAGGGAGGAAAAGTGAGAATAGGACACCTAGATTTCTAGATTAGGACAGATATTTATGCAAACATAACGAGTGTATCTGCAGATATGTAAAGAGGATTGTAAAAGCAAAGTTTGTTGGGCCCAACTATGACAGATATCAAGTCACAGCACAAGATGATCAGAACTCATTGCAGGGTTCTCCAATCCTAAATGTCATACAGGTCATTGTCAAATCTGTGGGTTGCTAGTCACTGCATGAAATATAATTTTTACATATGCTCAATGATCAACTACAACCTAGCCAATTCTTTTCGAACACAGTACATTATCCTACTTTAATTTTATACTAATAAACATTTTCTTCAGATAAACAACACATTTGCAGTTTTAAGCGATACCGCAGGACTATACTGAACTAAGGAACTACAGCCCAACACTGACCAGCAAGAATAATCATCCGCTTCTAATCTACCTTGGGCACAACCATGAATCTTCAAATGTGCCTTCAGGATCAAAGCCCACACAAAAAGCATGATACCTGCCAGCATGGAAAGTCAGCAAACAATTACTGCATAACAATTTTTAATCAATCAATAGATCTAATGTGGAAACTAGACAAAGCAAATACAGAGACAAAACAGAACTCAAGTGGATTACAAATTTGTGATGAAAAAAAGGGAACAAAAAGAAAAATCAACAGAAAAGACAGCAACAAAAAGTTGAATTGATCCTGCTCAGAGCATAAATTCTGACCAAAATCCGACCAACATGGAAAATTCCTACAGATTTAATTAAAAAAATAAAAGTTTTACCATAAATCACATGAATCACAAGCAATCGATGTATCAAGATTTGAGTCTGCCTCGATAGCTGTGGTTCCATTTCTAATTTTGCAGCCATCCCCATCCAAGCAGATAACTGCCTACAAAATGATAAAAGTACATAAAACTTTGATGCTGAATATACTATGATATGAAAATTGTTAACTAAATAGATATGCTGAATAAAACGGTAAATAATAAGCAGCTTCATTTAATTTCTACATTAACAACGACCCCAAACAGTTTTCTTGGAAACATAAATGTTTATCACATCAGTTCAGACCAACATGGACAACTTCTCCATTGACATGTACCTTTTGGAGCTTCAACAGGGTCATGCCACGTTCTAGAAGAATTTTGACATCTGTGTCTTTCTCAGGTTTAGTTTTAAAGTCTATACATAACTTTAACCACTTTCTTTTATATGGTTTGGTTGCTGGCATCACCCAACTTAAAGCAATTAAGTCTCCCAATAACTTACCTCGAAAAAAAAAAAAAAGGTCTCCTAATAACTTAGTGAAGATTAGAGTTAAGAGTCTCACAGACAGGTTCAGTAATTAGCCTGAGAAAATAAAAGGATTACAAAATGAGATGATTACATTTTCATCAATATAGTATGATGGAAATGACAGTGTGTTGCTTTTCCCTTCAACAGACCAATCATCATCTCTGCATAGGTGAAAAAGAGAAGCAAATAAGTCAATGCTGAATAACACGAAAAAGAGTGAAAACCCCAACAATTAATTACAATAATTCTAACAGAATAATTCAAATGTCCATATCATATTGAAAGCATCAACTACTTCTCAAAACCTGTGCATAATGAAAAGTCAGACACCGGATTACTATTGTATTTTTTTCAATTATAAGAGAGAACATTACATTAATACCTAGATATTGAATCCTCATCGATGTTGCTGTTCCCAGTTGTATCATATACCTTCAGAATCAAACAAAAACTCAGAAGTTTTAGCTACCATTTTCACGGATTCTCAAACAATATTCCATAAATTTAGTTACAGGTGGATTTTCCATTTTACGAATGATAATATATAGACTACAGAAAAATAAAGATAAACATAAAAGAAGCATTATGAACTTTAAGCAACTCACTGGAACACATGTAATCAGCTGAAATTCACCCTGACAAAGTGGGCAAAGGTTTGTGATCGTAGACCAGTTGTCAATACAACCAAAACAGAACCTGAAATTAACAAGATAGATCCAGATCATTTACTCTAACTCGCAAATAGTCAAAACAAAAAGAAGTTGAACAAACCGACCGCACCGATCAAACTTTTTGATCCAGCTAAACCAATACCAAGCATGAAATTAATTATAAAAAAAAAACACGAACTTCGTTTAACATATACTCTAGAAAACACATAGAGAGATCACGTATGACAACAAATACAGTCTCAAGTGCACACACTACTTGTATCATCAAAAAGCAAAAACAAAAGACAAATACCAGTGCTGGCAGCAATCTAGAACCCCCCTGTCAATAATAATATCCATGCAAATCCCACACCTTCCACCCTCGAAACCAGAATCATCCTGCACATTACAAACAACCTATTTATTCCAAAACACGTATGAATATAAGAAAAATTGTCAACTTAACATCAGCTTCCGCATTAACTAATGCCATACAAACTCACATTCAAAACAGAAACCACTTATTCAACAGCGCCAACACGTAACACTTAAGTGACCATCAAGCATCTCATTTTCGACAAGTACCACACTCTCCACAGTAATATATATATATATATATATATATATATATATATGCAAATTTTTAGCTTTCAATATCACCAACTCACAAAACACATCCAATACAAACTAAATAACCATAATTTTTTTTTTTTTTAAAAAAAAGAAAAAAACAGCTTCTTCTTCCTGTATATACAGCAACAAAATTAAGTGTTTTTTTTTTATTATTCAATTTAAACAAATAAATTAATAAAATATAATTAGAATCTCACAATATTGATTTGATCAAACTGAGTGCTATCAAATGTGTCTTCTTCCAGCATTTCGCTTGTCACGAAATCCACCTCCGTCTCGAACATAAAATCACGACAAAACCTGCACAAAAGCAAACAAAATGAGACTTGCGATATATATATATATATGTGTGTGTGTGTGTGTGTGTAATTTGAGAGATTTTAAACGAAAAAGACGGTGTTTTACGTGAAAGATGGTGACTTCGAAAAGTGAAAATGGAAACAATGGAAAAATAGGCGGCGGCGGCGGAGGATTTCAGCTGCGATCGCTAGAAATCGCCGTTTGTCGAGATCGAAGAAAGTGAGTGACGCGATTGAAGAGAGAGGAGGGCAGGATGGTGATTTCGTGTATCTGGAAATTGAGAGTTTTCTGCGTTGAGATTTTAAAACGTTTTTGGAGAGGTTGCAGAAACGTGAAAGCATTAATGATAGTTACGCGCCAAATTACGGGAAAGTCCCTCCATTAGGGGTGGGCAAAATTTTGGGACCGGCCCGACCCGATTAAAATTGGCCTCCCCCAACTAATTTTCTCTCCCCATCGGTCCCAGTTCAAAGGCCAAATACCACCATAATCAGATCAAGACTCATTATAAACTCCCTCTCAGCTGCAGCAAGCATCATCGTCGCAGCAACAAGAAGCGAAACCAGCTGGTACGTGGCTTCTTCTACGTTTTCTTTTGGGTTTCAGGTAGAGGAAGAACCGAAACCAGCTGGTAGTTGTCGTCGTTCAGATTGAGAAAGAACCGCTTGTAGGATCTCTGGTGGATTTGCTGGAAGGGTAGGAGCTCTTTTATTTTATGGCGCAACGCTTGTGATATTTGTTAGTTTCGAACTTATTCAAGTATCTGGTTCTTCTTCTAAAGATAAACTTTTTTTACAGAAAATTTGGGCTCTTTTAGCTTTAATTTTAGCTATTTTATAGTGTCACTTTATATCTTATAGTGCCAGCATTTTGTATCTTTGAACTTGCAGAATTGAGCTGTATGGGTAGCGAGCAGCCGAAAGATCCATTCCAAGGGGGGTTGATTGGAAAGCCACTGGTGGTGAATTGCAGAAGGATCCCAAGGCAGGTGTTGAACCGGTTATAAAGAAGCGGTTGCCGAAAAAGGTTAGGCAAATCCCGGAATATTATTTCCTTCTGCGGAAACCCCTGCCCTCTGCTATAGCCTTCTATGGGTCTTGGATTGCTGGTGGAATTGGTGCTGGGATGCTGTTAGAGACCTGGATAAACAAGCAAATTAAAGGTATGTCCCGGATTCCTTGCTTCCCGTTTATGGAGGAGTCAAATCTTGCATTTTTGCTTTACAGCGGGTATGGTTTTAGAAAGCTATGCTGAATCTTTTGATAAGAGAATGCTAAAACCTCATGGCATATATATTTTGATGCAACAATAGACAAAAATAATTAATGAAAGTAGAAGAGCATAAATCTGTTCAGTCATACTAAAAGGATATGCAAATGATTTCATTGGGGCATCATTCATGCTCACCGCTGTTTAGAGGGAAGGTAAATGAAAGGTTAGGATTATGTCACTTCTTATGTAAATTTTGTGAACAAGCATATAAAGATAAAGAGGCGGGTCATTTAAGAAGAAACATGACTTTATGTAGCAAAATGATTATGGCTGTAGAATTATGTTAGACCATTAGGGAATTGAATAAGGGTTTTGAGGGGTATGTCTTGTAATAGCACTTTTATGAGTCCCCCTTCCCAAATTTTTGGGGCTTTGATGTATTCTAGTCATTTTGTATTGACATATGCCCTAGGAAAGTCTTCAGAAAGCTTTTCTGGTATGTTGTATGTATGGCCTTTGTGGGTGGATTCATCTTGTAAAATTCTAACCAGAATATTGAATGTTAAATAATAATTCGACCGAAGGAAATGAGGTAGAAGAAATGATTTTCGTGATATCCATCAAGAAATCTGACCTTTACGAATCATGGAATTGTGCTTTCTTTGGCCATTGCAAAATTTGGAAGTTGCTTGCTTTCATTATTGAAAATGATTATCACTTGTTTTGAACAAAGTTTCAGTTAAGCTTATGCCTAAAATAGTAGTAATGTTTTAAAATTTTTTGTCAGACCTGATGAATATGCTAACATGTTGAATGTTGGAATTTTGTCTTAAACCGCCTTCCGATCTATCCTTACTTTCAAAAGCTTTCTTATGGCTAATTAATTTTTGATATGTTTTTTCAGAGGATGGAGGCATTATATGGGAGTTTGACAAATAGAGCCTGGATGGTGTAGCTATTGCTCTTATATTTTGATTTGAATTCATGCTGTAAGCAATTTGTAGCTATTGCTCTTATGAATTTAGCAGTAGACTATATGGTTATAAATTTCATAGACACATGTTTGGGCAAATGACAAGCTACTCTTGTAGTTTATGAGTTGATCTCAGTAATGAGAATTCAGCTTAAAGCTTTTTGTTTCTGTTATTTGCTCCATGGCATTCTGGGTTGATGTGAATGAGTTTGCCTATGATGCTGTCATTTTCAATCGGGTGTCGCAGCTTATTAGAACTCAATGTTAAAAGATTATTTCAGCGATTCTTCTTTTTTTTTCCCAGTTGACTATACATTGCTCGATCCCAGCTCGTTATTGAATTTTTATCGGTGGATTGCAGGCATACCATTAGTGTGCAGCAATTGTGATGTTTTTTTGGACGAATCCACTTCTAGGGACATCATGGATGAAGCCTATGGATTTAAAAACGAAGGTGAGCTAGAATAACGAAATTAGCCTTTGTTCTTGGTCCTCCCTCCTATTCGGATAAATTCCATTCAATCTTAAGTTGTGGCTGGCCTAGTTTAGGAATGATCATAACTGTTTTTTAATACATTTTTAAGAGATTTAAAAGGGGTTTTATGACAGTTTAGAATCAAGATTGGACGACTTTTCAAATGATGTTTATTTGTAATTGACTAAACTATAAAGGGAAAAATCCATTTTGAGAAATAATGAAAAAAAAAAGTATTATTACTTAAATGAAATAGATTATCTTAACATTTTTATCTTATTTGAATAAAATATGTTTTTTAACACATAAAATGTATTTTATTGTAAATTTATTGAAATTTAGCTTATCGTAATATGTACTAGTGCTAAATATGTAAGGTATATTATATTGTGAATTTAACAAAATTTTGCTCGCTCCATATGGATTGTTTTTAATCTAATTCAAAACCACATGATTGGTTTTCAATTTTGATGAAGAAACTTGCAAATTTTTTATAGTTTCTTGCCATGTAACAATGGAAATGAGTAACGTTTTTATTATATTACTCGTTGTAAAAAGAAATCACATTCAAAATTAGTCAAAATGTATGAATTCAAAGTGTGAGAATCTTGAAAAACGATAAATGAGCATGTCAATAAATCACCACTAAAGTTTCATTAATTCAATTGTATTGGTGGTAGATGTTCGTAGGTAAGGTCATTGATGAGAGGCCAATTCACTAATGATTGATTAATTAAATATGAAAACTTCCTTTTTTGTTTTTTAATGCCAATCGAGTTAGCATCCACTTCCGCCAACATCATGGACATCGCAGCTCATCTCACAAAACCACAGTCAGCCAAGTCGGCTATGTCATCAAATTCTATAAATAATTCTAATAAAACATTATAAGACAAAATTACCTATATTTAAAAGATCAAGAGATGAAAATGTAACTGTAATGATATCTATAACACAAAATATATGATTGGTTTTGTCTAATTATACATTATGTAAATTCGCTGCTGACGCATGCAAGCACAACAAGCAGAAAAAGTACATGATTTAGCAAATGAAGGCATTGGTTTTCCAACCGTTTAAACACCACCACCGCCAACCCATGTCAGTTCATTCAACTTTGTTTATGAAATCACTTTGTAATCTTTGTTAATCAGTGCTTTTGATGTGTTGTTTAGTTTTCTGTTCAGTTTCATTTTTCAAGTTAACAAGGTAAGTGAACATCTCTCTGTGTGATGTATGATTTTGGGTTGATTTTTTTATTGGTTGGCTTTGATGGGCTTGTTTTAGTTTGAGTAGTTGCTGGCTGCATAATGATTGGACAAGCTGGTGTGTAAAGTTTAGTATATTTGTATATCTTTGTGTTTGAGTCTCATTAATTTAGTTGTTAGTTGTTACACCATTGGATTGTCATACATATTGTTTAAATTAGTCTAGTTGATTTTATATATGGTGTTAACGTATCATGACCTTAAGTCTTAAATACTATAGTAGGGTAATATTCTATCAGTTTAAGTTTTTGTGTTTAATAGTAACTAATATGGTATCAAAGCTTGGAGGTCCCCGGTTCAAATCCTGTTTTTCCTATTTATCTGAAAATCTTTTTGTTACACATGTTATACGATAAGGTACGTTTAGTATGTGTCCGTCATCTGTTACTTGTCCACGTTGCACGTGAGGGGATGTGTTAACGTATAATAACCTTAAGTCTTAAATACTATAGTTAGACAATTTCCTATCAGCTTAAACTTTTGAATATAATGTTAACTAACATATGACTTGATCTATTTCTGTAACACCCCTCACCCCGATTTCCCATCGAATCGAGATTCGAGGCGAGGAGCGTTACGGTTCCGTACTAAAAATTCATTTATTTGAAAATTTCTTACTAAAAGAAATGGAATCACCACTAAAAGTTTTACGATATTGAAAAACTTTAATATCATTTTCTCGTATATATATTCTTAAAAATCCGGCAGAGCCTCCTCTGTTTTTCTAATAATCCAAAATTTAAAAACCTGTAAAGAAAATGATAACACTTCTATAAAATTTATTTCTCAACTTCAATTCGGACCTCCCGTCCTATTTCAAAAATCACTTCAACACGTAGATAATTAAAATCACAATTTTAATCAAAATTCAAAGTATACATAATTTACAAATATTTTAAAACTTTAATACAAATTATACTTGACAGACGTTTAAATTTAAAAACTTATACACATACATGATGGTGCCCATGCAAATATACACACATGATACAAAATGAATATTACTCAAAATTTTATGACGGGATGTGACTTGTAGAGTATCTGCAGGGATTTTGTCTTCGTCTCGGCAACAAGCCCGATTCAATTACCTGCGCGTGGTAAATCCAACGCGCTAAGTATTTCTACTTAGTGGGTGTACACTTAATTTAAAAATCATGAACTTCAATTTCTCATAATAAAATCTCAACAAAACTTTTCAACAATAATGGAGAGTTCAAAAGAAAGCATAAGTCATAAAGTACATAAAATATTGGTTCAAATATGACTTTATAAAATTCAGTTTTCCTCGGTTTCAAATAAACATCATATAACACATTAATAATCTATTGATTTATAAATAGATATAAATATAAAATCTCTTTTGACGAGATTTTGAAACAATTTTCAAAATATATTTTTCGTTACTAAACTTCATAATTGCATTAATTTACTAATAAACACACATACAAAATATATACAGTTTATTATTAAACATATCAATTATATTTGTAAAAATTTTATTACATATCACTATGAAAACACATTACTATTTATTATACACATCAATTTCCTAATAATCGTTTTTCCATCTATTTACACCATAAATTTTATATTCACATTTACTGATTCCCCAAGTTACTATTGATTTCATATATCAAATATATAAAAGTATTTCTTTTCATTTACCTCGACACGATATTCACCATATGCACACATTTCTCAATGTTTACTAAATTCACAACTAAATCGGTTTACTCATAACTGTACCTTCAAAATACATATATTTTATTTTTTTCATCACATAAGTTCAATTTGAAAGAAAATTTTATTTCAAATTCCTATTCAAACACATTATCAAGAATCACACATATTAAACGCGTACCGATCATTTTCTATATATATATATATATAAATTGTTTTCAGATTATTAAACTTTTATTAGAAGTCACATATAAAAACTACTTTATTAATAATTACACATACAAACCACGTGAAAATCAATTCCGATCATAAACACTTTATTAAAAGTTTCAATTATCTAAATTATATACTTAATATATATACTTCTTAGTAATTCGTTTTGTAAGAATTTTACTAATAATTATTCTTATCAAATATGTAATACTTATTATTCTTATATATATATATACATATATATATAACACGATTTCGTTTAACAATTTTAATTTCAAACATTTTAATACGGTAACTCAATGTCAAATTTTCAATAATAAGATCAAACAAAATACATAAATACTTAGCTTTTCGAAAACAAATATATCAAACAGGATTCAGAAACGCATATATCCAACATGATTCAATCACCTAACTTTTTCGGAATCCATTAAACACTTTTACACTATTATCCCTTTAATGAAATTTCAGATCTTAATCATCATTATATTTCTGAAAATAGCATGTCATCATCAATTAGAAACCAAAACACAAGGTACGAATTTCAACGATATATTCGTAACACATTAACTAATCATTTAAAAAATTTAACCAATCGTAAAATTTATGACATCATATCGCTTAATAAATAAAATGCCAGCATTCCTCATATCAAGTCTTACTTGTCACGTCTAATTACAATACTGCCTTTTGCTCCCATATCACTTCTCTTTTCAACATATTTCGCACATTTTACTTTATCAATTAACATTTATCAAACATATTTACGATTCTACAATTTTTCTTTAATTAGAGCCCTTTGTAAAATTCTATCACGATACCATGGATCGGTAACGGGTTTACTGGCATCAGCCAGACTAAACAGCAACCCCGGCAACGGCCGCTCGGTGTCTATCCACCGGGTTGCATATCGCAATCTGTTTCCGTTTCAGAACCGGGCACGCGGTGCCTCTCAAAGTCCATCATACAACGTCTGATATCAATCGTAACGGTACAGTACTGCTAAAATTCACTCTATTGGCTAGCCAACTACCAATCCCCACCTACTGGTGATTAGTTTTACGCGGGCCCTTTAATTTTTATTAATTACTAAAATTTTTCATATATATATATATATACATACAACTTTTATCTTTTAACAAAAATTTCATTTAACAACCAATAAACACAATTTCAGTCACAGTTTTTCTCATACTTAGGAATTATCAATAGAAACGACATGAAACATACATTCAATTTACTCATCAACTCTTTTTCACATATTCATACCTTTATTCCGATATATATATATATTCGGTTAAGGTACTCAACTTATCCATTTCTTTCCGTTTCCTTTTTCGTTTACGTTCAAAATTCAATCAAATCATATTTAAACAATCTTTCAGATTAATTTATCAGACTAATTTCACGCACTTCAAAATTCAACAAAATTTAAATCTCATATATATATACTTATTTAAATCAATTATTCAAATTTCTTTGTGTCACCTCTCATGATCACTATAAATGACCATTGTGCCCTTAGAGCACTTTAGTTCCAAGAAAGGAATTTTATTTTTTTAATAATTATTCTTTATTTAGTTATATTTCTTTTCGATTTGATTTATTTATTTATTTATTTTTAACCCATCGATCATTCAAATACCATTCGAATAATATGTACATGATATAAAATGACAAAATTACCCCTAGAGCACACTATACATCAATTTTGACCATAGAGGATAATATTTCCGAAATTATTTTTCAAATCCGTTTTTCATCAAATAAACTCATCCAGGAGCATACAATTAATATCCAATTAACATTTAAAACCATTTAAAATCTCAAATAAATAACAGAAATAAGTGTCAGGAGGCTTTATATATTTGATTCAAACTGATAAAATTAAAAGTCTCAAAATAAGTATACACCAACCTATTTGGGCTTTCCAATAGCTTTCCACGCACCCAATGAGAGGTTTCGCGCCTCTCTAACCTCCCATAAATCCTCACACAATAAAACCCTCGTCTAAGGTTCAAAAATACACAAAAATCAACAGATAAATCAAAAATAACGAAATCAAAAGCAAAAATAACTACAAAATCATGCTTATTGATGTATTATAACATCCCTAACTAAAACTTAATACAAAATAATCAAATAAAATCAAATTACCTCTTTTTAGCTCTCTTGAAAATCCGAAAATCAACTTGCAAATAAATGGGTTTTGGTGATTTTTGGAGCTTGAATGAGTGGGTGATGATTTTTGAGAGATTAAATAGCTAAACAAATAAAAATAAATTGAAGAATAGGAGAAGATCAGCACGAGCAGAGGAAGAAAGCTGCTGTCGGCGATGAAGAACAGCACGCTGGAAAATCTGGGCAGAAACTGACATTTAAAGTCACCAATTTTTCGTATTTACAAAATTGCCCCAAATTTTTCGTTATTTATAAATCGACCCCAAAACGTTTTATTTTCTGCACTTACACCCCTACTCGTATACTAACATCCCGTTTGACATTTTTGACACCCCACACTTCCACTAACTTATTCAAATTTATTCATAACCTTATTTTATTCAAAAATAATTAATTTATTTTAATGAAAAATAATAATAATAATAATAATAATACTAATAATTATATAATAAATCATTTATTTAACTCAAAAATTATTCTCCATAATACAATCTAATTACACTATCCTAATTTTTTCATTCTGCTATTTATTTTATTTAAATTCGAAAATACTTATTTACGGGAAAAACATTTTCAAAAATATTAAATTTCATTTATTAACGACCAAAATATTTTACAATCGGGTGAATTTCATAAAATTCAAATTTATTCCCATTTAATAAATTACTTATGAAATCAACAAATAGTAATCGGACAGAAATAATTATCGGGGCATTACAATTTCCTTTCCAAGTACTGATTTGTAGTTTTTAAGGATTTTGGAGTTTAATCTGTTCAAATTTGGTTGTTGATGAGCTATTTGATGGTAGCTTCAGCTTCCCAACAATGATAATTAACAATTTGTTAGTATGGCTAGGCCATTCAAATTAAGATGTTTTTATCATGATTCAAACATGTTTTCAACCGATCTGTTCAAGAGGATGTTGCTGTTACTGATGCATACATGATAGATAATTTCAGGGCTCAACTTGAAAAGGTTAATAATTAGAGCTCCAACAATATGTGCCTATAGTAGCTAACAAGATATAATTATGTAAAATTATGAGCATGAATCTTATACTCGTGTTTACCTTTGAATGTGACAGGTATATAAAGAATAACACAATTTGCATAAACCCTCAGGTGTTATATAATCTTCTATTGAAGTCATGAAATTTTTGGAATGTTTTTGCCTGAAGAAATCCAAACAACCACCCGGGTATGAGGATCCTAGAATTCTTGCTTCTGGAAAACCTTGTAAGTAGAAAACTAATGAGTTGTTATGTTTGATCAATTTGGATCTACATCTTAAATACATTTTTGGGATAGCTATGTGTTTCATGTATTGGCGGGTATGCGATATGGAATATTGTTCGAGAATGCAATATGGAATATTGGCGCGCATGCAGTATGGAATATTGGCGTGTATGCAGTATGGAATATTGTTCCAGGATGCATGCCGAGTGGTGGCTCTGGGAAATATCTGCTGTATTGCCACCTTGTTTAGGCCATTACACTGGGAGGCTATAACTGTGTTGTTGCTATCATTTGCTATCTTCTGCTCTGTCTTGCATCACCTAGCGACTTTCCCTAGACTACCGGCCCACACCATTCCACTTGAATGTTGTCAAATCATATATGCATCTGGCCTCCACCGTCATCTTCCTTAACCAAGAATTTTGCCTCCCAGTCCTATGCTAATTTTGGCCTTGTGTTTGTTCCTTGGCCATGTCAGTGGTTCTCACATGCTTAAATTCCCTGAATCCCTCATTATGTTTCATTTTTTTGTCTAATTTATGCTCTGTATAACATGTCATGCCTGCCCTAAGTACCGGGGACATGATGTTGGTTGCTAGCTGCAAATGTTGTTTCTAGCATTGCTGCTTCCTTGTTAATCTTAGCATGTCTCCTAATTCACATTTGTCTTGGTTTTGGCATGGGATCACTGTGCAACCTCATACTAACACAATGACAAAGTTGCCTTGAGACTTTGACACATATCTGATAGAATCCATGATGCTTCTGAAGTATTCTATATGTTCATTGTTATTGCATTTGTGCATTCTATGGTTGGTCCTATCCGTACACATCTGAATCTGAAACATTCCAAATTTTTAGCCAGTTACCGTGAATGAAGTAGAGGCTTTGTATGATTTTAAAAAGCTAAGCAGTTCAATTATCGCGATAGTCTTATTCACAAGGTATCTTGATCTCTGGTCGTATCTTTGTCGTTTATCGTTATGATGAACTTGTTCTGACTTATTGGCCTGCACTCTGGATGCATGAGTTGTATGGTTCAAGTCTAATATAAGAGCTGTTTTGTTAAATACTAGCTATATTGAGCACCAAATGCTAATTTTCTATCGTACTCTTTTTACAGGAAGAATTCCAGCTTGCCCTTTTTAATAACAGCAGTAAGCAGAATCTTTTTGTAGACAGGGTACGTTTTACGGCATTACTTATTAAATGTTGCTTGCTTTGAAGTTTACGTTAGTAAACTATTTCTCTGATACTATTTTAAGAACATGTAATTATTTGCCTATTCGATGGCCAGAAGTTGAAAGTGAAACAAATGAATAAACCATTACATATTTGCTACCTTATGTGATCATTGGAATTTGGATAATTAAAGAGCAGTTTAGATGATATTTAAAAGTGTGTGCAGTGTGCAAAATATGCTGTACTTTGAAATTTTTTTCTTGAGATTAGCAACATCATTCACTATATTCTTCTGTTCACCAACCTTCAACAGACTTATGCAACAAGGTATATGGTTTTGGCAACTTATTGCAGGTATTTGATTTATTGGATGTTAAGCATAATGGGGTAATTGAAGCATAATGGGGTAATTGAATTTGGGGATTTTGTTCGTTCACCAAGCATTGTCCACCCAAATGCTCCTCAAGCAGACAATTGTTACTTTAAGCTAGTAATAACCCCACTTCAGTTGGCGAGATCCGCTACGTACGTAATTACAATATATGATGGGTGTGAATCAAGCTAAACTTGAAAACAAGTTGAGCAATTATAACGTACCTTAATTAATTATAATAGAACTTAATTAAAAATCTTACTACCTTGATATGGTTTTCTTTTAAAACATATTGAAATTTGATAACTAAATTATGACTTTAACAATGAACTCAATCTATAGGTGAGAATATGTGATGGTGATGAAGTTAGCACCTATTATTAATAAATCTTACAAGCTATTTTTTCTTTTGTTCTTTTCGTTCTTTTTTTTTTTTTAAAAAAAAAAAATCCTAGAAAATCTATGTTATAAAAGGGAAATGATAGTTGAAAATCTATATTAAAAAGGTATGTTTTTGCAGCATCATCTCATGAAGCCCGCTTTTTTTTTTTTTAATTATTATTTTGAAAGGAATCTCATGAAGATATTGAATATATCTTTTTGGTTCAATCAAATATCCTCAACAAGTTTGGTTATTTTAAGTTGCTTTGGAATCAAACCGATTGGTTCTGCTTTAATGGATAACATCACATTAGTCATATACACATAGATAGACATACTTTTTGGTAATAAAGAGAGCTTGCAATCCTAATAAAATCAAGGTAAAGGTTTTGGAAATGGCAGTTAAAGGAAATAAATTCATGAAATCAATATTCACTTTCTTCAATATACTCATAATTCCTAATATATAAGTTTATTGTTTTTGTATAGTTTTTCTAATGCTCTTGGCACATAATTACTATATATATTTATGAAATAAAAGTTGGTTTAACCGTACAACAATATCCATTAATTAGAAGCTATCTCTTGTTTTTTCGATTTGCAGAAGAAATTCAACAATGTCACAAATACCACCATCTCATGATCGCCAACTAGGAGAGGTTAAGCAGCTTTGGGAGGACAACAAAGCGGTTGATAATGCTCTAGCTGAACTAGAACATGCTTGGCCTACACTGTTTGATCAGATTGAATTAACAATGGAGAATGCCCTAGCGTTTGAGAATGGTTTAGTCGAACCATATCATGGTTCTCCTGATCTGTTTGGTTGGACGTCTGAAGATAACACAACGTTTGAGAATGCTCCAGCTGAACTAGGTCATAATGGTTCCTCTAACCAAGTTGAGCTGCGAGATCCCGCACAAGTCCAAATCAATGATTTCATTGAAGATGTTCAGATGACCGAAGTAAGTCTTGTGATACTGAACAACACCGGTAGTAGTAGTACGGTCCCTCGCAAGAAGAAAAAGCCCATTCGATGGACGTTGGAAGAACATAGGTACGCATCATCATATTCTTATTGCAATAGTACTTAGTACTCAGTTTAAGTAGTCTTGAAACAAGTTGTTTATTTTAGTTGTGATCAATCAAATATATATATATATATATATATGGTGATTTTAATGGTCATGCATGTAACTTCTCATGTGTAAACTTTCGGTCCGGATGAAATTACGGTAACAAAACATGAAAATATAAAACAAAACTACCCTTTAACGTAAATAAGTGAAGTATAACTAGTAAATCAAAATCATAATAATATCAATACACCTATATTTCTTCCCTGATGCCAACTATTATTAAAAAAAAATTCCAAGTAATTCAACGTGAAATACATAGATTGAAGTGATCGATTATAGGTCAAATTACAGTCAAAATATGAAAATATAAAATAAACTAGTTTACTCAACAAATAATTCTTCAAGACTATATAAAATTTGAGATTAATTATTAGGGTTATTATTATTTTACTCCCTAATTTTAAAAATAATGTCAAACCACTCCTGATTTTAAAAATATTAGCAAAAAAAACCCAACTGTTAGTGGGTTGATGATTTCCGTCCATAAGTTGATGGATCCATTAAGATGTAAGGTAAAACCGTCAATGTGTTGGGACTTTAAATAGGAAAAACCTTAATTCCACTCTAATCTCTCTCTACTCTCTCAACTCTCCATCTGAGGTCTTCTGTTTCCTTCTCTTCCATCTCTTCCTTCTCACCATCCCTCCTCTATCTTGCTAGATCTGAGCTTGAGAATCTTCTTCCTCGTCCTTGTCTTCAATAAGATCGTCGATGTCCTCTCAATTGATAGAACGAATGGACCACTTAGACCACCTACCAGACTCCTCCTCCTCGTCTTCAATGAGATCATCGATGTCAAAGCCTTGAGCTGGTACTGCATCATCTGCCGTTGATTCCAGTCACACGTCGTCCAGGTGGAGAATGTCCTCATACCCGTTGACTGTGTGATACCAAAGGACGAGTCCTCCTTGTCAATGTCGGAGAAGTCGCTCTCCCATTTTTCCAACCTCTTCCTCTGCTTCGTGTTTGCTTGAATTTGTTTTTGTTTGTGTTTATGTTTGATTTTTTTATTGTTATTTTTTTTTTCCTTTTTTAATTTGATTCTGGTGGAGCTTGAATTTGTTTGAAGATTCTCGTGAGCAATGTTGATGGTTTTGATTTTGGTTTGATTGATGAATGTCGGCGGTGTTGGTTTAGAGGCAGTGATGGTGATGAACTCCAATTTTTTAATTTTTTTTTTCTTTTTTTTTTAAAAAAGTGGAGATACCAATTGTGATCTCCACCATCCATCAAGATTGATAGACGGTGGAGATCACAACTGGTATCTCACCTAAATTTTTTTAATAATTGTCAATATAATTAATCATTATATTGTTTTTATGGTTTTTATTAATTAATAAGTAAATATAATGAGTAAATATTATTATAATCAATGGCATTTTGGTCTTTTTATGATTTTGTCACAAAACCACTAATAGATTAGATGGAAACCACTTTTGGATTGATGGTTGAGGTTTTTTGGCTAATATTTTCAAAAATTGGGGTAAACTGACATTATTTTCTATTTTAGGGTTTTTTTTTTAGATTTTTCCCTAATTATTAATATATGATGATGCAGGTTATTTCTAGAGGGACTTACAAAGTATGGAAAAGCATATTGGAGAAGTATTTCAAGTTTTAGAGTGGTAACAAGAACCCCGGTTCAAGTGGCAAGTCATGCACAAAAGTATTTTATCTGCCTCAAAAAGTCTCAAAATAATCAAGGAAACCCAGACTCTGCCACTACTTATTAGACATGACCACGGTTCAGTTCGGTTCCGGTTCCGAACCGACGGTTCCGGTTCTAAAAAAGTTAGAACCGGAACCTTAACCGAAATAAAACGGTTCCGATTCCGGTTCTATAACGGTTTCGGTTTCGATTTTGAAACCTTTTTTTAAAATGATAATTTGAAATTTATTTCTAAAATTAAATAAATTTATTTCTAAAATTAAATAAAATTAAATATAACGATTTCTAAAATGACATTTAAAATGACAATTTGAAATTTAAAAATTAATATTAAACTATATTTTAAAATTAAAAAAATAAATTTATACACAAATGAAATAAAAAATTTAATTATTTGAAGAGCAAACTCACAACTAACATTATTACAATCGAAAACTATTTTTATTAATTTTATATTTTATAATAATAATAATAATAATGACCTCTCCTTCATCGTATTGGACGGTTGCATTTGGACCGTTTAATAAAAAATAATAAAATAAGGTAAAAAAATGAAAATACTCAAATACTCAGACTGACTGTCTGACTGACTGACTCACTCTTCAGTCTTCTTCTTCTCTGTGACTCTGTCTCTCTCTCAGTCTTTTCTTCTCCCGTTCTCCGGTTCTCCCTTTTCTTTTCTATTTCTCTGCTTTCTTCTCTCTCTCTCTTCTCCTTCTTCTATTTCCTTCTTTGGTTTTTTTGTTTTCTTCACCAGCCGATCTGGGTTTTGGAACCCAGATTGGCGTCTTTCCAGACACCAGTTCGAACTGGTCCAAACTGGCGTGGCGTCCGTCCAACTTGGCTTCTGGGTTTTCGTCGTCGTCTGAAACTCATCTGGGTTTCCAGATCGAAACCTCTGGGTTTCCAGATGGAAACCCAGATCCCAGACGCCGGACGGGCGTCTAGGTTTCCATCTGGAAGCCCAGATCGGGTTTCCAGATCGAAAACTGGGGTTTTCGATCCGGAAACCCAGATCTAGGCAAATCTGGAAACCCAGATCGATCTGGGTTTCCGTTTGGATGATTGATTTTTACGTTGATGATGATTGTGTTTATGATGGTGTTGATGATTGTGTTTATTGTAGATGATATTGATGTTTTGGGTCTGTATGATACTGGATTAATGTCTCTGTTGTCTCTGTCAGTCTATTGATGAACCAGAATTAGAAATCCCAGAAACCTGAAATGTGAACCAGAAAGGCAGAAACTGAAATGGGAATATGCGATGAACAAATGAACTGAATCACCATCTATTTTTTATTTAAGAACCGGAACCGAACCGGAACTGCTGGTTCAAGGCGGTTCCGGTTCCACCGGTTCTTTGAACCGACGGTTTCGGTTCCTTTAGAGTTAGAACCGGAACCGGAACCGCTACAGTAACAGTTTCGGTTCGGTTCCGAACCGGAACCAGAACCTTATGTTCTGGTTCCGGTTCAACAATGACGGTTCGGTTAGAACCGCACGGTTCGAACCGAACCGTGGTCATGTCTACTACTTATGTTGCAGCTCCATCTCCTCATTAATGCATCTCCTAACCATAAAATATTATTATTGATATGTGATCAGTTCATTCTTAGTACATAGGTCTTCTGTAAGATATATAGACAAGTTATTTATTAACTGCTTAATTGTCCATATTAGGATTTTCTGTGGATTTTTATTTGCTTTTGTCTACTAATTAAAGCTGATCTTGTGACGGATTAGTAGTATTAATAATATTTATTAGTTTTAGTTGTCTTTCTTGCAATTATTTTTAAGTCATGAGTAATTGCTTGCTTAGCATTGTTTTTATAAATTATAAAGTAGTGATGAAAAACAAGAAAATTCTTTGCTTTTCTATTAAAATTTCAACCATTGATCTTGGTAATTATTTCAGTTTCGTCCTTCTTCTTGATGGTGTAGTTGTTAGATGAATAGTGTTATCTTGATATATCAGACAAGACCCATTGCGACTCTTCTTTCAAGTTCAGGAGGACTCCGAAAAAACTATGGCCTTTCTAATTGAAATCTAGATTTTCCAAAAAGTCTTTATAAAAATCATCATAAAACTGGTCCTTAATATCATGAGAGTCTCATTAAGTTTGAAAAGGGACTAAACTTGTAGCATTATCATGTGAAGACATCCATATTATCATGAACACTTACTGGGACTCTCATGCGACCAATGATCAAGATAGATACCCATTAAACTTAACATAAATAATCCCCATTTTACTCTTTTCTTTCTTATGTTAAACATAAACATTAAATCAAAATCAATACCACTGCAGACAAAAAGTGCAAAATTGCACATTAACTCTCAAAAAAGCATTCAAACAGAACAATCCATAATACATTCATGCCTATATTACAATCTACAATGCAAGCACCAGACTTTTTTTCTCAACAAAAAAAAAAAAAAAAAAAAAAAAAAAAAAAAAAAAAAACTAATAAGACTATTAGACCAATAAACAAAAACAATGGCACAAAGTTCAAAAGACTCCATTAAAAAGCTAAAATGGATTGCATTCTGTTCTAAAAGCATAAAAAAAAGGTTTCCAAATCTTAACTTCCAAAACTATTCCACTCCATCATCCACTCTCCCTATAACAAAAACCTCAGGAAATTATTTTCCGAGGATTAGCAACACAATTCACGATATTCTTCTGTTAACCAACCTTTAACAGACTTATGCAACAAGGCATATGGTTTTGGCAACTTATTACAGGTATTTGATTTATTCGATGTTAAACATAATGGGGTAATTGAATTTGGGGAGTTTGTTCGTTCAGTAAGCATCTTTCACCAAATGCTCCTCAAGCAGACAATAGGCTACTAATAACCATACTTCAATTGGTGAGCTTCACTATGTGCATAATTACAATATATGATAGGTGTGAATCAAACTAAACTTGAAAAGAAGTTGAGCAATTATAACATATCTTAAATTAATTATAATACAACTTAATTAAAAATCTTACTACCTTGATATGGTTTTTCCTTTTAAACAAATTGAAATTTGATAAATAAATTATGACCTCAACCATGAACTCAATCTATAGGTGAGAGTGAGAACATATGATAGCGATGGACTGAGCACTGATTATTAATAAATCTTTCGAACTATTTTTTTCTTTTGTTCTTTTCCTTTTTTCCAATCTTAGAAAATTTATGTTAAAAAAGGAAATGGTTGTCGAAAATTTATGTTAAAAAGGTATGTTTTTGCAGCATCATTTCATGAATATATATATATATATTTTTTTCTTTTGTTAATTGTTATTTTGAAAGGAATTTCATGAGGATCTTAAATGTACTTTTCTGATTCGGTCGAATAATTTCACAGAGGTTGGTTATTTCAAGTTGGCTTTGAACTCAGGCAGATTGGTTCTGGTCAAATGGATAGCATTATATTAGTCATATGCATGTAGACAAACAAACCTTTTGGAAATAAAAACAGCTTGCAGTCCTAATAATATCAAGCTAAAGGTTTTGGAAATGGCAGTTAAGGAAATAAATTCATGAAATCAATATTCACTTTCTTCAATATACTCATAATTCCTATATGTAAGTCTATCGTTTTTGTAAAGTTTTCCTAACGAAAAAAATTACTATATATATTATGAAATAAAAGTCCGTTTAACCGTGCAACAATATCCATTACAAGCTATCTATTGTTTCTTCAATTTGCAAAAGAAATTCCTTGAGTTTGTTAACAATGGAGCAAATACCACCATCTCATGATCACCAACTAGGAGAGGTTAAGCGGCTTTGGGTAGACAACAAAGCGGTTGATAATGCTCTACCTGAACTAGATCATGCATGGCCTACGCAGTTTGATCAGTTTCAGTGGACAATCGAAGACAACAAAGCATTTGAGGATTGTGTAGTCCAACCAAATCATGGTTCTCCTGATCTGTTTGGGTGGACTTCAAAAGATTACACTACGTTTGAGGATCCTCTAGCTGAACTAGAATATCTTCGTTCCTCTAACCAAGTTGAGCTGTGAGATCCGGCACAAATCAAAAACAATGATTTCATTGAAGATGCTCAGATGACCGAAGCAAGTCCTGTGATGCTGAACAACACTGGTAGTAGTAGTACGGTCCCTGGCAAAAAGGCTAAACATCAGCGGAAAACGCCCATTCCATGGACGTCCGAAGAAGGCAGGTACGTATCATCATCTTCTAATTGCATTAGTGTTTAGTAGTCAGTTTAAGTAGTCCTGAAACAAGTTGTTTATTTTAGTTTTGATCAATCATATATATATATGGTGATTTTAATGGTCATGCATGTAACTTCTGATGTGTACATGTAAACTTTCTGTCCAGGTGAAATTACAGTAAAAAAACATAAAAATATGAAACAAAACTACTAGTTAATGTAAACAATGAAGTATAACTAGTAAATCAGAACCACAATAAAATCAGTACACCTTTATATATCTCTTCCCTTATGCCAACTTTTATTAAAAAAAATTTCAAGTAGTTCAACGTGAATTACACAGATTGAAGAGATCGATTATAGGTGAAATTATAGTGAAAATATGAAAATATAAAATAAACTAGTTTTCTCAATCAAATAATTATTCAAGACTATATAACATTTGAGATTAATTATTAATGTCTGATTTCTGGAGGGCTTTGCAAAGTATGAAAAAGGAGATTGGAGAAGTATTTCAAGGTTCAGTGTGGTGACAAGAACCCCGGCTCAAGTGGCAAGCCATGCTCAGAAGTATTTTATCCGCCTCAGAAAGTCTCACAATAATCATGGAAGCTCTAACACCGCCACTACTAATGCTGCAGCCCCGTCTCCTCATTAATGCATCTCCTAACCATACAAGACTATTGTTGATATATGAACAGTTCGTTCTTAGTACATAGGTCTTCTGTAAGATATATATATATATACAAGTTACTGATTAACCTTTTTAATTGTCCATATTAGGATTTTCTGTGGATTTTTAATTGCTTTTGTCTACTAATATGTGCTGATATTGTGACGGATCAGTAGTATTAATAATATTTAATAGTTTTAGTTGTCTTTCTTTTTATTTTTTTAAGTCATGACTAATTGCATGCTTAGCATTGTTTTTGTAACTTATAAAGCAGTGATGAAAAGCAAGAAAATTCTTTGCTTTTCTATTAAAATTTCAACGGTTGGCCCTGGCAACTATTTCAGTTTCGTCCTTCTTTTTGATGATATAGTTGTTAGATGAACACTCTTGTGTTAATATATCTGACAGGACTCATCCTGACTACTCTCTTGAGTCTAGGAGACCCCGTAAAAACTAGGGTCTTTCTAACTGAAATTTAGATAGTTTGAAAAGCCTTGAGAAAAATCATCGTAAACTGGTCCTTAATATCATGAGAGTTCTAGTAAGTTTAAAAAAAAGGATTAAACTTGTAGCATTATCATGTGAAGACATCCTTAAAATCATGAAAACTTTTTGGGACCCTCATGCAACCAAAGATCAAGATAGATTCCCATTAAACTTAACATAAATAATACCCACTTTACTCTGTTCTTTCTTCTGTTAAGCATAAACATTCAAAACCAATAGCACAGTTTTTAAATCAAACTCTATACCACCACAGTCAAAAAGTGCAAAATTGCACATTAACTCTCAACAAAGCATTAAAACAGAACCATCCATAATACATTCATGCCAATATCACAACTATTTGATCTATTTGAAGGCCAGCAGTTGAAAGTGAAACAAATGAATAAACCATTACATATTTGTTACCTTACGGGATCATTTGAATTTGGATAATTAAAGAGCAGTTTAGATTACTCTGATACCTGAAAGTGTCTCCAATGTACAAAAATTGCTGCACTTTGAAATTTTTTCCTGGGATTAGCAACATCATTCCCTATATTCTTCTGTTAACCAACCTTCAACAGACTTATGCGACAAGGTATATGGTTTTTGGCAATTTATTGCAAGTATTTGATTTATTCGATGTTAAGCATAATGGGGTAATTGAATTTGGGAGTTTGTTCGTTCACTAAGCATCTTCCACCCAAATGCTCCTCAAGCAGACAATTGTTACTTTAAGCTAGTAATTACGGACTATGTACGTAATTACAATATATGATAGGTGTGAATCAAACTAAACTTGAAAACAAGTTGAACAATTATAACATATCTTGATTAATTATAATACAACTTGCTTAAAAATCTTTCTACCTTGATATGGATTTTCTTTTTAAACAAATTGAAATTTGACAAATAAATTATGATCTCAACCATGAACTCAATATATAGGTGAGAAGATGTGATGGTGACGGACTTAGCACCGATATTAATTAACCTTACGGGTTATTTTTTCTTTTGTTCTTTTCATTTTTTCTAATCTTACAAAATCTATGTTAAAAAAGGGAAATGGTAGTTGAAAATCTATGTTAAAAAGGTATGTTTTTGCGGCATCATCTCATGAAGATTTTTTTTTTTTTGTTAATTTGAAAAAAAAAAATTCTTGTGAGGATCTTGAATGTAACTTTCTGATTCAATCGAATATTCTCATAGAATTTGATTATTTTAGGTTGCTTTGGACTCAAGTTAATTGGTTCTGGTCTAATAGATAACATCACATTAATCATATACACGTAGACAAACATACTTTTTGGAAATAAAAGCAGCTTGCAATCCTAATAAAATCAAGGTAAAGGTTTTGGAAATGACAGTTAAGGAAATAAATTCATGAAATCAATATTCACTTTCTTCAATATTCTCATAATTCCTAATATTTGTCCATCGTTTTTGTAAAGTTTTCCTAATGCTCTTCGAACAAAATTACTATATATACTTATGAAATAAAAGTTGGTTTAACCGTACAACATTATTCCTTAGAAGCTATCTCTTGTTTGTTCAATTTGCAAAAGAAATTCCTTGAGTTTATTAACAATGGCGTCTCATGATCACCAACTAGGACTAGGAGAGGTTCAGTGGCTTTGGCTGGTTGATAATGCTCTAGGTGAACTAGATCATGGTTGGCCTACACTGTTTGATCGGGTTGATTTAACAGTGGAGAATGTTCTAGCGTTTGACGAAGGTTTAGTAGAACCAAATCATGGTGCTCCTGATCTGTTTGAGTGGACTTCTGAGGATAACGTCTGAGAATGCTCTAGCTGAACGAGATCATCATTGTTCCTCTAACCAAGTTGAGCTGCGAAATCTGGCACAAGTACAAATCAATGATTTCATTGAAGATGTTCAAATGACCGAAGCAAGTCTTGTGATACCGAACAACACCGGCAGCAGTAGTACAGTCCCTGGACGGAAAAAGCGCATTCCATGGACATCGGAAGAACATAGGTACGTATCATCATCTTCTTATTGCAATAGTATTTAGTAGTCAATTAAAGTAATCTTGAAACAAGTTGTTTATTTTAGTTGTGATCATTGATATATATATATATATATATATATATATATATATATATGATTTTAATGGTCATGCATGTAACTTCTCATATGTAAACTTTCGGTCCAGGTGAAATTACAGCCAAAAAACTAGTAAATCAAAACTTCCAGTTATCGTAAACAAGTGAAGAAAAAACTAGTAAATCAGAACCACAATAAAGTCAGTACAACTATATTTCTTCGATGATGCCAACTATTATCAAAAAAAAATTCCAAGCAATTCAACGTGAATTACACAGATTGAATAGATCGATTATAGGTGAAATTACAATCAAAATATGAAAATATAAAATAAACTAGTTTTCTCAATCAAATCATTCTTCAAGACTACATAAACTTTGAGATAAATTATTAATGTACAGTGATGCAGGTTATTTCTAGAGGGACTTGCAAAGTATGGAAAAGGAGATTGGATAAGTATTTCAAGGTTCAGTGTGGCGATAAGAACCCCCACTCAAGTGGCAATCCATGCATGAAAGTATTTTATCCAGCCCAAAAAGTCTCAAAATAATCTTGGAAACTCGGATGCCGCCACTACTAATGCTGCAGCCCCATCTCCTCATTAATGCATCTGCTAACCATACAATACTATTGCTGATATATGATCAGTTCGTTCTTAGGACATAGGCCTTCTATAAGATATATGGACAAGTTATTGATTAACTTTTTAATTGTTCATTTAGGATTTTCTGTGGATTTTTAGTTGCTTTTGTCTATTAAAGCAGATCTTGTGACGGATTCGTGGCATTAATAATATTTAATAGTTTTAGTTGTCTTTCTTGTTATTTTCTTTTTAGTCATGACCAATTGCATGCCTAGCATTGTTTTTATAATTTATGAAGTAGTGATGAAAAACAAGAAAATTATTTGCATTTCTATTAAAATTTCAACAGTTGGCCCTAGCAACTATTTCAGTTTCGTCCTTCTTCTTGATGCTGTGATTCTTAGATGAACACTTTTGTCATAATATATCTAATAGGACTCATCTCAACTCCTCTTTCGAGTCCAGAAAGATCCCGGAAAAATTAGAGACTTTCTAATTAAAATCTAGATTTTCTGAAAAGCCTTTAGAAAAATCATTGTAAAACTGGTCCTTAATATCATGAGAATCCCAGTAAGTTTATATAAAAAGGATTAAACTTGTACCATTATCATGTGAAGACATCCTTAATATCATGAACACTTACTGGATCTCTCATGCGACCAAAGATCAAGATAGATTCCCATTAAACTTAACATAAATAACCCCCACGTTACTCTTTTCTTTCTTCTGTTAAACATAAACATCGAAAACCAATAGCACAGGTTTTAAATCAAACTCAATACCACTACAGTCAAAAAGTGCAAAATTGCACATTAACTCTCAACAAAGCATTCAAACAGAACAATCCAAAATACATTCATGCCGATATCACAATCTCCAATCAAGCACCAGACTTTTATTATTTTTTTTAAAACAAATTGAAATTTGATAAATAAATTTAAGACACTTATAGCTTAGTTTTATCCATTTCTAGAACACAAAACATCAAGCAAAGACAGTGAAAAAGAAAAGTGACAATTCCAGTGACCATGTTCAAAGATGAAAAGCCAAAATCCCATAAACTTAACAATCTTAACTAAGCATGCTCTACCTTATGATGCAGTTACTCCTGATGAGAACTTGTCTGTACAGAGAATAGTGAGACTAGTACATGAAACCATAAGATAAATATGCTTGTTTAAATTTAATTGTCATACCAGTATATTCTTTCTCCCCATATCTTAACTATAAATGTCATGCCAACAGAGTTTAACTTTTAGCATTCCACACAAAACAAACATATGTGCAAGGAAAGATTCTCTAATTCCTTTCCCTTCTTCAACCATATTTACCATCACTCCTCAATGCCTTTCCATGACACTTCAAAACAACTTGTGAAAAGATCACACACATAGAAAGATGCAACCAGTCATCATGACTCTACTGACTCAATATACCTTCACTTAGCTAAGAAACTCTAAAATAAAGTTTTACAGAATTCAACTGTCTTACAAAGAGCTCCATACATCTTCTGGATATTCCAACATTAAAAAAAGGATTAAACTTCTAGCATTATCAATATCATGAACACTTACTGGGACTCTCATGCGACCATATTTTCAAGATAGATTCCCATTAAACTTAACATAAATAATCCCCACTTTATTCTTTTGTTTCTTCTGTTAAACAAAAACATTCAAAACCAATAGCACAGTTTTTAAATCAAACTCAATACCACCACGGTCAAAAAGTGCAAAATTGCACATTAACCCTCAACAAAGCATTAAAACAGAACCATCCATAACACATTCATGCCAATATCACAATCTCCAATCAAGCACCAGACTTCTTTTTTTTTTCAAAAAGAAAAATTGCTATTAGACCAATAAACAAAAACAATGGCACAAAGTTCAAAAGACTCCATTAAAAAGCTAAAATGGATTGCATTCTGCCCTACAAAACATGAAAAAATGGTTTCCAAATTTTAACTTCCAAAACTATTGCACTCCATCATCTCCCGATAACAAAAATTCACTAATCCATAAGTTTATACAATAGGCACAAGTTGTAAGTCAAAATTATGAAAAAACTAATAGTAATTTAAAGCAAGAACGCTAACAGATGCAGGCAAAATCTGAACTGCCAACAAAACACTACTGCGAATCGCATGCACAACTTTGTAATTCCACTAAACAAGCTCATTCCTTAAAAGATTGCAAACTTCAGCTGCCTAAACAAGTCAAAAACCGATTGTAGCAGTTGAAAGAACAGCCGGCCAAAATGAATATATAGAGTTTGATCTAGCACATAAAATTCGTTAATGGGAACCAATTCATGAATCTGAATTTATTGTCACCCAAAAAAAAAAAAAATTACATGGTTCCATCAAGTCATCAACTTTCAAGTTTATACATTCAGCGAAATAAAGCATCAGATAATGAACAAAGAGAAGAAAAATAATAAAGAAAGCGTGAATCACACAATTACCATATAGGTAGCTGAGAAGAGAAGAAAACCAGACCAACTGTTGAGTGAGAGATTTGATTATTGTTAGGGTTCATCTTCATCAGAGAACGAGAAAGAACAATGTGAGTGAAAAATGTAAGAGGATATGGGTGGAAATAAATAATTAAAGTCAACTATCTTCCCGTGTTTCTTAATTCAATAAATAATTCTAATAAAACATTATAAGAAAATTTAAAAAATCTTGCAGCTGGTCGAGGAGTGTAGTGGCACCCTCCCTCTCCTCTTAAGCAACAGGTCCAAGGTTTGAATTGCAGAATTCCTACTTGATTTATAGACAATTTTCCCATAATATACGAGTGTTCCCTTCCATTTTTGGGATTATTCTTATGGACTGTACTTTAGCATCTTATTAAGAGAGCCTGATAATTATAATTATATTTATACTTGTCAAAAAAACAATATATCATAAGATAAAAATATAATTACAAATTAATATTGTAAACATATGTATAACACAAAATATATGATTGGTTTTGTCTAACATTAGTCATTAAAAATATATTTATCCTTTTTGTCTCCTATAATGGGTACCCTTTAAACAATCTATTTTGATCAAATGAGTCAAATAATGAGTTATAAATTATAAATTCACCGCTGACGCATGCAAGCACGACAAGAAGAATTAGTGCATGTTCTAGCAAATGAGGACAATTTTAAGTTTTTAAGTTTCAATTCTTTAAACACCACCACCACCAACCCATGTCAGTTCATTCAACTTTGCCTATGAAATCACTTTGTAATCTTTTTTGTTAATCAGTGCTTAATGCTTTTGACGTGTTGTTTAGTTTTCTGTTCAATTTCATTTTTCATGTTTAACAAGGTAAGTGAACATCTCTCTGTATGAAGTATGTATGATTTTGGATTGATTTTTTTGTTGGTTGGCTTTGATGGGCTTGTTTTAGTTTGAGTAGTTGCTGGCTGCATAATGATTGGACAAGTTGGTGCGTGAAGTGTTTTTTTACGTGTATAACTTTGTGTTTGAGTCTCGTTACTGTAGTTGTTACACCATTGGATTGTCATAAAGATTGTTTTAAACCAATTTAGTTGATCATATCGCTTGATCTATTTGCTTTCCAAGTACCCATTTGTAGTTTATGAGGATTTTGAGAGTTTAATCTGTTCAAATTTGGCTGTTGAAGAGCTATTTGATGGTAGCTTCAGCTTCCAACAATGATAATTAACAATTTGTTATTTTGTCTAGGCCATTCACATTAAGATGTTTTTATCATGAATCACACATGTTTTTAACCTATTTATTCAAGAGAATGTTGCTGTTACTGACCGATACATGATAGATAATTTTAGGACTCAGCCTGAAAAGGATAATAATTAGAGCTCCAACAATATGTGCCTATGGTAGTGGCTAACAAGACATAATTATGTAAAATTATGAGCATGAATCTTATACTCACGTTTACCTTTGAATGTGACAGGCATATAAAGAATAGCACATTTTGCATGAATACTCATGTGTTATATAATCTTCTATTGAAGTCATGAATTTTGTGGAATGTTTTTGCCTGAAGAAATCCAAACAACCACCCGGGTATGAAGAAGACCCTATAATTCTTGCTTCTGAGACACCGTGTAAGTTGAAAACTAGTGAGTTGTTCTGTTTGATCAGTTTGGATCTACATCTTACGTACATTTTTGGGATAGCTATGTGTTTCATGTAGTGACGTGTATGCAATATGGAATATTGTTCAAGAATGCGTGCAGAGTGGTGGCTCTGGGTAATATCTGCTGTATTGCCACCTTGTTTAGGCCATTACTCTGTGAGGCTATTACTGTATTGTTGCTATCATTTGCTATCTTCTGCTCTGCCTTGCATCACCTACAACCTTCCCTAGACTACCAGCCCATACCATTCCACTTGAATGTTGTCAAATCATATATGCATCAGGCCTTTACTGTTATCTTCCTTAACCAAGCATTTTGCCACCCAATCTATACAAATATTGGCTTTATGTTTGTTCCCTGGCCATGTCAGTGGTGCTCACATGCTTAAATTTCCTGAATCCCTCATTCTGTTTCATGCTTTTGCCTAATTTATGCTCTGTATAATATGTCATGCCTACCCTATCAGCCTAGGTACCGAGGATGTGATGTTAGTTGCTAGCTGCAAATGTTGTTTCTAGCATTGCTGCTTCCTTGTTGATTTTAGCATGTCTCCTCATGCACATTTGTCTTGGTTTTGGTATGGGATCACAGTGCCACCTCATAATAACACAATGACAAAGTTGCTTAGAGACTGACACTTATCTCATAGAATCTGTGACGCTTCTGAAGTTTTCTATATGTTCATTGTTATTGCATTTGTGCATTCTCTGGTTGATTCTATGCATACATGTCTGAATCTGAAACATTCCTAATTTTTGGCCAGTTACCGTGAATGAAGTAGAGGCTTTGTATGGTTTGTTTAAAAAGCTAAGCAGTTCCATAATTGACGATGATTTTATTCACAAGGTATCTTCATCTCTGGTTGTATCTTTGTCTTTTATCGTTATGCTGAACTTGTTCTGACTGATTGGCCTACACTCTGGATGCATGAGTTGTTTGGTTGAAGAATATAGGAGTTTCAGCTCTCTTATAAAAAATATAGGAGCTGTTTTGTTAAATACTAGATATATTGAGCACCAAAGGCTAATTTCTTTTTTCTTGAAATCACCAAAGGCTAATTTATACTGTACTCTTCTTGCAGGAAGAATTCCATCTTGCACTTTTTCCTAACAGCAGTAAGCAGAATCTGTTTGCAGACAGGGTACATTTTATGGCATTACTTATTAAATGTTGCTTGCTTTGAAGTTTATGTTAGTAAACTATTTCTCTGATAATATTTTAAGATCATATAACTATTTGACCTATTTGAAGGCCAGCAATTGAAACAAATGAACAAATCATTACATATTTGTTACCTTATGTGATCATTGGTGTTTGGATAATTAAAGAGCAGTTTAAGTGTGTGCAATATACAAAATTTGCTGTACTTTGAAATTTTTTTCCTGAGATTAGCAACATGATTCACTATATTCTTATCGTCCATCATCATTAGTTTCTGTTGATCAACCTTTAACGGACTTATACAACAAGGTATATAATTTTGGCAACTTATTGCAGGTATTTGATTTATTTGATGTTAAGCATGACGGGATAATTGAATTTGAAGAGTTTGTTCGTTCACTAAGCATCTTCCACCCAAATGCTCCTGAAGCAGACAAAATTTTATGTATAACACACTTAGATATCCTTGTTCTCTGCTTTTCAAATACATTTATGATCCTGAAATGGAATAAAAATTGTTGTTTTCAGTTGCATTTAGATTGTACGATCTTCAGCACAGTGGCTGCATTGAGCAAATTGAGGTGAATACTCATCAACTTTTCTCTGTCCGACACTGTTTTCTTGAGGATATTAAATAAATGCCTTCTATAGCAAGAGCAATTGCTATCTGCTGCTGTTTATATTTTGTTCATGCATCTCCAGTAGTTTATGTCACTAGAATATGAAGTGAAAACACTCCTCAATAACATTGAAACCATGGTGACGATAATGTTGTTGCAAAATTCTGATCGCTTTGTGAGATGTGGCATTTGTGCTAGTAGGACACAAATAGTTTAATCAGTCTTCAATCGTCCAAACTTTCCATCAGATATCAATAATCTGATATCTATTAATCTAATTCTCAATTTCTATGTTGTCAATAATTATGTCTTCGGAAGCTGAAGGAAATGGTAATGGCTCTTTCGGATGAATCAGATTTGGAACTTTCCATCGATGTTGTTGAATCAATAGTAAATAAGGTGTTGAATACTATACAACTCCTAATTTGGTATATTTACTCGTTTTTATCTTTCTAGATGATCATTTGTGATCTTGTTTGTACAGACAATGGCGGAAGCAGATCTAAATGGAGATGGGAAGATCGATCTAGAAGAGTGGAAGCAATTTGTAGCAACGCATCCATCCATCTTAAAGAACATGACTCTACCATATTTAAAGTAAGTCCTAAAACTCTTTTTTTCATTTTTTTTCTCACTATCATTTCCGTAATGTATCATCAGCAAATTAAATTTTAATATTTTTTGTGACTGCTAAATCATTTGACATCTTACACTGTCATTAAATTCCATTTTCTCACATATTACAGGTAATTCTAAGCATGAAGCACACCAGAAATATTATACATTAATATCTGACTAGTAAAATAACTTGTTGGTACTAGACGATTTATTATTATTACTACTCACATGATATACAATATCAAAGTACAATGATATTAAATTCTTGATTTTTTTATTTTGGCTCTTATTTTTCAGGGAAATAACGCTACTATTTCCCAGTTTCGTGCTGAACTCCAGAGTTTGTGATTATATATGATTTTGAGTACGAATGTAATCAAAATTTGCTTCCTAGGAGATGCTTGAAACATTTAAAGAAACTTCTCTGCTATCAAATGAAAAGCTTCATGTTTGTACCTAGATTCCTTAAGGCTCTCGAAGAACATCACAACGAGACTAACCAACCAGTGTCATGTTTGCTCTCTTAACAAAACGTTTTTGTTTCTTCTCTGTTGTTTAGAAGTTGTATACTGAGTGTGCATTTCATTTCACAATTGTCTAAACACTGATGGGGTGACAATTACTAGAAGGCAAGTTGTCTTTTTCATAACTTAGAGAAAAATAATATTAAATGCTAATTAGCAGATTTAAGCCTTGATAAAGTCAAAAATAAAAATAAAAAAATAAAAATTAAGACATGGATAGCTTAGTCTTATCCATTTCTAGAACACAAAACATCAAGCAAAGGCAATGAAAAAAAAAAAAAGTGACAATTCCAGTTGACCATGTTCAAAGATGAAAATCTAAAATCCCATGAACTTAACAATCTTTACTAGGCATGCTCTACCTTATGATGTAGCTACTGCTACCGAGAACTTGATCTGTATAGAGAATAGAGAGAGTAGATAAAGTACACAAAACCATAAGATAAAGATGTTTATTTAAATTTAAATATCATACTAGTATATTCTTTCTCCACTTTATCTTAACTACAAATGTCACACCAACGGAGTTTAACTTTTAGCATTCCACACAAAGCAAACATATGTGCAAGAAAAGATTCTCTAATTCCTTTCCCTTCTTCAGCCATACTTACCATCACGCCTTCATGCCTTTCCATGACACTTCAAAACAACATGTGAAAAGATCACACACATAGAAAGATGCAGCCAGTTATCATGACTCTGCTGACTCAATATACCTTCACATAGCTTAGATTCTCTAAAATAAATTTTTACAGAATTCAACTGTCTTACAAAGAGCTCCATTCATCTTCTGGATATTCCAACATTAAAAAAAGGATTAAACTTCTAGCATTATCAATATCATGAACACTTACTGGGACTCTCATGCACCAAAGTCAAGATAGATTCCCATTAAACTTAATATAAATAATCCCTACCTTACTCTTTTCTTTCTTCGGTTAAACATAAACATTCAAAACCAATAGCACAGGTTTTAAATCAAACTCAATACCTCTACAGTTGAAAAGTGCAAAATTGCCCATTAACTCTCAACAAAGCATTCAAGTAGGAGAATCTGTTGACGTTAAAAATTGGTCAACTCAGGTTCGTAAACCCAATACTGCAATGAAGTAAAACAAAACAAAAAAGCAAGCAAAGAACAAAGAAAATGGCAAAGAAAGAACGAAAAACACCAGAGTTTTTACATGGTTCGGCCCAAAGAAAGCCTACGTCCACGATAATTCTCTCATTATTTTGATAGAGTAATAGTACGTTCTCTCAGTGTTTCTCTCCCTCTTTTTACAATGAAATTGATCTCCTATTTATAGAGAGAGGGAAAATATAATTAAATATAATTAATCTAACAAATCATAATTAGTTGGTATTTTTCAAGGCTGACATGCACCAAAGTCAGCTTTTGCAGTACTAAGTTATGACATAACTCATACTTAGTGGTTGAGATTTCCTTAAATCATGCTGCAATTAGTCTGAAGCAAATCTCCTTAACGTGTACGGCACGTCATAAGCTGGATTTGGCCCTGTTCTAGGTGACCTGGAGAAGCTGAGAATGTGGCCGACCAGCAACCCAAGATTTTGTTAGTAGACGATCTCAGTTTAGCGAGCTAGACGTCTTCAAAGCTTTGCACATACGAGCTGGGAACAAGGCGATCTGGGAGCTTACTTCTACGAGCTGGGATTTAGGCAGGCAGATTCTTTGTCCTTTAGCTTATTGGACTTTTACCAGTCCACTCTAGATAATCCAAATACCCATAACACTAACTCTCCAGCTCTCAGTGCAGTTTGCGAACTGAGAACTTTGAGCTCGCTGGTAAAAGCTTATTTGGCGAGACTTGATGCGTAGCCTTTTCACATTGCCTTATCTTTGGGCATGTGGCAGCTGCCTAGTCAATTGTGCAGTCTGTATGTCTTACGCAATGCGCATTTAATGTGCACGTCTTTCAACTGACTGCGTATGATGACAAAATCCCGTGGATCGCACTGCATCGTCAGATCTAAGGCGATTATCGAGTTCTCAGATCCAACGGTTGGGGCTTGGCACCTATATAAAGGTGGAGCCTCTTCATATTCTCTTATCACTTGTCACTTTCATATTTCAGCCATTATCAAACCTCTTCGTTCTCTCTCGTTCGAGTCTACCACCGTTGTCTCTACTTTCATCGAGGATCTATCTTAGTCTTTGAGGAATCAATCTTTACTTTATCTACAGTAAGTTTTCGCAACTTCCTCCTCAATTCTGTGGTTTCCATTGTTTGCATTACCTGTACATTTTTATGGATTCAATTTTTGTAACACCCCTCACCCCGTTGTCCCATCGAATCGAGATTCGAGGCGAGGAGCGTTACGGTTCCGAACTGAAAATTCATTTATTCCTTGATTTGAAAATTTCTTATTAAAAGAAATGGAATCACCACTAAAAGTTTTACGACATAAAAAAAAATTAATATCATTTTCTCATATATAGTTTTAGAAAATCCGGCAGAACCTCCTCTGTTTTTCTGAAAATCCAAAATTTAACCTGTAAAGAGAATAATGACACTTCTATAAAAAAAAATTTCTCAACTTCAATTTGGACTTCCCGTCCGATTTCAAAATCATAAAATCACTTCAACACGCAACCAATTAAAATCAATATTGAATCAAAGTTCAAAATTCACCATCATAAGCTTTACACTATATACTTATCAAATAATATACAGAACTTACAAATATTTTATAACTTTAATACAAATTATACTTTACAGACGTGTAAATTTAAAAACTCATACACATACATGATGGTACTCATGCATATATATATACATGATACAAAATTATTATTACCCAAAAATTTAGGTCGGATGTGACTTGTAGAGTATCTGCAGGAGCTTCGTCTTTGTCTCGACAACAAGCCTAAATTCAATTACCTGCGCGTGGTAAATCCAACGCGCTAAGTATTTCTATTTAGTGGGTGTACACTTAATTTAAAAATCATAAAACTTCATTTTCTCATAATATAATTTCAACAAATCCTTTCAACAATAGTTGAGAATTCAGAAGAAAACACGACTTATAAAGTGCATAAAATATTGGTTCAAATATGACTTTATAAAATTCAGTTTTTCTCGGTTTCAAATAAACATCATATAACACATTAATAATAGATATAAATATAAAATTTCTTTTGACGAGATTTTGAAACAATTTTTCAACCAGTATTTTTTCGTTACTCGACTTCATAATTGCATTAATTTACTAATTAATACACATACGAGATATATACAGTTTATTATTAAACATATCAATTATATTTGTAAAAATTCTATTACATATAACTATAAAAACACTTTACTATTTATTATACACATCAATTACATAATAATCGTTTTTCCATCTATTTACACATAATTTCACATATTCAACATATAAAATTTGTTGTTAAACATAGCAATCCGATATTACATATATATATATTCTTTTTAAATGCAAAACATATAAATAAGTTATATCTAATGATAATTCACACATTTTCTTAATTAATATTTTTAACGCCATTTTTAAACTTTCATTTGAAAATTACTAATCAAGCGTTTTATCATAATTACACAGCCAGAATCATTGAGTAATTTCTTTTCAACTTTTAATCAGTTTATAATCAGATCAAACGAAATACATAAACGATCAATTTCTTAAAAATATGTCTATCCAATAAGGTTCAATATAAACACAATATTTATTCTCATATGGTTCAATATAAACGCAGTATTTATCAATATAAATTCTAATCACATGAACTTTTCTGAAATCCGTTATTAAACACATTTACATTTTCATTCTTTCAACTTAATTTCCTATCATATTTCAATTATATTTTCGAAACCAACATATTATCGTCAAATAAAAATCAAAACACACTATACAAATTTCAATAATATTTGCGCAATATATAAACTAATCATTTAAAAATTATAACAAATCGGAGAATTCATCACATAATATCAGTTAATAACTAAAAATCTCAACATTAATATTTTCAAATCTCATATGTCACACAAAATTTCAATATTGCCCTTTTTATTTAATTAGAGCCATTTGTAAAATTCTATCACGATACCATGGATCGGTAACGGGTTTACTGGTATCAGCCAGACTAAACGGCAACTCTGGCAACGGTCGCTCGGTGTCTATCCACCGGGTCGCATATCACAATCTGTTTCCGTTTCAGGACCGGGCATTCGGTGCCTCTCAAAGTCCGTCATACAACGTCTATAAGCAATCATAACGGTGCAGTACTGCTAAAAATCACCCTATTGGCTAGCCAACTACCAATCTCCACCTATCGATGATTAGATTTACGCGGGCCCTTATAATTTATTTATTAATCACTAAAAATTTTCACATGTATATATACATACAACTTTTATCTTTTAACAAAAATTTCATTTAAATACCAATAAACACAATTTCATCCACGATTTTTCTCATACTTAGAAATTATTAATATAAACGACATAAAACACAAATAAATATATTCAATTAATTCATCAATTCTTTTTCAGATATTCATACCTTTATTCCGATATATATATATATATATTCGGTCAAGGTACTCAACTTATGTGTTTCTTTCCGTTTACGTTCAAAATTCAGTCAAATCGTATTCAAACATTCTTTCAGAATGATTTATCAGACACGCACTTCAAAACCCAACAAAATTTAGATCTCATATATTTATGAATACTTATTTAAATCTATTAGTCAAACTTCTTTGTTTTACCTCTCATGACCACTGTAAATGACTATTTTGCCCCTCACTTCAGAGTTAACCTTTTTAATTAACCCTTTTTACTTTTTCTTTACCACAAATTAATTCATAGAAATGTATTTTATCTATTTAGTTTTTTTATTATTAGTATTTATTTATTTATAATTCTTTTCACTTCGATTTGTTTATTTATATATATATATATATATATTTGACCCATCCATCATCTAAACATCATTCGAATAATATGCATATGGTATAAAATGACAAAAATTAGTCCTAATACACGCCATACAACAATTTCGACCATAAGGTATCTTATTTCCGAAATTGTTATTCGAATCCGTTTTTCATAATATAAACTCATCTAAGATCATATAATTAACATCTAAAATCATTTAATATCTTAAATAAATAACAAAAACAAGTTTCAAGAGATTTATATAATTGATTCAAAACTAATAAATTAAAAGTTTCAGAATAAGTGTACACCAACCTATTTGGGCTTTCCAATAGCTTTCCACTCACCCAATGGGAGGTTTTCAGGCCTCTCAAACCTTTCCTAAATCCTCTGAAATTAAATCCTCACTTAGGATTTCAAAAATAAACAAAAATAAACAATAATATCAACTTAATAAATCAAACTACTAAAACAATTTCAAATATATGTTTATTGATGTATTTGTCACACTTTTAAACATAATTAATCATAAAATCACACACCCATACCCATTTATTTCATTAAATCTCATTAAACCCGAAATTAAACTTAACAAATAGATGGGTTTTAGGAATTTTAAGCTTAGAAATAAGTAGATCATACAAAAATTAAGAGATTAAAGGAATTAAATGAAAAATAAAACAAAACAAAATGAAAAAAATAGACAAGGGAGACTCACGGGCAGAACAGAGCAGAAGAGAGACTCGGCTGGGCTGGAGCAGAAACAGCGTGAAAAATCTGGAAACAAATCGCGTTTTTATAGGCATCAACTTTTGAAAATTACGCTTTTGCCCCAAAAGTTTTGATATTTACAAATTAACCCCAAAACTTTTTATTTTCTGGACTTACACCCCTACTCACATACTAACATCCCATTTGACATTTTTGACACCTCACTCTTCCACTAACTTATTCAAATTTATTCATAACCTGATTTTATCAACAAATACATATTTTATTTTAATGAAAAATAATAATATCAATAATAATAATGATAATACTAATAATTATATAATAAATCATTTATTAAACTCAAAAATTATTCTCTATAATATAATCTAAATACACTATCCTAACTTTCTCATTCTGCTATTTATTTTTATTTAAATTCGAAAATAATTCTTTACGCGAGAAAAACATTTTCAAAAATATTAAATTGTACTTATTCACGATCAACATATTTTATAAAATTACTTATGAAATCGACGATTATAAATCGGACGGAAATAATTATCGGAGCGTTACAATTTTGGTCTGTACTCTATGTTTTTGGTGTTTGAGCGTTTGCTTGAAATTGAGACTCTTCATTTTTTGTTGATTTGATCTGGTGAATTTTCTTTTCGTGATCTGTTTGTTGTTTATGACATACATGTATGCGAGCTTGTAGATAGAGGCATTGGTAGGTTGTCAGTTCATAGGTCGCTAGATTGTAGGTTGAACCCCTTATAACCTTAGTAATTTCATGTGGCGTTTGTGACCTGTTGACTTTAGGAGAATTAGTAGTTACAGAATTGGAGTCTTTGATTGTTTAGGCGTGGTCTGCATATAGCAACCTAACTGCTCCTCTTCATTTGTAGATATCTTAAGGTCGCAGACGCCATCCATACATAATAGGGGAAGAAGATGCCTCAGGCTTTGATAAGCGTATGGAGCAGGTGCGAGCTATACAAGAAGCGACCTCGCGAAGCGACCTCGCGAAGCGAGGGGGTCATTGAAGGGTTTACTGCTCGTGCGGATCCTGCTCTGGCCCAATAATCTACTGCAGCTGATCAAGCTACTGTTGCTAAAAGGGCTGAAGAGAGGAGAGCTCGTCAGATGTTCAAACACCACCCCACAAAGATATCATATATGGAACTCGTGGGACTGGTGTTAGAGTACCGTCTTCCAAGAGGTTGTCGCTTAATGGCGCCCTCCCCTACCGACTACGCAGCTTACCCTTCTTCGAGCTACATCACTATCAGCCAGCACCATTTAGATTCTGCCTTTAGGTTCCCAGTCCCCTTATACCTTGTGGAGCTTCTAAACGACTTGAAGCTCGCCCCTTTTCAGCTCACCTCAAATACTTATGCGCAAATTTCTTCTCTAGATATTCTTTTTAGGAAGAATAATCTCCCCTTTCCCTCACTAAAGATTCTTAGGTACCTATTTTCCTTTAAAGATACTAGTATATGGGAGCCACGGGATGGACTGCATTATACGTCAACTCGCCCCTCCAAATACATGAATACCCTGCTTTAAGGCCAGGCTAAGGGGAAATCCAATATGGATGATTATAAAACACATTAGTTCTACGTTTCCTACCCCTCCTTATTTTGTTTAGAAATTTCAGCTTCGTTGTCTTCCCAAGTAAGGATCTTGAGGTTGCTTCACGGATTATAATTATTTTTACGTAGTTTTTTTTTTTTTTTTAGACTTAAAAACTCAGAGAATCGAGCTTCTCAGGACGAAGCTAGTGAGCTCGAGATCCTTGCTGCACAGAAATCGGAGAGGGATGACGTCAAATTAACAGACGAGCTCCTTTGCACTTACCAGCTCGGTCTCTTTCTTGAAGATAAGATCCTTAGGAACAAGGACATTGTCTTCCGTGGTGGTGGAGACATCAAATCGGTCTTTGAAGCAGCTGACATAAGTGAAAGCTCCAGTTTGTTGGGACTCTCTTCTAGTGACACCGACGTCGAGATTATCTCGAAAGAGGCTGCATAGATAACGAACCTGAGTTTAATGGTTCCTCTATCGAGGAGGCCTCATCAGCTTGTGAGGTCGACTACCACTTCTGCTGCTCTTAGCTCATCTTTAGCGGTAACAAAAGAATGACCTCAAGATGCAAGTACTGCTGAATCTCCTGCTCCTCCAAAACGTTTTTTCGTGGTTGCCCCTTCTGGGATCCCACAAGCCTTGATACCTGTCTCCCAACCATGAGTTCCCACAAATCCAAACACAGAGGCAACTGCTCCGGCCAAGGGTAAAAAGGTTACTGCCAGTTCAAGAGCTAAGAGAAAAGGCTTCGAGACCTCGAAGGAAAAGGAACTGACGGTGCAGCAAGCTAAAGTTACTGAGCAGGAGGCCGCAAAGTTGAAAGATGAGGCAACCTCTGCAAGAAACGAGGTGGAAGCTCGCATTGAGGATGCAAGGTCAAAGACTGAGGCTGGGTTCTTGTACACCTTGTGGAAGACATATCCCAATCTGGATTTCTCTATCTTTGGCGAGGAAGGAATCAAGGATGTCCAGTTATTTGTCGAGGAAGCTAAGAGTGCACGAGGTGAAGCGCAAGATCAAGTCCAGGAAACCTTGGCTATATAAGATACAAAAGATCAGGCGCCCTTCGACTAACTCCCTCAGGACCCTGTCCCTTAAGCTCCTGCTTTGCTTCTAGGCGACCTCACGAGCATAGACTGAGTTTCTTTATGCTTTATAGATCAATGAACTACTTAAGGCATTTAAGATGTTCCCTTGCTCTTGTATTCAGACAATCATATGTTATAATTATAAATTTCTGCTGATTTACCTCGCTCGTGAGGCTTTTGTAAAGATATGGATACCAACCTCGTTTGAGGTTCTTTTTAAATCTGACCCATGCCCAAATAGGTTGCTATCCAAACCTCGATTGGAGAGACTTACCCCAAAACTAACCGGTTCACTCGATTTAGTTTTTAACTAATAATATAATTAATATCAATATATATACAAATACAAAAAAAGAGATAAATTGACTATAGTATCCACGATCTTTCTAAAAGAGTTTCAAATTCATATAAAAACTCTTACAGTTGAAATGCAAGACTTAGACACCATGTAATAACTCTCTTTAACACACAGTCGCAAATTTAGGGCTTTTTTAATGTTTATGTATAAATTGGATTACTGGGTTGGATCAAGATTGGGGTAAGAAAGCCTACCCCAAACCTGATCTGGAATTTTTGAGGGTTGCCCTAAACCAGACTCATGCCCTAAATGACGTTACTTTTCACTTCAAACCAGCCCTAGTTTGGACAAGTTTGGATTGGATTAGGTATTTTTGTCATCCTTACTCATGGGGTTTTCCAAGACAGAATTTTCCTGATTAAATTGGTCTTGTAAGGTTATTGTTGAAATTACCTGTGAGGTTTAGAACTCGTTTAAGCAAACAAATTAAATTTAAATGAAATGAAAACAAAGGAGGAAAAAGAGATTGACACCAAATTTACGTGGTTCAATTGTTACACAAACAATCTACTCCACGGGCAAGTAGAAGAGTATAAAAGTTCATTGTGAATGAAAAAATATTACACTTACAAATAGCAAGAGAAAAACACTCAATAGCCCTTAATGAAACTGTAAAATCAGTCCTAAAAACCCCAGCTCTTCCTCTCTGTTTTTCTCTCTCTTTTTGTCTATTTCTATACAAAATGTAAAGAACATTCTTGATCAAATCAGCCTAGGATCCATGCGTCACACTAACAAATTGAATCAGAAATATCTGAGAAATAATTGCAATATTCCTTTGGATGATAGCTACATCATTCTATGCTGAGCACTTCAGGTTTGCAACACAACAAACTAATTATCACCTCAACATATTGCTTTCATGCATATTTTCTAATGCCACATCACAACATTACCATATAAGATACGTACAATAAGTTACAGTCTTTTCATATATAAGGTATGTGAAAACTAAAAAGCATTAAGAACATCTCCAATGCTCTCATAAAATGTGTTTCGGAAAAAAAAAAATGACATGTCATTAATATCAATGAATTTGTTTCCTATATAGCATAGGTACATTTGATAGACATTTCAATAATATTGTTTCTAATGCTTTCCATGTATTTTCATATTTTCCATTTAATGCTTCCATTTTTTTTACTTTTAATTAGATTTAAAAATTAGAATCAATTCATTATTGATTTACTGAAATAGTTATCTAACACACCCTTTACAAATAGATGGTCATATTGACGATATATTTTTTTTTTTTTTTACTTCAACTTGATATTAATGAATGATAATTACATTAGAAATTATTATTTTAACTTAATGTCTATTCATATTATGTAACATATAATTTTTTACAATCCATAAAAGTATTAGAGATGCTCTAAGTAGATGAAAAGTGGAGTTCCACTAATGTCAACCTTTTTTCTCTTTTTTTTTTTTCTGGTCTTAAAACACCGGGAATAAAGGGCCATAACACAAACACACAGGCAAAAACTATATAATGTTTTGCACGTGAATACAACTTGGAAACGTTCTAGGCAGATTGGTGAATGAAAATCCTGAAAATCTATCTGCCAGAACGTGATTCTTGCAAATCTTTTCTAGACAATTCAACTGGAACACGATTCTTCCAAGTCCTTGCTATATCATCAAACACAGTGAACTATCTTTATTAAGGCCAAGGAGGCTTTTTGGTTGATACTGAAAGCAGTAAAAAGCCCCCTTGATGGGCTGCGTTTGCATGAAGCAGCGATTCAAACATGAAGATCCAGCTGCTCTTGCTGCTCAAACATATTGTAAGCATCTTGTCATAAACATTTTCACTCATTTTCAAGATGGGTTTTTCATTGTTCATTAGTTATTTCTTCATGTCTCATGTATTATGCAGTCAATAAAACTGAAGTTGAAGCTTTGTACGAGCTGTTCAGGAAATTAAGCAGTTCTTTAGTTGATGATGGACTCATAAGCAGAGTGAGTAAAGTTCTACTTATTATAATCAAATAAACTTTTAATAGAACAAATGTTAAATGCTACATGGTTTTCTATATATGTAGGAGGAGTTTCATCTTGGCCTATTCAGGAACAGCAAGAAGCAAAGTCTCTTTGCAAATAGGATCAGTTTCCTTCTAGATTTGATTGTATTAAATGGAAAAAGAGAAACATATTGAGTTTATGAATTGTAACTTGCGACAAAGTACTAGCTTTTTGTGTTCATTCTAATGTTTCTGTTTCTTTCCTCATCTGGGACAACAATGTCTTCACTTTGCATCTTAAAAGGTCTTTCAATTGTTCGACTTGAAATGGGATGGGGTAATAGACTTCGGGGAGTTTGTGCGATCTCTCAGTGTCTTCCATCAAGAAGCATCCCAAGCAGAAAAACTTAAATGTACTGAATTCTTCTCATCTCCATGTGTGCAAATGTACGAGCACTTGTCAAAGTTGTACTAAAGCCTTTGCTGTCTGCTATGTGCAGTTTCTTTTCAGATATACAATATACGTCAAACAGGCTTCATCGAAAGAGGGGAGGTAAAGGAGATGATTTTAGCACTTCTGGAGGAATCAGACTTGATTCTTCCAGATGATATCATCGAGGAAATTATTGATAAGGTATGCTTGCAAAATGGTTCATGTAAAGGATTTATTCAAAGACTTTGCGGTGAAGCATGTTAACATATTGTATTTGTGAAGACATTTGAAGATGCAGATAACAAAAGAGACGGAAAAATTGATCTCGAAGAATGGAAGGAATTCGTGGCTCGTAATCCATCATTGCTCAAGAACATGACAATTCCATATTTAAAGTAATCTTCCTCATTAAGATTCCCTGCTTCTATTCATATGATTTAAGTCTTTATATGTTATAATTTATATGCAATTTTTCAAAATACAATTTCATGTGTTGCAGGGACATTACGACTGCATTTCCTGATTTTGTTTTGAGATCAGACATTGAAGATGATAAAGAGAGTTTCATTTAACATGGAAGTTAGTTAACATCAGACTCAAAAGCTTAAATTCACGAAAATAGTCTAACTATAATATTTAAGATTTGAGGTTGACACGTGACATGACCTCTCACGTTTAATGTGGATAGAGACACATGCTATACGCCCTTTATCGTATAACATATATAACGAGATAATTTTTAGATAAAAAGGGGAGATAAAGTTTGAACTAGAGACTTTTAAGGTCTGATGGTATCAAGTTAATTATCATCGGACCTGAAAGTTTAAGTTAATAAAAAATTATCCAACTATAATATTTAAGACTTAAGGTTAACATGTGACGATGGATAACAATATAAATACAAAGAAGAATGATATATGTACCAGTATTTTCCAGCATACATCAACTGACAATTTGATAATGTCACCATCCGTACAAGATTAATGTTAAAATTACACAATCTTTTTACCATTATTCATGTTAGTGTAACACAAACATCACTTTTGATATCTACCATCGCTACAAAAGAATGAGTAAAATAGAAAATTCTAGGACCAGACCCTTATGGATTGAACATAGAGTTCAATCATTTTCGAAGCTTCCTCATCGAACAATTCAAGACTTTGGAGCAACCATGTCCTCCAAATCCATGGGATAACACATTTTTGTGTGCAAACTGTTCCACACATTGTCTGCCAGAATAGCATTCACTGCCTCAGTTGGATGAAACTGATCCCACCAGATATGATTCGTAGCGTTGTCACAAGCCATATCTGGAGACATGCACATTATCCACCCCTTAAACTTCCCCAGTCCACAGCAAGCATCAGTAGTAACATTGAAACCTGAATGAAATCATAATTATCTAATATAAAATCTTTGTGCTGCGGACAATTCTGTCCAACAAAATATATATTAAGGAAGTTGAGATAATCTTACCATAAAGCTCGTAATTCTTGATTATATCCATGGAACCTTCATACATATCACAGAATATGATATCCAAATCAGGAAGATCCTGATGAAGCTCGTGAACCGTGTATCTCATCATAAAATTGAACTCCGCGATCATATCATTTATCTCCTCAACACACTCCCCATTTTTGCTGTTGTATTTCCACAAGTAATGAGGAGCACACCCGATAGGTGGCAACCCCATGAGCACCACTTTCCTGACATCTATATTGTAGAGGTTCTATGTTCCATCAACAATTACAAGTTACAAAATTTCCGATTGCATAATACTAAATAACACAAAAACATTATCAAAAACAGCAGACTAGGATAGATGGAAAGACCTTAATTTCCTGACTCACTGCAGATGCCAAGAACTGGTTGAAACTCCAAGGTAGGTACACATTTTGCACATTAGATACATCAGACAGATAGTAATGTATATAGTCATTGATGCCAACTGAAATATAGAACACTGAGTTGGAGATCAGCTTAGCAGCGGCATCCTCCCCCGTGTAGAAAATAAACTGCTGATAAGTGTCTGTGAACTGCTGAATTTGCTGTGTGAAGGAGACCCTTTGACCCTGTATATACAGAAATCAATACATTTGATTCAAGTCCCGATATTTAGGGACGCATTGATACTAACATTGAACATATATCTGTGCCAATGTTCATGTGTTGGACTACTGAAAAAAAAGGCAGTGACAGGCATACCAAATCAGACCCACTTGAGAATATAATTCCAGCAGCCGCGGACGCGTAATTCACTCCTTGAATCATGTCTTTAACGCTTCCTGGCTGTCCAAGATAACTAGGTACAAATGGGAGGCCGAGGCGCAATGCTGATCAATAAACAAAGAGTAAGGCTAAAAGGTCAGAGAAAAGTTTTCCTTCCACTTTCTTGGAAACCAAACAGATGGAAATCACCCAAAAGAAAGTTAAAGCATTGACTTTTTTTTTTCATCCATTTTCTTGGTAATCAAAGAAATGAAAGATATAGAAGAGAAACGTTACCAAGATAGTCAACTGGGATTCTTCCGTTGCAGAATCTTCCAGTGGGTTGGTGAGTGTCAAAGTCTCTACCGTAGGGGAGGCGGTCAGCACGAGCAAAAGTGCCCAGATAGTTGTTGGTGCCACAGTCGACAGAGGAGTCACCCAAGACGAAGAAAGCAGGTACAAGAGGAGCATGAGGAGGTGGTAGTGGTGATAAAGACGGAGGAGTATAAAAAGATCGAGACGGTGATGGCGATGGAGGGATTGAATAAGAATAAGAAGAAGGAGAAGGAGACAATGACGGGGTACTGAGGGAGATGGAGTCTCGTGAGAAATTGAAAAGTTCTTGAGGGAATTGAAGAGCTCTTGAAGGGTTGAAAATGGTGGATATCATGAGAGTGTATAGAAGGAGAAGAAGATTGATTGGCATTGTGTGATTAACTAACAGAGGAAGCAATTGGCGGGTAAGGAAAAAGTAGTTGAATATAAGTCACCAAAAGGACTAAAACAACCTTGAAATGAAGGGTGCTTATTACTAAATACAGCCCATATTGACTTTGGACTGGTGTGGGTGTTAATGGGCTTTTATTGACACTGCTGGTTGGACCAGGTAGTATCGACTGGGCTTTGTTTCATGAGTGTTCCTAAATCCACCTCCGCTAGTGGATCCGGTTGGCAAAGCTTTTAGAAGTCAGTTTCTTTTGTCTGGCTTTCTTTTGAGATGTGCGTTGCCAAGAAAAGGTATGCCCTCCGCGCTCCTCTTACAAAATTTTTTAATTTAGAATTTTTTTTCTTTTAATAATCGAATAAATCTGATACTAATGGTTGCGGCTAGAGACCTAACAAGATAAGAATGCGATCTAAAAACCTACTACTATAATATTTAGGGGGATTTGCTATGGTAATGAGGGGAGAAACAGTATTATAGGAATCGAACCACTATTCTACCAACATTAGACGCCTTGGTCCTCTATTATGTGTATGGATAATAAATATGCTAATTATTTAAATTATGTATAAATTTACTGTTATATGACAAACCAATACTTTTTTCAAAAATACATCATTAAAACTTCAATAGAAAATCTCAATATATTAGAAAAAATCTCAAAAAACCCTAACGTATGGAAATTTATAGATTTTGCCACCCATTATTTCCTATTTGTCCAAAATACCACTTAACATTAACAAAAGAGCAAAATACACAAAACTCTCCTAAGGTAAGACTTTAAATATTCATAGTCAAACTTTGATTTTTATAACACAATACTCCTGTCTGTTAGTTAATATTTGGTTGACCAAGAGTGCTTTCATCCTTTACTAATAACAAAAATTATTAAAATCATTTTTCATCTTATTTTCCTTCTCTCTCTGTCGCCTCCACCAAAGACCACCATCATCCACCACCTTCTTCTTCTTCGTCGGTCTGGGTTCGACAAACTCAAAAACGTCTGGGTTCGACGAACTCAGATGAATCCAAATTTTATTTGGGTTTAAATCAAACCCAGATTTATGAAATTTGGGTTCGAATCGAATCCAGATATTATGTTCATTTTTTATGTTGTGATGATGGGTTAATATTGGGTTGCAGAATGAAGAACAAGATCTGTGATGATGGTCAATTGGTTTATTATGATGGTAGGTTGGTTCATGTTCATTGAAGATATTGTTATTGGTTTTAGAAGATTGATGATGGTTTTTATGAGAGATTGATGTTGGTGCAATGTGAGTGGGTGCAAGGCCACTGGAAATCTGAGATGATAATTTATTGTTGATGATGATGATTTATGTTTGAGTTTTTAATTAAATTAATGTTTATTATTTTAATTTTTAAAAAGAAAATTAATTTAAAAATTAAGGATTTTTTTATCTTTTTATTATAAAATACAGTCAACAGTTATATTTAACTCATTTTGACTGTTAAAACGGGGTTATTGTGTTATAAAAACCAAATTTTGACTATAGATCCTTAAAACTTTACCTTAAGAGAGTTTTGTGCATTTTGCTCTTAATAAAAATAGTCAAAATACTCTTTGGATGAGCATGAAAGGATAATAATGCCCCTGACGATCATGGATTCTATTAAATTGATATGGTTGACTGTTTGACTCTAAGGACAAAAGAGGAAAAGCAATAAAAAATTAATTAAAACAATATGAATTAAAATATAAAAAATAAAATAAATAATAATTAATATAAAATCATAAAAATAATATATTTTTATTTAAATATATATAAGATTTTTTTTTTCTCTCTAGCCTTTCGCTCTATTGCTCTCTTTCTCTCTCTTGTCTCTTCCTCTTCTTCTACGTCTTCTCCATCTACTTCGTCTCTTCTCCCCACCATCTCCTTCATTGGCCTCTAAGACTAGCCCCTCGGTTGCCTCTAAAATCCAGGATGACCTACTAGCCCTTCTATCGTATAGTGAGCATAAAACGACCTAGGTCTCCACCAAGTTCTAAGTAAACCACCAGCCGGACCGTCTTTGTCCTTATCAATTGCCGCATCTTCAAGCTGCAAATCATCTTCTCCACACCATAATCTCATAGACTCAATCAGGTTCATTGTCGATTCGAATTACGCAGTTAAGTTCTCTAATTGGATTGAGTTCGAGTGTTTCGAGTTACAAAATGAGTTTTCGAGCTACAAGTTGATTTTGTTTTTTAGTTGATACCATGTAGTGTGTTTTTATTTAAATGTGTCTTAAGTGTTTGATTGGGTGTTATGGTGACTGGATTTTTTGAAGACGATGGTTGAAGATTTGTGTTTGATTGGTTGTTGTGGCTATTGGATTTGTTTAAAGATGATGGTTCAATTTAGGGATGATGGTTGAAGACATGGAATTTTAGTTTCATTGTTGACGATGATTGTGAGATGATATTTACCGGTGGATGGATTGAGTAATAATGATTATGGGTTGTGGGATGGACAAACCAGTTATGTGTGGGAGATTGATGATGGTGATTGGTGGTGGAGATCCACTTATTATTATTTTGTTATGTTGATAGATTGCTTTTCTGTTAGTTTATTATTTTTTTTAAATATTTTTATATTTTTTAATTTTTTATTGGTTTTTATTAACTTAAATTTTTTTATTTTTAAATATTATTTTATGATTGTTACATTTTTTAATAAAAAATTCATGGCTAAAAATGTTGTCTTAACGTTTAACTAATTTTCGGTTAACTTTTTAATGTGTGTGGGATTTTGGATAAAAATAAAATAGTGAATAATAAAACGAAATTATTCATTCTTCCTATGGTTTTTTAGGATTTTCTCAATATTTTTCTCGTTGTCAAAATCCAAAAGGATCAATTATTACACACATGTCCTTAGTCAATTGGTTAGAGTAGAAAAAGAAAAGGACAGCTAAAAATAAATATATTTTATTTCGAAAAAAAAATTGGTAAGGTTTTTTTTTTTTTTTTTTCGATTTCTAAAAAAAAATTGGTAAGGTTAACAACTCAACAACAGAACAAGCACTAATATCAGAAACACTGACAGGAAGTTGATGTAGCCTAGCCTATAAAAGAAAGACACATGTCCACTTTCGTCGCCGACCCGAGCGGAATATACCAACGGCTAAAGAGGAGCGTCGTTTAATCATTCAGCAGCCTGACACGTGTCCCAAAGCATGTTAACGTGATATTAATAGATAAATACGTGAAGCCGTACGACAATTTCTACTTATTGTCTGGCGGTGCCGCGGTACGTACAAAATTAGCCAATTTTGTACTACCTTACTAACAAAAATAAATATATTTTTCTTAAAGTTGAGACTTGAGAGCATACAGAAATACCTTTGAAATTATGTCAAAAAAAATATACTTTTGAAATATTGGGTTGATATAATATAAAGTAGACTGTATTTGAAATTAAAAAAATAATAATAATTTTTTTGGTTCTTTATATTTTTTTAGTTGACACCATTTAGATTAAAACGTTTGCTGAAATCTACTAAAATCAGTTATTACTTATGTGACAAATTTATATATATATATCTATTATAAATAAAATGATACACAATCGCGTATGTAAAGAGGTGATGTGTTTGGTCTTTCTATTATAATTCAACATATATTCAAACTAATTATTGAATTAAAGAAAAAAGATATTAGTATACTTTCTTTTTATATATATGATAAATGTTTGAGTTATCGATTTTGACAAGTCTCAACAAATAATTACCCAAAAAAATAAAAAGAGAATTTAATCAAACTAAATTTCTTATTTTTTTAATCTATGGATAATGTGAGTTTTGAATGTTATCTTTGCACAAACTTGAATTCATTATAATTTGTGATGTTAAAACACATTAAAATACTTTATAAAAGTTTTTTTTTTTAATGTATGAGAATAATATTCTTCATTTTTTAATTATTATATAAAATATTAGTGAAAATGATGAATGATATTGTCTTGCAATTGTATATCACTCATCTTTTTACGAGTGATTGATAAAATGGGTTGTGGTGGGTACAACCCACATGATCAATAATGAAAGATGACCTATAAAGCACTTTATTGCTAATCAAGATCATTAATTTTAATAAATCAGCTGATCTAACATTGGCAATACCAAATAATGTAACCACTAAAGAAGAGCAACAACAAAAGCCAGCAGGATTCAGGCCCACGTTTCCACCTTTTTATACATGAAAAATCTTGAATGGTAAGCAATAATTCAGTTTTTAATTTTTATGCTACTTGCACCCATACCCAAAACACTACTCTTTTTTTGCCCTTTTGTATTAACTAAAGCCAAACTCTTTGCATTAAAAGTCTCGTCCATTTGGTGCATGTACTCACCCAATTCTTTTTAGGAACCTTCCAAGTTCCAACCATCTCAAAATTCATTAGTTGAAGGAACAAGCCTCGTGGACGCATCATTAACTAAATTCCATTTTAATTACACCAACTCTTTATAAACTCTTACTAAGTTATTGTCTCTAGTAGGAGAGAAAATCTTAAAATAGACGGTCGATATATTGCTTAATTTATGCGTAAACGAATATAAATAATATTATTTTATTAAATGAACGTATAAAAACTACGATATATATGTCAATTCAAACTTTATTACTTATCCCGAAGTTTATGTAAATTATGATTATTAAAGGGCGGTTTCTATTCAAGTCCATTACACATTCAAGTGCGAGAGAGACATAATCATGCAGTATGCGACAAGAATGCTGAGTGCTTTACAGAATATGTAATGGAGATTTGGGACCCTTTTCAAATGCAACGGCTATGGACTCGGTTCTTGAGCCCAAAGTAAAGATAATAATACACTTGAAAAGATAAAAAATGTATGCTATGAACCCCATTTGACTCTTGCTCATTCCATGAGTCTGTACTTGATTAGGTTCCAAAGCTTAAAACTTCTACGTTACACAATAATTCATTAAGAATAATGTATTTGCTACGTGTAGCAATCATAAAAATTCCAAATACATTATAAGAATTATTACATGTTATAAATGTATTTATTACAATACGAACGGTTTGATACATGTAACGCACGAAATTTATTTAGTTAGTTTATTATTCTATACACAACGCAATCAAAACTGTTGGATAGACTAAGAACAAAGTATTCAATTATTATATGTATAGTTCTATTGTTTAATGTATAATAAAAGCAATATTATAAGTTGAAGTAACGATATTGTATTCAATTATAAAAATTTTAAAAACATTAAAGGAGTTTTTATATATTATGAAAATATTAAATATAAATATGAACCATCCAATGTGTATGACATTTACACAATAAAAGAAAAATTATTAGATCGAGTAAGAGCAAATATCCAATTATTTATTCAAAGTTTATATTCAAATTACATGGTTTCTGTTAACGTCGGAAAATGGTTTTCCTTAGCCAACGAGGTTGTTTTCGGGCCCAAGCTGCAATCCACAGAAAATAAGATAAAGAAAGGAGAAACAGAGAGGAAGAAGAAGAAAAAAGAGAGAGGAAGGGAGAAAAGCACGCAAGATCTACGTGGTTCGGCCAAAGGGAAAGCCTACGTCCACGACGCCGGCTCCGGTGAGAGGCGCGGCAGTCACTGTTATTACTGTTCATTTTGTTACAGCTGCAGAGAGAGAAAACAGTAGAGAGAGAGAGAGCCAGAAAGAACCAGCCCTTTTACAGTGAAAATCACTCATATTTATCGGAAGAGAGATGAGCTACAGTAATAGTACAACTTAAATAGGAAAGTATTAAATGCTTATTACAATTTTTAAAGTCTTATGTCACAAAGTCTGAGTGGTCTGACATAGTAGGTGAGATCCCCGAAAATTGCGCTGCTAACATTCTGAGAAGGGCTTGGCGCGTGCACGTCACGCTGTCCACGAGTTGGGGCGGTTCTGGGCGGACAGACCCGGGCGAGCAGATCTGAGCGAACAGACGCAGTGGACACGACCAGCGGTCAGGTGGAGAAATCAGCGGTCAGTCTGGCGGACAGAACCAGCGGACAGGCTGACGGATATAGGACAACGGACAGAATCAGCGGTCACACTGTCAGTGATCAGCGAGCAGGCTGTCAGCGGACAGCCGGGCGATGGGCCGGGCGAGCAGATCTGGGCGCATTGTCGTTGCTGGTTGCTGTCAGAACTTTTTGGCAGCAAATGTAAACCTCAAGAACACATCCATTAAAACAAAAACTTTGAGGACGCAAACGGCATCAACCGGGAAACCCCTGGTTGCCATGCTATAGAGCACAAAAATCCCTTTCCGAAAACATATTATAATAGTCAATCCGACATCCGAGCACAAAGTTATGCCCCGTTTATTTGGACCAGTCACTTGGGCCCCCTGTCTGTTGGGACGGTTTTAGCATATTACTTTACTGGGCCTCTGAGCTTTTACCAGCCCATTTGCGGTAGCCTAAAAATACATATAACAGTTTCCAAGTTCAAACTCATACACAATTCCTCATATTATTTTACAATCTACATAATAGTTATAATTCATGTAACACATCATATAGATCTAAATTTTGAATAATTTCATAATTAACATATATTTAAAATGTGTATTCTATAATTTTATATGAAAATTTTAACTATTTTAAAAGTATACGAAGAATTTATTTCCTTAAATTAGTGGTCAAGGAAGAGAGACTTCAATTTGGTACTTGTTTCCAACTTTCCCGTGAAAATTGAGCTTAAAAACTTGACAGTCGGGCATGCAAACTAGGAATCGAAACAGTCTTCTTTTCAAAGCAAGAAATGGCAAGGGTTGGAAAAGCAGCAAGAGAAGAGAAAGATCAAATATCTCAGGGCTTGACAGAATCTTCCCAGTCAGTATACAGACCAAGTATACTACCTCCGGCACATGAGCCACGTCAACTTTCTGTTAATTGAGCATCGTTAACGTCACCACATTCGTCTTTCAAATGCATTTGCTTTCTGGATTTATGCTTCGTACCTATTTTGTCTGTGTAATAACCAAATTGACCCTATTTCATGAATCGTTAAAATTTCACGATGAATTATGATATTTGCAATTAATATATGTATAGGAAAATTCTTTAATCTGGATTGTTACTAAACTTTTATAACTTCTCATCGAGGGAAAATGTTACATTTAAACAGGAAGCAAAACAGTAAAAACTATTTAAGGTTTGTTATTCTTTTATTTATTTAATTTATTGATAAATTTATAAATTAAAATATACAAGATCCTAAAAACTTACATAATTATAAAATCGAATTAAACGTTAATAACTGTGATATAAGAAATTGAATTTGACATCAAAATAAATATACTTTTTCAATTTCAAAAAAATTATAAAATTATATTTATTATCAAACTAAATTGTTTTTAATAAATAATTTTAAGTACGATTTTGTTAAAATAACTGAAGCACAGTTTCTATTTCTATTCTAAACAACATATCCAAATTTGTGTGTAAAAATAGAAACACTTCAAATTTTCTCTTCTAATTGTTTGGTTCTCTAAAGTACTTTCCAAATATAACTCATTAAATTAACTATTTATTTAAATACTACCCATCAATCATCCACCTATAATCACATTTTATCATCACCATCAACAAAAAAAAAAAAATACAGTTAAAGTTCAAGCTCTAGATTTGTTTTAAACTATCTTTTTTTCTGTTTCTATTTTCGTCCCCAAAGCTGCTGAACTGAAAGGGCATTGAAGTAACTACACACCTCCTCCTCCTCCTCCTCCTTCCTTCCATGAACTTGCCTGGTGCGTAAAGATCACAACACGCAATAAGTTTTTATTCTAAAACAAACAAAACAAACGTCCGTTACCATCAGTTAACGGCGTGAGATTTCAAAAATTGAAAGCATGTTTCCGTCATAGTCGTTGGGTCAAGCCTCGTATAAAGCCAACGGCTACATTACCGTTCTCTCTCTCTCTCTCTCCCTCCCTCTGCCTCCGGTTCCATCATCACCGACGTCGTTTACAGTTTAACGGAATAGAAAATCTCGGCGAGAAATCTGCGCTCCTTCTAAAAACACCTAACACGGCAAACGCCGATTTCCTCGGCACCCAATTACTCGTCCCCAATTGATGGCACCTCTAATCTCTAGAGATCTTTAAAAGCTCCGATTCATCGCCATTGTAGTTCGATTCTTTTCTGAGAGTAAAGAATCCGATTATTAATTTTCTCTTCCACATTTTTAAATATTATATATATATTTTAAATTTTTAGGTCCCAACATTTGTGTTTTCCACTAAATGATTCAAATCTCTCAATGAGAACCCAGAAGCTTGAACACAAAAATCAATTTTGATGTTTCGGCTCCTGGGTTTTGATCAGAACCGTTAAAGTTGAGATTTTTGTTTTGAAAATTCAAAATCCCGTGATCAGAGTCCTGCAATCATGTCTGTTGCTGACGTCGCTTTGAGTCCTGTTCGACATTCTCCAACTGGGTACTGCAACAGTAGCAGAATAAGAACAGGCAGCGAGGAATCGATCTTGATATACCTAAGCGTTTCGGGTTCTCTGATGCCTATTCGTGTCTTGGAGACGGATTCGATTGAGTCAGTGAAGCTGCGGATCCAGACCTGTAAAGGGTTTGTCGTGAAGAAGCAAAAGCTGGTGTATGGAGGGAGAGAATTGGCGCGAAACGACTCGCTTGTTAGAGACTATGGCGTGAAGGGTGGCAATGTGCTGCATTTGGTGCTCAAGCTGTCTGATCTTTTGCTTATAACGGTGAAGACGAGTTGCGGGAAGGAGTTGGAGTTTCAGGTTGATAGGTACCAGAATGTGGCGTATTTGAAGCAGAGGATTGCCAAGAAAGGACAAGGGTTTGTTGATGTGGAGGGTCAGGATTTGTTTTGTCAAGGAGAGAAGCTTGAGGATCAGAGAGTTATTGATGATATATGTAAAGATAGTGATGCAGTGATTCATTTGTTCGTGCAGAAATCGGCAAAAGTGAGAGCTAAGCCTGTGGAGAAAGACGTGGAGCTATCTGTTGTGGCCGGGAATAATGGTGGTAATGAGAGTGTGGAGGATGGTGTGGAAGCAGAAGAGAATCGAGGAAATGAGTTTGAAGGTCCTACAAAACAGCCAACTTTAAGAGATTTTTGGTTGGAGCCTGTTGTGGTGAATCCGAAGGTGAAATTGCCTGCTGCGGTTTTTGATATGGTCAATGCTACTTTTGAGGGTTTGGAGAAAGGGAATCAACCTGTTCGATCGTGTGAGGGCACTGGAGGGACTTATTTTATGCAGGATCCATCTGGGGCCAAGTTTATTTCGGTGTTTAAGCCCATGGATGAGGAGCCTATGGCTGTGAATAACCCTAGGGGACTGCCCGTGTCAACAAATGGTGAGGGGTTGAAAAGTGGGACGAGGGTTGGGGAAGGCGCGTTGAGGGAGGTTGCTGCTTATATTTTGGATCATCCCAAGAGTGGCCCTCGCGCATTGAGTGGAGAGGTTATGGGGTTCGCTGGGGTGCCTCCTACGACTATGGTTCGGTGCTTGCACGAAGGGTTTAGTTATCCGGATGGTTATGAGTGTGCAATGCAGAATGTTAAGATGGGATCGTTGCAAATGTTTATGAAGAATTCTGGGAATTGTGAGGATATAGGCCCTGGAGCTTTCCCTGTGGAGGAGGTGCACAAGATCAGCGTGTTTGATATAAGAATGGCGAATGCTGATAGACATGCTGGGAACATATTGATTGGTAAAGGAGATGAGGGTCAGACCATGCTTATTCCAATTGATCATGGCTACTGTTTGCCGGAGAATGTAAGTGTTTGTTTAATTTTTTTTGAGTAGTTATTATTATGTCAACAGCTAACTTGATTTGAAATGTTGTCATTTGTGATGGAATGGTTTAACAATCTATGCATAATACATGGAGCTTTAATTTTGACGCCTAAATGATCATTTTACATGCAGTTGAAAGGATAGGTGGAAGAGTGTAATATAAGTGAATTGATTATTCTTAGTCTTATGAGTGTAATATAAGTGAATTTATTATTCTTAGTCTTAGTTAAGATAGATAAGTACAATCTAAGGGGACTGACTAGATAGTACAAATTTGTATCGGTTGATCAAATTGTTTGCACCATGTCTAGATAGCTAGGTGCAGTCCCTTTTTCAAAAATGGTTTTGCAGATTATTTGACTATTCTTGTTCAAACGTTTTGTTAATTTGGCTTCAATTAGTGTGATGATATTTTCGGAAAGCATGTTAACATTTTCATCACTTGGAATTCATTTGGTGTTTTTCGCTTTTCTCTTCTACTCAATCTTGGTTGTGGTTTTGTTATAGCATATGGACGAATTCTTAACCCCCTTTAGAATCTGTCACACTTGATTCAGAGAAACATTGTTCAGATTTTAAATTTACAAATTCATTGTTGGTTCTCCTTGCAGTTTGAAGATTGCACATTTGATTGGCTCTATTGGCCACAAGCTCGCCAGCCTTATTCTCGTGAAACAATTGACTACATAAGGTCACTCGATTCTGAGCAAGATATTGCACTGCTGCAATTCCATGGATGGAACATTCCCCTTGAATGTGCCCGAACACTTCGTATCTCCACCATGCTTTTGAAGAAAGCAGTCGAGAAAGGTCTCACTCCATTTGCCATCGGAAGCATCATGTGTAGAGAAAATATTAATAAGGAATCTGTGATCGAGGAAATTGTTCATGAAGCTCATGATTCCTTACTCCCTGGCATGAGTGAAGCTACATTTCTCGAAACTGTTTCCAACATCATGGATTCCCGGCTTGACAAGCTCATCGAATAATTTCATCCGATTCATCCGTATATATTTGTATTTATTAATTGAAACAACAGTCCATTTTTGGATGGACTGCAAGTTGCACAATTGTAGGTGGCTCATTTGGTTCTACATGGGCCTAAAAAGATCTCATTTTTCTTTCGCTTCTGTCAACTATTACCTCGTATTGTATTAGAATGTTGAACAGAAGTTTAAGATCATGAATAATATGTCTACTCAGATTATATAGATTTGCAGGTCCGTCTCCAAAGCTTGAACAGGAGCTCAAAAATCTTGGTACTTGTATTCTGATCTTAACAATATCAGCTTAAGATGTGTAGAGTGTTAGGCAAATGAGATGGAGCAGAAGCAACTGCCTTTTGAAACTTGTACATCTATGATCTAATTTGAGCTGGAAAATTATTAAAAAACAAAAAAAGCAACAGGAAGTCAATTAGATTACAATACACCTTGTACATTTTGCTATAGTTTCGTAAGTGGCTGGCTTTCTTTGTTGCAGAACTCAAGTTCTAGCTTTAACAACTCCTGTATGTATATATGACATTTCCACGCATCAACATGTTAATATTTTGTTTTTGTTTCCTCTGGTTTTGTTACTCTTTTTATAATTGCTTGCTCTGATTTTCTCTTTCAAAGAAATCAAAATCAATCCTTGAATGATTGAGACATGCCACCAAGATTTCAGGACTGTTCCCTCCATTCATTGTTTGACCAAGTCAATTTTTCCAGTCTTGTGTTGTGGTACCCGACCCATCAAAAGGTGACATTATGGATCTTGAGATTGGTCTGCTTCAACTTATGTGAATTGGTCATGACTTGTAAGCCTTTTCAAATATTTTTCTTTTTGTAATTGAAATTTCTACATAAAACACAAGAAAGAAGAAGAAAATATATAACATGTAGCAAGACGGTAAATAATAAATTGGTCATCTTTTAACTTTGCTGGCCATGAGACAATGGTGTTGGGGGGATAATTTCTTAGTTTATTGTTGAGATATCTCAGTTTTGGACAAAATGAAAAGAAGAGCAGAAATAGTATCCTTGTTGTTTTGTGTTGTTTTTGTTTCTCTTGTTGTCTCTTTTCTTGGTTTTATCACTTCTTTATCTCGAGATCACAAATAAAAGAAGAAAATCATGATAAAGAGAAAAACTATACAATAGTAAATGTCACTATTACACTTTTAACATATGTTTGATCCTTCTCTAATTTTTAAGAGCGATTCTTTTTTAATGAATTACTATAATATTGACAAGATACACATATAAATATAAAGTTTCCATTAAGATATTCAATATATTAAATAAATAATTGTATTTAATGTTATTCTTCCTATTATCATTTAAATAATTCTAATCACATTTTGAGAATCATAATTTCAACCTCATTATTCGAAAGAAAATATTTACATATAACTATTTTTGCTTGAGAGCAAAAGAAAAGTTATTATTTCTTGAACACATGATCTCTATAGGCTAGTTTTATGAACTAAAATTTTCAAACTAAAGAAATCCCAAGACAACATTAATGGATGTTGCTGTCTTGGACCTCTCTATATTCTATCTGTATTTTTTGTTAAAATGTAAACTCAATTGAAAGAAGCCCACCAATTTGTTGCTGAGGTAAATCAACAACCTTTGGTGTTCAATGCTCATCGTATTCCTCTGATATTACCACACATCACACGTCCTTGCAAATTGACGTTCTACGCCAAATTAATCTGTGGTATATATAATTGCATAAAAAGCTTCATGACTTGCCGAACTCAATTATTGCAAATGGCCAATTGCTTTCTGACACATTTATTCATTGAGTGGTACTGATAGTGACTCCTTTCTCTGCCATGGATGGACCAATGTTCCCCTCGTTCTTACTTATCAAATGATAATGAAAACCTCTACTTTCACTTTTAACAAAATAGTCATATCCTAATCTGAGTGTTTGGGTTTAAGGAAAATTTAAGCTTTGAGAAAGTTGAGAAAGAATTTATAACATGAAAGATACGTCTAAACTACTAACATTTTTTTAAAAAAAAAAAATTCAATTTTCTTGAGGGGAATCTAAGACAATCAACTGGGTTATTTACAGGTCTCATCTTTTCTTATCCATTTTGTTAATGTTCCCTCTAACATTCTTGATTCTTTCTTTAAATATCTACACATCCCACTTCTAAACTACGTTCAAACCCCATTTAGGTTGGACCCACAACATTTCCTCCATCTTTCGGTCCAAGCATATAATATGGACAACAAACCACACTTTAAGATAAAAAAAAAAAAAAAAAAAATACACGTGAAAAACCAAATAAAAAAAATCACATTTCACATAATTAAGAAATGAATTTAAAAAAAAAAAAAGAAAGTATTTTGAAAAACAGAAGACATCCTTCTCAAATGAATTAACAGTGATCCATCCCCATGTCCCAATAAATTTCACTAAATGCCTCACCATCAAAGTAATAAAAATACTCAATTCCAATAGATGCCGTTAGATTCCACCGCTTTGGTGTCCCATTCCATTAAATCAACCAAAAAAACCGAAGTCAAGAAGCACATCTGGCTCTTAGAGACGCTCCCTAGTCCTCTCACTTTCTGATACAACCCCATCTCCACATCCACACACACCCCTATTTCCCTCTCTTTGCTCTCCAGATTCTCTGCTTTTTTTTGACATCAACAGCAACCCAATTCCACCCCAAATAACAAAAATGAGCAAACCACGTAGACCGCCCACAGGCCGTACAAATCTAGCGTCATGCATAGTGGCGACCATATTCTTGATGTTCATCATCATAGTCATCCTTATCGTGTTCTTCACCGTCTTCAAACCCAAAGACCCCAAAATCTCCGTCAACGCCATCCAGCTCCCCTCCTTCTCCGTCGCCAACAACTCAGTCAATTTCACCTTCTCCCAATACGTCGCCGTCACCAACCCCAACAGAGCCACCTTTTCCCACTACGACAGCACCATCCAGCTCGTCTACTCCGGCTCCCAAGTCGGCTTCATGTTCATCCCTGCCGGCCAAATCGACGCTGGCCGCACTAAATACATGGCCGCCACCTTCGCTGTCCAGTCCTTCCCCATCTCCGCCTCCTCCGCCTCCTCCGCCGGCGCCGCCGCCGCCGTCGTCACTCCTCCCACTTTCGTCGGCGGAGGATTCGGAATCGGCGGCACCAACAATGGGTACCGAGTCGGACCGACTATGGAGATCGAGTCGAGAATGGAAATGGCGGGTCGGGTCAGTGTCCTCCACTTCTTCACTCATCACGTGAAGGCCAAATCTGGGTGCAGAGTTCAAATTGCAGTGAGTGATGGATCTGTGTTAGGGTTTCATTGCTAGGTTTTTTTTTTTTTTTTTGGTAATTGTAAGTTCTAGCTTTTTTATTTTTTCGAAGTTTTTTAGTGTTGTGGGTATTCAATTTGTGTACCCAATTTGTCAAAACAAGTGTAAAAATTTAATTTTTACTTTTTATTTTTAGTTCTTCGATCTGTGACTAGTACATGTTTCTACATGTTATTGTTCTTCTTCTGACCAATTAAATATAATTGATTAATTAATTAACTTTAATTAGACTACAAGTAAAGGATGATACTGTCATTGAGTGAGTGAGTGAGAGAGAGGGAGAGTCACTTTGGGGGTGTCCAATCATGATTCATCAAGTCAAATAATGTTTTTGAGTGAGTGGAAATTATCACTTGTCAAATTGTGCTGCTGCAGAAAAGAAGCGTGAAATGCGGCAGCTTTTACGCTATCTAAACCAAGTGAAAATAAGAGGGCGTATTATTCGACGTCGTTTGGTTTATGATGTGTTGTTTAGTGTTCGGGGTCTCCATGTTTCAGGGCCAATGATTTGGGCGTGAAAATTGGAGAGTTGTAATACAGTTGCCGGATATGGTAAGTGGTGACTTTTGAATTTTTACTACAACAGTGGGACCAGGTATTGGAGACTTTACAATGGGGTCATGACTCACGGTTCAAGTGTCCATTGTCTTGAGATTCGAGTTTTGTTGCTTTATGACTTTTACTGTCTCTGGTGTGTGTAATAGACCGACCGCCTCACCTCACTCTTCTTCAGTCTTCAGTCTGCTCAATTGAATTGGATGAAGAAAAATTTGGCCATTTTGGAACTCGGAGGTCCCTTGTCTTTCCACAAATTCTGCATTAAAGACACTTTGGTTAATGTGTCATTGATGATGGTGGGTTTGCTTGATTAATAGGTAATGAATGACATTTGAATTTATGGCATGATCATTGGTGGTAACTAGTGACCGTAATATTAAGTAAGACTTAAATTATGGATGTTGAGGTGGTACATTACTGATGGTACGAGTTTTGAGTTATATTTTTATTTTCTCCTTGAGGAGATACTAGACAAAGCCCTAAGTATTATCAAGAGTGAAGATTGTGATCGATGAGGTACCATCATACTCACACAGAAGCTTTGTGGTTGGTTTTTGCCACAATTCCATTCATTTTCATAGTCAAAGATTTGCTTTGTCATTTCCCATCAACAGAGGAATCAAAGACTATGGTCATCTACAAGACCCAAATGGAAAAGCTGGTGATACGAATTTTCATTAGGGCCATTTGAGGCCCAATTTGGCAGAGGGCTTGATTAAATATTAAAAGTCCATTTGAGCCCACAGACAAAAATCATATACTTATTATCGGGATTGACGTTGGTTAGGAGTTTCATTAATTACATTTACATTGATACTCACGTACATTGTACATAATATCACTCATTACAGATGCTAAAAATCTTCTATCTACTATACCCATTTCTTGAGATCTTTAAGCAACTCAAGAGTTGAAATCAGATTAATCATATTATCCAACAACACAAAAGTTTTATAATCAGAAACACGTCGTTTATGTTTCTTTCTCGTTGAATATTATACACAAGCAGAAAGCCAACAGGCCTCTGTTGTACAATTTAAATGATGCCATAAAATATACAGGATAAGTAATGAAACAAAAACTCACCTACAACTATTTGTATGTATAACGCTCGGACCTCAAGTCTAGATCAGGACTCCACCACTGCTCAAGTCCATGATCTTCCCTGAAATCATGGAATGAGGAGGTTTGCCGAAGGAATGAGGAGGTTTGGTTCCGACTCCTTCCCCATGGCGTTCATAATCAGACATGTAACAGAGTTCTGGGTCGCTACCCTTTCAATGCGTCCTAATCCGAGCTTCTCCATCTTTTTCCTATGTTCAAAGTATTCTTTATATCCTGAGCAGATGCGATCAGCTGGATTCACATATAGACAAGGGGTCCATTCGGAGAGAGCGAGAAATGGATCAGTGGACTGATTGTTATGATTGGTTTTCTTCTCAGCACGAGCAAATCCAGCAGTGAACAGGCTGCGTACTATTCGGATCCCATCCTTCACTCTCTTATCTTTAATTATCTGAATCAGGGCAGACGGGAACGGTGAATTAAAGAGGAAAGATTCGAGAAAAACATTTTCCTTGGCCATAGTCTTCCCAGCAACCAATGCTATGGCTGCCCCAAGAGAATGGCCAGCTAACCAGACGTTGGAGCTACCTTCAGAATCAACCATGTTTCTGACAGCTTTTGTAGCAATCTCAAGGCAAGATGTCTGGTGGAGATCATTTAGAATTGTGTGGACATTCAACTTCATGTCCCTTTTAAGAGAGTGTAGTGTAGGTAGGGTGCCCCGGAAGGCAATCACGTAACGCGGAATATCATCTGTTGCTGGTGGTGGTTTGAATTCATAAATGGCACCAAAGATGGAAGGATCAGCATCATCCTTAAGCAGACGCAGCATTGTAAAATCGAAGGACTCCCACCAAGAAGGTGCAAGAGCTTGGGAACCTTCACGTTTCTCCTGGCGATCTCGCTCAATAATGTAGACCCTGAACCAAACAGGCTACTACTGACCTTCTATGATGAGCATTCGTCCTGCACGAAAAGCAGATACTATTATTTCCTTCACCACACCATAAACCATCTAAGGACATTTCGTCAAAAGTTCCAACTAACTTGCAATACAAAAGTTTCCTCATCATATTAATATTATTTTCTTTATCCATAAAAATTGCTTGATTATCTATACAACCCTAAGCCCAATACAGGACAACATTAGCTTGAATTACATAGAATTTTTAAAAATATTTACCAAGCTCTCGTTCGTAATATGTAAATCAAGTAAAAAGATCATTCTGTCATATTATTATATTATGAACTATTGACTAATTAGTATTACATAGAATAAATGCATATAACACAAAAGAATCACCGAGGAACCAATGGTGAAGATGGTAAATAGAAATAATGTCTATAATACTCTAAAGCAAAGAAATGATCAAATTACCGCAAATTACAATTTCTTCAGGAATCTTTATAATAATTAAACTATAGTTTATGTCCTTCAGGCTTCAACACAATTCAGAGAGAACAGCTAAGTCAGATTGACTACAAGCATATAACCAAAAAACAATCACTACAAAGTTAAACTAATTTGATAATTGATTTATAATAGATATATCAGAGCAGACTGTAGACTGCGTTGAGTGCAATCATATTTTCTATAGATCATACTCAGCACAGATTCCTACCAATCAACTGTTCTTGCAGTTAGATGTTTCGGCCCTGAACCGTTGAAACCATCTTCCTTAGAATGACCCATGCGCTCCTCTTGTTCTTTCCTCTTGATATCCTAAAAAGCAGATCTGCACGCACAACAAACATTGTTATCAGATGTCAAGAGGCAAAGACATCAATAAGAATACAGACCCTTAGAGGTTTCACCAACAACAACACAATCAAGCAATTTGTGTCCTCCACATTTTTTCTATAAAACGACCGCAAACTGACAACAAATGTGCTATTTGTCAAAAACTCTGGACTTATTAGAGAAACCCATCTCGAGGGAACACAGGCAATGACGTATACATCAGCAGCACATAAGACATTTTACAACACTAATCTGCAATTAGCCATCCAATCCAATGTATGGCATGCCTCACTAAAGTCAACCGAAACGAATGTAGAAACATCAATTGAAGTATCTCCTACTAAGGTCAGGAATCAAAACAAAACTATCGCGCCAAATTGAGAGATAAATGACTTATAAGAGTTGGCCACCCACACAACCACCACCTTACAGCTCTAAAAATAGCTCCCTTTTTATGCAATAGCCTCCTGTCCAGGATTTCTAACCATTACAACATTCAACACACCAGCCATGACCAAAAGAAAACAGCAACCAATTAGATAAAATCTCTGGTGTTTATACACACCAAGCAACATCTAAAACAACACTTATGTCCTTATTCAAGCCCTAAGAATCTGAAGGCAATATCAGCATTATCAACATCAATATACATCTCCAAAAATGGAACCCATCAACATAATCTTTTAATGATGCATATCAAAGGTTCAAACAAGAAGCTTGAATCAGCAATCATAATCTGTCGTATCTGTAACACCCAAATTATTATAAACTAAATTATTGATATTTTGTTTTAAAAAAATAGTATTTAAATTTATAAGAGTTATATTTTTATAAGAATTTGTATTTGATAAAATTTTCTAATCAGATTAAACTTCTTATTTTATTTTATTTCATTTTTTTTTTAAAATAAGGTAATTTGATAAGAATAGAGGACTACAACTATAAAACCCTTTTCAATTTAGTTTGGAAATCAAGAAAATTTTATAAGGTTTGTTATCATATTTATTTATATGCTTAGAGGATTAATTCTTTGATTACGATTGTTTAGAAATAAAAAGGAAAAAAAAAAATAAGGTTTTTTTTTTTTTTAAAGTTAGTGACATTTTATAAATTTTACGTATCCGGGCTTATTTTGAAAATTATAAGTTGTGTGTATGTTTGATTTTAATATTATGGTTTTCTATTTTAAAAATTAAATCTTTTGAACTTTCAAATAAAATTAATTTTATAAAAATATTACAAGTACATAAGTTTTTATAGATTTTTTTTTTCTAAGACAAGAGTGTTGAAATTTTGTAATATTCTACACATGGTCTGGTTACGAAATATGTATTATTAAGTTTTACTTATTCAAAAATTCTCAAATTTTATATTGTTGTTTATAAACATATTAAGTATTAAGTTGTAAATTTTTAGAATTTTTGAAGTTGTACTTTCAAAGATAAGATTTTTCTTAGTTGGAGTGTTGAATTTGTTTAGCACCAAACAACATGTGTATGTTCGAAAACGAATATGTTTTAAAAATACTTATTTGAGCTATTTTCCTATCAAAATTTTATTTTGAACTCCTAAATTATTGTGTTTTATGTTTGCAAAATTTTAAGTGAAACAAAAACTTATAGAATATTAAAAATATTTCAAATTGAAGCATATTATGGGCTGTCCACTAGAAAATAGACCAAAATACTTTACAAAATAAATTTTCTTAGGGCACTTCCAGATTTATTTAATTCTAAAAACTTTTTTGGTGTGAGAAATGTATGTCTAGAATGTTTCTGAAAATTTTAATATTTTTTCAACTTGTCTACAATTTATTAAAAATTGTAAATTGAATACTATATAGATTTCAAAATAACACCGGTTAGCTCTAATTTTAGATTTTCAATTAGGGGGCTGTTCGATAGCCCTATTTTAAGTCCTAAGACATTATTTTGAATTTGATTTATGTGTGATTATGTTAATTTAGGCTAAGGTTTGGATCATTAGATTTATGAAGATTTGTTTACCTTGGATTATGCCTTGCATTGTTGGAAGGTAAGTATACTAAACTAATTTGAAAACTGGAATCACAACATTATGTGTGTTTTCGAAATTATGTTGAGACAACTATTATACTATGAAAATATATGATGAAATGATACCATAAAACAATGTTTTGTCTAGGGTTATTTTTATGCTTTGCTATTAGTAGACACCTCTATTATATTTACGTCAAGTCTTATGTAATCCGTCATTTGTTATATATGTGAGTATATGTAAAGTGTCTCCGAGGTGCCCTGAGGACTAATGAGTCTTCACATTCGTGTGTATACGAATTAGTGCATGTGGGAGGACTCGTTGATGATCACAATGTGGGTCTCAACTCTTACCTTTGGATATAAGCATTCTGCTTTTGAAATTAATTCCTCGATTATGTTTGCCCTGTATACATTAGTTGCTAACGAGTTTGAATTGGGATTGCATTGGTTGAGATAGAGCTACTTGGTTGGAAAGACCTTTTAAAGAAGAGGAAATTAAAAAGATTGTGGTGAATTGTAGCAAAGGAAAAGCCCTCAGTTTGGATAGTTTTAATTTTGATTTCTTCTATAAATGTTGGGATATTGTCAAAAATGATTTGATGGAAGTGTTTTTAAAGTTTCTTTTTTTAAGTATGAGATTGTTAATGGAATCACCAATGCCACATATATTTGTCTCATTCTAAGAACATTCAGTTCTTTGAAAATTGATGATTTAGTTCAGTCACTAGTTTGTACAAAATTATTGTCAAAGTTCAATCCCTTATATTGAAAGAGGTGTTGTTAGTCTGCTTTTGTTAAAGATAGGCAAATTTTTGATGTTGTCTCGATGGCTAATAGGTGGTGGAGGATTATTGAATGAAGAAAAGAGAAGGTGTTATTTTTAAATTAATTTTAAAAAAGTTTATGATCATGTTGATTGAGATTTTTTTTGACTTTGTTGTAAAAGCAAAAGATTTTGGGTTAAAATAGAGAAAATGGATTATGGGTTGCTTAAGGTCTACAAATTTCTCAATCATGATAAATGAGAGACCTAAGAGAAATTTGTTTGCTTCTAAAGGTCTTAGGCAAGAAGTCCCTCTTTCCCCATTCTATTTATTCTTGTGGCGAATTGTTTGAGAAGATTAATTGATAAAACTAAGAAATGTCATTTGGTAGAGGGCTTTATGGTTGGATAGGAAAATGTTATGGTTTCTCATTTATAATTTACTGACGATACCCTTATTTTGTTCATTCAAGTAATAAAGAGAATTTTGGTTCATTTGTTGAGTTGATTCAATTGTTTTATTTTTTTTTTTTGTCATGTATTAAGGTAAATTTGTCTAAGAGTGTTTTAGCTAGCATAAATTATGATGAAAAGAAGATAGTAGAATTGTCCAATGTTTCTAGATGTGACGTTGGTTGCTGGCCTTTGAAATATTTAAGTTTGTCTTTAAGAGGTAATCCAAAATTTTCTGAGTTTTGAACTCTAGTGGTGGAGAAAGTAGAGAGAAGAATAGAAGGGTGGAAAAATGTGTTCTTATCTAGGGGATGGAGATTGGTTTTGATACAAACTGTGTTACATAGGATTCCTATATATTGTCCTTCCTATTGGGGTGACAAAAAAGGTTGAAAAAATTATGAGGAATTTCTAGTGGATTGAAAATGGTGAAGGAAAGAATGTTCATTTAATGAGTTTGAATGTTGTTTCTCATCCTAGTGATAAAGATGGTTTAACAGTTAGGAATATTGTGATGAAAGTTTTGGTTTTGCTCAGTAAATGGATATGGAGGTTTCCTTTGAAACTTAATTCTTTTGTGGTATAAAATGATTAAAAGCAAATATAGACTTCAAGAAAATGGATGAGATTCCAATGTGGTTCGTAAAGGTTTTAGTTGTTGTTCTTGGAAAGTTATTATACAGTGTTTCCATGCTTTCTCTTGAAATTTGAGGTTTATAGTTAAAAATGATGCTCAGATTTGTTTTTGGGAGGATTATTCGTTGGATTCTTTGCCCTTTTTGCTTAAAGTTTCCAAGATTATATAAGCTTGCTTCATCTCAAGGTGCTTCAATTTTAAGTAGATTAGATAGTTCTTATCTTTATAGATGATAGTCTTTTGATTTTAGGAGAAATATGAATAATAGAGAGATTAAGGGATTTTCTTCCCTTATCTCTTTACTTGAAGGTGTTTCTTTCATTTTAGGAATAACAGATTGAAGGGTTTGGAGGTTGAGTTTCAATGGTAGTTTTTCTTGTAAATTTTTTATTTTTATTTTTTTGTTTGAAAGATTGATTCAGGATTAATCTCATTCAAGGTTTGATTTTACTAATTTAATCTGGAAGGTCAAAGGTTCCGAACAAGAGCAAGGTTTTGGTTTGGCTTATTATTGATGGAAAATTAAATACTTATGATGTTCTCTAGAAAAGATATCATAATCTTTGTCTTTCTCTTTCTTGAAGTGTCATGTGCAAGAGTTTTGGGGAAAACTTGAATCAACTTTTTCTTTATTGTCAAGTGATTAGTAAATTGTTTTTTTTTTTTGTTAGTTTGAAGTGGGCTGCTCCTGAATCTATATGTTCTTTCTCTTTGGAAGATTTTAAATTTTTTGAAGAAGGAAAGATAGCTAGTATACTTTGATATTGCGGAGTTTTTACCATTTTTTGAGTTATTTGAGAATAAAGAAACAAAAAAATCTTTGAGGAAGTTGAAGAGGAAAGTTTTTTAAAGGATAAAACCTATTTTTTTTTGTTTCTCTTTGGACATATATTAGTAAAAATTTTAAATATATATTTTTTTATTTCTCATTTTGTTTGATTGGAAGGCTATTGTTTGTTTATTGATTTTTTCAATCCTATATTTTGTTCTTGTTTCTGTTTGTTGTGTTGGTAGACTTTTGGTTGACACTTGTAACTTCTTTATTTACTATTAAATAAAATCTTTATTTCCTATAAAAAAAAATTAGTTGCCGGTGAATGACTTTGACTTTATTATGTGTTATGTATTACTAAAATCCTACTGTGTAGTAAAGCGTAAAGAGATCCTAAAAAATTATTTTAATATTTGATAAGTTTCTGATTTAGTATATTTTGATTATAAATTTGAAATTTATAGTTTTTATATTTGTGAATTGTATATTTATTTTACATATGTTATGTTGGAGAAAAACAATTATACTGTATAATATTTATTGAATTTCCAAATTCACTTATGTTGATTTGTTTTGAAAATGGTGGAAAGCATAAAAGAGTTGTTTTTCACATTTTAGTTATAATTTTCAAAAAGGTGTTTTCCATTTTAAAAAACATAAGTTACAAAACACACAACCAAACACTTTACTCTTGTTATAGGTATTTTTAAGTTACCTTAAATGGGCTGATAAACGTTCAGAGCTGTTGATAAAGACCCAAAACAAATAGAAGCCTAAGGCTAAGACCCCTTAAGGAAAAGAACTATACATTCAGCAAAGGCATAGCCCGTATGGGAGTTCAGCTCATTAGATGAACAGTTTATTAAACGAATAGCTCGCTTATGAGTCCAGATCATTAAGCATGCAGCTCGTCATACGCACAGCTCGCAGAATCAAGCTACATAGCCGAAACACAGTCAGACTTCGGACATTCCAGATTGTGAGGTACAGCTCGTGAGACGAACTGTCAACCGATATAGCCCGTAGGTCGCCAGTCAACCACAATCAAACCGTCAAGTCGATTACAGTTCAAGACGTGTCATACACGTCAACCCCGTCAGAGATTACAGCCTGGATTACGAATATCTTATCTAGTCCACTTGGGTTAATCATCTGAACAACATGCTTTGACAGTTATCAGACGCATTAAATGTAATCCAGGCGCATTAAATATAACCCTGAAGCATTAAGTATAATCATCATTGTATTTTAACTTATTTAGTGCTACTGTAACATCTCCCATTTTCTATAACTAGGGAAGAATCCTCATTGTAAAAGGGGAGAGGAGAGTAGTTACTCATAAAAAAACAGTGAGAGTATAGTGGACGTAGACAAAATATTAAGTCGAACCACTTAAAAACTTCTGATGTCTCTCGTTCTTCCTCTGTCCTTCCGTTACATCTCGTGTGTGTTTGTTCAATTCATTTTATATCTACAGTTTGAGCCTACACGAATCTAGTCGTATAATTTCAAACGTCGACAACTCTCATTTTTCATATTTGAAAATGAAAAATTATTTTAAAAAATGCATCCAAACACTACCTAAAAGAGGTTTGTGGAATCTTGTAACTCAAGAGTCAAGACCACGCAAAAAGAGTTGAAACTTATGTCCACAAAAAAAGGAGTTGAAACTAAAACGACATAGTTTTACTTAGAGTCATATGGTTCAAATCATGTTTCGAAACGTTGTCACTTACTGGGGTTAATAGGCCCAATGAAAATATGAATAGTTGACATTATCATAATCTTTTGATGATGCATATCACAATAGGAGTAGACGTTTTCGGGTTCGGATTGGATTGAATTAAAAATCTCTTAACCCACGTGGGTTGAGTTGAAAATTAGGGATGGATGTGGATTGGATTCAGTCCAACATAATCCAATAAATTTTTTAACTCAATTTAATAATAATCGGGTTGGGTTGGAGTAAATAAATCGGGTTGGATTTAATTTACTATAAAAGTATAAAAGATTTAATTGATAACTCTCACAATCTTAGAAATCTAATTACAAATAAAACAAGTACAAATAAAGATTCAATTCAAAATAAAAGATTCAATCTACCACAAATGTCATCCTTGATCATTATTCTTAGCAAATGTTCTTATAAAAGAAAGAGAAAATCTTGGATTGAAAACTAGGGATGGACGTTTATCGGGTTAAATTAGATTGAAAAATTTTAAATCCAATTCAACACAACCCAACCCAATCCAATTTAACACAACCCATCCTAATTTTTTTAATATTTAACCACGTGTCGTGTTGGATTGGAGGTGGGCACATGCTCAGACAAGAAGCTTGGATCATCAATCATAATCTGTCATACCCATTGTAAAATAACTAACTGGGATTATTTCTTCACCACCAAAAAAAAAAAGAAGCTATTTTAGCTAAAAAAATATGGGTAAAAAAGGATGCCACTACATAGACAGAGAGAGAACTTATCAGAACCCCAAAAAAGGAAACCCAATATCAAAAACATTAAAAATCTGATATGAATCAATGTAATAGTAGAGAGAACGTACCTTTGATGGATAACGCCCGTGTTACGTAGATCTGAATATGTTCTCTGCCTTTGTTTTTTGTTGCCTTGTCTTTCTGGGACTCACAGACGACCGACTTTTTTTATTAGAAAGAGGGACTGACTATGGTACAACCAACATACCATACAAACACACTTTAAGTGCTAGTTGACAGTCCAAGTCAATCTGCAGATTATAAATATTATTTATATAATAAATAATATTAAAATATTCATATAATATTTTATTTATAATTATAATTTATTATTAATATTTTATTATTAAATTAATATATATTACATTAAAATTAAAATTATATATAAATATAATAGTTTATTATAAAATATTATATTATATTAATATTATATTATTTTTTATTATTAATATTTCACTTTAACGTAGATATTGTTCGCTTAACAATTTCAACGTCCTTTTTAACAAGTTAGATAATGTCAATTTGTTAAAACCAACGTTGAAATTATTAAAGTACCAAGTTAGATGTTAAAGCAACGTCTGAAATTGTTAAAATTTAATAAAAACGGATAACGTCAGCAAACAACAAAATTGTTCATTTAACAACTCTAACGCCTTTCTTAACAAATTAAATAACGTGAAATTATGAAGATCAACATCTAAGTTGTTCATCTATCAAGTTGGACGTTGTATAGCGTTTGAAGTTGTTAACATTTAATAAAAAGTGATATATGACATCGCAAACGTTCGAGTTGTTCCCATAACAACTCTAACGTCTTTCTTAACAAATTAGGTAACATCAACTTGTTAAGACTATTACCGAAGTTGAACGTGACCTAATTTGGTAACTTGGTCAAATTAACCAATAAATGTAACCAATTAAACTTGGTCAAATTAACTAAAATAATAAAAAAATGAAATTTTATATATTTTATTTCAACTTACAATTTACTAACTTATATATTACAAATAGGACATGACACGTAGACAAATGTTAGCACATGTCAACGGACAACTTCGACATTGTTTTAAATGATGTGTGTGTCGCAAAGTTAATCCTCGAACAACTTGAAAAAAAAGATACTAGTTTTGTTTTATTTTAACAACTTCAACACTATTTGTTTTTATAGTTTTAATAAAATACTAGTTTTTACGATTCTAGTTACTAATGTTATTATTATTTAATGATAATTATAACAATGTAAATTTTATATTAATTATATATTATCGAATACATAACAAAGTAAAATAAAATTATAATGAACTTCAACAAAATTTAAAAGATGTTCATACTTAAAAAATGATAAAAAGTTATCCCTATAATTTAAATTTTGAACATGCAATGTGATTAGACTAAAATATACTAAATTTATCTTTTGTTAAATTAAATTTCCTATTTATAATTGAATTCTAAATTAAATGAGAATCGCTTTTGGATGCAAATTTAAAATGTAATTGATTTATAATTTTTTTTAAGAAATTTAAAAAATTGTTATATGAGTTCTTACATTAATTATATAACTTGTTATTATTAAATAACATAAAAAATAAAATACAATCATACACCAAGTATGCATAAGTTAATAATCTTTTTAATACCTAATATCCTAACATAAGATTTTAATAGGTATGCCATAGTTAAATCTAATTTAGTCAAACATTCTCAAGTTATAATATTTCATATAGAAATAAGACTAAATTTAAACATATATCCATCATATATATTTAAATTAAATAATAAAATAATAAATATACTAATTTTAAATATGTTTATTAAAATTAATATGTACAAATAGTACTATTTAATGATTCATCACTTATAAAAAATTATCACTTATGAGAAAGAATATGCACAATCAATTAAATTTATAACATTATTTTATCACTTATCTCAGAAAGAATATGCACAATCAAATAAATTTATAACATTATTTTAAATTAAAGTATAACTCCCTCTAAATCTAAAATAAGGGAAAATGTTAATTCAGTCCCAAACGTTTGATTAAATATTATTTTTCTATTAACATTTATATTTTGAATTCCCGTCATCCCTAACGTTTCGAAAATATATCAATTTAATCCTTATATTAATCAAATGTTAGTCAGGTTAATTTAATCATTTTAACTTGAATATATTTATATAATTTTAATATATATTTTTTGTATAATATATATTTTATATTTTTAATTTAATATATACAAAAAAATTTAAGTTAAAAAAAATATATATAGAAGAGGTCTCCATGGGAGACCTTCTTCCGGCGATGGAGACCACTCCAGACCGGAGACCAAGTCGTCTCCGATCTCGCCGCTGGAGACCCGCTGCATACCATTTCTGGTCTCCAGCCAGATCTGGTCGCTGGACCAGATCTGGAGACCAGGTCTACGACTGGCTGGAGACTTAACGACACACTTGAAAGCAAACTGCACTCTATTAGGTTCAGTTTACTTAAAAACCAAGTTGATTATGTAATGTGTATTTACATCATAATGTAATAGTTTTAGTGTAAAAAGTTATAATTAATATAAAAAACTCGTTTAGGTTTCTCCTACCTACTCATTTTGACAAGCATCAGAGTAACACCTTTGAAGAGGACAGAAAGGACCCTCAACAAATAGCAAATCCATGGTTCCATATCCACTGGCAACGAGCATGGCCTTATATTCCAAATGCAGATTGACTTTATTTTCAGATACGAAATATAGCAATTCTTCCCCCATTGTAAAGTAATATTATGAATAACAGAATGGTAAAAAATGCTTGCTGTGAAGAAATCAATTAGCTCAATCGATACACTTCCTCGTTGTCAACATGGTTATCAAGAATCTCTAACTTAGTCCCTCTTCTACCATAAATTTGTAAATGATAAATTTCAGTGATATAACTGTAACTTTGTTTGCCCTCTATACTTGAACAATACAATTTCTTAAGAGGCAAAAATCATACAATTGCTCGAGACTACTTCCAGATTTCTAATGACATGAATTTTGTAAAGAAATATCGATCCTCAATTGCCAAACATTGTGATACAACAAAAAATCTAACAAAACATGGCATTCCTTATTTAATTCTCTTCCATGGCTTTCAACCCTGAGAAAGTAACCATGGGTGGAATACAATAATGGAATATGATTTCAGCGAGTCCATACAAAAGAACTAACAAAGAAACATTTCACTTTTCTGAGAGCGAATTCTAATTCTGAATTACATTATCTAATCTGAGCATGTTCTTGGGTAGCGGTGGATCTGGGCCATCTTCACTTGTGACAGATCGATTATTATTTGCAAGTTTTTCTGCTTCAGCTTTCTCAAGCAAAGCCTCTCCATCAAGTTGCATTTTCATTACCATCTCCGCATCCTTATCAATTGGTTCAAAGTAATCTTCAATGGCAGCCTCCTGCACATGATACAACATATTTCACAACACAGAAGAATTAAATTCAGGATCCTGAAATTAGAAGCAAACGTAATAAAAGAGTGCACATTAACCATAGGGTTTCTTCTACCTTTGTGTTCAAACTCCGCGTTTCCTCCCACCATATCCCGAACCTCAGCTAATATAACTTGCTCAAGAATCTTTCTCAATGCTACCTTCCTTTCTTGCGCCTACACATAAAGCGCAAGAGGTCAAGCTCACAAAGACGAAAAACAAAACAAAACGTACCGGTACACAAAAACTATTAAAAATGAGATACAAACTAAACTTTCTTAAATCCTAACCAACAACTAAGCTACCTCATACTCAAATAATGAGATACGTTATAAGTCAAATTTATAAATGTTGCTTATAAGAAAAAACCGCAATACCACAACACTTGTATCAAGATTTGAACTCACAAAATGACACACCACTCACGAGAATATTTATCACCAGCTACAAATGCAGAAACTGAGGCATATAAATACATTATTACAACAAATATATATGTAGGTTCACCAATTAATTAATTGATAATCAAACGACCACTTAGGTATTCACCAACACGTATGTATTATGTATACGTATGTATATGTATGTTCCCTACACTAAACATATAAAAATGATTCAATAAATAACATCACAAAATGTCAACATAAAGCAATTATATGTAACTTAACACTTCAGTTATTCCTCATCTTAAACAACATAATATTAATTTTTTTAAAAAAAAAAAAAAAATAGAGTAGAGACTTAAACTTAACAGTAATTAAAGTAGAAAAGGAAGTGGATGAAGAACAAAATTGAGCTGATCAAGAGAGATGGAGTGACGACTGTGAATCTGAGTTGTAGTACCACAAAGACACGATATTATTTTGACTAAATTAGAGTCAAAGTAGAACCGTTTAATTTGCGATGATGGTAATTTAACGGCCAGAGATTAGGAAATCTGTCGATTGGCGATGACAAATGATAGGTCTTCTTCAGCTCTAGCACGGGTTCAGGGAGAACAAATCCTCTTTCTGAATGCACCCCACAAAACTGCTTTATACACCCTCATCAAATACTTTGAAACCCAATTTTTCATTATTTATTATTATTATTATTATTTTGTAATTGTGGATGATGTTTGCTTGATTGAGGATGGATCCTGATGTGGGCTGGGTTGAAGATGGCGACATGGGTGGGTCAAATTTTATTTATTTAAGCTTTTAAAACAAGTTCTATAATTAAAAAAGCTTCAGTTATATTATATTATATAAAACTTTATACGTGTCAAGTTACTATACCCATTTCCCGAGATCTCCAAGCAACTCAAGAGTTGAAATCAGATTAATCAAATTATCCAACAACACAAAAGTTTTATAATCAGAAACACATCGTTTATGTTTCTTTCAAGTTGAATATCCTACACAAGAAAACACAAAAATCAAACACAAGTTGAAAGCCAATAGATCCATGTTGCACAATTTAAATGATGCCATAAAATATACAAGATCAATTAATGAAACAAAAACTCACCTAAAACTATTTGTAACTGTAAAGCTTGGAATCCAAGTGCAGATCAGGTCTCCACCACTGGTGAATTCCATGAGCTTCCTTGAAATCACGGGAAGGTGTTAAATTAACCGTCAGATTTGCCGAAGGAATGAGGTGGATTGGTTCCGACTCCTTCCCCATTGCATTCATAAATAGACCTCCAAGCGAGTGCTGGGTCGCTAACCTTTCAATACCTCCAACTCCTATCTCTTCCATCTTTTTCCTGTGTTCAAAGTATCCAATATATTCTGAGCAGAGGTGATCAGCTGGATTCACATATAGACAAGGGACCCATGCAGAGAGAGTGACAAAGGGATCAGCAGACCGATTGTTATGATTGGTTTTCTTCATAGCAAGAGCAAGTCCAGCAGTGATCACGCTGCCTGCTATTCGGATCCCATGCTTCACTTTCTTATCTTTAATTCTCTCAATCGGCGCAGACAGGAATGGTGAATTAAAGAGGAAGGATTCTAGAAAAACACCAGTCTTGGCCATAGTCTTCCCAGCAAGCAATGCCATGGCTGACCCAAGAGAATGGCCGGCTAACCAGACGTTGGAACAACCTACAGAAGCAACCATGTTTCTGACAGCTTGTATAGCAATCTCAAAGCGAGATGTCAGGTGGAGACCATTTCGAATTATGTGGACATCCAACTCAAGGTCCCTTGTAAGAGAGTCTGGTTTTGTTATCGTGCCCCGGAAGGCAATCACGTAACGTGGAATTCCATCTGGTGCCAGGTTACTGTTAGAGGCTGGTGGTGGTTTGAATTCATATATGGCACCAAAGATGGAAAAATCAGCATCATCCTTAAGCGGACGCAGCATCTTAAAATGGAAGAACTCCCACCAAGGAGGTGCAAGAGCTTGGGAACCTTCACGTTTCTCCTGGCGATCTCGCTCAATAATGTAGACACCCTGAACCAAAGCGGCTGCTACTGACCTTCTATGATGAGCATTCGTCCTGCACGAAAAAGCAGATACTATTATTTCCTTCACCACACCATAAACCATCTAAGGACATTTCGTCAAAAAGTTCCAAATAACTTGCAATACAAAAGTTTCCTCATCATATTAATATTATTTTCTTTATACATAAAAACTGCATGATTATCTATACAACCCTAACTCCAATACAGGATAACATTAGCTTGTTGAAATACATAGTACTCCTATAAAAATTTACCAAGCTCTCATAATGTGTTAATAGAAGTAAAAAGATCATTATGTCACTATTATATTATGAACTATTGACTTATCACTACTACATGGAAAAAATGCATATGACATAAAAGAATCACCGAGGAACCAATGGTGAAGATGACAAATAGGACTAATGTCTTTAATACAAAACAAGTTTTCTCAATGCTCTAAAGCAGAGAAATGATCAAATTACCACAAATTGCAATTTCTTCAAGAATCTTTATAGTAATTAGACTATAGTGTAAATGTCCTTCAGGCTTTGACACATTTCAGAGAGAACACCCAAGTCAGATTGACTACAAGCATATAACCAATAGACAATCACTACAAAGTTAAACTAATTTGATAATTGATTTGTAATAGATATATCAGAGCAGAGTGTAGACTGATTTGAGTGCTGTCACATTTTCTATAGATCATACTCAGCACAGATTCTTACCAATCAACTGCAGTTAGGTGTAACGGCCCTGAAAGGCTGAAATCTTCTCTCTCAGAAGCCATTACACCATACGGTCCTTTTGTTCTTTCCTCTTTGATATCCTAAAAAGCAGATCTGCACGCACAACAATCATTGTTATCAGATGTTAACAGACAAAGACATCAACAAGAATACAGACCCTTAGTGGTTTCACCAGCAACAACATAGTCACACAATTTGTATCGTCCACATTTTTTCAATAAAATGACCACAAACTGACTACAATGTGCTATTTGTCAAAAACTCAGGACTTATTAGAGAAACCCATATCGAGGGAATACATGCAATGACGTATACATCAGCAGCACATAAGACATTTTACAACGCTAATCTACAATAAGCCATCCAATCCCATGTATGGCATGTCTCACTAAAGTCAACATCTTTAACTCGAAATGAATGTAGAAACATTCATTTCTACATTCAGGTTAGAAATCAAAATAAAACTATTGCGCCAAATTGAGAGATAAAAGCGTTACAAGAGTTGGCCACACAATCACCTTACAGCACTAAAACAAAGCTCCCTTTTTATGCAATAGCCTCCTGTCCAGAATTTCTAACCATTACAACATTCAACACACCAGCCATGACCAAAAGAAAACAATAACAAATTAGATAAAATCTCTAGTGTTTTATACATTAACAAGCAACATCTAAAACAAAGGTTATGTCCTCATTCAAACCCTAAGAATTTGAATGCAATATCAGCATTATCAACATCAAAATACATCTCCAAAAATGGATCCCCATCAACATAATCTTTTGATGAAGCATATCACAGGTTCAAACAAGAAGCTTGGATCATCAATCAAGATTGTCATACCCATTATAAAACAACTAACTGAGATTATTTCTTCCAAAAAAAAGGAACAGTCTTTTAGCGAAAAAATATGTGAGAAAAAAGGGTGCCACAACAGATAGAGAGACAACATATCAAACCCCAAAAACAAAAAACCCATTATCAAAAACATAAAAAATCTGACATGAATCAATGTGATCGTAGAGAGAATGTACCTTTGATGGATGACAACAGTGTCACGTAGATCTGAATCGGTCATGCGCGATTGAGTTTTTTCTTTTTTATTTTTATTTTTATAATTTTGTTGGGACCCGGAGACAAACAACGTTAAGATGTCTTTGTCATCCGACAAGCAAGAAAACTCGAGACAGCACAAAAGGTGTCTTAAAAAGAAGAAAAAAAAAAAAAGCACAGGGTGAGTTGATACTAAAACGACCAAATTTTACTTAAGAGTCACGTGGTTCAACATCATGTTTCGAAAACGCTGTCGTCTACTGGAGTCAATGATTTAATAAGCCCCATGAACACATGAATAGTTGACATTATCATGAAATATATATATAAATTTTCCGTATTCTAGATTTTGCTTGATCCCATCATGTGTTGATTTGACGCATGTGTAGTGGGATCGTGGTAGAGAAAATGTTTTAAGTAAATGAACACATTTGCAATAGGTTATGAAGTATTATAACACTCTTGAAACCACACTACACTCTTTAATTACAACTTTACGCTAAAAACTTACAATACTAAATGTGTTTCATTTACCTTTAAATTGACAAATGAAAGTATACTTTATAGTTAAAAAAACTCAATAATAGTTTACAAAATAATTTCAAAAAATATATTCATTATTACTAACTACACACATTATTGTAAATAGTAAAATAAATAAAATTTTTGAGAGATTATAAAACACGTATTCAATAATAATATCTATAGTTTAGTAATAATGTGTAATCAACAAATTTACTCATAGTTTATTTTGATTTTTATAATTCTCTTTCATAGTTACCATAGGAAATTGAGTTCAATTTTTTTATATTTGTGAATTGTGATGGAGATTGAAGTTCAATTATACATATTTATAAGCTTAAGACTTCGAAAATTTTCAGTAATCCACTTGATAAAATTGAAAAACAATTTTTGCTGTTAATTGTAAACTTTCCTAGCGAGGGAATACACCTACAATCACACCAAGTTGATCAATTATCAGGAAGGATTTTAGAGTTCTCTTTAAAAATAATTATATATTATACATACCTTTTTTTGCATAAATTATTAATTCGTTACTGTAACTTCATGGTATACTAAAACAACTCTTACTTACTTCTAAATTTATGTAATTAAGAACCAAAATCAGATTTGTAAGACTAAGAGCAAAATTACAGTCAAAAAAGCCAATCAGGAATCTTATAATCAATTATCATCCCATCAACACTCTGATTTGCAAGTTGTAACACAGATAATGCTTTGCTTATGATTCAAGTAACATGACTTAGAGAATATAGCTATGCTGTTCTTCGAATATAATGCAAGTAATTAAGATGACATGCATGTTTTCAAAGATTTGCACAATTGAAAAGTTTCTGCCTAGACATTATTTATACTGGAATTTTAATCCAAAATACCGCCATGTTAATGGGCACAGTTCAAGCCGAGGAAGAGGCATGAAAAGCTGAAGAAATTTGTATATTATAGTGAACATATATATAGCATGTCAAAACAACAAATAATATCACCCAAATCAAGGGTGAGTAAATCACATCTCTCTGGCTACCTGTAAATACCACAAAAAATACAGTGAAAAAAATACTCAGTCCGATTTCCTCCTACCCGGTATGACTAGTCATAAATGAAAGAATGACACAGTCATCAAGCCAAAATATGTGAAGAAGCTAAAGAAGAGACCATTCAAGTCAAGTGAAGTGGTGCGATTCTACTTTGACCAAGCAACTGCATCGATTTCTGCTTGTGCGGCTTTGTACAGTTCCAGCCTCTTTCCAAGGGCAGTACGTCGCTCCATGACTGCCGGATCTTCATTCAGTAATGAAGACAATCGCTTTTGCTGCAAGAAATTTTTTTTCAGAAATTTCCATGTTAATCATCTGTTTCGAACAAAGAATTTTACAATTTACCAATATCACAACATGTAAAACAAAGAGTTATGGGAAGGGGGGGGATCATTCTAACCTCCATTGCACCCAACTCAGTGAAGAAATGGTCGAGCAGGCTTCGTTTGGCCTCACGCACTTGACAATAAACAATGGACTTTGGAATGGAGTTTCGTAGACTCGCACAGACCATATTGACGTACGACAGAACTGTGGTTCCTGTTCACATTCAGTGCAAAGAGCATGCCCGATGATCAGTGATGGTTTATCTATATTCTTAAATGATGTAAAACCAATTGTAGATAATCTATGCCTAGAGAGACAGTATCTTAAAGACACTAATAGTCTCACCAATTCGCCTCAGATAGACATCATTATATCGATCAAAAATTGAATGTGTTGGATTGCCACCCTTCTCCACATCCTGAGGTAATTTCCGGAAGAAATCAACTGTCAGATAACTGCTCTCCATGTCAACAAGCTGAAGTGTTGCTTTTCTGCTTGTTTCTCTCATTCTGTCAAGTGATTCAATGGCAGCATTTCCGACCTCAACTCTGAGAGCAGGATACTGTCGTAACTCCTGAGAATCAAGCAAATCATTGTTTTTCTTAAAAGCTTGAAGAATTGTGAACCTAAAAAGCAACCAAGAAGAAAATAGACAGCATCTGAAGTCTTTTATACAACTGAAAAGTGATTAGAGGTTTGCAAAAAATTTCTTCATATGCCTGTATGTCAATGCTCCTGACATAAAAACATTATTCAAAAATTTTACAGTACTCATAAACATCAAACATTACTACCTACTGAAAATGATCATTGAATTAGGTCTGGACCACTAGAAATCTATAAACAACAAACGCATTAGCAGTAGATATGGCATGGACAGGAACATACTACAGTCTCATTGATTGCCTTGTGAACCAGATCCTTCAACAGTGCATGAACCTGGAATAAAAATGAACAAAAGTCAACCCACATGAAATATGAGCAGTGTAATCATTTTCAAAAGGAAAAACAAACATTAATTAATCCAGAAAATATACTAGACCATAGTTGATGCCAGCAATTTTATAAAATCTTTCTTACAGGGATTGCATTGACTAGCCAATTAAAGAGTAACATTCAGTCAATCAGAAAAAATAAATGTGCATAACTATGTGCTTTAGTTCAGAGAAAAATGGATAGGTAGTGGCTGGATTAGGTCTCACACTCAATTACTCAAACAAAAAATTAAAGAAAAAACAATTGTTGTATAAGGAGGATAAGGTGGATCACAAAATACAAATGCAATCTCCATGCATGCAAAATAAAGGTTAAATATGATATTTTCCCAAAATTTTCATGCATACCGCATCAACAGCTGCCTCAGCAGGACCTCTGATAGTTACTAAGGAAGATTCAATCAAACGACGGTATCCTTGTTCAGGAGCAATTAAATGAGGTTGATATCCATCAGCTTCAGTGATGAGCTTCCGAATATTTTCCATTGAAAGTTGTTTGTCAAATTGCAACCTTTTCAGAGCAGCAGGAAGCTGGTTATCAAACACATTGTAAATCTTATCACCACCCGCACGCCTGTGAAAAATATTAATATATTAATAATAAGTGAATAGTTAGATGACAAATTATATAATGGTTATATGGTGCCAAGCAGGCAGAATTGATCAATGAAAAAGGTCACGATGCATACACTCCATCAAGATGCTCCTTGTATATTTGATCAAAAAGACGACAGATCTCCATTATGGAGTACAACTTTCCCTGGATGTGTCACAAGCAGCAATAATTAGCAAAGCCAGCAGAATTTGAAAATGAAGAACACATTAAAACATGGAAGCACAAGCTCATGTAATGAGAAAATTGTACAATTTGTTCACACTTACTCCAGCATCGGCAGCAATAGGCTTTCCAAGGCGACTCAATTCAGATTCTAGCTCCGCAATTGTTTTGTTTATAAGGGACTGGATGCCCGGGATCCTGGATTTGATTACGGTTTCCAAATGCTGAGACATAATCATTGGTTTTGAGTTACTATAACAGATGCAGCTTGTGTAGCAGAACAACAATCATTTCAATTTTGTCCAGACCAATATAAAATTAAGAGCACAGAATGTTTATTTGCCTACCTTTGAAAGCATCTTTGCTAGATGCTCAGAGCCCATTCTGTGTGCAAGGTGCTTGTATTCTGGGGTATTAGCAAAATAATCGCGCTCTCTACGCCGTGCAGCAATCATGTCAACATTCTTGTTGATATCTGCTTGTGAGCGGTTCACGACACCAACCCACGGAAATTTTAGCCGATATGATTTTCCTTCCAATATCTACGCAAACCAAAATGTAAACTCAGGATGTATTCTAAGTATATGATACTGTGAAACCATAAGCAAATGTATGTCACGGTCATCTTGAATATAGAAGTGCATCCAAGCAAATGTAAAAACACCTTATAAAATTGTAATACCAATAAAACAACAATACTTGTCATGCTTTGTTCTTTATCAAACACACCAAACAAAACTTCAGAGAGAAACATATAGAGAAAACTAGCCATTAGATCTAAGAACTATTTTTTGAGGAAAAAAATACAATTAAGACTGCGACCAATTGCAGCATTTAATACCATAAAAACAAGAAAGTTATCCAACTTACATCAACTGCATCAGTTCCCTTATCCATAAGATCAATCTTTGTCAAGACCCCTAATGTCCTCTCCCCTGAAAAATTAACAATGATGAATTATGTACTAGAAGATGTTAAAAAGTAAGACATGCTAAATAACAAGAAACGAAAAGAACTTTCAGTTTTATACTGAAGGGTTGGTGTCATCAGATCTCAACCACATTTTGAAAATTTTGAGCATTCACAGGATCATTTCTAGACAAGACATGAACAGCTGCAGAGAACCGTAAGCATGACATATAAAGCAAAATTATAGGCTTATAGCTTCTCAAAGATAAATATTGTAGGCGGACTGTGGTTACCTGTAGGATCTACCTCACGAGAGATTTTGATAGCATCAGAGGTAGCTAGATCTTGATTTGCAGGTGAAATTGCAAGAATTATACAGTTCGGCTGGATAAGAAGTTCAGAAAACAATTTTAGTTTTCATCCTAGCATAAACCAGAGCACAAGTAAATTGCTATAAAAGAAACAATTGACCACAACAAAGACAAGTTTATTCAAAAGAAAAACTTTTTAATACAGAATATAGGAAGCATAGCAGAAATATATGAACTGTTGTTAACATGAATAATATATATGAACAAACATCCATTTTCCGCTACAGCTCGAAAATTAGCTTTCAGGTAATGCTTGGTTTATCTACTGTACTTTAAAATGAAGATATATAATTTTCATCCAAATTAATTAGTTCTAAAGCAGACCAAAGAGTTTCAGCACATGTGATATACATTACCTTCTCAATGTAGGAGCGAACCATATTCTCAATATCTTGCACAATACTGTCTGGTTGACCCTCTGTAATACATAAGAAACTCTTAGTATAATCACATATAATGACGAACTTAAGCTCATTTAAGTTGCATTATAAATGACTTCGAAAAAATATGATGGATGGAGAGGAATGGAAGAGTATCATCATGGAAACATAAAGCAGTAAGATACGTAAAGATTTCAGTAGGGTTAATGCTTTTTGGTATATCCAAAGAAAACAATGTATGGTTTCCACTATCATTTCATTCTCCTTGGACTTAACAGCAGTTAAAGGGAAATCAGGACAGAAAAATGCAAAATATATGCACCTGACCTTCACACCAAATATGAAATACACATTTAACTTACCAACTGCTACTTTAGTGAGACCGGGAAGATCAATCAGCGTCAAGTTGACAACTGCCAAGTTTCAAAATGTAATAACAAAATGAGAAAGCACAGGAAAAAAAAAAATTGTAAGTTGAATAAATGATATTCTAATAATAGATAGTTAATATAAAATTGGAAACTGATTATAAATTAACTGTAGTTCATAAAGACAGAACCAAGCATGACTACAGAGCAGTGTGAAGAAACTGTGAAATGCTTAAACTTCAAGAACACCAGGGAAAACACTATGATAGCACTGAGCATCTTCTCCTAACCTTTCACCCCGAAATGTAAACTCAATTTTCCCGGCGAATGAACCAGAAAAGGTTATTCTAAGTACAACATGACACCAAGAGCTGTAATATAACTTCGACAGTGAAGCACCAGAATTACCATTTGGAGAAAATATGCTCAGATGAATCGGCACACTTGAAATTTGTTTAGTGCGGCCAGTCTCTCGATCAGTCTCATCCTGAATCTCCTTCCTCACGGCAGCTACACAAACAAAATTAACATTAACGTCCAAAACAGAGCAAAAATACACATAAAAGAAAACACACCCAGCAATCAATCACCTATCAATGTCGAACGATAAAACACAACAAAATTCAAATGACAACAACAACACACAAATCAAACAAACAATAGACAGGTACCGAAGTCAGTAAATCTCTTTCTTGGCAGGTGAAGAAACTCCGCATATTCTCTTCCTTCACCGATTTTATGAAGCTGCAAGACCAAAGGACGCCGCGTAACAATGCCTGCATACATTTTCCACACATTATTCATTTGAAAAACAAAACACACACACACACAAAAATAAACATGAAATCAAAATAGTTTGAATTCGTAAAAGTACCGGATCCACGAGGCAAGAAATCCTTGCCAACAATGCTCTCCAACACTGAAGACTTCCCTGAACTCTGTTACACAATGCCAAAACACACTATTCAATGCAAATATCATCTATATATAATTTCCTATCACCAACAAATTTAAAATTTCAACGACCTAAAAAGAATTAAAATAATAAAAAAGGCTCCACAGTTTAAAACAAAACTCAAACAAAATCACAGCCGTAGATCGACGAAAAAACAAGTTTCAGCTCTATCAAACAGTGTAAGATTAAAAAAATTAAAATAAAAAAGGCAGACCTGGCCACCGACAACAGCGATCGCGGGAAGAGAGTCCCAAAGAGTCGGCAAAGCACTGGTGTCTCCATGGTCACCGAGAGCCGTACAAGCTCTTTGGATTTTGTTAACCAGAGAAATCAAGTTCTCCATTTCTAGTTAACTAAAACGAGGACTAGTATCGGAGCCGGCAAGGACAGAAGCTAGTCGTCGGATTTGCAGATCAGCTGGATCCGGCAACTTGAGCTTCGAAACGGTGGCGTTTTGGAGGAGATCTATGTGTGGTCGTTTTGCAGAGACGGCAACCGAGAGAGAGAGAGGAGAGAATTTGAAGTTTAAAAAGAGAGAGAGAGAGAGCGTGGTTTGTAAAAAAGCGCGTTAACGAGGGGGACTTTATTTTACCAGAAGTGGTTTTTGTGTGTTGTGTTGTTGGTTGTGGTTGTTTTTGTGTTGAAATTAAAATGAAAAGACAATGACCGACCGGCCTGGACATCCATCCGAGGCTTAAAAGCCGGTTTTTATTTAGTGTAGCAGGAGATTTTGTTTTTCAGCTTCTCGCCTCCCGATATTCTCGTTGTAAAGTCACTTTCTCATAGGTTGCGTTCGGCTTTGCCTTTACTCTTTCCCCTTTTATTTTTTTTTTTTCAATGTGTATTTTGGTACGTAAAATACATCTATACATTGATTTTCCTGTATATGTTTTCTTCTATCCTTTGAAACTACTAGAGGAATAACTTGATCAAACATTATAAACATAGCTCGACTAACTATTTTTATAATAAGTAAGAGATTTTTACATATTTTCCCTTCTACACACTTTCCTTTTTATGAATAAGATGTAATTATATCTAATTGAAGGGTAAAATTAGTAGTTAAACAATATAACTAAACTTGTTGTTTAAATTTTTGGGTTACATTGAAGTAAGTTGAGAAAGTAAATAAATCTTATTTTTGCTTAGATATTTAATATATAAACAACTATTTTTTGGGCCACCTAAAATACCCTAAATTGTAAAAGAATTTGTCATGCTATATACATATAAAAAGGATCTCATTTTTTATTATTTAAGTTGTTTTTTTTTTTTTTGAAATCATTATTTAAGTTGTATTAACATGTTCAATAATTGCAAAGATTTGAAAATTTAATTACTTTAATACGGTTGATAGATCACGTTTTGTTGGGTGGTCCAATGATGAGATTTTAAATGATTGCTTTTTGGGCCCTTTTCTCCAGCCCGAAACAGACTAGAAGACGCCAGTCGGTGCATTTCAAATTTGAAACATTCCGTTGAAGCATACACATGGTGGTCCACCGTGAATTGAGGTTAAAAGAGTCTGCCGCCTCTAATATTTCGAAAGCCAACCGAACGGTACAAAAAATGGCTTCACTAGTTTTTTTTTTTTTTAAATAAATGGCTTCACTAGTTCACTTGGCATTCTGTCAAGCAGATGCTAAGCAACCCCACACTTTATCACGTGTATCATTATATTTTTTAATTTCAAACCAGATTTTATATCATTAAAAATTTTAAATTGTTAAAATTATCTTATATGATTTGATGATAAAACACATTTGTAATATTTCAAATTTGAATTATCTATTACGACTTAACGATGAAAAATAATCATAATATTTCTGTTTCCAACTGTTGTACCATAATTAATGTTTATAATAAAAAATTGCACTCCCATTATTCCAGTGAGTTTTATTGTATTGCCATTCCGGCCATCTAGTTTATAGTTTGCTACGTTTATGCAAGCCTTTTTAAGACAATATATCTGTTTTTATATAATTAACATTCAACTATGTAAACTCAAACTAAAACTATTGTTACGTACTAATTGTGTGCAAAAATCATGAATGATTGCTTCTTAATAGGACAAGCTAGCACGTACCATGTGAGGGGTCAACAAAAACAGTGAGATTTAACAGTACAAGATAATGAAGAGAACTTTCACACAAATTGGTGCAAAGAATCTAGATGCATTGAATAATTGACCCCGAAATGATGGGCAAATTAATAAAAGAAATGTTACTGAGGGAATGTAACAATTGGAAATAGTTATCATACACGAGAATAAGCGCGCCAGATTTACTGGGATCATTTATTGTTGTTGTATATTTCGTAAACAAGACTATCAGCTTATAATAACTGCCAACAATGTTTACAGAACCTAATCACCAAGTAATCGATACTAATATAGTCAAAAAGGTGACGAGTCCTCGATTATCAGTTAGTTAGCATCAGGAGATCCATAGCCATAAGGGTTCTGGCTTGCCCATACCCATTGATCCCTGCACATCTCTTCGATACCATACTTTGCCCTGCAAGACAATCGAAAGCTTATACAACAAGGTCCGATAATTCACCAAACAGATGTCTAATATGGAAGTCACATGTTTACCAACAATGGGATATAAACATGGATGTACATGTTAATTAGCACTCACCTCCAGTTTAATTCACGTTCTGCTTTCGCTGTGGATGCATAGATAATTTCTGCATCACCAGGTCGTCTTCCAGCCATTTCAAGAGGAATTTTCTGATACAGTAAAAGAGCAAAATGATTTTCAAGGGAAAAAGGGATATGAGAACTGTGAGAGATGTAATACGACGTACAGAACTGGCTCAGGTTCTTCCAATAGTATGACTCAAAAACACTAGAGCATTTTCAGTTTCCAATTCCAGGAATCTAAATATATCAAATCTTAATTAAGATTAGAGAAAATTTGATGACTGAACAGCCATGACTTATCTGATAACATAACAAAAGTAAAAAATATGGCGTACATTAGAGGATAATCTGTTAAAATTTAGAAAATATTAGTACCTTTCCAGAGGCCTTTTCAAATGCTGTGACCATCTCCAAAACTGATGTTCCTTTACCTGTTCCCAAGTTGTACACCTCACAACCTGTTAAATATTTCCCATCAGAAACAATGTTAAGGAAATTAGTACCAGTCTAATATTCATATTCTAGTACTGAGCCAAGTTTCGACCCCACAAGTTGCTAAGACTTGAGCCATACCTTAGAAATTCAGACAATGAACATGTAAACCATGTATATAACTAGATGTATTTCTATAGGTAACAAAAACATATTTACAACTGGAACAATATTGATTGTACTGCTAAAAAGTATCCCAAAAGTCTAGGTGCCTTTTTTTAGCAGAAAAACTTGTATTAAAGATATGCTGGCAGGTTAAACACTAGCCTTACAACAGTTTAGAGCAAAAAACCATAACAGAATATAGAATGATGTGGGGATTCTAATGGAATCCCTTCAAATATTGAACCAATAAAAAATGACAGCAGTCTAATACAGAAAATGAAAGTGAACAAAATTGCTATATAGAATAGGACCTGTCCATATATCAAACTGCAAGACACTAATGAATAAGAACCAGAAAGCAGATATTAATATCTGAGCAAATACCTATTTTGGGATCATCTAGCTTATGCAGTGCAGCAATGTGACCATCGGCTAAATCAATAATGTGAATGTAATCACGAACCTGTAAAAGATCATAATGAAAAACAATCCTCACTGAGAAAGTATACAGAAGGAACACTACAAACAATGCATGATTGCCTAAATTCAGATGTTCCTCCTACTATAGCAACAGTTAAATAAGCTACAAATGTTTTGAAATTCATAATTAATACAACTAATTAGAAAAAAAAGCTTACATACTACCTTTCAAAAAAAAAATAGGAAAAAAAAAATTATAAATATTCCATAAAAACACAAATACTGTGCGGTAAAAATAACAAATACAAGCATGTACACTTGTAATAAGCTTTTATTTTATAAACCCAAACAAATTTCAAACAGCAGTAAAATGAAAAGAGTGAAATATGAGACAAATGGAGGCCAGCCCTTGTTAAAACTAAATGCTGCATTAATTGAAAAAATTCTAGAATGCATGACACGCACATACACTTCCAAATTTAAAAAATCATACCCCAGTACCATCCTTGGTTGAATAGTCAGTTCCAAAAACTGTAAGTGCTGGTCGTCTGCCAACAGCAACTTGCTGCACGAAGGGCATGAGATTGTTTGGAATTCCACGGGGATCCTCACCAATCTTTCCACTTGAATGTGCCCCAACAGGATTAAAGTATCTTAGCAATATGATCTTCCATTCAGGGTCAGAACGGTGGACATCACGACAGATTTCTTCAATGAAAAGCTGAAAAACGAACCTTGTCAAACACCATCAACTTAACAAAGAAGAAGCATAGCAGTGAAAATTACAAACTAATGAACAGAAAAAAACCATTTAAGACAATCCTCCACAGTTCTTTTCATTCTTCACATTCTTCACATAAATTAGGCCGCTGAATACTACATTTATGCACGTAACAAATGCAAAATACATACCTTGGTTCTTCCATAGGGGTTTGTTGCCTGTAAGGGAAATTCCTCTGTACAAGGGACTTCTTTTGGCCAACCATAAACAGTAGCTGATGATGAAAAGACCAGCTGGAATTTTTTTAACAGAGCAACCATAAACTTCATTCAGTAATCATTAAAAACATGATAATTATAACATAATAACTCGGTATGTATATATAAACACGTAATTAGGTCAGCTGGCAGCCAATCAATATAAACACGTTACCTATAACCAAGATTTCGAAAGAACCATAAACTTGATTAATTGATCATTTAAAACATGATATCTATAAAAAATCGCCTACTTGGTTATCTAGAAATCGCAAACATATAATTCAATCTAGAGGAATATTTAATCAATCAATAGGGAAAAATCATTAAACTCGCATACCCCCATCAACATAATTACAACCAAATCAATCAACAAACACCAGGGTAGTGGAACCACGAAAGAGACATCTAGACCGAAATAACAAACTCTTCACTACAATGCAAAATACAATGCGTAAATCAACATAACAATACATCCAAAAACTGTACCAATATCACTTAGAAGAGGAACATACATTTTTGCACCCATAGGCAGCCATGACCTCAAACAGAACAATTGTTCCAATAAGATTGTTGTCATAATAGAGCAACGGTTTATGTACACTTTCACCAACTGCTTTCAGTCCAGCAAAGTGGATGACTGCATCAAACCTGAAGCCATGGAATAGAACCAGAAACATAAAACGACCAACCAACAAAAACAATAATTTCCTGATCAAGTAAAACCAGTAACATGCACAATCATGGAAAAATAGCAGACACTATTCACAAAGCAGCAATTTGAAACATATAACCATGAAAGCAAAAAGGTCTATAACAGCAACAGAACCATACTTTGTTTGGGCAAAAAGTTTCTCAAGTGCTGGTTTGTCCCTGAGGTCCACCTGTAAAAAATCAAAATCAAAACCATCATATCACACAACAAAATTTTTTTAAAATAAACATTCAAATTCTTTGACCACAAAACAAAATTCCCAGAACCAATTTTCTCTAAATAAAAAACCCCAGATACCAAAATCAAAACTTGACAACAAGAACCTTGTAAAAAGAGAGGTTGGAGGCAAAAGAGCCGGCCAGTTCTTTGACTTTAGAGATGGCGATTTCAGAGGAGTTGTCGAGATTGTCAACCACCACCGCCTTGTAACCCCCCATCAGCAGTTGCAGCACCGTGTGGCTTCCAATGTAACCGGCGCCGCCTGTCACCAGAACGTTCTTCGACATGTCGTTCGAAGGAAAAAACCGAAACTTTGATTTAAAAAATGAAAAAAAAAAAAAAAACTACACACAGAGAAAAAGAGAGAGTTTTGCAAACAAAGAAAAAAACGCTTTTTTTCTTTCAGAAAAAATAGAATTCAAAATGCTTGAAGCTTTGAGTTGTGTTGAAGTTGAATTGGAGTGAAAAAGCAAATCAATGAAAGCAATAAATGGACGCAAAACTGATGACAAAGAGGGAAATTATTTATAGATGTTAAAATAGAAATACATTAACTTTTGGAAAAGATTTTGAGGACACGTGGCGGGGTTCTGTTCGTTCTGGCTCCTAGTATTGACTGTAACAGAGGAAGAGTTTATATGGGGTAAGAGTTCCAGATTCGGTTGTGATTTTGTCATATTATATTCGGTTGTGGCGAAATGACGTGAATGCCCTTGCTTTGCTGGTTATTCTCTTACTTTACTCTGTCCAGTTTGGATTTTTGACCACTATTCTAACCGATTGAAATGTTCAAAATGACGTGAATGCCCTTGCTTTGCTGGTTATTCTCATACTTACATCTGTCCAGTTTGGAGCTTTGTCCACTATTGTAACTGATTGAAGGGTGATTTGGTCATTAAAGTCGGTTAGTTTTGGATTAGAATGTTCGGGGTAATGACCCGTTTTTGTCAGATCCAACTATTGAGGAGATAAATTTTGATTTTGATTGACATAATAATGAAAATGATTTATTATCACAAATTAATTCACGTGAAATTCGCCTAAAGTTTATGATTAATAAAAGGGAAAATGATTTATTATCACAAATTAATTCTATTTTTTTAAAATAAAATAATTCTATTGCTGCTAAATTATTTTATTTCTTGTGGTTGTTAACAAATTTCTTTCAAAATTACAGTATTTATAATATTCACCCCAATTTAAATAATTATTCTTATGAAAATAATTGCAGTCTTTTCGAAGTGACGAGTTGGAGTTTGATGACCAAATTGCTTGTTCTTTTCTATAAATTAGGATCTAACAAAAATTCGAAAGTTATTACAAATAATAATGATTATAAATATATTATGCAGATTTGATAAAACATTCACTTTGTGGATTAAATGGCTAACAAACAAAAGAATGATAGAGAATCATTATCACTATAGACATTTATTAAATTAGATTGGATAAATTAATTTGCATTGAAGTCTCCAAAATACACATGTTATGTGCATGAATGTTCAACAAAATTCCATTGCAAAAGGCTTCACAAACAATCAAAAAGTAGACATGTCTGGTTTTTTCACTCGCAAAGTTTGTTTTTTTAAGATGGAAAGTTGAAAACTGAAGATGATAATAATAATTACAGTCACACAACTCTCGTAAACAAATTTTATTGGTTGAATGTAGATCTATATTTTTCAAAAAAGATTTTCTTTACGTGCTGAAACCAATAAGATTTGCCAACTATTATACCAAACATTCAATAAGATTTTGCCTGTAATTAGGCCAAAATTGATGAAGATTAGTGAATTTTTTTCCATTATTATCCTCACATGCCATTTGTGATTTGTGGAACTGTAGAACACGGAAGCGGAACAAGTCATGAGGTGTATGTGAATGTGAATGCTCCAGAGTATGCTCCATTAGACTTTAAAGGTGATTGAAAAAAAAACACGTCATGAGATAGTTCAACGGTATTCAATCCACAATTGACTTGGGCGGCTACTTGGCTTCGTCGAAGCAACCTGTGAGGCGATAAAAAGATATTCTAAAGTACCAAAGTTGGCTTTTTTGTGTACAAAGCATTTGCAAGCCAATCACCTTCTCACAAATGGAATTTAACAATTTGTATGATGTGGGTTGCGCGTTGGTTTTGTCACATACGCTCAAACATTTTCAAGGGCAGGGATGTTAGACTAGGTGGGTTAGATACCACCCTTACATTATTTATCGACACATCACCCAAAATATCGAAGGAAGAAGGATAGATTTTTTGTCATACTACCAAGTTCGGACCCCATCTCACCCACCGACCTCACCACCCAAAGAAAATATTAACAGAAAACGGAAATTTTTAAGACGAATTAATATATCTATCCAATAAAGCGTGCAATGTGTGCCTCTGTATTCCAAGTCTACATATATCAAGTATTATTATAATGGATAAGCCTTTCTAAAACGATGTGCCGTTAGTAGAATAATGTCTATCATGAGCAGTTGCTCTTATCTCAAGGCACATTGACAGTAACTCTTCAATGCACATCAAGAATGTTATCCTTTTCCTTGACCAATTCTAACTTGGAGTGGCAACAAATACTTAATTAGTGCCACTGATAATGGGATGGCCAAACAATAGATGCTAGCTCTGTGGGGAAAACTCATATTCCAACCTACTTTTGCGCCTAAGATTCTAGCAAAATAACCAACACAACTGCAAGTCATCCATGATAAAAATATGGACCAAATCTAGAAGATTGAAAAGGGCAACAGAAGATATTCAAAGCAAATAGTGTATATTCATCGTTTTTCCTCTAGAATAAAGACTTTTCAATTGGATGAAGGGTAAAACATTAAATAACGCTCCTCTATTTATGTGCAACACTTAAAAATGGATCTTAAATGTGAAAAAAAAAAATTGAAAAAGATGAGTGATTACCCCACCATTTAGGAGGAAATATTGTATGCATCAGAACGTATATATCTTTTTCATTAAATTCATATTATATGATAATGAAATTTATTTGATCGATTATTTATACATCATGACACGAATTTAATAGAAAAGATTATACACCCCAATGCACACATGACTTTCTCTCTATTTAGACTAATTTTGTCTTTATCACAACCTTAGAAAGATGCCATAAATTTTACAATTTCACATTTTCAATTAGTAACATCAATGTACATAAAATTGCTTATGTAGATTTAAACTCAGCTACTCACAATCAGGTTGCTGAGATGGAGTTTTATATGCAACAAAACCAATCTCCTAACTTTTTTCCCACCGTCCTTCGTACATAATTCATTGCATAAATTAAGAACTTCTTGCATTATTAGTTAAGCATAGTTTTGTCCATGATCATTTGATGATGTCAGAGGACTTGGTGATTGTTTTTCGAGTGATCCATCAAAAAGATCTCTTTGCCAGAAACATGTGATGTGTCAAAAGTTCATTCAGTCAAAAGTTACGAAGATGTCTAAACCTGTTCTGGGGGCATATCTGGAGAATTAATAAGTCTTTCTGCCTCATCATTCGCTTCAGCTTGCAGTTTCCATTTCTGTATCAAGAGAAAAATGAGACTGAAGCAAAACTAACTGATGAAGGGATACTAATTTACAACATTACCAATATCAGATCAGAAATTGCAGGAAAAACAAAATCTAAATATCGGGTAAGTGTTGTATTCTTTATGCTTGTGTGTGTCTACTTGGAGTCAAACTTCAATCTCGTACAGGAACTGATTACGAGCTTGCTAGCAAACTACTTAGCAGATTTCTGGTTCCTCATCTTAGAGAAACTCTAGATTATTTTTTATAATTATTACATAAATATCCTTGTAAGTTTTGGTTAAAAAGTTTCCATAAGGGATTTCACAAGTGCATGAATCTATGTCACAAGAAAAGAATATGTTTCCAAGTGAAGAAAGCATGCCTCTTCAAGATTTTCAAGTTCCATGATTTGCTGTATCTGTTCTGCTACGGTTTCCTGTGATAAGAATCACTTTGTTAAATAATTTCACTTGTGCAGATCATGGCAGAGAAGAGGTTTTATGAATAAATTGCACCCACCGTATTGCTTACTTCTTCAGCAGCAAGAACATCAGAGTCCATTTCTACCTCAATTTCAATCATTGAAGATATCTGACAAACAGAAGGTATTTACTATGTGCAGCATGCATTCGCATTAAGAGGAAACTGAAAACGTGTGCAAGGTGTTGGTAAGTAAAGGTATTGAAACTTATGCTAATTAACATACTCTTGCATAGCTGTCAATCAATTCAATCCGTCCCTTGAGGGAATTTTCTAAGCCTTCCTGCACCCTTTTGAGTCTACTTCTCCGAGCACTGGAAAAGTGAAAATTATAGTTCCATACAAATATACTTCAACTTGAGGACCTTGAATGCTATTTTTATCATATTTATAGTCAATTACATGGAAAATCATATTACAATTATTATGAATTACAAAAGGAGTAATAATGTTGAAAGGTTTACCGATAAGAAGGTTCCCCTACAGCATAAATTTTGTTCTCAAGTTGGCACATCCGAGCCAACATCCAAACCTACACGTGAAACAAACCAACTTTTCATGTAACATCACAACACTCACGTGTACAAATGAAAGGATGAAAAAAAGTGAACTGTGATTCTTATTACTTGTGGATGGCAATTACCAACTTTCAGAGTATACAGAAGTTAAAGAATCAATTCGTAATAAAATAGATGATTTTTTGACCTCATTATTCTACTTAGTTGAACCCCCATTACTCCTCATTACATATATATTCACAACCAATGATAGCATATAATAACTGTTCTCCGCTCATGCTTTTGTCAATGCATTTGGTGAGCCTCTAATCACTTTTTTTTTTTTTAATATATACATGTTCAATTGGTTAGCTTAATCGGATTAGACATCTCTTGATCCGGTTTACATCCTTCATTTTGTTATCTCCATCATAAGAAACTTTTATAATAATAATTCACAGTTATAATTATATTACAAAGGTTCCATTTTAGGCTATTAAACACTTTACATTCTTCAGATTTCAGGTTCCAACACAACATCACACAGAAGCTAGAGAAAACTATTAAGCGCATTGACAAAGTCCCAAGTAGTCAACTTGGAAAAAAGGTGTATACCAAACTGCAACTGGCAAGAGAGTGTACCTCTTTTTCAGCAACTTCTTTTAGGTCCTTGATACGAGACTGAAGCACATCATACTGAGATAAAAGCTGCTGCTTGATAGCGATTGCTTCAACTGACCTTTGAGGAAGCTGACACCACGAATAAATAAAAAAATCAAGAACTAGACCAGTTTTGTTCTCTTCATCGAGAATTTTTAAGTACCATTATATATCTTTTTATATAAATAAAATCATACCTAATTCAAATAGCAAACTAAGAAACAAGTACTTCATGTACTTGAAATCTAAGTATACCAATATTTCAAATGCAGAAATGCTAGCTTACTTGATTCAATTGGGGAAAAACCACAGTGTTAAATGTTGCTCCAACGGCAAGAGATGCAACAGCAGCAACTGAAAGGAATTGAGGCAAGCTAGGATCTACTATTCCCGAGACAGCATCTCCAGTGGCCAGAACAGCCAGAAGAGGAATGAGGCTCAAAGGGTTAAGCAAGGGTGAGTTTCCATCTTTAGTTGGAGCTCTTAATAATAATGATTCACGGCCATCTTTGTGGTTGGTCAGACACATAGGTTCTCCATGGTAGAAGTTGGGGGCCTTTGGACTAAATTTGAAGGGGCCCACCTCTCTATAGATGGTCGATGGAGCTGCAGAAGCAACAGTGACCCTTTCTCCTTCCTTTGCTGGGAGATCAACTGTTTCAGTGGCAAACTTGTGTGTACGTGCCATACCAGAAGGAGTCTGAACCTGGAAAGCAGAGAAGTAAAGAATTGATTATAGGAGATTTAGAGGGAGGCAACCACTCAACTAAGCCTGGTAGCTAAGAATATGATCAATCAGTATTACCCTGTCACTTTTGGATGATCATATTGTGAAAGCAAGATCAAAACCAGACATCTTTACAATAGATGGAAATTACAATTAGACATTCAGATTTCAGAACCAATAAATTTATACCACAATAGAGTGAACGGCAGCAGGAATGCTTTGCTTCATTATTTGCAGAAACCTTAGCCCCCTTTTCCATGCAGGAATATCCATGCTGCGTTCGGCAGGAGGAGTTCCTTAGAAAAAGTGAATATCCCAGCATCAACACCATACATGAATATATTGTGTCATCGACTTAAAAAACACATAATTTGTTATTATAAACACAGTCAATGTGCGCTAGGCAACCAATTTGAAACTACCAAGGTTAAATAAGCACAAAGCAGCAATCCATTAAAAGCCAACTAAAAAGCTATGTGTTAAATAGGAGACTCAACAGAATAATCAACCATATGAAACCAACCAACCTGATCTCTTCCGAGTCAATAGTAGCTATGTCACCAGAGACAAGCTCATACTTGTAGCGGCATTTAGCACAAGACACAATCTGCAACACCATCATTGTTGCATCCACATCAATAACTAACACCACGTAACCAAGCAGAAAATGCTCACAAATTCTAGTGCCCTTTTCATTGAAAATTGTCCACATATCCCCAAAGAACACCAAAAACAGGCAACATCATTATCAAATACGAAAGCTTACATGTCGGGTAATGTCTGTATACCTGAACACCATGTTGAGGTTGAGCAACTGCCACAGCTATCAAACAAGTTGGACATCTCACAACTTTCCCAAATGGAACCTGTAAATATTTGCAATCACTGTTCAATTCACACATTACTCTCAAGATTTAAAAAAAAAAAAAAGACTCGATACCTCTTCACCAGGAGAAACTCCAACTCTACAAATATCATCAATCAATCTAAGAGCATCCGAGACCTTCAACGAAGCTGCTAGACCTTCAACTAATGATGTGTATACACTCACATCCGGTCTCGACCATCTCCATCTCTCAACAAAACCACCATTTTCACTGCCACCTGTCCATTTCTCACGTACGTTGTCGTCAATATTGCTATCAACTACTAAAACAAACTGAAATTCCATATATATATATATATATATATATATATATATAATGAGACGTAAATTGAAAATGCACCTTGATCGAAGCTGGAGCGCATTGCGTAGAAAACCGACAAAGCGAGGTCGGTGTTGCCGCGGCCAACGGCGGAGTTTATGATCAGACGACAGTCGTTTACGCTCACAACGCCGCCGGCGGCAGCGGTTCTCTTCGTCGTCTCGGAGTCGGAGATAATCTCCAGCGCTTCACTGGCGTCCTTAGCGACCGAGATTCTGGTCAGTAAGTCGTCGTCCAAAATCTCAGAGAGAGAGTCCTCGACGACGCCGTTTTCGCTCTCACTCAACGAAGCTCTCGTCGTTGTAGTAGTCGTAGCGGGAGTTCTCGTCAACGTCGTCGCAGCTGGTTTTGGAAGAGATAGCAGAGCTGCACTGTTGCTGGTATTGTTAGTTGTCGGAGACGTTTCGTGGAGTTTGGAGAAACGTGGAGCCGCGAAACCGGAGAGAAACGGAGAGCTCAAGTGTAAGTTTAGAGTCATCTCTCCTCTCTTACAATTTTTTTTTTTTTTTTTTTGAAATTTTCTACAAGCCAATTAGACAAACAGAGCTTAGCGATAAAAGATGAGGAACGTGAGGTTCTTGGCGCGACAGGAAGGAGAATTTTGAACCGTTAATAACAAAGCGGAGCCGGATTTTAGCTGTCTCTGATTATGACACGTGTGATTTCTCCAGTAGCCGTTGGTTCATTTAATAATACGGATTTTTGTTTTTTTTTTTTATTTTTAATAATACCTATTTGTGTTCATGTGCCTTAGATTATATATTAATATGAATAGATAACCAAATAACTTTATGGTATGTTCTCACCCTCAAGCCAATAAAAAAAAAAAAAATTATGTTATGTTCTAATCAAAATTACAAAATTATAGTCAAGGATTATTATAATATATTCATATTTGAATAATCATTTTTAATATTGAAAAATGATGTCAATATTGCAACCCATAATAACCTCACATGTTATTAAATATAAATTGCCATTATCTCCACTACAAAGACTAATTCTAACTCCATAGCCCTCCAAATTGAAACCAACAACGAGTCTCTAATCTAGTGATTAAGTTGACCGAGTATCGATTGTAATTTGTACAAGAAATAGATATATCAGCAGAAGAAAAGCCAGAGTATCAAAAGCTCTCCAGTTGAAGCACGTGATGCCTTTGTATAAAACTATTGATCTGGAAGATGCATGCAATCTGTTCAAAAGAATCATTAATTTGGACTGCTGCGTCGAAGAGACATCATCATGAAACCTTTCTGGATAGGTTCTTAAGCCGCATCCCATACATAGACATATAACAGTTCCTGTCGATGGATCCTCTTTAATGTCAAATCTTCCACCCAGAAAGTCTCTTATGCTTCTGAGTGTTTCAATAGCGTACGGCAACAACTTCCCGAGACGTACCTTAGAAACATCCGGTTCCCTTAAGGCACAGAGTAGAAAGAGCAGACCCTACAGAAAAATACATAATAGTAGTTATCAGGTCTCATGCATTTTATCATGATCGAATATAGTAGTTATCATAATCGAATATAGGTCACAGAAAAGTCTCTTTATATTTGTGTTGAAGAAACAGATGCAGACTATAATCTCGAAACAATATAGTGAAAGGGAGAACCATAACTTCGGACACAAACCTGGTGTGTCAAATCCACGACACCTCATTGCTCAATCTGTTCTAGAAGAAATGATGCAATTTGCTCACCAACATCTTCTGGTGGAGTTAGCTCTTTCTTCTCCTCATCTTTGATTTCAACAACTTCTCCTAGTGCATAAGAAACTGTGGTATCAGCTGAGATATAGCAACCAGAAGTAGTTTCTGCAACCAGTGATATCCCATAACCAGGAGACCTGCCATGAAATAGCTTTTCTTTATTAGATGAACTGTGCCTAGTTAGCATATAACAACACAATACAATCAAATACAATTCGAATAATAGTTTGTCATTTTTATCATCAATATAAACTATTTACATATCTATGGCGAATGGGAATACCTACTTTCCAGCTTGAGGCCCAGATTTATGATCAGTGAAGATGTGAACATCAGGAAGCAAGCAATTGAAGATTCCACGAACGGCACGGATCATAGCATTTTCAAACTGAGCAGACACTCTTGAGGAGAAGGTAACTCCTCTAATCCTTTTAACCATCCCTTCATTGAGCCAGGCCACTGCCTGTAGAGCACAACTCGAAAGAAAACAATAAAACATGAAAACTGCCATAAGATCTTTTCAACTCTGTCTTTTACTATTTCTTCTTCTAATCATCTTCGCCTAGTCAGCTTTATGTTCCTTTTCTTCATTTGCCTCTTATTTTCTTATATCTATTGGTTTTTCTTTTGTACATGTATTGAGGTTACTAATTTCATTTACTAAAGTTAAACTAACATGAGATTCAAAAACTCACCGATAACTTTTCAACAGTGGGAACTGTCAAAATAACTTCTCCACCACCAAGGGGTGGAGCTCCATGGCTCTCTATCTTCAACTCCAGTCCTTCAGACGGCACCCCAAAACGCTTCAACATGGGGAAAATAGTAGAACAGAGAGTGTCGACACATGGGTCCTTAAAATCAGTTGTAATTCCTGAAACCAAAAACAAATTGAACTACTTGAAACACAGACCAAGTCATTACTGATTAAGTTTTGCAAAAATTAAAAGCAGCTGCCTCTAATATTACACAAGCATAGTTCATATCAAGGTATTCTACGTCATACAACAAATAGACATTCATGTCGGTTGCAACAGCAGTTCATTAACAAATAAAAGAAACACAAAAGAATTTCCAGTGTTTGCAAATGTCTGTTCTGTTACCATCACTCACTCCTACCGATCAACTTGTAAATTTCTACTTCCAAATATTTTTTCAATTAAATGTAAACCATTCAAAAAGTAAGCTACTTGTGTTCAAAACATATTTCTCAAATCTATAATATAAAACCAATACCTTTGACCCTTATTGAAAGAGTTTCTTAGAAAACAATGCCAACAAAATTAATGGCTATTAGCTTATCAAAAGAAAACTATAATGCAACGTAACGCATCAACAAAATGATTGAATGATTTTCCCAAATCCGAAATGTAATGTAACACATCAATGGTGTATTAAAATTACTTTTTCAATGTAATATAACACATCTTTCCATCAAAACATATCCATAACATAAATGAGCTACTTGTATTTTATATCATATCTCTCAAATCTATAATCCGCCAAAACAATACCTTTAAGCCTTATCGAAAGAGGTTTCTTAGTGAACAATGACAGCAGAATCAACAGCTCCAAGAGATAGCCAATGGACCGACTAATACCACAGTCATGGACTAGATTTTCCCTCAAATCACTGTCCCTGGCTTGTACTTCAATTTTGTCCCTGCACAATATCAAAACAACAACACTAATGTCACCAAAACGATTATAAATTGATATAATTTTAATTACACGAATTCACTAGCGACAGACAAACCGGTTTCGTTGATTTCGATGAGGCAGTCATCGGAGACTCTCTCGACGAGGCGGAGGAGTGAGACCTCGTGGAGGCGGAGGCCAGGCCACGTGTCATTGGCGCGAATGTCCTCCATGAGAATAGGAGTGGAAGTGAGCGTAGACAGTACCAGTCCCTGCCTCAGACTCTGGCTTCCCTTTAGATTCTTGTTGTCTTCTCCATTTTTGAGAGAGACTGCTCTTTTACGGCACCGTTTTGGTTATATGGCAGCTTTTTGGAACCCTAAGCCTAAACGCTCATTTTTGAGACAGAGAGAGGAGACTGATGTGGCGGCGCTTTGTCGTCCATTTGAATTCACGTCCTTATATCGCGCCAGTACTGTGTCGAAAATAAAATAATGGGAATTACAGTGTGGTCACGGTCAGTATTGCATAATTATAAACATGATACGAGTTCATGGCTTATTGCACATAAATGTCCTTAACCGGGTTTGATCAACGCTGAAATAATGATGGGCTTAAGACCGTCAGGCCTTATATGGTACATTATCTTAGATTGGACTTCATTGAATTGTATTGGATTAATCATAAGTTCATAACATCTATAGCTATGCAATTAAATTAAATTTAACTGATAGGACCTCCATTATGGTAAATCAATTTAAGCTAAAATTTATGGTTTAGAAGGTCCTTTTTTAACCTTGATATGGCTTGCTGAAGTCATTTTATTAGAAGGGCTACTTGTGCAGCATCTATAAGCTGCAACAGTACAGAAAATCTATCAAGAAAGCATCCGAAGTGAAGCAAAGATGTAGCACAACTAGCTCTTCATGCATGACCTTAATCCAATCCTTTGCTCCTTTGCCTCGTAAAGTTTTGCCTTTACTTGCCCTTATGGTAGAAAATTTGCACTTAAAAAATATTTAAAATCTCGGATTCAAACCTTAATATGTTACTTACATACAAGGTAAATAAATCAAAACCCTATGGGAACAAATAACGTGATATTAGATTGAGGTCCTAACAACAAATAATAATAATAATAATAATAAATTATATTCAGATAATTGAATATAATTTTAAATAATTGATTAAACAGTTGACATTGTTACATTACCCTCCGTGAATTTTATTTTCTTTTAAGTTTTAGTGTCCGTTCTTTATGTTTGAATTTAAAAATTTATCAGTTTTTTATGACTATTAATTGAATTCAAGTTAATTCAAATAGATGTTAAACTAATTGTCAAATTAAAAAAAATAAATAAATAATCTAATTGTGAAAATAGAGCGCACACAACAACAACAACAACAATTGGATCCATACTTGATCAATTTTATTTCCAAACAATTTTCAATTAAATTCTTGATTGTCAGTTTGTCACCCGGTCCCATCATCATAAAATTGTACTTGAAAAAGCAATTTAATTTCATTTATTATCTTCTTCTTTTCTTTTTTTTGAAACTTTCCTTGATTTCATGTTTCCTAACTTCCACAGCAACCACAAAAATTTTAGAATTTTTAAATAATAATCGAACAAACAACGTTATAAATATAAAGGGAAATTAATATACTCATGCTCATATGTTCTTTATTAATCAAACTAAATCGATATGTACGTTCAAAAGATCATATGATATATAACTTGAAACTACATGACAAAAACCAGCATCTTAACAACTATCTTTTGGTTCAAAGAGAATTTACTACTTGATGAGATTTTACAACTTTAACATAGATCAGCTAGGATACCATATATTCCTGCTTGGATCCGAAGTTTAATCAAATAGAAAGGGACGACTTTTGGACATCCAGATGTGTCCGCTTATTTTTATCATGGAGGTGGCACAGACCTATAAAGAAATGAATGTAACGTTGTTGCAGAAGAGATCTAAAGCAAGGATAATGCTGCCTTTCACTATCTTCTACCATCTTAATGGCCAGATAAAATATAACTCATACCACGAAATTTTTAAAAAAAAAAAATGTAGGGACGTATCTGCAAGATTCACAGTTCTCGCCTGAATGTACAGAGTGATCTTACTTTACAGTGATCAAAATTATTAATTTTCAGGTGTCTCCTTCCCTTCAATCTCCATCTTGTCCCTGACAAGTTATGGCATTCAGCTGTTGTTGCAGCTGTCAAATAATAGTCAAATCTTAAATTCGAGGATAAATGATTCTGATTATTAATTTTAACATGGAGAAAAACATAATCGATATGGTAACAAATGCGAGTTCTCAACTTTACCAGAATTGTAGGTGGCCACCAGACAGCACAACAATAATTAAAAAATAACTAGTGGAAATTACAGAAAATCAAGGAAGTGGTCGTTAAAAAAAAGGCAACTCACTTGTACGTATTTTGACTTTTCAGCAGTGAGTTCATCATTCAAATTGATCATCCTGCAATTTCAACCTTCAGATAAACTTCCATATATGAAAAGAAAACACTCATTGCGAGTTACTATAGGTAAGAGACAAACCTAGACTGTAGCTCACAAATCTTGAGAATCAGTAAACGTTCTCTCTCAGAGGCCACAGTTTCAACCTGCCAAATGTGCAGGTCAGAGAGGAGGAAGTTACCTATACTACTTATCCATGAGAGGCGGAGAAGCTATAACCAGAAAAATGCAACAACAGCAAAGTTCTAAAATCCAAAATAAACAAAGGAGGTAGCTCAACATGGGTATTACACATGATACACATCTTACAGGGAGAAATACACAGAATTGTATAACTTGGGAAAATAAGAGAATTCTTACACTTCCATTGTTCTCCGGGCAACGAGGCAGGGGGGGCAACTTTCCGTTTTGAGAAGCTGAAACAAGAAATGAGAAATGTTCAACACCATAATTTGAAGTACATAATCATATCAAGTATCATAAGAAACAACCAGTCCACTCACCATCTACAGCCTCAGCTGGTTGCAAGCTATTCAATAAACTGACAATAAGATCCTGGCATTGAAAAAATATCAATCAGAATATATATCAAATTTTTTTTCAGTTGAACAGAACTCACATAAAATCAAGGTCACCAACAATGTCCTGACTGTTCAGTTGTTTTCACCTGTTGGAGTGATGTCTGTTGAAAGAGATTCTGAAGATGAGGCATAAGGAGTGATGTGGGCATATTACCGTTGCTCATTTCTGTTGGGGACTGATTAGGTGGCTGAAAACAGGAAAAAAAAAATGGAATTTAATTATAGGTTAAACAAGTTATCTAGTAATGGAAGTTCCATTACTGTGACTTAATCCAAGCATTCTGCAACCTAACATCTACAAAAGCAATCATATGAAGAAAAACAGGGAGCAAAACCCAGTGCACAGACCAATGGTTTGGATTCAAATATCCAATCACCAACACTTGCAGATTTCCTCAGAGGTGACCCCTAAAACACAAAGGAAAAGCATCAAGAAAGAAGAAGACAATTGATATGGTTGCTTGAAAAATTTATTAAGCAAAGATTAGGACACCCACCTGTGATCGACGGGGAACGGAACTTAATGGAATATCCTAAGGCACACCATTTAGTTAGTGATGGTCACATATTTAAAAAATCATTACATCAGACTAGACCATTACCTTTGCAAGATCTAAATTTTCTGACGTTACTGAGAAACGCCCTTTAATTTGCACAAGATTAGCCTTCGACTTGTCATCCATAGAATCTCTGTAACCTATAAGAGGAATAATATTCAAAGAGTTCTCATACAAGTACATAAAAACAACATAAAAATGATGATAATTAATACATCAATGCAAACAACGTATGTAATGAAGATGATAATCATCTCACCTCCTGAAGATTTTATGGGAGCTGATAAACTGTTTGCCGAAGCTCGATTCGGAAGCATCAAAGGACCACTAAAGCTCGGTGCTCTTCGAATGTCACTTTTAGCTTTGTCAATTGGTTGATTATCAGTCTCAAACCTGATAAGTCAAAAAACACGAACTAGATCATTTTATGTGTAAGAGCAGATAAAGTAAGAAGGGACTGCCCATGATTTCTCTCATAAATTGAACAACAGAAAACAAACTTCCAATTTAACGTTTGAAGAGATTAAAAAAACATAGTAAATACACCATATAGTTATTGTTTCATGTCCGTGGGAGATAAAGAATTTATAAAAAGTTCTCTTGCTAAAGGAGGAGGTAAGGATGAGATTGTGCCACATGTTCCTAATATCTTCAAAAACAACGTGGTTGAATTCAGTTTCTAAAAACCTCTTCCTTTTTTCCTTCATTTAGATCTTAACAGTCAGTATTCAGCTTATTAAGTTCAAATAAGTTCTACTAATGAAGGAATCCAATCACAAATGTAGAGCATAGAAAAATTTTTTATTTTTCAGTCTTCTCCATATTCTCTACTACCAAGGCAACAGAAATAGCGGGTCTCATTTTAATATGTTAATAACAATCACTTCACTTTCTTTGGTTTCAGAATGGAAATAAAAAATAAAAAAATAAAAAAGAGGAAACAACTTAATGAGAAATATGTATATTACATAATTGTAAGCAGCCACAAACCATGGATATAATTGCAGCAGGAAAAACTTAACAAGAAATATGATGAACCTGTCTGAGCTACGCCCCCTTTCTGATGCTGAATGACCAAGTACAACACCAGGCATGAGAGGCCCACTCTGAGTTTGGCGAGTTTTCACTGTTTTAACCTTGGCTGGCATCAAGTCCTTTTCTGAAGTTGAAGCCTTTGTCTCAGTGCTTGATCCACTTTTCTTCAGAACAACTTTTTCTTGGATTCCAGATTCTAGTGAATCAACTTCCAGAATCTTCCCCTTTCTGTTCAAGTACTCAGATTGCTGTGGTTGATCACTTTTTCCTTTACATTCAGACCGATATAACTCTACATTAGCATTTGATTTCCCAAAAGTTGACTTAGAATCTGCTGCAGCCTGTAAACAATAAACAAGAAATGTATTAGCTTTATCTACTTGAAAATCAAAATTTTCAAGCATAACATAGACAAAACAAAGCCTCAAGAATTATAAGCAAATGACAGAGCATCAGAAATCTAGCATAAATATTTTACAACCTTATCAGCAACAAATTCTTTTGTGCTATCATCATCTTCCTTGGTCTCTGGCATATCATCGTCATCTCGCACCTAAAAGTTGGTGAAAAAAATTACAATTAGTTAACCATTTCTCAAAATATAACCACTAATTACAAAATATCTTGCAACCAGTTAAATATTAAAATTTAACTCACGAGTGATGCTTGAGCTTTCAAATCGTCAATATCAAAGTTCCAAGCACTAACTCCTCTCTGATACTCACTCTGATGATAAGAAAGAAAAAACTCAGATGTAAGTAGAACAACAAAGCTACATCAACAATCCATATAGCTTACATAATAGCAACTTGTAATCCAGTAAGATCAAGTAGAGAGCACAAAGTAGGTACAAAATGCCATCAGAGTAAAAACAAAAGTCACAATCCAGTCTACAATCTCAAACCATAATTTAACTAGGAATCAAGAGAACAAACAAAACTATAAATAACTACATTTAGTAGTTTATTTGGGGCTTTAACGCTTGACAATGAAAAGCGTAAAAAAATTTACAAGAGAGACTTAAGCCAAAACAAAGAAAAAAGAATTTGCCAAAGAGATACCTAAAAGTTATAAGCAGCCATAACAAAAACAAAAAAATATACATCCATCAATCAAGAGCAAAGTCAATTTAAACTAAAATTTATAGCTTAACAGGTTGTTTCTAACCTGTGATATAGCCTCTTGTTCTGCTGAAGGCATTTTCTTAAGAGCTAATTGCGCAGCATCTTTAAGCTGCAATATTACAGAAAATCCTTCAAGAAAACATCCAAAGCGAAAGCCAAAAAAAAAAAAAAACTGCAACATAATTGCAACTCGAGTATGATTGTTAACCTGAAGTTGTTTCACACGACTCCAAAGTGGTGGTAAGTCAGCAAACAATTTTTTCACAGAAAGTTCGGGAGGTTTTGCATGCTTGAAAAATGAGTGTTTTAGTAACTTCTCAGCAGTCGGCCTCTTGGTTTGATCTTTCACCAAGCACATAGCAACCATTTCTTTAAAGGACTGATCACAACTGGAAATCCTCTAATAAGCATATTACTCTAATAAAAACCATATAGCCAACCAACCGATTACCCTTTGATCACCTTACCAAATTACGGCATGAACTTATTTCAATGCACCTAACTACAACTTGCATGCAAAATGTGAATATCAAGTTTGTTAATAATCTAGCCAGAAAGAAACCAGTACCTTAGAGAACTTTTTATCACGATCATAATCAAGTCCAGGAGGAGCATTTTGTATGGTCATCAGAAGAACCTGTTACCAGAAAAAATAAATAAATAAATAAATGAGACATATGTCAGAGATTCCAATGAAGCACTTCAAATAGAGGCCTATCCAGGCCTTTTGATGATTCTGTAAAAATATGCTATCATTTCCAAGAAAAAAAAAATCACATTCAATTTATCCTTTTATGGCAGTGCATGAACATTATTTTTAATTTTTTAATGGTTGTTAAGAATGGCCCTGTTCAGTTAAAAATTGTGAAGGAAAAATATGGGGTGGGGAGGAATTAGGCATAAATTGATGCCAACATATACCTTCATTGGTGGGTATTTGGAAAAAGGTGCGTGGCCATGAGCCAACTCCAGTGCCGTTATGCCAAATGACCATATATCGGCCCTGTACAAAACACGAGAAGAAAAGAACCAAAAAGCAACTCAATTTCAAGCCTACAGTTCACCATTTAATTCACAATACGATTCATTTGCTTAATAGATCATGTCATAAACTTCAAGTCTTACACTTAAGACTACGAAATTGGAGAAAAAACCATTACTATCAAACTACAGGTTTACGTATTGATATATAAAATTTAAAATTCAACTTATTATTATTTTCTTCTAAGGAAATAAAACATACTTGGAATTATATCCACTTCCTGGCTGCAACACCTCAGGTGCCATCCTGTGATGTAAAAGATAATACAGAAGTAGCAAGTGTTTAGCATAATGTCCTGCATTACTGATTACAAATAAGATAGCAATCTAAAAATGCGTTACCAGCATGGAGTCCCCACAAAAGTATTTCTTGCACGTTGTCTATCACCTGTATCAAACATGCAAGCTGAAACACCAAAATCAGCAAGCTTTACAACACCATTACTGTCAAGTAGTATATTTCCAGCCTGTAAAGCAATTAAAACAAAAAGAGCTTAAGAGCATGGCAAAAGTAATTCAATGAAAAGGTGTTCACAGGCCATCCAAAAAAATAATGCTGAACATCCATGCTTAGCAGACCTTAACATCCCGATGAATATGTCCTTGTCGATGAAGATAAACTAAAGCCTCAAGAGTTTCTTTCAAAATAGAACCAATTGCAGGCTCTTCAAATCCGTCTTGGTATGCTATCTTCATAAGATGTAAACATGAGCCCTCTGCCATGAATGGCATGACCACCCAAAGGTTACTATCAACGACAAACGAACAATATGCCCTTATTACATTTGGATGATCAATCAAACTCATAGTCTGAGCCTCCCGTCGAATGTCATCCTGCAAAAGAACACAATTCATTAAACATACAAGTTAAGAGAACCAAAAATGAAGGAGTTTGTTAATATTCTAAAACAAGAAAAATAGAAAACATCCTCCATTAAACTTATAGATAAAACTATGAACTCTCCACTCACGGCTTCCCTAAAATCCTCCCCTACAACATTACACCAGAAGGATGTATAACTTGAAGATTTTGTTTGCGGTCCCCTCTTGCTCATTGCACCCTGTTCTTGTTCTTTTCTCTCCCTAGGCCAGGATATGATCAAGAAGATCCACCATTATCACCCAAATTTCCAAACAAACTTCCAACAACTATTATAAAATTACACTGAGCAGAATAAGGCTGCTGAACTTAAAAGTGTCATTCTTGTGCTTCATCCCCGAAAAGTGCTACTTAATTCTCACCTGCTGTTCAACCAGAAATATACTAACCAATGTCCAATTCCTACTTGCTTTTAGATAAAACTGGTCACGTTCCCTAACTAAAGATCCACTCAATTTCCTTATACAGCTTTAAAAAACTTTGCAACAATCCACAACCATCTCTTAACACGACAAGCTCATAAACACTTCAATCTCCATTTTCAATTAGCAAGAAAACAACTTAAAACATGGCAGCCAAACAGCCCATAACATATTTACACACTTCAAAAAAAATTATAAAAATATATAAAAAATAAATAAAAAAAGTAACAACCACACTCAAAATCCACCAAAACAATTTTAGAAACTTAAAAATCCACCAAAAATAACCAAAAAAAAAAAACAAAACAATTCTCGTTCAAACAATTCCGGCACATAGAAAACCTCCATAACGGTAAAAAACAAGCATGCTCCAGTCTCAAACTATTCCACTTAGAGTCAATCAATCAAATTTAATTTAGCTCCAACAATTCACTTCAGGCAAGCAAGTAAAAAAAAAAAATCAATCAAACACAAATCCATGAAACTACACACTAGATTTCAAAAACAACGAGAAGTTCGAAACAAGAGAGCAGCACTGACCAGATTACTGTTACAGCGATCGAGATCCAAGCACTTGACAGCAACGACTTCGTTCAAAGGCAAATAGATCGCTCGATAGACCGTTGCGCTGGCACCGTAACCGACCTCCTCTAGAAGCTTGTAGTCACTGTGATTCGCCGAGTACGGCCGAGGATTCTGACTGTGACTGCTACCTCCCATCCTTCCCATGGCAATCGCTAACAAAGAGAACAACGAATTTACTAGAACACCACCGCCGGAGCCGCCGCAGCAAACAAGAACAGAGAAGTAGTTCGTCGATTTCAAATAAGAAGTTTCGATCCGTTGACAGCCTTCGAGAGATAGAGCGAGAGAGTTATATATAGAGACAGATGGATTGATATGCAGAGAGCGAGAGAGAGAATGCGACTGCGTTTTGATTTTTGACTTTTTTTCTTCCTTTTTGTGTTGTTTTTGGGGGATTGAACGGGGAGAGAAGACGAGACGAGGTAAAAGCTGACGTGGCGCGATAGATAGTGTCAGGTGATCGGGATCGTCACACGTGGATTCAAGTATCATCATCGGGGTAATGGGCCCCATCTATCACGTTCTTGCGGGAAAAAAAATGAAAAATTATTCATGAATATTGTAATTAAATGATGTGAATATTGATTCTAAAATTGAGATGATTGATAAGACAAATCGACAAATTTATAATAAATATATTAATTTTCTGTCTTCTTTTTCGTTTCGAAGCTTTAGAAAATTTGTCTAAATTTTAGTTTACATGCTGTAAGTCTGTAAGAAGAGACTATATTTTATCAAGATCAAATATTATCGTTATTTTCAAACAATTATAAATTGATTTGAAAATAATGTTAAAGAGATTATTATATATATTATTTGAAAATTTCTAGTCATAATTCTGTAAAAAAAAATCCTTCATATATATATATATCCATAAATATATATAAACTCAAATATCATGGATACTAATTACTTAATCTATATATCAAGCATGAATTTTATATATAAAGTAGAATTCAAACTGTATCACAGTCACGAATAGAGAGGTTCATAGTGTTCAAATTTGTGTTAAACTTTTTATTAAAAGATATCATTTATATTACTGCATCTTAAATTTAAAACATTAGCAGATGAATAAAGGGATTTGCAACCTTCAAATTTGTGTTAAACATCTTGTTAATATCATTTGTATTTGAACTTAATCAATACCAAATTAAATGAATAAGTTTCGACTGAAACTTGCGTTTGAAGGTTAACTGGATCTTCGAACACTCATTTCTCTCAATGTTTTTATTATTTTTTAATTTTTTGCTACGATTCAATTTACAAAATAAGTTAACACTTTTATCAAGGTGACCCAAATGTTATATTCGAAAATATCCTCAACTGTTTAAACCCAAATTTTTTTTTTTTTTATTCTTGTGATTATTTTAAAAGGAGTGGATTTGCTTTTGAAGACTATTTCTTTCTCTAACAAATTACTCAATCAGTTTTTATAATAAAATAAAACTTATCTTTCAAGTATCCCAATATATATAAAAGTATTCGTCATTTGTCACATACATTATTTTTTTAATGACAAGTATTTGTGGTATGTTTCATATTTATCATTGATCTACTTGAGAAACAGTTCTCCAACCAATGTTAGCATCCTCCACTTTCGAAGACTTGTATTCTCAGTTATACAGTTTAATATTGTTCCTATTATATTAAGGTGTTTTTTTTCATTTGATATTTCTCGCACCCATACACAGTACTATCAACCACTGACTTATGTTAGGGCTTATGGTGGTTGTTAAAATTTTTTTAATAATATTATTTGTTAGATATTTTACAAAGGTTTATATAAGGTGGCTGATTAACGATCAAATTCTAAGGTGGAAGTTTGACAATGGAATTAAATTTTCTTTGCAAATTTGGTAACATATTTCTTCATCATGCATTATTTTTTGTTGAAGATATGGCAGCGTTGCCAAATACTGTTGAAGATTTCGAATCGTATTTTTGGAATTTACAATTTCTTAATGTTTATTTCTATATTCGGATGATGATATATTTGGAATTGGATCAATATTTTATTAAATGTGTTGCCCATTTGAGACCAAAGCCAATTATAGGAGATATTCTTTTGGTTACTTTTTTTTTTTTTTAATGTTCTTTTGGTTACACTTTTTGGTATTTTCAAAATTATGAAAAATTAGACCAAAAAAGGCAATAGATTGAATGATTATTTTTTCCCTAAAACAAGACAATGATTGATATCTAACCTTCCATAAAAAAAGGTATCGATTCGGAAAATGTTTCAATGGTTATGGCACATCATCTATGACTATATCATCCATCAGGACCATCACACCCATCTACTAACTGTGTGTTATATATGTAAACTACCTTATGACAATCTTAAATTTAAAAGTATTATTGAGTTGACATACAAATAATTCACGATTGCTTCCTTCTAATGTATTCTTCTAACAAATGTTCAATTAAAAGTTTACTTAAAACTCAATTGGTCAATATATCATTTAGAGTAAAATTAGGCTAGACTTATGAAAATCAATCAAGGATAAGATTTGATAACAACAATTTCAACATAAGATTTACAAACTGTATTCGAGGTCTCTGCACATAGAAGTAAATATTGAAAGTTGGAACTGTATAAATAGTATTCAATCCGATCAAAATGTAAATAGTATTCAATCCGATCAAAACTCAATAAACATTTAACTCATTAGCACAAATTTACTCTTCTATCATAAATTTCTAGAGAAAAAAAAAAAGTCAAAAAATTCGTTTTCTTCTCAGGCTCTTAGCCGAAGCTTTAGAAACCAGGAACCCAACTCCCAAACACACGACCCAAATCCCCACATCAACGGCCCATCTCACACCTTCCAGTTCCATATCCAACTCCGCTAAATCCTCACCGTCCGATCCACTCTCCACCTCTCCACACGCATAACAGCAGCCGTCCGATATATCGGACTCGTCCTCCGCCACCTCTCTGGCCTCCGGGATCTCCTCCAATCGACAATTTCTATTCCTCTTTTTCTTCACCACCATATCCAGCCTAGCAACTATCGCTACGTGTCCCTCACACCCAACACACATGTCAGCTCTCGCCACGTCACCACCCGCCATATTTTCCACCTCCCACTCTAGCGCGCATTTACACTCCATTTTCCACTCATTCCCCTCGCCTTTTCTAAAAATCCCCTTCAAGATCTTCTCGTCTCGCAAGTAAACGTCGAATATAACGCCGTCACTCGCCGTCACCCGCTCTCTGCTCCCGTACACGCCCTCTCCCTCCTCCCTTACCTCCGCCGTCATTACCCGATAAAGCGTCACGAAAGCCGAGGAATCTGGCCGGATCCTCTTCCCGGACACCTCAAGACCCGTCTGCTCATTGATCCTCGGCAAGTACACGAGAGTTAGAGACTCTGGAAGCTTCTTGTACCTCCCACATCGCAGCTTCGATAGCCTGATAAAGAAAGATTTTATCTTTAAGCTATCTTGATCGCTATTGAAGTGAAACCCATGAAACTCAGTCGACCGACACATTTTTCTTATAAAGAAACCTCGTTGGTGTTGTTCTTGGCTCCTGTTCTTCGAGTGTAGATATATAGTTTAGTTTGGTTTGGTTTTTAAATCAAATCCGAAGCAAAGTCGGTTTTGGTGTTCTGTTTTATAATAATCGTTAACGGAGGAGACCGATGGTTTTGTAAGAAATCAAGGGGTGGAGGGGCACACGGGTTTTTGCTGACGTGGACTAAACGACAAAGTTTGTGTTTCGCGGTGCAATGGGTTTCCGTGGGACGGAGACTTCCTTGAAGTGAGTGGGGTTTGCATGTAAGAAGGTTAAGTTGACGTTAAATCATCGGCTGTGTCGGGAGATACGAGGGGTTGCTTGATGGACTTGCGTGTGGTAGCCGTTCGATTTGATGGATGGTGTACGATAGACGAACACGGATGTGTTTGCGTTTGTTTTAGAATTGGGCGCATGAACCGTTATCGTATGGGTTAACTTCATTATTTTTAAACTTTTTTCTGTGGGCGGAAGATACTATCGGCTGGTGTACCCATCAAAAAATTTAAGGAAAATCTCAAAAAACAAAACAACCTCACTTATTAGAACATATCTATTTTATATCTTATTATTTTACATTTATCCAAAATACAATATGATGTTATCATAAATATCCAAAATCCTCTATGGAGGCATAGAAAATGACGATGATACCCTTAATGATCGCGAAATCTGTTATGTTGATATGGTTGACAATTTGACTTTTGGGATAAAAAGTGAAAATAAGTGAAAAATTAATAAAAATAATATTAATTAAAAAATAAAAATTTAAAATAAATAATATTAAATAAAAATCATTAAAAAAATAGATATTTTTATTTAAGTATGTATATAAAAAAAATGTCTCTCACATTTCTCTCGACTCTCTCTCTCTCCTCTTTTCCTCTTATCTGGTTAAGTCATTTTTCTCTCGTTCTTTGTCTCTCTGATGATGATGGTGATAGGGATCTTGCAGGCAACGACCACAATAGTGTAGTGGTAAGGATCTCATCCGATGATGATGGCGATAGGAATCTCTTTGTCTCTGACAGTCTATTTGCTGGTGGTGTTTACTAGTGAACGGACTGGACTTTGCTAGTCTTTTTGTTTTTTTTTTTTTTTAATAAATTTTGTATTTTTCAATTTGATTCAATTTTTATTAAGTTTTTTTATTTTTATTATATTTTTAAGTAAAAATTTCAAGGGTAATAAGTATTTTTAACTTTTTTAAAATTTTTTTTGTTAAATTTAACTTTTGTGAGATTTTGGATAAAGACGAAACCTTGGTTAGTAAAAGGATAATGTTTTAAAGGTCATGTTGTTTTTTGGGATTTTCACAAAATTTTATTATAAATTGATAGCTGGATGATCAAGTTAGGAGTACATTAGGAAATCGATTTAATCAAATACTACAATAACTTTGCTCAAATAAATACTCTATGGATATATAATTCATAGATAGTCATTAGATTGTAATTAGGGATAATCATTGTTTCTCCATTTATGGATATGGAATTGATAGATCGTCATTAAATTGTAACGGCCTAGGTAAAATAGGATTTCGATAAATTATAGATAATAATTAACGATTACGTCAAACTAAAAAAAAAATAAAATTATCCATTTATATTTTCTCATGTTATAATAATATTAAATAAGGGTAATTTGATCTTTCCCATCACTGTGTATATTAGAATAGCGGTAAATGTTAAAATGAGATTAAAAAACTACAAGAGGTAATTAGCGATTACTTCAAACTATAAAGGAAAACTAGGATAATCCCTTGTAATTATCCTATAACTACACAAAGACGGTCAAATAGTTAAACCCTCGCGATAAAGAACATCTTTCTTACAGATTTTTTCATAAGTAAGGTAAGCCTTGATCACTTTCTTGTCTTTGTGATTATTCAACCAAAAGTCGACAACTTGCTTGGAGTTTTTAAAATAGGCTATGTTGGGCCATTATTGGCTTCAGTTTGGGCTTCTTGGTTTTGGGTTGGCAAAGGATTGGGTCGATTGCAATATGGGTTGGAAGGAAGGCTTGCGGTCCATATATGTAATCCGATGTTGGGTTGGGTTGTGGTTTGTGAAAGAAGGTTGGGTTTGGGCCGACAAAAACATTTCTTATACTCTTTGTAAGTTTATTAGAGAGAGACAGAGAAATATATGTTAAAATTTAAAATGATGAAATTAACCCAAGCAAAATAATGAATTATTACTGCCGACAATTAAGAATTGTTCTACTAATATTAGTTTTAACATTCATTTAGGTCTTAAATTTTCAATCATATAATTGGGAAATTATATTTCCAAATTCCAATTATTTCTCTATTATGATCGGAGCCAAAAATTATAGTCAAAAAGAGCAAAACAAATCAAAGAAATATATATATATATATATATATATTATACGGTTACACGGAGAGTCGAAGACTCTAGAAAGTAAGAATATATTCACATGAAAGTAAAAAAAGCTTTGAAGAGCAAACAACAACTTTTTTTTAAATCCACAGAGACGCTAGAAAATAGGAATATATTAACATGAAAGTAAAAAACAACTTTGAAGAGCAAATAACAACCTCTTTGAAATCAAAGCGCGCGCGCGCGTGTATATATATATATATATTATATGGTTACACGAAAACGCTAGAAAGTAGGAATATAATCACATAAACGTAAAAAAAAAAAAAACTTTGAAGAGCGAACAACAACCTCTTTAAAATCCACTGAGACACCAAAAAATATAAATATTCACAGAAAGTAAAAAAGCCTTTGAAGAGGTTAATGGAAAGTGTCATACCCAACTTTGACTTCAAAGTGGGTTGTTTGCTCTTCGAAGTTTTTTTTTTTTTTTTCACCTGAATATATTCATATTTTATAGTGTCTCCATAGATTTTAAAGATATTATTGTTTGCTCTTCAAAGCTTTTCTACTTTTATGTAAATATATTTCTACTTTCTAGCTTCCCCGTGTGACCGTATATTACATATGTATAATATACGGCGGGGAAGCTAGAAAGTAGGAATATATTCACATTAAAATTAAAAAAAAAAAAAACAATTATTGAAGAGCAAACAACCATCTTTGAAGTCAAAGTTGGGTCTGGCACTTTCTATTAGGCTTCAATGGACATTCAACTTATTCAAGTGCTGTTTGCAAGTATTTTGCTTTATTTTTCTGGTCCTTCTTGTGGCATCTTGTTTTAGGACGTAAGAGAGTGCTGTTTTATGTACCTTAGTTACTAAAATTCTTCTTTGCAATTATCAGGCTGACCATTTTCATTTTATTCTTCTCGCAAATGATATATTTTGTGGTGAAGGAGAAACCTTTTGGCAATGGATTGGTACCCACCATGAAAGAATGATGAGTCTGCTTCACCTTCTATACCCTTTTACCTGTTTCATTCGCTTGTGCACTAGCTAAAAGTGTCACACATAGTGGCCAAAATGTTCGGCTTGTGAATCCTGTACGAATATGTTGAAAGCCATGTTTGACGTTCAAGATTGAATAATCGAAACATTCCTAAACGTATTGAATAATCGTCTAGTCTAATACTTGCTATCCTATACGTATTGAATTTAACTTAAATGTACATGTATATCCATTGGACACTGAAATTAGTAGTTAAGGGTATTGACTATTGACTATTAAAGCCAAAGATAGTCCAGACAATTTCCAATCATGGGATAGAAGTGCGAACTTATCAGTTAAAACTTTTGATAGTTCAAGATTTGGATGTACTTGAAAATTTTTAAACGAATGCCTTTCATTAGGCCAAGATTTTCAGACATTACAAGAGAGTCATTTTAACATTATCTTAAGTGTTGAAGTGACATATCCTGTAGAGAGGTGGTAAGTGGCGTAGGTGGCATGTCATTGACTTTGATGCCTTCATAACACGTGTTTGACTCTCACCTGAATAAAGATAAATTTTCTCCCATCATTTAAAATGTGTGGATTGTCCTTCATCTTGTATCAGTCATTGTCCCTTTCTATGTATGAGTTGCTCTCTCTTACTGGGGTGTTATTCCTAGATGATGTCATAGAATCAAATCTCATTTAGTTTCGATTAATCTTTGAGTAGTCCTGAAAAAATGGAAAGTGACATGTTATGTCAGTGGGAAGTGTTGTGAGCTTGTGACCATTACTTTTCAAAGTGATCAGGCAGCCAATTTTTGCCATGATCCCATCTCACATACCAAACTGTTTCTCTTTTGTCCTAGTGTTCACGTCTTTCTCATCTATACATTTTCTATAGATGGAGTCAGAGGGAGGGTTGTCACAGCATTTGGCTAGCGCTCTTTTGATCTTTATATTTCACTACATGGTTCAACTTTTGTAAAATAATTAACTATATAGAAAGTGGTAAAAAATATCTCAACTGAAATAGTTTGATAGAAAAAATATATATATAATTATGACAAGTTTAATAGTCAGAAAATAGGTTCAGAGGATATTACTTAAACCCAAATCTCATTTATATAGATAGGAAGGGATTATTATTAAGTGATCTTAGCTTCTGTTAAATCGAATATAACAAGTAACAACCTATTAGTCCACTTCATGGTATAAAAGTGGATAGAAAAGCAAAAAGAAAGAAAGAGAGGTTTTCTTTGTATTATTTTCTCTGGATTGACAACAATAAAACATCTAAACAAGGTATGTTGTCTATGACTCTATAATGTATTGAACTAAGAACTATCAATCATGCATTGAGCTTCAATATTGTGTCAAGTGCACAAACTGCCAGCCAATTTGTCCTTCAAAATCAATGAAAGATCCTACTGTCTACTATGCAATTCACGTTTTTGTCCTTTTGAATATATATATATATATATATATATATATGGTATAATAATAATATGTTGTAGTGAGAGATAACAAGGAATTTCTTCTAACAAGCAAGAGTGAGTCTTGCCATGGGCCCATGGCCCATTAGAAGAAGAAAAGAACATAATTACTGTTTTTTGCCATCCATCATTTTCCAACTCATATGGGGTGAATGTCCCACGTAGCCACAGCTTGCACATTTAATGGTTGAGTTTACGCCACTAGGAAGATGATGGTCAGACCCCAAGAATTGAAAAAAGCCAACAACAGTACAAGTCCCACTTGAATTGAAGAGAAAAGGAATCTCCACTAGATCATAACCACCTCCAATGGAGGAGAAAAAAAGAGAGATTGGTCAATCTGATAAGGTCAGCTAGTGAATCCAATGCCTATTAAAGTAAGGGAAAATCCTAAAAAATCACCTCAATTTTGATTATTTATTTTCTTCTATATGATTTCGTTTTTATCTAAAATCTCTCATTTGTTATAAAATTAACACAAAAAAATTAAACAATAAATAAAAAGATAATTTCAATCCTCAAAATTTAATTTAAAAAATAAAATAATAATGAAATAATATTTTAAAATAAAAAATTATAAACTAATAAAAATTAAAAATTAAAAAAAAAATTGGAGATCCATCACCATCCATCTAATTGGATGGATGATGGAGATCCAATCATCACAGATCTGGATTCTATTACTATTAGTCATTAGATCATCATTATCAACCTCCAGACCCACCATCAGCAATGAACAACTACAATCATTGCATATGAATACACCAACAACATAATCAACATACCAAAGATGAACGATAATAAATTAATAAACTTACATTGAATAACAATCAATCAATGAACTCACAAAGACCAAAAAATAAAAAATAAAAGATAATCAAACATCATCAAGCACACCTACAAACCCAAAAAAATCATTTAAACAGAAAAGTCATCAAAAATCAAACATAAAAAATCATCAAACATCATCAAGCATCAAACTGTCAACTGAGTTCATCTGGGTTCGAACCTAGTTGAATCGTCAATTAGGTTCGAACCCAGATAAACAGATGAGGATTTTATCTAGGTTTGAACTTAATTGAGGGTTTGAACTCTAAACCTAGATAAAACCTCATCTTGGTTTGAACTTAATTGAGGGTTCGAACCTAGATGATGAAAATAATGAGGAGAGGAGGGGAAGCAAGTGGCGGCGATGCCGGAGAGAAATAGTGATAAAGAGGAATTAGCATGGGAGGGGTTGGTGGTGGATGACTGGTGGAGGCGACAACGAGTGATGGAGAAGAAGAAGAAAAAGAAGAAGAGTTAGAGAGAGAAAGAAATAGACCTGTGAGGTAGAGAGAGTGAGAGACAGTTGAGTGATAGGAAATTTTTTTTCCTTTTATTCAATATTTTTTTCATTTTTAAATAAAAATATCTTTATTTTTTTATATTTTCAAATTTAATATTATTTATTTTGATTTTTTATATTTTAATTAATATATTTTTAATTTTCTTGTCAACCTTATTCACCTAATGAAATCTATTATCATCAGGGGTATTATTGTCATTTCATATGTCTCCAAGGATATTTTGGATGATTATTTAAAAGTCAGATAGTATTTTGAATAAAAACAAAATCATATGACGAAAAATAGATAATCCATCAAAAGTAAGGGGTTTTTTGGAATTATCCCTTAAAGTAATAATATGCTTCATTTTTAGTTCATTAATAATTGCTATAAATTCTGTAATCCTAGTGCCATACACACTCTCACATGCTTACATCTACCTGTATGGTTGGAGGAATCTTATTTTATTATTTGCAAGTGTTACACTTTTACGAAGTGCATGAATTGAAAATATATTATAACTGAGATATTTTAAACTGTTCGGTGAGCCAAGCGATGATGATTGGTGATGATGTTGTGTATTTATATGATTTTTGCTAGGTGATCATCAACTGTTGCGTTAAATATTTTGACAGAGGCAATAAAGGCTACACTTAAATGCTGTTTCAGACATTGCTAGGATTTTGCTCAAGTCCACAGAATCCATTAAGCTATAGAAAATCACACGCATAAGAGACAAGTAACCAAGGTAAGTCCATATCTGTCTACACATTTGCATGGACAAATCATTTGTACATTATACATGTCTATGCACTTATTCATTGTTTTAGGCATCAAATCATGAGCATGGAAGAAGAGATTCACAAAGAAAAGAAGGAGATTGAGAGAGAACTAGACACTCAAGAGGGTGAGCAGCAGGAGAGTTCTGATGAAGGGCAAAGTAGAATCCAACCATGGACGAAGCAAGTCACCATTCGAGGGTTGATCGTGAGCGCTTTGATTGGGGTCATTTTCAGTATCATAGCCATGAAACTCAACCTCACAACAGGTTTGGTCCCGCAGTTCAACGTCTCCGCAGCTCTTCTTGCCTTCGTTTTCATCAGAACATGGACTACACTTCTCCAAAAAGCTGGTTATGTATCTAGACCCTTCACTCGACAAGAGAACACCATGATTCAAACCTGTGCAGTTGCTTGCTATAGCATTGCTGTTGGAGGTCCGATTATATCTGTCAACTTTAGTTAAAACATTAAAAAGTTTGGTGCAAATTTTTCTAACATGATTACTCATTTTGTTTTATGGGGTGACTTAAAGGTGGATTTGCTTCATATCTGTTGGGATTAAACAAGAAGACATATGAGTTATCAGGGGACACTGAAGGAAACTCTCCAAGAGCTGTGAAGGAGCCTGGATTTGGTTGGATGACTGGCTATCTTTATGTTGTTTGCTTTGTTGGTCTTTTTGTCTTGATCCCTCTCAGGAAGGTATATATACACACACATATCTGCATCTAGTTCTTGAAATCTTCTTGCTTAAAAATATAAGTTAGTGTCATTGCGAGCATAGCCTTATAGGTAACCATAGCCCAAATCTCTCCTTCAAGTAAAAAAATGAAAATATTAGTTAGTGTTGTCACCTTTCTTCCAAAGATTTCATTGTTTTGAAACTATTAGAATGTGCACACAGTGAAAACGTTCTACATTTTTATTTATTACGGTAATTTATTTTCTTGTTGTTTAATTTGTAATCCGAAATGTTCATGGAATTCTCATGATTGAACAGATTATGATTGTGGACCTCCAATTAACTTACCCAAGTGGTCTGGCAACTGCAGTTCTGATTAATGGCTTTCACAACCGAGGAGATCAAATGGCTAGGTAGAAAATCTAGAAGGACACCTCTCATTTCCTGTGATTAGAGAAATACATTGGAAGCCAAAACTTAATCACAAAATTGTTGCAGGAAACAAGTTCGTGGATTCATGAAGTATTTCACATTCAGCTTCGTGTGGGGATTTTTCCAATGGTTTTACGTTAAAACCGAGGAGTGCGGATTCAAACAGTTTCCTACTTTTGGATTGAAAGCTTGGAAGCAAACGTATGAATCTTCATTTCCATTGCAGTAACACAAACAAACAAGATGAAAAGTAAACTAATAGAGATAATTTAATGGTAATATCTGAAAATTCATGCCTATATTCTCACATATTTATTTTGATAGCAGTTAAATATGATGTACAGACATCTGCATTAAAGAATAACTCTAAAACTAATTACCTTAACTTCTGTATTAGAGAATAACTCTTAAACAAATAATTGCCCCTTTTGTAGATTCTATTTTGATTTCAGCATGACATACGTGGGAGCAGGTATGATCTGTTCCCACTTGGTGAACTTGTCTTTGCTTCTTGGAGCTGTTCTCTCCTATGGCCTTCTGTGGCCACTGATCAATCAACTTAAAGGAGCCTGGTTCCTAGAAAGTTTAGAAGAAAGTGACATGAAGAGCCTGTATGGTTACAAGGTGTGTGTGTCTCTCTCTATTTCTTCCTCTATGAAATGACAAATGAAAAGAATTTCTCAAATTTTTTCAAGTTACTGTTAAGTTCTTACATGATTTTCCTGGCAGGTTTTTCTGTCTGTTGCGCTTATCTTAGGCGATGGACTCTATAACTTCCTTAAGATAACGAGTGTTACAGTCATCAATATTCATGGCACATTAAAGAACAAGAACCTCAATGCTGATGATGCAAAAAAGAACAACTCCTCGGATGACAGAAAACATGAAATCTTTGTCAGAGAAAATGTTCCTTTGTGGGTGGGAATAGCCGGATACTTGGTCTTCTCAATCTTGTCCATAATTGTAATCCCACTCATGTTCCCTCAACTCAAATGGTACTATGTTATCATAGCCTACATACTGGCTCCATCCTTGTCGTTCTGCAATGCTTACGGAGCTGGTCTAACCGACATAAACATGGCTTATAACTATGGTAAAGTGGCACTTTTTGTTCTAGCAGCATTGTCTGGGAAAGAAAATGGGGTGGTGGCAGGGCTTGTTGGCTGTGGCCTGATAAAATCTGTTGTTTCTGTGGCTTGTATACTAATGCAAGATTTCAAAACAGCTCATTACACCCTAACATCACCAAGAGCGATGTTTCTAAGCCAGGTTATTGGGACTGCCATGGGATGTGTGACTGCTCCTCTGAGTTTCTTTCTATTCTACAAGGCATTTGATGTAGGAAACCCAAAAGGAGAGTTTAAAGCTCCTTACGCTTTAATCTACAGAAACATGGCAATTCTAGGCGTCGAAGGCTTCTCAGCCCTTCCCCGCCATTGTTTACAACTCTGTTATGGGTGCTTTGCTTTCGCTGTGGCTGTTAACCTAGTGAGAGATCTTTCGCCGCGAAAGATTGGGAAGTGGATGCCACTTCCTATGGTCATGGCCATACCATTTCTAGTGGGAGCATACTTTGCTATTGATATGTGCGTTGGGAGTTTGGTTGTGTTTGTGTATCACAGACTAAATACCAAGAAAGCAGAGTTGATGGTTCCAGCAGTTGCCTCTGGATTAATTTGTGGCGAAGGCCTCTGGACCCTACCTGCTTCAATTCTTGCCTTGGCCAAGATAAACCCTCCTATTTGCATGAAATTTACTTGAAACACCATATTGTGACTGAAAATAATGTAGACACCTTTATACCTAGTTTTAATTTGGATAAACCAAAATGCATATTGTGACTTTCTAGTGCCTGACTGCATGAATCAATTCTAGCTTTTGTTTTGCTTTTTCCGTTCTTGGTGTATTCAAAAATGATGAGTTATGGAGTAATATAAATCCAAACAACTAATAAAGAACGATTCCCCAATACTGAGACCATAACATGGTAAGGTAAATTTAAATTACAGCAGTATCAAAGTCTACAATGAAAATAAATTGTCCCCTTGATTGGGTAAATAAGAAGTTTGGGGAAAAGAACAAGAAACTCATGATGATTGGGTAAATAAGAAAATTGAAATCTAATTACGATTAGTTTTATAATTTTTATAATATCTTACTTTTAAATTATTTTTATTTTAAATTTTCATTAATTTTTTTTTTTATCCCCGTTAATATGATTCAACTTTTATAAAATAATTAACTATAAAAAGAGTAATTACACCGCATAAAATTGACATCATCCACTATTTTACTTAAAGAACAATAGATGGCTACAAGAACCACTCTGTCCTTCAAAGTCAATGAAAGATCCTCCTGTCTATTATGTAATTCAGGTTTTTGTCATTTTTTTTTTAAAAAACAAATCAGGTTTTTGTCTTTTTGAATACATATAAGGTGTGATTATCATATGTTGTAGACATAACAAGGGATTTGTTCTAACAAGCAATAATGACTCTTGCCATGGCCCATTAGAAAAAAAAATGAACCTAACTTTTTTCCGTCCATCATTTTCAAACTCACTGTCACTTAGCCACAACTCGCAGATTTCCGATGATTGAGTTCACACCGCTAGAAACATGATGATCAAATCCCATAATTAAAAATAAATAAATAAATAAAATTTTTATGAAATGCTTAATTAACATGTCTATTGATGTGTTATTTCAATAACTATATGACACATTATACTTCTTAAAAAATCAATGTTGGTTTGACTTTTTAATAACAATGTGACACATGTTCTAATTTTTAAGCGACAATTTTATTGTAAATGAGGAAAGACACTCATCTACAAGAAAATTTTCTTTTAGAATACCAATAATACAAGTCCTACTTGAATTAAAGAGAAGAGGAATCTCCCACTCAAATGGAGGAGAAAAAACAAGAGATTGGTCACCTAGTGAATCTAATGTCTTTAGGTAATGTTTGGTACGTGAGATTTGGGATGAGATTGAGATTCATTTTTTTCTATTCTCCCACATCTCATGTTTGGAGGCAATGATAGGAATGGATTTTTCATTCCTGAACTCCCCTCCATTCTCATTGAATTTGGGAAATGGAATCTCAAGCTTACCTATGTCTTTCCAAAATCTCATGTTCATGGGATTTATTTTATTATTATTATTATTATTATTTCATTTCATCCTCTTTCTCTCTCCCCACAAAATCATAGTCTCTTTCTTTCTCTCATGTCCACCACGCCGACCCACCACTACCACCAAAAATCGCTTTTTATCTCTTTCATTTCCTCATTCATTCAGATGAACGAGTTCTATCTTTTTTTTTTTTTTTTGAATTTTTGACTTGGAATGTGGTGGTTCTGGGTTTATCGAAGCCAAAACCACTTGGTTCTGGACTGGGTCTGATGGAGAACCTGATAGGTCTGGGTCTGACGAACTCATAACTATTTGGTTTTAGGTTCGATGAACCCAGAACTGGGTTCAGGTTCTTGGTCAATGAACCCAAAACCATCTGGTTCTAGATTCGAACATAATCCCTATTCTAGGTTTTTTTTCTTTAATATTATGATGTTTTGATATTATTGTGGGGGATAATGATGATGAATTGGATGGATGATATTGAACTATGAGTTGATGATGTTGAATTGTGAGAAATGATGATATTGATAAATTGTGAGAGATGATGTTTGGTTTTTCTCCTTTTTATCAAATTTTTTATAAAATTAATTTTATATAATAAAAAAATTAAATTAATTTTATTTCAATTCAATTCTAACCTATACCAAACATGATATAATATAATTTTTAATCCAATCCTAAATTCTACAAAACATGAGACGGTAATTTTTCATTTCAATTCAATCCATTTCATTTCAATCCAATCCTATGTATCAAACAGAGTCTTAAAGTAATAATATGCTGCATTTTTAGTTCATTAATAATTGCTATAAATGTTGTAATCCTGGTGCCATAAACACTCCCATATGCTTACATCTATTAATTTTCTTTTGGCCAACTTTTTTCACCTGTATAGTGGGAGGAATCTTATTTTATTATTTGCAAGTGTTACACTTTTATAAAGTGCATGAATTGAAAATATACTATTACTATATGTTTTTACAGTGCTAGGTGGGATTTTTAATAATTTTGAGAGAAAACCCAAGTGATGATGATTGGTGATAGAGTATAGTATTTATATATATATTTTTTCGATTTGATGATTAGGATCGATTCAGAATACAATTGGAATTAATAGCGATTGATATTATAGTGTAATCCGAAGATCAACTTCAGGACCAATCATAAAGAGTGAAGGGCATACCACAAATAGAGGGCGAGAAAATGACCACATATGTGGCAGCGAACATTTGAATCTTACACTTACTATTAGAAGCAAGGGTGATTACTCTTACTGTGGCCCACGTTTTCTTTTGTATTTATATGATTTTTGCTAGCTCATCATCAACTATGTTAAATAATCTGACGGAGGCAATAAAGACTACACTTAAATGCTGTTTCAGAGATTGCAAGGATTTTGATAAATACCACAGAAGCCATCATTGCAGCTATAAAAAATCACAAGCAGAAGAGATAAGTAACTAAGGTAAGTCTATATCTGCCTACACATTTGCATGGACAAATCATTTGTACATTATACATGTCTATGCACTTATTCATTGTTTTAGGCATCAATCATGAGCATGGAAGAAGAGATTCACAAAGAAAAGAAGGAGATTGAGAGAGAATTAGACACTCAAGATGGTGAGCAGCTGGAGAATTCTGATGAAGGGCAAAGGAGAATCCAACCATGGACAAAGCAAGTCACCATTCGAGGGCTGATCGTGAGCGCTTTGATTGGGGTCATTTTCAGTATCGTAGCCATGAAACTCAACCTCACAACAGGTTTGGTCCCGCACTTCAATGTCTCCGCAGCTCTTCTTGCCTTCATTTTCATCAGAACATGGACTAAACTTCTCCAAAAAGCTGGTTATGTATCTAGACCCTTCACTCGACAAGAGAACACCATGATTCAAACCTGTGCAGTTGCTTGCTATAGCATTGCTGTTGGAGGTCTGATTATATCTGTCAACTTTAGTTAAAACATTAAAAAGTTTGGTACAAATATTTCTAACATGATTACTCATTTTGTTTTATGGGGTGACTTAAAGGTGGATTTGCTTCATATCTGTTGGGATTAAACAAGAAGACATATGAATTATCAGGGGACACTGAAGGAAACTCTCCAAGAGCTGTGAAGGAGCCTGGATTTGGTTGGATGACTGGCTATCTTTTTGTTGTTTGCTTTGTCGGTCTTTTTGTCTTGATCCCTCTCAGGAAGGTATATATATATACACATATCTATATCTAGCTATTGAAATCTTCTTGCTTGCATTGAAAATATAAGTTAGTGTAGTTGCAAGCATAGCCTGATAAATAACCATCGTAACTGAGGTCGCAAGTTCAAATATCCCTCCCTCAAGTTGAAAAATGAAAATATTAGTTAACACTGTCACTTTTCTTCCAACAATTTCATTGTTTTGAAACTACTGGAATGCGTTCAGAGTGAAAACTTTAACATTTTTATTTATTCTGATAATTTTCTTGTTCTTTAATTTGTAATCTGAATAGTTCTTGGAATTCTCACGATTTCAACAGATTATGATTGTGGACCTCCAATTAACTTATCCAAGTGGTTTGGCAACTGCAGTTCTGATCAATGGCTTTCACAACCAGGGAGATCAAATGGCTAGGTAGAAAATCTAGAACGACACCTCTCATTTCTAGTGATTAGAGAAACACATTGAAAGCCAAAACTTAAATCAGAAAATTGTTGCAGGAAACAAGTTCGTGGATTCATGAAGTATTTCTCATTCAGCTTCGTGTGGGGATTTTTCCAATGGTTTTACGCTAAAACTGAGAAGTGCGGATTCAAACAGTTTCCTACTTTTGGATTGCAAGCTTGGAAGCAAACGTATGAATCTTCATGTCCATTGTAATAACACAAACAAACAAGATAAGAAGGAAACTAATAGAGACAACTTAATGCTAATATCTGAAAATTCATGCTTATATTCTCATATTTATTTTGATAGTCGTTAGATATGATATACAGACATCTGTATTAAAGAATAACTCTTAAACTAATTGTCTCAACTTCTGTATTAGAGAATAACTCTTAAATTAATAATTGTCTGTTTTGTAGTAGAGAATAACTTTTAAACCAATTGTCGTAACGTCAGCATTAAAGAATAACTCTTAAACTAATAATTGCCTCTTTTGTAGATTCTATTTTGATTTTGCCCCTTTTGTAGATTCTTTTTTGATTTCAGCATGACGTACGTGGGAACAGGGATGATCTGTTCCCACTTGGTGAACTTGTCTTTGCTTCTTGGAGCTGTTCTCTCCTATGGCCTTCTGTGGCCACTGATCAGTCAACTTAAAGGAGCCTGGTTCCCAGAAAATTTAGAAGAAAGTGACATGAAGAGCCTGTATGGTTACAAGGTGTGTGTGTCTCTCTCTATTTCTTCCTCTATGAAATGACAAATAAAAAGAATTTCCCAAATTTTTTCAAGTTACTGTTAAGTTCTTACATGATTTTCCTGGCAGGTTTTTCTGTCTGTTGCTCTTATCATAGGCGATGGACTCTATAACTTCCTTAAGATAATGAGTGTTACAGTCATCAATATTCATGGCACATTTAAGAACAAGAACCTCAATGCTGATGATGCAAAAAAGAACAACTGCCCTGATGATAGAAAACATGAAATCTTTGTCAGAGAAAATATTCCTTTGTGGGTGGGAGTAGCCGGATACTTGGTCTTCTCAATCTTGTCCATAATTGTAATCCCACTCATGTTCCCTCAACTCAAATGGTACTATGTTGTCGTAGCCTACATACTGGCTCCAGCCTTGTCGTTCTGCAATGCATACGGAGCTGGTCTAAGTGACATAAACATGGCTTATAACTATGGTAAAGTGGCACTTTTTGTTCTAGCAGCATTGTCTGGGAAAGAAAATGGGGTGGTGGCAGGGCTTGTTGGCTGTGGCCTGATAAAATCTGTTATTTCTGTGGCTTGTATACTAATGCAAGATTTCAAAACAGCTCATTACACTCTAACATCACCAAAAGCCATGTTTCTAAGCCAGGTTATTGGGACTGCTATGGGATGTGTGACTGCTCCTCTGAGTTTCTTTCTATTCTACAAGGCATTCGATGTGGGAAACCCAAAAGGAGAGTTTAAAGCTCCTTACGCTTTAATCTACAGAAACATGGCGATTCTTAGTGTCGAAGGCTTCTCAGCTCTCCCCCACCATTGTTTACAACTCTGTTATGGGTTCTTTTCTTTCGCCGTGGCTATTAACCTAGTGAGAGATCTTTCACCACGAAAGATTGGAAAGTGGATGCCACTTCCTATGGTAATGGCCATACCATTTCTAGTGGGAGCATACTTTGCTATTGATATGTGCGTTGGGAGTTTGGTTGTGTTTGTGTATCACAAACTAAACACCAAGAAAGCAGAGTTGATGGTTCCAGCAGTTGCCTCTGGATTAATTTGTGGGGAAGGCCTGTGGACTCTACCTGCTGCATTTCTTGCCTTGGCCAAGATAAACCCTCCTATTTGCATGAAATTTACTTGAAACACAAGTGGATGCATATTGTGACTGAAAATAATGTAGACACCTGTAAACCTAGTTATAATTAAACCAAAATGCATATTGTGACTTTCTACTGCCTGACTGGATGAATCAATTCTAGTTTGTGTTTTGCTTTTTCCGTTCTTGTTGCATTCAAAAATGATGAGTTATGGAGTAATATAAGTCCAGACAACTAATAAAGAACAATTCCCCAATACTGAGACCATAACATGGTAAGGTAAATTTAAATTACAGCAGTATCAAAGTCTACAATGAAAATAAATTGCCCCTCGATTGCGTAAATAAGAAGTTTGGGGAAAAGAACAAGAAACTTTCATGATGATGGTGTTAGCTACTCTTTGGACGCCAAGAGCCCCAAGTCATACAGAGGAAAAGTGCATACAGTGGCATGAAAATTGAACCAAAGATTTTCTATCCAAGAATCTATAATATACAAACATTTTATGTAAGTAACCAAATCTCAACATCTAAAAAATCAATTATCTCAGAAATGTCTCCACTGTGATACAGTTGATAAACATGTATAATCAGCCTGTTATGATACCTGCCAAAACATCAACCTTACCTCGTGCATAGATTGTGTAAACTAAACGGATTGCATCAACCCATCCATCTAGGGATTCCCATGAGTCAGCAACCTGAAGCAGCAACAAGCAGAATTGACTCATCAAACATAAGTCCTTAGAAAACTTGGAACCTAAGGCATTCAAGTTAATAGATCCAGTGCAAAAGTGAAATCTGTATATACATGAATTTCTTACATTAGGATAATTATTGATTTTAATTCACAAATGAAATAACGGATTAGACCCAACATTGAGGGGAGGGCAAATAATTTCTTAGAGAAAGTGAAAAGGTCAAAGAAAATAAGAGAGAAGATTTGAAGGAACTACAAGAGTGATTCGTGTAAGTCTCTATACTTGTAAAAGATAAAAGATTGACATCTTATATCAGTAGACATGACAATTAACTATCATAATACACTTGGACACAGGGTATTTGACATGACAACTCCCAAAATTCTTATCAAAAGATCACAATTATACAAGGCTATGTTTATGACTTTATGCATTTTAATAGACCAAATATATTTAACGGAAATTACAATACTTACCAAGAAAACAGATCCATGAATTGTGTCAATGCAGAGTCCTGCACCTGGTGGTAATGTCAGATCAGCACAAGCTGATACAGAAACAATATCTGGAACATCAACTGTAATAGCCTTTTTGTCACCAAATTCTCCCAATCTGCCAGAGAGGCTTCCAGGTACCAGTTTCTGGTCAACTTTGCTAACCTGCATGCGCATGGACAGGACGATTTAAAAGAAGAAAGAGAAACTAGTAAATGAATGTCTAATCAATACAAGATGTGGTTTTCTTCTAATTCACTTTTAATAATATGACTGCCAAACAATTGCACACAAATAATATTCATACAAACCACCAAGCCTTTTGGCGGAGTGGTACCTGTTGCCTTGCACAGACAAGAGCTGAGATTCAGAACCACGCATAAGTGAGGTGGAGATGTGGCTTAAGGGGTAGGTGAAGGGAAGCTTGTTGGTGATGGTGAAATACATTATGAAAAAATGGTTATACATACTTGTCCTATTAATTTGATTAAGTTTCTATTGTTTCTATAATATTCTTTAGGCTCGAGATGGCAAATATTAGCAATCTGAAATGAATAAAATTTAATTGTAAAGTGATGATACTCCTATAATTACCATCAAAGATTTGAACAGCTTAGTATTTCAAGACACATAACAAGAATAACCTTTTTCAAAGGAAATAAAATTTCATTTTAATTTTTGGCATGCAAACCTATAGAGGGGAGATACATTTCTGCTAGTTTATCATATACAAAAGAGAACACGTCAAAAATTTACCTGTTGAAGCCCTTCGTGATTTAAAACAAACTGTGATCTTTTCCAATCACTATGAGGTGCAACTAGGTTCCCCACAGGTGGTGCCATCAAATATCCAACTTTAAGATATGGTAAAGGTAGCTGTTGACATTAAAGTCAGTCAGATCCATAGAAAAAGAACAAATCCATGAATTTATCAGAACGAAGTATACACGAAATCATTACAGACTTCCTTCTTTTGGACTGACAAACTCATTCAAAATTCTACTTAAGTTAGGTGAACCTACTGAGAACTTACCATTAAATTTTTTTAGTTTTGCATGTTAGATGCACGTCGCATAACCAAGATTGGCTATCAAGTTCCCTAGGTAAGTTGGGGAACATATTGTGAACTCAAGGATGTGGCCTCAAAAATTCAACTGCTACAATGTTAAATCACACAACCAAATCTAGTTTTTACTTTCTGTTGCTAGCCAAGAGAAAGCATTTACGGAAGTCATTTTACAGAATGCCACACACTCTAGAGACTGATCATGAATGACTGATTCAATAACACATAGAACTACATGTTTATACAGAGAAACATAATTGAGGATAACTCCAAAAACAATGCGTAGAAACATAAACACTGACCATGGAGCGCACAAGTCGCAAGGCACTGCTGTAAACCTGCAAATAAGAACAAATAAAAGCTTATCTACTAAGTCCACTAAACGAAATGGAAGATGAACAGATTTCTCCCTCCCTCTCTCCGTGCAGTAATGGCCATGGACTTGACAGAGTACATCAATTCCAGTAGCCTTCCAAATTGACACGATTAATATGATAACATTGTGCTGGATTGTTGCATTTATACAATCAAAGATTAAATTGGCAGTAAATCATAAAGAGAGAGTTGAACGCTGTGTCAAATACACCAAGTAGGTTTAAATAGGTAACAGAAAGAATTTATCAAAAAACATGATTGAGTGCTTACTGAGTAACTAGGTTTCAATGCATGGGCAACTGCAATGTAGATAGCAGATTGACTGTATAACTCATTAGGGGAAACCTCTTTAGCATTTCCAGTTCCTCCAGTTCTTAATGTGTCCTCTGCTAATGCATACTGCATAATTAATATATCATGAGATCAGACTTAAAACTCACGTGCTATACACAAAATAACTTGAGATTGAAGTATTTCAAGTTATCCAGTCCATCTAACATAATGAAGTTACAAGTGATAGTTTCATTCATTTAGAGATGGATAAACAACTGACCAACACAGTTCCAAGGTTGTATATTGCTCGATGGAAGTCAAACTGCAATTGTATTGCTGCACGGAACTGCATATGAAGATGACGGAAAGGTATAATAAGAATTGAAGATAGCAGTGTAACTTGTTATCAAGAAAATCAAATGCCAAATTACTTTGCTTCTTGTCCCTATACATTCATCCAAGCACCCTGATGTCTTCAAATGACTTTTGTACCTTACTAATAGCAGTTCTCACTATTGTATGCTTTTCTCTGGCAGGAACAATTGCACTTAGTTCCTGAAAAATGAACATTAAAAGAAAGAAAACAAATTAAACTTCACAGCATCACAGAAATTACCAAAAACTTATAGATCTTTCGGTTTTTTTTTTCTTTTCCATTTTTTTTTTTTTGGTTAATAAAAAGTCAAGAAGAGTTGTAACTTATAAGATAAAAGTCGTATGGAAATAATATCAAAATATAACAAAGGGAATGAAACAACTAACACATATGAGGAACATTAAAGAAAATAAGGATACCTGTAGAGCAAGTCCCCAGTTATTGAGAGCCTGAAATAGATTTTCACATTAAATCAGACTAAATAACATTAAGAATCACAGACAATAAAAGAAAGGAAGGTAAAGCTGCATCTGAAGATAATTGTTTTACATAATTGTTGGTTCAGGCATACCTGAGGACTGTTCCAATTGAGTTGGACAGCTTTCTCATAGTTGTTTGTTGCCTGCAAAGATTAAGATAAACATTTCGGTTTTCAACATTGCTCCCTATAAAGAATAACACAGGAGAATTACAAATTTAATTAATGTGTGTGCAGAGATCACACAGGCTACTATTTTATTGCTTATAGAAAATCATGCGGGTTACATTCTTTTCTAAAAGAAGTCACATAATTACTATCTCAATAAGATGCACATTCAATATATTATAAATTTAATTTAGGGGTGTGGAATAAAATGGTTGTCACATTCAATATATTAATCAGTTCCAGATATTACACATCCAGCAGCCAATAGTCAGCTTGACAAAACAACAATCAAAATTCTAAATAAGTCTATTTTCAAAAAAAAAAAATTATAAAACAGCCATCATACTGAAATTAACAGCTAAACCTGCTTCCAGAGTTCTTCCGCCTCCTTAGTACGGCCACGCATTTTCGCTCTATCTGAAATTGCTATAGCCCAATTATAGTAAGCCTGTCAAGTAAACATAACATGCCATCAGCACAAGTAAAACTATGACTAATATGTTGTTAAAACTCATTAAAACAAACATGCACTAACTCAAAATTTCTAAGGTAACCATATTAGCATCATGCAAAGAGCATCTATACTGCAGAAAATACTATACATGTGATAGTAGTTATGAAGTGGCCTTTTACAGCTAGTCTAATAAAAATTTCTTATCACATAATGTAGTTTTTCACTCTCTTGAAGACAAATGAAAACAACTTAAAACAGCATATTAAGTTCTCTAAAGACTTCAAGCAGCTACAGATTGAACTTATGGTGTCTTATGGTGTTGCTCTTGGTAGCTATTATTCTATAACTTGAAGCCACTATACTATCAATATTACTGATTCAACAGAAATTCAACAAGATCATATAAAATACAAATGCATACATACATCATGAAGTGTGGGGAGAAGACTGGTAGCTTCATCATACTTTTTACAAGCCTCCTCAAGCAAAGCATCTTTGGTCGGTGAAGTAGAATCTGGACTAACATTATCAGCACTTTCCTGCAAGCCAAAAGACATCACATGAAGTGCCTATAATGGTTATTTATGTTATATTGGAAAATTTCAGAACACACTGAAGAATCATACTTGATCAACAGCCAATAAATATATTCAAATTCATTTATTTCCAAGTAAAACCTGTTCTAATCCCATCCCATTTTAGTATTTTACATCATTTATATCATTTGCTAGAAAGAAATCACTTCAGTCTCACATAAAAAACATTCTTCTCTTCAAAAAAAAAAATCATAGAGAATACAACAATTATCAATCCATCATACTAAATGCCTTATTCTGACTATAGCATCCGCCAAACACTACAAGTACATATCCCATCAAAAAAAACACCACAAGTACATAAAGTTCAAACATTGCATATGATATCCAACTTGGAACCAATTCAATAACTGAAATCTGTTGTTATAAACACCAAACCAAATCAAATCAAATCTCAAACCTGAAGAACCAATGCCCAATTGTACAACGCTTCATGATCATGAGGATTCCTCGCTATTGCATTCGCATACCTACAAAATTCCCATGTACAACTTAACTCAATCAACTACAAGCATCCTAAACAAACTTCCTTTCAAAAAGAGTTCACAATTGAATCCACCAGACACCACTCGAATGCAGAAAATACAATAATTCAAAGATCCATTCTTTAACTATTATAACAAAACTACCTCTTAGCAGCAAACGTTAGAATCCGTTGACGCGACCGCCCCTCCTCATCCACACCAGTTATGCTGTTGATCAACTCCATCACAGCATTGTTCTGCTCCATCACCTGTTGCTGCACGCTCTCTAGACTGAAACCACATTCAAAACCACCACTTCCTCAACACACAATTCAAACAAGCCTCAATAAAAAATCAATCTTTGATAGCATAAAAACCCTAGAATTGCACAGATTCAACACCAACCTGTCAGGAGAGACGCTGTCGTCGCCTTCGTCGCTTTTCAATTCACTAAGCAATTCGCGCATCGTGAAGGTCCGGTTTCCTTCATCTTTTCGGAGCTCTGGTTTCCGTGGAGTTTGGTCGGTCGACGGAGACTGGATAGCGGTGTCTGTTGTTGTTGATGTGTCGGCGGTCTGTGAAGTCTGCTGCTGCTGCTCCGGTGTCGGATCTGCATCGGCTTCGGGTTTGGTTGGTGGCTCCGATGCGTCGCCGTTTTGCAAGTGCGGTTGGTCCGGAGTGGTCGACGACGACATTGATGATATGGAGATAGACAGAGAGATCGTAGCAGAAGAAAGTTGAGTCGAATCGGAGATCTGTTAACAGAATGGCTGACTGTTACTGTGATAATATATTGAAATGGAATTTTAAAAGAAGAATTTTAATGCTGGCAGGTTGGTTTTTTTTTACTTAACAAAAGAGTAGAAGTATTACTGACAATGAAAAAATTTTTAACCACGTCGCAATGCGCTACAAGTGCTGTTTTAACGGCCAAATGGTGGGAGTTGGATTCATTTTATGTAGATGAATAGTTTACTGTGCACATGAAATATTGATGAAAAAGAAGTGAATGTGCTGTTAATAAAGTTCATTGGATTTCCAACCATCCGTTGTTTTGAACAAGGTTTTATTCAGATTATACGGTAGATGTATTCGGTTTTAATGCTGTATATTTATAGATTATATTGAATAATATATGGGGTAATTCGATTGATTTATTAGTTGCCACAAATTATTATTATTTTTTATTGTAATAAATCATGCAGTGAAACTAGGGTGGATTTAATTTCAATTCTCTCAAAAATGAGTGTAAATTTATTCATTATTTTCAAATAAAATAATTCAATTGATTTGTTAGTTGCTACTTTAAAGAAAAATATTCAACTCTGAGCTCAAAATAAGGTCAATAGAAGAATAAGTTAAAACTAAAATTTTATTTTGTAACTTTTTTGTTTTTTTTGAAACACATTTTGTATTTTTTTTTATTAATAATTAATGTAAAGTTATTGATCGACCATCATAATAATTATATCTGGTTAATCAATGATAAGCTTGTTATAGTGATAAGCTTGGTAGAGGAAGAAATTCAACCAATAAACATTGTGGAATCCGCACTATTAAAAATAATTTAATTACAAATAAGCCATAGCAGCACAACATACAAAAATTTTGAAAGGAAATGCCGATTGGATGGCTTTTTAATATAAAAGATTATATTTGGCTGAAAAACCAGGAAAAGAATTAGGAGATCAGAGCCCTTTTAATTGGGGAAACTGATAAATATATATAAAAAAAAAAAAGTATACACTGCTAAACTGTTTGTTTGATAAAATGGCATAACAATCAAACGCAATCAGTCCTGATTAACAGCAGGCTCTCATAAATAACTCTCACTCTAATTTCATATCACCAACAATGGCAGTGCAGACATTAGTCTCTGCACATACAATTTTGATATCTGCCTGAACAAAAATCAATTCCAATTGATGTATAAACTGTCTTTGTCCTTGGAGTATTTTTTAAAAAGTAAACAGTTAAGACAAAGAACATTCTAAATCACAATTAAGACGCAAGAACATTCTAAATCACTGATTTTGCAAAGGCGATGCCACTGTCACTCAAATAAGGTGATGAGCGCGGGCAATAATACATCATAGAAACCGTAATTTACCCAAGTACAGAATTTGCCTATGATACTTGTTTCGAGCAGACTGTGTCCTAAGTGAACACATGGTTCCTTGGCCTTTTAAAGGAATCACATCAATAGTGCAACAAAAGGAAACAAGTGAAAGAAAAAAAAAGGGTAAGAATAATTCAGTGAAAGAACAATGAAACAGCAATGAATGAACGTTGAAAGCTTAAATCTTTTCATGCAAGGTTACCACCAAATCATGGGCATCATCTAGAAGCTTCCAGACGTCCAGATTTCCGGCCATGCTGTTGCATTCTCTCATAATCTCGTCCATGCTGCTATACTTCTCTATGATCAACTTCCTCCTTTGCAATACACAGGCTGCGATGGCGTAAAGCAACAGATCGTCCGTAGGAGGGGCTCTAAGCCTCATTCTCCCCCAAGCTGACTTAGCGATTCCAGCCCGAATTGCTGCCTGGTCTGCCCACATCACCTCCCACAAGCAAAGGGTTTGCTCGAAAGTTAACTCCCTTCTAAATAGAACCACCACCATTCTGTACACAAAAAAGCAATCTTCTGCCTGAAGCTCTTCTAGATGCCTATAGAGATGAATATCTTTGCCTTTGATTATCTTCGAAACAATACCTAGCTGCCTTCTTATTCCCACTTCATCAAGCCGGAAATTATGCCGGGCCTTTTTCATGAAAGCCACAAAGCACCAGAAGGCTTCATGGTCCTCTTCCAACACTGACATAATTGGGGAAAGTAGATCACTCATTCCTTGGCAATAACCAATCTCAGGATCGTGTAATGCATATGCCTCAAGTATTGCAACCAGGCGAGCAGCATGATAAATTCTGCATGGCTCCAAATGATCATAATCCTTTAAGTCAACACTCTTAGCTAAACGCTGTGCCTTCATTTCCGAAACTGCAGCCTGAGATGGTGAATAAATTATCCATTCGGAATTAGCCCTCACGGCATCAAGGCGAATGATCCTCTGCCATGTTGCAAAATCCTCATCTGTGTGGGTTTTGGAGTTGCTTTCTGTCTTTGAGGGAGATGGGTCTTCATTAGCATTGTCATGGAAGCCTTCAGCTCCTTCAGAAGAAAGGAGAGGTACACTTTCAAGTTCTTCGGATGAATCAGAATCAGTTGACTCAGATTCACCAGCAGATGCACCTTCACAGGTTAGCACACTCTTGTCACCCTCTCCTTCCAATGATAAACTCCGAGGGGTTCGATCATAGACTGGGCCCTGATCATAGACAGGGGGTAATAAATCCTCAGCTGCAGGGCTTCCTCCCTCCGATGAAACAGACCTCCTGGAACTTACAACATCTTCTAAGCCAGGAGAATCAAGAACTTGACTGAAATCCCCACTGCCCTCGACACTAATACTTACTGCAGTTTCCTTCAATTTAGAGCTCTTCTCACTGCGTCGAATTATTTTACAGCATTCTTTCCGCAAGTTCTCATATATTTTTCTGTATCACATATTTAAATACATAATTAAACAACTGAGCCAAAGGAACAAGATGCAAAAGGAAGATGGAATGAACAAAAGGAACTGATCCAAGGGAAGAGAAAAAATCCAACTACACCAATAACCAAACACCTTCAACTGAAAAATGGATGGATTTAAAAGGCTGCAAGAAACTAATCATACCTGTTCTCATTTTTAATCGAATCTCTCTCTTGCATGGAACTGTTTAAGTCATATCTGTTAAAAAGAAATGTTGTTTAAAATATGAGAAAATACCAGTACACTAATGTAACGAATGAAAAATGTCTCAATGTGGAAGTATATATTTTCCCAAGCTGATGATCAATAACGATGTTAAACCAAAAACAATGTTAACTCATATGCCAGAATGGCTGCATAGAGCAACTGAGGCCAGGGTATATATTATTAACACCAAACTAGAATAAGACCAATGAGTTTGTCTAAATAGGTAACAACATAAAAGGACTCATTTCCAATTTTCCAGTAAGACCACAGTGGCATGAAATATTGACAACTAAACAATTTTATTCCCTCAAAATCAGGTGGGCAACAGATACCACAAAGGGAGTAAGAAAAGATAATTCAACAGATTACAGAAGCACGTTGTGAAACACACATTTGCTCACACAACTAGCCACAATGGGCCTATGCATAAGGTCCCTAAAAGCACCTACGTTGACTTAGAAGAGGGTAGACAGATAAGACAATCCAAGATCAATTCAGCAAATTACAAGACATATAAGAATAGGATGCAAGAGTGCCCCTGCTAAGAAGCTGGAATATGAAGTAACAGAACATTCCGAGCGACCAATTCCAAACAAATTTCCATGTATCATGCACTTTAGAGGACCAGCTAACCTAAAGTTCAAGACCAATGACCAAAAAAGAAATAAACTAGTACTTTACAGAAAGAAATCAACCCCAATCAAAAAAACTATGTTCACATGCATTATGAACGAATATTCTTACACTCCAAGCAGGAATGGCCAAACTTCTGCTCTAATACTTGGATCAACACCCTGCATTAAAAATTTATAAATAAATACACAACAGCAACAAAAATAGTGAGAAAACCAGAATCATCGCAATCTAAAACTAAGTAGAAAGTGTCAACATTAAAGTCCAAGTACATACCCCACTACGGACTTTCTTTAAAAATTTAACACCACCATCACTAAGTTTTCCTTCTGGCGTAAAGAAACTTTTCCACTGCTTAGGAAGCAGGGCATGTTTTCTTCTCCGACGAGACCAGGGTGATTTAAGACTACCTCTGAATAAACAAGAAACAAAACGAGTAAGTCTTTGTCAAGTAAATGCAAACGATAATCACTTAATAAAACAAACAAATGCACAAACACAAAGATGGAAACTTTAAGTGATAACTTCAATTACACAATGCAGATAATCTAACCTAATGCTTTTTTATTCCAGAAAACGTCACTAGAAAAGAACCACATATCAAACCTAACAACCTCTAAGGATGGACAAGACAAGTTATCCCAAATGCCAAGTGAATTCGTGAACAAAATATAGATTGGACAAGAGACCGGATTAAATCACAATTCAACACAAAACCGAAAGAATCCTAAACACTATAGCAGAGTACCTATATCCACCCAAAAGAGCACTCGATGGACTACCCATTTTGGCGAAACAACATCAAGCACGGTCATCAAACCTTAAATTATTCAAATCCAAAATTTTCCCTCACAAACTCAAAAGGTTAAACCAACACTAAAATAAAAATTAAAAAAAAAATAAAAATACACACACACAAACAGTGATCCATTTTGTCCTTTTCAAGTAGTATATACTATGTACTATATCCTAAAATCAGACTTTTTTTATTCTCTACATGAACGCTGAGGAGACAAGTTAAAGTGAAGCAGATTGAAAGTGAGTTACAAAAATAGACAGAACACAACCACTGATTGACGACAAGTACTTCAGATCGGATCTGAGAACCTAAAAAAGAAAAAAAAAAAAGTTTAATTTTTTTTTCCATTTCTGTACAATTTTAACCTAAAAAAGTTAAATTTGTATTACAAAAAAATTAAAGATGAATTGGAACTCACCGATCAGCATAAACTGGTGAGGAAGATGAGGATGATGACGAAGAGGAAGAGGAAGCAACAACTAATAGAACCGATCGCAAATGAATCCACGACGACGATGACGATGACGGTGACGACGAATTTGACGGTGACGACGAAGAAGAAGAAGACGTGTGACTTCTCCGTAACGCTCTCATTAACGGTTTACGATGTTCAGTTAACATTTAGTTAAAAAACTAAACTCCACTAATTTAACAAACAAACAATCTCTAGATTCGTTGTTTTTTTTTTTTCCTTCTATTGACTTTTAAATTTTGAAACTTTTTTATTTAATTTAATTTCTATTTTTTGTTTTTTATTGTTTTTTTTTACCTATGTGAGTAAGCGACGACGGTGGCAGCCAAGGCGATACCGGCCATGGCCGTCACGACGACGGCTATTCCGACATTGGAAGTAGGCGCAGCCGCTAACCAGAAACCACTGCCGCCGCTGAAACCGCCTCCGGCTCCGGCTCCGGCCCCGCTGCTACCGTCGGCGAACGTAATCCATCTTTCTCCAAAGGTGAAGAGTGCGATCATCAACAGTTGAATCGAGAGCGCGGCGATTCGGTCCTGACGACGACGATGAGAAGCAGGAAGAGGAGAGGAAGAAGGAGTGGTGTTGACGCGTGAGAGAGCTAACACCATCACCGAACTGAAATCTGTCCTTCAAGTGGTGGCCTTTTTTACTCTTCTCTCTCTTTCCATGAAAGCAAAGTAATAATGGCGAGCAACCTAATTAATTTTTTTGAGCAAAATGCATAAAAACCTCCTAGATAAGAATATAAACACACATATATAAAGTTTAAGTTTTGTAACAGAATAACCCAACTTAAGTGAAAATGTGTTAAATCTTACCGTCAACGTTGATTTGAAGTGCAAATACGTAAATACCCTCAAATTTTAAAATTAATTTCTCTTCATCTAATTTAAAAAAATAAAAATTAAATTAATAATAAAATAAATAAAAATAATAAGAAAAATTACTAAAAAATAAAACTAAAAAAATAAAATAAAATTATACGCTTACCCACCGTATTCTTCAGCTTTTCATCTCTAAACCTAGAAACCAAGACTTTCATCCCCCAAACCTAAAAATCTCTCTAACTCTCCACTAGCAGAATCAAACAACACAAAGGATCAAACAGATTTTCCATCATTTACTCTTCTTCCCTACTCCTCACATGCTTCCCCCTTGTACATCGTCACTGCTTGCAACAATAATATGTAAAAACTCATCCAAACATCAATATGTAAAACCTCAAACATATCATCAATCATCTACAAAAATCCAAACACATCATCAATCAATCATCTACTACATCAACCCTAAAACATGTACATACTGCAAACTCATCTAGACATCATCTTCAAACACATCCAGACTAAAAACCCCAAACATCATCTTCAATCAAACCCAAAAATAAAACTTTATATACGTGTGTTTACCCTGTTTGTTGGCTAGGATGGGACTGGGTTTAGGCAAAATTTTTATCCAAACTCATGTTTGATGCCAGCAAATCTTCTTCACTAATTTATCCTAAGTTTTCCTAACAACAATTTTAACTCACTCCAATGGATTATTTGAAACTCACTCGATTGGTGGGTTAATTTTGCCCCACCTTACCTATCTGTCGTCTCTTTTTCACCGTCGGTGTTCGCCGCCGTCACTTGCTTCAATTGGTCAGTCTCTTTCTTCTCCGATCGAATCGTCGTTCTTTTTCGATCGTCTCTTTCTTCTCCGTTCTTCCTTTTCTTCTCATTCTCTTCCACTGCCGGCAAATCTCAAAGCCGATGAGACCGAGATACGATCGATTTGCAGTTGGGTTACATGTCGTCTTCGTCGTCGTTCTAAGGCATCGATGCCTCCATCGTCGAAAATGGCATCGGTTTTGGATGGATTTGGGATGGGGGGAGACGAGAGACGGAGGAGAGTGACGATGGAAAGCTGGATATGGATTTGGGAGGAGAGTGACGGTGGGGAGATGGAGTTGGGATGAGAGTGACGAGGGAGAAGAGTGACGGTGGGGAGATGAATTTGGGATGGAAATGAAAACAAAAAAATTAATATCTATAAATTTACATTTTAACCCTTGATAAATTTCATTTAAATCCTATCTTATGCTAATGTTACCAAACATGAGATAACAATTAAAGTAATTCAATGCAATCCCATCAAATCAAGTCCAATTTAATCTCATATAAATAATTCAACCCTATCCCATGTAACAAACGAGGCCTTAAAGTCTTACGTCTTGGCGGGGGGAGGGTGGCGCGGGGTGGGGTTTGTTTTCTAATTGTTTTTTTCCTTTTTTTTATTCTGATTATATTATCGAATATCTCTCGCGATTGATTGATCGACTCTCCTGTTTTTATAACTATCAGACTAGTGTTAAAACTCGAAGCTTAGGTCGATTAATTACATGACTGGTTTGTGTCGCTGACTTGGGCCTCATTCCGGCCTGGCCCATCAGTTTGGCCTCATTTATTCACCTAACTTTTTACACGCGGATTGCTATTAAATTTCTAGATCCGATTTATTGTTTTTTAATGTGAAAAAAATAAGATTATTACAAATTGTTAAATAGCACTAAAGTCAAGGGAGAGAAGTAGCGTAACATGTCCTGGCGACGATTTTTTAAAAAGTCATTCTCAAGCGGGAATATCTTGATTTTGACAATCATTGTGATTTATTGAAATTTGAGGTAGTTTAGTGGTAAGTAGTTAACATTTGTGTTAATGATATTATAAATTTAAATTATGTTTTTCCCTTTTCAGTACAATGGTCAAGTGAATTTAATAAAAATGGGAAATAGTGGTGAATCAATTTCTTATTTAACATAGACATTCACACCTATCACTTTTTCTTAAAGTGATAAATGTAACCTATTGAAAAAGACAAGTCAAAGTTCCAACATGTGTGAAAGAAGAAAATCTGGTATGCCAATTAATTATCTCATGGAAGATTTTTTTCTCAAATAGAGTAAAAAAATAAATGAAATTAAGAACATCTAATTATAAAATTATCATACTCAAATTAAAGAGATTGTTAGTTATATTCCTCAATCCCAACTGCCTATTCAAATGAATTTAATATAAATTGTGATATGTTGTGAATTCGACAAATATTTATACCTATCTTTTTTTTCTAAAATAATGTATCTCGATTGATTTTGATTAAAGTGAAGTTCGAAATTTGAACATGTGCAATAGAATTAACACTTTGATTGTGTACCGCATCAATAGTTTTGGTAATTCACTAAAGGTCCTTGATCAAAGCTAATTTTGCTCTTACCTTCTAAAGTAATAAAAGAGGAAGATGGAAAGAAAAGATGGGGAAAAAAGCAAAAGCCACAGAAGCAAAAGTCAAAAGACAAGTTGGGTGATTAATAAGTGGAATATTGAAGGTGGATTATGTCACATGGCACACAAATAGTTTTTTGAAGCAAAGGGAAAGAAAAAAAAAAAGGTATGAGGAGACAGAACACTCATTTATGCCGGACCACATGCTTTCGCTTTTTCCTGCGCTACAATCTAAAAGCACTCACATGAGCTATGAGAAATTTGAGAATAAACCTGTCTATTTTATGATTTTTTTTTCTTGCATTTTATAATACTTGCCTTCATCATTTGATTTATTTTTTCCCCATGATTTGATGTACTAAGGTTTTATATGATTTAATGAAGTTGAAATTCAAAGTTTGGGGAAGAATTCTGTGAAACATTTGACATATTTTTGGTCAAAATAGGAAAGCTATCAATAAAATTATATTAAAAAAAATAGTTATTTGGTTACCCAGCTACTACTTAGACAGTTGGTTGAGGATGATCTAACTCGCTTCAACTGTTTTTGTTTTTTCAATCTTCAAGGCCCACCATTTGTTATGGTAGGACCTAAGAGATCATGATGTTGTTGAGCAGACCTAAAAAGGACATGATCAACAATATCCGACGGTTAAAATTAATCAGAGCGAACTCCAGTTTCTCTTCAGAATCTCAGGAAAGGCATTTCAAAATATCCATGGAAAAATATAGAAAGCACTTGATATCTATAAACAAACACGATTTGATTTTTCTATTCTTTTATGATGATTCTTTAAATTTGAAAACAAATTATTATTATTATTATTATTTTATAGTGTGCATATACAATTCTGCATTTTTCAGTTTGTAGTACTTATAAATAATTAAATTAAAAATCGCAAGATAGCTACATGTTAGTGTCTAAAACGAAAAAGAAATAGAGATAAACTTGCAGGATGTTATACTTAAATGTCCCATTAACTAAGAAGCGATGATTGTGGGGATATTGTGGATCTTGTGGATCCTGTGGGACAATAAAGCACAAAAGTGTGTCTAGTATTAGTTGAAAAAAAATTAACCCAAGTAATTAAGACACTAATCATAATAATAATTGTCTCTTTTTTTCTTTTTTTTTTTTGTGCTGTTCTTTTTCTTCATGTAAATCCAGTGTTTCTCTACTTTAAGGGAAGTTGAATGTTAGCTTTAACTTGAGATATGTCAGAACATACTGTTTCTTTAACTTCTAATCTTGACTTTAATGATTTTCCCACTTGTTCACATAAATTCTTCTAAGCTAGATCATATGTTTACATTTTCATAATGCCATAAATAAGACCAGAATTGTAGTAGTAGATCTCGATTGGAGTAATTACATGCTTTTCCGTCATTGTTATCTACCACAAACTCACCTAATGATGAATGCATATTTTTTTACATACAATATGAGATTTTTGGAAGAAAAATATATATAATTTGAATCTATAGTCTCGACTTAAATGGGTAGATGTTAATGAATATTTTTTGAATGTGAAAATACATGGGAAATCTTGGAAAATATTGGAATAAAAACTGATAGTAATAAATGTCACTTAATGGATCTGGGGATATAAGAATTCAAAATTGCATATTTGGTGTGGATACTGGATAGGAGTTGAAAAAATAGATTTCTTTTTCCACGTGTCTCTTCTTTTTAATCTTTCACATATAGATATATTATTCCGCCTATTTTTGTCAAGTGGCCGGCGATGTAGTGATAATCCCTATTGGCCCACCATGATCAATTGTAGTCATTGGTTTGACACACCCTTCTTACGATAACAAGGCGTTGATTTTTCTCATTGAAGTATTAATTGCTTCTCACCTATGAGTCGATTACTCCTACATAAGAGTCGCTTTTCAGACCGTGCTATAAGTGTTATATTTGATTTGATCTCGATTGTTCTCTAGATCAGTCACAGTTATATAATGTAACTAAAAATATATATATTTTTCTTTCGCTTTCTATCTCCTCTCTTCACATAATATTCCGTCCTTGATTTGTCTCTTATCTTCTGCTTTGTTCACTTTAATTGGTTCCTTCTGTTTACATCTTCACCTAAGCTACAGTTCATGAAAATGAAAATTTTTGGATTTTTAATTGGTTTAGGTCATAAATTCCATTAGGAAGGATAATTTTCTTATGTTTGGTTGTGCAATTTGCATACGTCTCCTTATTTTAATGTGAATGCCACAAAATTCTATTAGGTAAGTCCACGAATTTGAAAGAATATACATACCAACTTAATTTGTAAGTTTTCTTGCCTCGTGTAGGAGTTCCCTATATATGTTAAAGTGACACACTACATATGGTGGGATGTTAGACAACGCATTTTTTATGTTTAGATTACGAAGTTGTATGTTACTTAGTGTAGGTAAATGGTAAATTCATGTATATAATTTAACACTAAATTTGTAAGCATTAATTAACTAAGGTCTTTTCTAATAATATCGAGTTAAAAGATATCTACTCATAAATTTATTAATTAAAAAAAAAAAAACTCTATATATATTGATAAATATGCATAATAAGACTCGAATCCTTATCATAAATGAGAAATAAAAGTTCTTTAACAATTTGAGTTATAAGTAAATATGTTATTAATTTATATTGTTTAACATTAAATTTGAGTAGTTTAACACTAACTTTTCAAACTAATACAGCATTAACCTAGTTTCAAAATAACTTTTGTGAATTCTAATTTGAATATCAGACAGTTTTTCTATTTCACACACCCCGTGTAAAAATTATGATAAATAATATAAACCTTACAAATAAAACAAGCAAAAAACAAAAAAAGAAAGAGTATACAAAATTAGGTACGAAAAAATTGAAAAACAAATTAAACCGATGCTAGCCAGACCCCATTTTTTTTCCTCTTTATTTTCCCAATTAATTTCTCTTCTTCAACGAAAATTTTGCCTTTCTGGCCTACATCAACTTTCTAATCAGGAAACGTGTATGGATATAGTAAAACCAAACAAACCAAACAAACATGAAATTTACATGAATTTCTCAATTTTCATAGCAAGACAAAACAATCACCAAATGTAGGTGAACACAAAAACGACCACTCTTTAGCTCTCATTAATTAGTTCAACCACCCTTTTAAACAAACACGAATCTGCTCAACCTACACGAACAACTTTTCTATGTTTATATATATTTAATTAAAATCACAATCTTCTTCATATTAATTCAACGCTCACAACTCGAGACCCTAAAAACATTCCAAACTTATCATTTAATCATCTCAAGAATGTCTGTTAGCAAAGCCAGGGAAGACGAGCGTGCAGGCGCGGAGATAGTGCATGGCCCCCAGGAGTGTTATCGCCACTCCATAGAGCTTCTCGAGGAGCTAGGGTTCCCAAAGGGTGTGCTGCCATTGAAGGACCTTGAAGAGTGTGGTAGGGTTCGCGAGACGGGGTTCGTGTGGATGAAACAGAAGGCCCCCCATGAGCATTTCTTCGATGGGACCAACACACGCGTGAGCTACGCCGTGGAGGTGACTGCGTACGTGGAGAAGTTCAAGATGAAGAAGATGACTGGTATCAAAAGCAAGCAAATGTTCTTGTGGGTGCCAATCACTGAAATGAGCATTGAAGATCCAGCAAGTAAGAAGATAAACTTCAAGACTCCTATGGGGATCGGGAAGTCCTTCCCGATAACTGCTTTTATGACTGATGAAGAGAAGCAAAAGTACTTGGAGAAAGTAGAGGCATGATGAGAGAAGTGCTTCTTGGCATTAACATGCATGCTTTTTCTTTGAACTATCTAGCTGTATGAACATATGTGGATTGAAGAAAATCATTCATATATGATTTGCTATTAATTCTTCTATGTATTTTCCTGATCTTCAATAAAATTAATGTCTTCTAATAAATAGCAATAGTAATAATAATGAATTTTTAGATTTTTCTAGGGTATGTGACAAAAAAAATCAGGGTCTTGTGTGATAATAATAATATATGTAGGATTAAAATTAAAATAATCCAAATTCAATCTAACATTAAACTTCATAGGTAATTTTATACTTACAGTATTTATATCATTAAATGAAGACTAATGTTCTAATGTAGACATTGTAACTTACCTATTTAGATAAACATTCGAAATCAATTATATTAATAAATTTTAAAATAATAATATTACAGTGAAAATACTGTAAAGGAAGAAGAGCATTGGCATTGGATAATTTCATACATTTTTTGGTTTTGATCATGCACATGACATGATTAGAATAGAGCAAATGTCAAAATTTGAGTTTCCAATTGTTGGTAAAATTAGTTTTTTTTTTTTTTTTTTTTGTGAAAACGTGTTAGTTAAATTAGTTATAACTGACATTAGATCCAAAATACGTCGTTTAAATGTTTTAAGTGACTCGACGAGGTCCTCGTGTTTGAACCGACACCGTTTGATCCAATCAATCGCATTCGCGGAACTTTTCAAAATAACAGCCGCTCCTCAATTCCCTAGCAAAACAATGGTCTGTTCCTCACCAGCTCTTCTCAGGCTACGTCCAATCGCCTATCTCCACGTCACCACCGCCACCACCACCACAAAAGCCATGCCCAGCCCCAACCCCAGCCAAGCGCTGGAAATCATCGGCGGCGCGCGTGACACCTTCCTGCCGGCTCTCAAGACTCTGGACCACCGCCGTCCCTACACTGCCTTCCCTATGGTCGGCTGGAACCGCCACGTGGAGACCATATTCGCCGCCTTCTTCCGGTCTCTTCCGGACATCAAACTCAAACGAGAGTGCCTCCGCACCAAAGACGACGGCGCCGTCGCTCTCGATTGGGTCTCTGGCGACCGCGAACGTCTCCCTCCCGAGTCTCCGCTCCTCATTTTGCTGGTAGTTTTAAAAAAAAAAAAATTCTGTTTGTTTCACGAGAAAATGATAATTAGTCGATTATAGGCAGTGAGTGAGGTTAAACTAGTAAAATGTGTTTGGTTAAAGTAGTTTATTTGATTCAAACACTCAATTGTGATGCATCTGTGTTGCAGCCTGGTTTGACCGGAGGGAGCGAGGATACGTACGTCAGGCACATGCTACTTAGAGCCAGAAGTAAAGGGTGGCGTGTTGTGGTGTTCAATAGTAGAGGCTGTGGAGGTAGCCCGGTTACTTCTCCTCAGGTACTAGTTATCGTATTTGGATTTGAAAACAAAGACCGTTTTTGGATTTATGTTTATGTTGTGTATTTGAAGTTGTGATATGCAGTTCTATTCGGCTTCATTTTTAGGAGACATGCATGAAGTAGTGGCTTATGTTTCCAACAGATATCCCAAAGCTAATTTGTATGCTGTTGGTTGGTCTCTTGGGGCCAACATTCTTGTTCGCTATTTGGGTCAGGTGACATACTCTGTCTCTCCTCACTTTGAAAGCTAATTTGTTTTTCTTACTTTCATTAATGGTTTGAGTGTTAATTATCGCAGGAATCACATTCTTGCCCTCTTTCTGGTGCCGTCTCATTGTGTAATCCGTTCGATTTGGTCATTGCAGATGAAGACTTCCGTAAGGGCTTTAACATTGTTTACGACAAAGCTCTTACTGGTGCTCTCTGTAAAATTTTCAAGAAGTAATTCTGTGAAAAAAATGCCTTTGTTTTGCTGCCTGTTATTTCAGCGGAAAGTCGGTGTTTCTAAGACTAAACGGTATCATTGCATTATCTTATTTATGTAGGCATGCTCTTCTCTTTGAAGACATGGGTGGAGAATATAATATCCCGTCAGCTGCCAATGCCAAGTCTGTCAGGGAGTTTGATGAAGGACTAACTCGTGGTATGTGTTTTCGCTGCATGGAAGGGAGTTTCTTATTCATTGGGAGCAGATGTTATAATGCAAGCAAGTAATTTACATTAATTTATATTTTACGCCTTGTTGCAGTGTCTTTTGGTTTCAAGTCAGTGGATGACTACTACTCCAATTCAAGCAGTTCAGATTCCATAAAACATGTCTGCATTCCTTTGCTTTGCATCCAGGTAACATGTCTGTGCCGCTTCAAAATACAAATTTTCTGGCTGGTAGAATGAACTCTTTTTCAACAATTTTTTACTGACTTACAATATTGTTTATCATTTAGTGCACTAAGTTTATCTATGCTTAAATATTACATCTAAGTCGTATAAGTTATGGTCCACATAATGCTTAGTACCAGAAAAATTCTTAGCTCATCAATTGGCATTGGAATCTTGTTATGATTATACCTGTCAAACAACTCTATCTTTGTAAAGCAGCGATAGAAGAAGGAAGGTCCATTTTGCCATGTAGTTTGTGTTTCTCGTGATATAGAATTTTAGTTGGTGAAGATATGATAGAGGGAGACATTTAACTTGTATGATCATGCCAAGTTGAATGGCATTTTAAAGCTTTCCACTTGCCTTGAGAATTAGTAGTTGGGACTATCAACATGGATTTCATTCCTACTATTATGTCAAAATTCATCATGCAAGTTATGATAAGAAATTATGATTATTATTTTGCTGTACTTGTAATCGATTGTTTACTCTACTTTGTGCAAGTAATTGTTAGATGTTTAATCTACAGAGACAGTGGTAAAGCATGAATGGTGCGGTAGGTGTGATATAAAAGTTGACACATCTTTGTGGTTTGCAGGCTGAAAATGATCCTATTGCTCCTTCTAGGGGAATTCCTCGTGAAGATATCAAGGTATGTAGGGTGCTTCAGCATTGGAAGCCTTCTTGCCAACTACTTTATGGATTATGGTTCCATTTGGTTCCTCCATCTAGCTTCATCTAAGTCTTAGATGTTAATTGCGACCATAAAATGCTTTCTTAAGCTAGTTTTGATTCATTAATGTTGCCATAGTCCTCGTCACACATCTCCAACAAGATTAGTTCATGATCTGGAGTTGCTCTTTATTGCTCTAACTTGTTGAATGTCTCCATATTCTACATAAAACTAATCTTTGAACGTATTTCATTTCATCATACAATATCACATATCACATGCATCTAATGGGTTAGTGATCATTCTTGTTAATGTATCAACCTCAAATCTTAAATACTATAATCAGGTCATTTTCTATCAGTTTAAGTTTTTGGGTTTAGTGGTAGCTGACATGTTATCAGAGTTTAGAGATTAGTTCAAACTCTTTCTTCTCCCCCTATATCTGTAATTTTGTTACACGTATTATACGGTAGGGGATGTTTAGCATGTGTCTTACACCTATTATCTGTTTATATTGTTCGTAACGGAGCGTATCAACGTGTCAACTTCAAATCTTGAATACTATAATTAAGCTCTTACCTATTAATTTAAGTTTTTGAGTCTGGTGGTAACTAACAATTCTAACTAGTGTTGTCTTTATTCTTGCAGCTGTGCTCTTTAATAAAATGTCTTATAACAATTCTTCATTTTCTCTTTCAGCTAATAATCTCTTTAATGAAGTAACTCACCCATTGTTTCAGGCGAATCCGAATTGTTTGTTATTGGTGACACCCCAAGGTGGACATTTAGGGTGGGTTGCAGGTGCTGAAGCTCCATTTGGAGCACCCTGGACTGATCCTGTGGTGATGGATTTTCTTGAGCATTTGCAAAAGGACTCATCTAAAGCTCATTCGTCTTGCGTTGATCCAATAGTTGTACAACAAAGTTTAGAGGACTTGCAAGAACTAGAAGTATAGCATTAGTAAGCAGCTCATTTACACATGATTGAATCATTCTACGTCTAGTCTTGGCCACGGAAGCACGGTCAATTGAGTTGAAATATAATGAACTAATGTCATTAAGGTCAATGCATTCATTGTGTTGTAAATTACACTCATGAATCATTTATTAACGATTCATCCAATTAACATTCGAAAATAAAAAAATTAGAAGTTTATATTAATATTATTCGATTCTAAATGAAATTTTATATTGTTGTTGGAGCTATGTTGGAAATTTGAAAATGTTAAAAGACATCTCGTATGCATATGAATTAATGGTCCTTCGCGACAGAGCCCAACTAAAAGCTTAAAACACAAACCCAACAATTTGTGAGATTCTCAAATTAAAGCCCAAAAGCTACGAATCGATATTTGTTCAGGAAACCCAAAAGGCCGAAAGAGTATAACAATGGGCGTTTCTAAGAGGTCTTTCTCAATCAACTACCGACCAGTCTTCATGTGAAAAGGAAATTACCCTTATCAAGATTCTTGGCCTAGAATTATCAACGAATTATTGTTCTTCATTTTTTTAAATCAAATATACATGATTATAAAAGTATTATATATATATATAATACTTTAGTCATTGAAAATTAAATAATTTTTTTATTCTCTTTAAGGTAAACTACCTTCATCTTATGTCTAGCATTCAAACTGGAGAAAGGTATGCTTAAAATAGTCGATTTTGTCACATAGGTATTCAAAGGGATAATTTAATCAATCAATATAAATCATCGATTATGAGATACACAACTCCTTAATAAGAGTGATTGAGCATTTCTTTTGATCTTAAGAAGTTAATGAAAAAATCTATTAATTTTGATCATTCACTTTTTCAAATGCTGATATGTCATTAGATTATCAAAAGATTAACAAAAAAAAAAAAAAAAGGATGATAGAGAATCCTTACTCATTTTTTATATGTTATACAGTGACACATGTATATTAATGAGCTATAAAGAACTATACAAGTGAGTTATTATTATTATTTAGAGAGGGGTGTATAAACTTTTGACATCAAATTATATTTACAACTATATAAATGAAACTTATTATTGGATTATCTCCACTTTTATACGATTTACTTATAATTAATCTTTTAATAAAAACTTCATGTATTATTATAATATTATGTAAATTCTAATATACATCCTTAACTAGAAAAAACTCATTTGCTTGTAAATCGATTTTAGTTATTGTTGACGTCGAAATCTGGTCAGATAAGCCGGATCTCTAGTCAACGAGATTCTTGAGCCCAATGCCGCAGATCAATGAAAAACAGAACAAAAAATAAGAGACCATAGGCAAAGAGGAAGCAGAAAAGAAGCAGAGAAAGAAAAGAGAAAAGCACACAAATCTACGTGGTTCGGCCCTTAAGCATGGCCTACGTCCACGGCGCCTCCACCGTTGGTGGTGGCAGTCACTTTTATTGCTGTATTTTCTGGGTACAAAGAGAGAGAGAGCAGAGAAAAACAACCGTCCCCATTTACTAAGATTTTGCTCATATTTATAGAGAGATGTGAGGTGCTACAGTAATAGGAAAGCATTAAATGCATAATACAATTTCCAAAGCCTACTGTCAATAAGTCTGAGTCTTTTGACACTACCCACGCTGTAGTGGTTGAGTAAATCATGCTACTACTGATCTGAAATGGTTGACCGTGCACGTCACGTTATTGTACGAGCTAGAGCTGCGACCTGGAGCTCATTCAAAACGAGCTGGAGGAGCTTAGCGACCTGAAGAGCTTGAGCCTGGTAAATTAGGCCTCTGTCTGCTGGGCTTTTGGGCTTTTACCAGCCCATTTGGGGTATCCCAAAAACACATATAACAGTTATAAATCATATATTCATTTATAATTTATACGATTAATGTTTTTTTTTTTTATTTATGATAAAATTTTAAATCTCACTATAAGCATTAACTTATATTTGTGTAAAGTAATTTTTTGTATTATAAGAATATATGTTTAATCTGTATCTACAATATTTAATTTGGATAGATCATTATACACATTTAATTATTTATATCAATTCACTTTGTAATTTTTTTAAAAATAAATAAAGTAATTGATGGGATGTAAGATTATAATAGGCATGTGCCATGCCGCAAATGTTAAGAAACCATTACTCAATTTGTGATCCATTAACATTAATTCCCCCATAGACTCCGTCCCTGCCCTACGCTATCATTTTCAGTCCATTTAGAATCTCATTTTATGTGACTCGAATCGATATTGGATCCGATTCCAAAAAGTTAAAAAAAAAAAAAAAGGTTGTCAGTGGTGGATCCCATTTGTTACACGTGCTGAGATGAGGACCTACTTATCGGGTGTTGTCTGTCCTTTGCCACGTCATTATTCCACCGATTGAAGCTGACGGTGCTTTGGAATCCAACACACTACGAAAATGATAACTGGAAAACGTCCACTTAGATCAGTGGAAAACATCCACTTGGATTGTCTATTCCCCTAACAGACAAAAAATGAAAATAAAAACAGGAAAAACAAAATTACTCTACGTAAACCTGCTGCATACTTTTTCGGACGGTCCAAATGGAAACTCAACCTTCGATGTTTACGCTATTCGAAGTTTGTTTCATCGATTTATTATATATATATATATTTTTTAATATTAACGTCGAATTAGTTAACCATCTCTCGGAAAAAGGTTGGAATTACATAATCACCAAGACTAGATTGGCCTATACGAGGTGAAAGGTCTACTCACAGGCAGATAGAAGAAGACAACCACGTTAGTGGCTACTCACTGGGCGTTAAATCCAAGATTTGAAAGATCTTGACCTGTATTGCCAGCTTAACAACCAATGTTTGTGAGTAAATATGTTTTCAATTAATAAAGTAGGTGTCGACTTTATTAAGATAAAATTATCTTTTAATGGATATGTTTTCAATTAATAAAGTACGTATCAACTTCATTTAGATAAAGCTTATTTTTTTTAACAGACTTCGATATAACGTTAACTTATCTCGTAACAATTTTTTAAAAATTAGCTGGATAAGGAGTCAAACAAATAAATCTTTTATATTCTTACCAATCAGATTTTTTTTTCTTTTTTTCTGATGATTAATACAACTTTAAAAATAATTAAGACTAAATGAGATTTAACTTTATAAAAAACAGTTTTCATACTAGAGGATATATTTCATATATAGATGAAGGAATAATCCATATATTTTATTGATGAGAAGGGATTCACTAGGTGTAGAACTCGTGCACGATGGCTCCAGAGGCAATGTGTTAAACTAATAGGACCCCTGTCCAACTACACCAATAAGATGCTCGATATATATATTTTTCGAGTTCATTGATTCTCATCAAGCAAATTAACACGGGAAGATTGTATTTGACAACCAATTATCCTTTTGTACCAAATACGCTTTTTTTTTTTTCCCTTTATACCAAATACAGTTGTTCAGTTTGCAATGGAGGTAAGTGGAGTGGTAAAACACTCAGCACTCTCCCCATGACTTGCTAGTCACAGGTTTGACTAGGCGTACCCCACTTTTATTAATAATAATAATAAAAAAAAAAAGATGAATTTTCTATTATATATAGGTTGTCTCACTTTCAAATGTGTGGATCTTATCGGATCATATTCTTGGTATCTTTTCAACTTGGTCTCATTTATCTCAATAATTAAAAAAATAATAATAATTTAGTTCCTAACGTTTAATAAAATATTATTTTTTTATTAGCAATTATATTTCGAATTCACATTATCCTGATGTTTCGAAAATATATTAATTTAGTTCCTCTAACCAAAAAATGACAGTCAAACATGACAGAAGTAGTAAAAAGATGGATTTATCCTTGATATAATTTAAGATAGTTAAAATTACGTAATTACCCTTTAAAAACTAACAATTATAAAATAATCATCTCTATTATTACAAAATTATCATTGACTATTTTTCAATCAAATTGTGGCACGTAATTGAATCAATTTTTTTTTTAAATTCAGTTTAAATTTTGTAAATATTTTAATTAAAAAATATAATATTTTTAATATATATAAAAAAAAAACTCTTTCATTTTCTACCTCTCACAATCTTCCTCATCTCTAATTTCATATTCTACATTCATCAAAGTCATTATCTCCGTCATTTTCATCAAACTACATCACTCAAATTAAACATCAATATCAACCCAACATATCTCAAATCTTAAAAAATAAATGTTTATGCAAATTTAAAGAAAAAAAAATGTATTTTTTTTAAAAAAAAAACCAGACCAGATCACATTTGCATATTCTACATTCATCAAAGTCATTATCTCCATCATTTTCATCAAACTACATCACTCAAATTAAACATCAATATCAACCCAACATATCCCAAATCTTAAAAAATAAATGTTTATGCAAATTTAAAGAAAAAAAAATGTATTTTTTTTTAAAAAAAAACCAGACCAGATCTGGTATCCATTGTCGAAGATCAGATCCGGTGTCCGGTAATGGAGACCAACGTTGGTCTCTAGCTGGTCTCTATCACTAAAGACTAGGAGTCTTCGGCTTTTTGGTCTCCACTTCGACGATGGAGACTAGTTTTTTGGTCTCCATCGCTAGACAAGAATGGTTTCTATGGGAGACTCCCACCGAGATCTTGGTTTTTTTTTTTATATATATTATATTTTTTATATATTAAATTCAAAATATAAAAATATATATTAATTAAATATATATAAAAAATATGTAAATATATTAAAGTTAAAATAACAAAATTAATCATCTTTCTGTTAATGTTGACTAATATTTGACTAACAAAAATACTAAATTGATATAATTTCAAAATGAGCAAATTACAATTTAGCTACCCAGTTAAAACGCTTTCATAGGCCGAGCAATTATTTTAATGTTATTGCAATTTACCCCCCTACCGTTAGTAAAATTCGTTACATTTAACAGTAAATAGTATCAAAACAGTAGAAAGACGAAATTACCCTTTGACTGAAGTTGACCAGTTGACCAAATATAAGGCTTGGTCAACTCATTAATCTCTCTGACTCTCTCTCATTCTGCCACTCTGCCTCTTCCTCTCATTCTTCTTCCCTTTCCTTCTTTCGCTTCATTCTTCTTTTTCGCTTCATCCCCTTCTTCTTCTTGGTCCGCTTCATTCTTCTTCTTCCCTTCATCCCCTTATTCTTCTTGACGCAGATCTGGGTTCACGAACCCAGATCTGGGTTCTTGACGAACCCAGATTGGGTCTGATCTGGGTTCGTTAGAACCCAGATTCTGGGTTCGTTAAAACCCAGAATTCTGGGTTCCTAACGAACCCAGAATTCTGGGTACTCAGGCTGGGTTCCTGAAGTTCTGAATCAGATTTTTTTTTTCAATTTTGTGATATTGGTAATTGTTTGGGTTGATGAGTATGTTTAACCAGTGATTTTGGGTGATTTGATGATTTTTTGATGCTGTAAATTAGGTTGATGGATTGAAGTTGAATTTGTGAAGTTGATGACTTTGGGTTGATGATTGAAGGAGAACTGATGAAGCTGATGAGTTTGAGGATGTTTTTGGTTAATATTTCACCTGTAATTCTGGGTTCCTGAAGTTCTGAATCAGTTTTTTTTTTCAATTTTGTGATATTGGTAATTGTTTGGGTTGATGAGTATGTTTAACTAGTGATTTTGGGTGATTTGGTGATTTTTTGATGCTGTAAATTGGGCTGATGGATTGAAGTTGAATTTGTGAAGTTGATGACTTTGGGTTGATAATTGAAGGAGAACTGATGAAGCTGATGAGTTTGAGGATGTTTTTGGTTAATATTTCACCTGTAATTTCGATTTTATTTAATTTTTAAAAATTAAAAGTAAAGTTAAAAGACTATTTTGTCCCTCATACAGTTAATTTTAACGGAAGGTGTTAACGGTGGGGGGGTAAATTGTAATAACATTGAAATAATTACTCCACCTGTAAAAGCGTTTTAACTGTGTAACTAAATTGTAATTTGCTCTTTCAAAATATTAGAGATGATTAGAATTTAAAATATAAATATTAATAAAAAATAATATTTTATTAAATATTAGAGATTAAGTTAAAATTTTCCCAAAATTAAAATACCCTCGTTGGGCTCAACAGACAATTGGAAACTGATCACGTGACAACTGACAAGTGAGAAACACTGACCAGTGTGCATGTGGTCAGCTAGTAGTTATCCAGTGATAAGTAGGGACCACTGCCACCTGTGCACAATATATGCTGATCCATACACGTGCAAATAGAAATCTGATTACGTCGCACGTGACTTTTTTTTTCCTACTTTTTATCCAGAAGTGAATTTGTCCGATTCTTTGTCCATGTTCGTGCAAGGTATCAAATTTTCCTTTTCTTCTTTTAAGGGCCGAGCTAAAAGGCAGTGGAGTTCCCTCAGATCTGGAGGTCACAATCAAAATCAATTTTACAAGCATTGAATTGGAAGCTCAATTTGTGTCTGCATTAACAAATCATTAACATTTCTTCTTTGTCAATATATACATGTCTTTATAGATGATTAGAAATTTGATTAAAGACTTACAACTGACTGCAATATCTCATCACGCTAGCAAGTTCTAGACTATTAGCTAATTAATTTAAATAACTTTTATATAATTATAAAGTAATAATATTAATTTTCGTAACTTCAAAAAATATATTTTATACATATTAATAAATAGGTACGATGAAACTTAAATTTATATTATAAATATAATTAAAAATTATATTAACTCTTTGAAGTGCGAACATTTATGCAATTAATTTAAACAATTTAAGTTTGTAATCTTTTGAACGAACTTTAACCTACCAATAAGTGTTACCCGACAACTGGGTTACAGGTAGATTTGGATGAAGATTAAAAATAATTATTTTAAGTGGATTATTATTATTATTACAAGGTATTTTAACTGGATTAAGACTTGTCCACCTGATGAGGATGATATTTTCCAGATATTTAATATTTATTTTTCTTTCCAAGAATTTAGATATATGTAATGGACTCTCTCATGCCTTGTCATTCTGCGCTTGGCTGTCAGCTTACTTGGAAAAAGGCTGGCATCCCTTTCATGCCCATCCGTGGATTTTTATGGATTCGACGAGCCTACTTCATTCTCATATTATACACAAAAAAAAAAAAAAAAAATCTCTCTCTCTTCTATACAATGGTAGTCCCCCATTTATGTGTGAATTATTTTTTTCTATCTAGGAGTTTCTTTTTGGATCATTAACTTTTTTTTGGATCAATCACAATTATATAATATAATTAAAAAAAAAAAAAAAGGTCCCTTGTCATTCTACGGGACTATGATCATTATACTCCACTATTGACATCATTATCTTCTTACAATATCTTGAGACAGGCTGCATGTTTGATCAATAGAGACGGAATGGTTTGAATTTGTAAACCAAAGTTAACTTTGATTTTTCAAAGCAAAAACAGAGAGAAAGTTAACTTTGATTTTTCAAAGCAAAAACACAGAGATTTTATTGTCTAGTAAAAGTAGTTTGATGAAAATAAATGACAACGTGTTGAGCTCCTGGTTAGAGATCCAACAATAAATTTTAACCATTATGACTTACGTCATACGTTAAGTTAGAAAACGAAACCAACTAATTGATAGAATATATAGATTGATCACCTACTAGATTGATTTGACCTTAGTCCAAGTAATTCAAAACAATAATATCTAAAAAATACGAAAACGGTAAAAAGTTATGTCTCACAAATTGCAAGATTTATTAATATTTTTCAAACTGATAGACATAATACAAACCCTAATTGAAACTCTCATTTATAACTGAACTACTCCCTTAGTTCCTTTAGAAACAAAATTCCCTTTAGGAACAAAAACTTTAAACATAAATAATATCAAATAACTAAGAAAATGATATTAAACTAATAAAATGAAACAATTATCCAAGCCTAAACAAAAATAATATCTTAAGAGACTTAAAATTTCGTTTTAGCCAATTTCAGACTCTTTTGTTACGACTTGCTCTATAGGTTACATCTCGCGACTTTGGTTGAACGGTCGTGACTTGCACTGCGGGTTACATCCAACGACACAAGTTACGTTCTTCTTAGTCTGGAATTTTTTGTCTCAAATCTTCTCCTAACGTTCTCATCACAACGATAGCTAATGATCTCCTTTTATGCTCGTAGAGATTCTGAAACAATTATTCATAAATCATAATGACATATAATCTTTCATTATATTTCTACATCAAATAAATTCATAACATACATACTTCACTCCCTTAAAAAAGGCGTGTAATTTATACGTTTTAAAACAACGGATTTAGATTTATTGTAGTTGTTAGAACCATACCAAGACTATTATTTGATATGGTTTCGTAGTGTAAAACACTTATTCGACGTGATAGCGGTCCACGGTCGAGTTATTTCATCCTTAATGGTGTCTAAAAGAAAAAAAATTTGAAGGAGTCGTGCCAAGTGTAGCTTGATCATCATTATCCACAAAATCATGTGCTGTGGAAGTCTGTTCAGCACGTGATCAACACTAATGGGAATTCTCGTATATGACAAATTGCACATGTTTGTATGTTCTTTCGTATTGGCGCACCTGATTAAATACAACTAAAACCACCTTGTAAGTGCTTTTGAAAAAACAAAAAAGACAATTCGTATCCCGAAAGCTTTGAAAATGCTTGAAATATGTCATTTTTATTATTAAAATATAATCATATACTAAGTTTTTTAATTTATTTTTTTTAAATTCATATTTAATATATAAATTATTAATATTATATAAATCATAAAATAATAAAATAATTAATATAATATTAATAATTCATATATTATATTATTTAAATAAATATTAAAGAATAATAAACTTAGCATACCCTAAAATATATATATATATATATTTTCTCGATGCTGGTGAGTCTCGGTAATTTCCAAAATTTTATCACGTTTTCCAACCATGACTGCAAGAGCAGAGTGGTAATTTCTTGGCAGACATGTATATTTTCGGGATCCATGGAAAGTATTTGCATGATGAAGGAGACCCTGTTGTACAAGGAAAATAATTTATTATTTAGACAGTGCATTCAATCTAAAATTAATTAAAATTTAAAATATTTAAAAAATTTAATTGTATTCAATATAATTTTGAATGGATTCAATTGAAATTAATATATTTTCATGATCCATGGAAAATATGTGCATGATGAATGAGACCCTCTTTTACAAGGAAAATAATGTATTAACGTTGTATTCAATCTAAAATTCATTGAAATTTAAAACATTTAGAGAGTTTCGGTGTATATAATCCAAATTTGAATAGATTTAATTAAAATTTAAGTATATCAAATTTAGATTTGTAAGAAATCATTAAAATGTATGTGTATTTAATTTGAATTTGTATATCATTAAATAAAATCTATGTGTATTAAAAAATCATTAATTTCACTTATTCTAAATTTGTGATGACTTTGAATGAATTTTTTTAATGAATTCTAATAAGATTATATGGATCACGTAGAATCAATTAATTTCATCAAAATCCATCATTTAAAAAATCTATTAAACCTTGATAAATTTCAATCTAATCAGGATTCTTTTACTTAAAGTATATGTTACTTTTTATAATTTAGAATTAGGATTAGAAGTACTATAAATTTCCCATTGTAAATTGTTAGTAGAGTAATAATCTTATTTAGCTCAATTGGCACGCAACATTGGATGACAAAGCAAATTGATTTTGCTTTCGCTACCTTTCTGTTGATAAGTTTCAAAAATCGAAAGATTGTCAATACGTTCAAGATTAAACAATCAAGAAATTGTTCCGTGCGTCCAGGTATGTATGAAATTAACTAATATGTACTGTATATAGTGTGAATATTAAATCATGTACAGGTCCAAATATATAGAATTTTTTTTTCTCTAAAATCTAATGCATACATGATAATTGTAGTAATTAATATTCAATCCCTTAAATCTTCAAAACGTTTCTCTCATAAAACGAATTAATTACATATTAATTATAAATTTATAGTCCATTAGATACATTGATTTTTTTTACTATTTATTATTATTTATTTATGTATTAATAATGACTCACAAACTTTGAATTTAAATTATTAAAATCAATTCTTTTCGAGAGGCCAAAAACTCATATACATATATATATATATATATATCTATATAATTTAAAGTCTTATTTTTTTAGTTATTTATTAGCTCATACTTATTAAAAACATAGTTAATTCTACGGTAACACAATAAAGGTGAGAAACACGGGTAGCAAGTATTTTCATTTAATTTTTTGTATGTACTAAATATTTTATGAGAGAAGTTTATGTTTGAATGATATATGAGAGAGTAAAAATTAAATAATTTTAATCAATAACTGTTTTTTTATATCAATATAATTTATTAGATTATCAAAAAATTATCAAAATAAAAATAGTAAAAAATACGTATTCGATAAACGTGAGTCTTTTGGAAAATAATCCACGTAATAAAAATCATTCTACATATAAAGCAGTATTTTTGATATATATAATCCTAAATAAAATATTATATTATATAACTGCATGAACAATTACCTAATTAAAAAAAATTTAAAAATCATAGAAACTCACTGCGGCAGGTAATAATAATCAAATATGTCAACTTTAGTGGCTTTAATTTTTAAATTACATTGGAATTACTTGTCGCAGACAATTTTTGTATTGTATCATTCATTAAAACAAATGACCAGGTTCTTTCCAATAAAAAAATGACCAGGTTCACTGTACTTGTACTTCAGCAATTTCCATGTAAACCCTCCCTCATTAATGTCATAACCTTAATTAATTAAAAAAAAAAAAAGCATTACCTTTTCCAACATTTTTGTGTAATTTTTTTTTTATTTTTATTTTTTCACACCATTAAGACACTTCTCATTTTGACATTCTCTCTGTATATAGTGACCTCCCACCACCACCCAAACTCTCTCTCTCTCAAAAATCCTCTTCATCTTGTCTAATTTTTATTTAAATTTCAAGAGTTTTTAGAGTCCTTGATTTCCCCCCCCTTTTTTTTTTTTTCTGTTCAATAGCAACCATGGCAGGAGAGACCAAGACCACCCACGGACACGTTTTCTCCGGCAAGAAACGATCCGGCGCCGATGGCTTGGACGGTGATGATGTGATCAAGGCGAAGAAATCGATGCTACCAACAGCGGCGGGCCTCTGTGTGGACCCAGCAGCCGCATTAGCCAGCGCCAGGCACGAGTTCGGCGAACACGGTGGCGTCAACATGTCCATTGAAGCCTCCGTCGCCTTCACTGTCATGGAGCCGGAGACCATGCGCCGCATGTTCTCCGGCGAACTCGGCCCTGACCGTGACTTCTTCATCTATAGCCGTCACTTCAACCCTACCGTGTTGAATCTCAGCCGTCAGATGGCCGCCCTGGAAGGCACCGAAGCCGCTTATTGCACCGCTAGCGGTGCGTGTTAATACTTTATTGCGTTTGTATCAATCCAAATACATATACAAATTTTGTTTATTTAATTATGTGGTTATATTACGTGACACGGTGACAGGTATGTCTGCTATATCCTGTGTACTATTGCAACTCTGCAGCAGTGGAGGACACGTGGTGGCATCCAGGTCGCTCTATGGTGGGACCCATGCATTGCTTACGCACTTTTTGCCGAGGACCTGCAACATAACGACGACGTTCGTGAATGTTAACGACCACGAGATGGTGAAGAACGCGATCGTGGAAGGCAAGACCACTGTGTTATACTTCGAGTCAGTGTCAAACCCTACGCTCAATGTGGCTGACATCCCCGCGCTGAGCCGGATAGCTCACGACAAGGGCGTCACCGTCGTGGTTGACAACACGTTCTCTCCGATGGTGCTCTCCCCGGCTCGGCTTGGAGCCGATGTTGTTCTCCATAGTATCTCCAAGTTTATAAGTGGAGGGGCCGACATTATCGCAGGTATGTGTCGCGATTGATATTGCGTCCTACATGTTTTTGTAATTTTTAGGGTTTTTTGTTTTTTTGTTTTTAATATTATAAATACAATTACTGTTGTCGGAGTCTTTAGAAACTGACGGTAAAGAATGGGCCCAAACACAACACTTTATTATAATATACTCACATGATCCACATTGAGTTGGAAATCTTGTTCTTCTAATAAAGAAACCTATGTATAATTTATCCCCTTTTAGGTGGGTATATATGTAAATTAATTACTATCAATGGAAATGATACTCGAATCTACGGTATTTGAGAAAAGCGGCGTAGGTGGTGTGACCATCACACTGCAGTACTTTAGAGTAATCTTTTAAGGTCCTTGAAGATAGGAAGATAAGTTAATTGACATTTGATTTGCTAGAAAAACTTTTATTTGATAGTGGAAATCTATTCCACTATTAAAGTCATGTCACGTATAATATAAAAATATATTTATATAACTTAATTAAAATTGATTTAATGAGAAAGATGGTATTTCATCTCACTATTAAAAGTCATATTACATTAAAAAATTAGTGAAATTAAAGTTTTCTTCTTATTGCCAGGAAACTTTTGTGGTTATTTGTATGATTAATTATCACAATGATGGGATCTAAGACATTGATCTGAGTGGGGTCATAAAAGTAATATTAAAGTTTTTAACGCCTTTTGGATATGGGTGGTTGGTCACGGGACATTTTGGTCTTATTTGGTCACAGTTTCACACTCGTGAATTATATGTCCTGGTGATTTTGCAAACAACCATGACAAGCTTTTCGTGTATTTCAGTGTTAACAAACCAAATTTACTGATTAATTTTAATAATGATAAGGATATCTCTGCCTAGAAGATTATGTCGTACAGATAAGATCATAGATGTGATGTGGATTTCGATATTGTGTTTGTTTTTTTATGTGTAAGCAACATCGAGATGATGTGTCTTTTCTTTTATCTTCTTGGCAACTTTAAGTCGATTTCAAATTGAAATTGAAATCTCAATAATACTTTTCTTTTGTTGAATATTAAAATTTGGCACTTGGAACTTTGTTTTTGATTATTTTATTCTGTTTGGATGTGCCATGATAATATTTTCAATTCCTTGTGGAATATACCCATATGGCATATGCAGACGTCTGCTAACTTGAGACACGTTGGTGATGTAATTTACTATACATTATAAACTCAAATCAAATTGAAATTAATGGTATTTTTCGTTAGCGAAAGTGGCACGGTCAGAAGTGAACCGTGCAAAGAATTATGTACACTAATTCTAAAACTTAATGACATGTTAGGAGTTGTATGCGGACCTGCAAAGCTGGTGAATTCAATGATGGACCTTCAACAAGGGCCCTTGATGCTTCTCGGGCCAACGATGAACCCCAATGTTGCCTTTACACTATCGGAGAGACTTCCTCACTTGGGCATCAGAATGAAGGAGCACTGCAACCGTGCCTTGGCCTACGCGACCAAAATGAAGAAACTTGGCCTGAAAATCATCTATCCGGGCCTGGCAGACCACCCACAACATGAGCTCTTGAAGTCTATGGCCAACAAAGATTACGGGTTCGGCGGGCTCCTCTGCCTCGACATGGGGACCGAAGAGAAGGCCAACCGGTTGATGAACTACTTGCAAAATTTCACCCAATTCGGGTTCATGGCAGTCAGCCTGGGCTACTACGAAACCCTCATGTCTTGCTCTGGTAGCAGCACTAGTAGTGAATTGAGTGCCGAGGAGAAAGCCCTGGCAGGAATCTCCCCAGGGCTGGTCAGGATGTCAGTGGGATATATTGGGACCATTGAACAGAAATGGAGCCAGTTTGAAAAAGCACTTTCTCGGATGCAGGACTCAGGGTTGTTCAAGAACTAATCAGGGTTGGCGTCGTTGTGTTTTCTGATATAGAAAAAGCTGGGAGTCTGTCTCATGTTTATGATGAGTAAGTTGGCGTGGTTGTTTTAGACCGTTTAAAAAAGTTTTAAGTTCGTATCGTTTATCAGATTGAGAGATAAAAGTCAGTTACATTGCCTTAAATTTGATAATTATAAAAGGCTTAAGTATATTACCAATCAGTGGCTAATTGCAGACTTAAGAAGAGAAATAGTTTAATAACTTGCCAATTATTTTATTAGCTCAAAATGATGTGATGGCTCTGGGACGGCAATTCGTAGCACGTGGGAAAAATTATTCATAAATATGGGGTACCGTAAGATTAAACCCACGACGAAAAATTATCCACAAATATGGGCTACCGGAAAATTGAACCTACAATCTCGAGACAAAGATTTCATAACCAAATCAGGCCACTTTCAAAGAAGATTCAAGTTTAAATAAAGAGTGACGGTGTTTCCACCCCTTTAATTAGTTCACCTCATTAAAAAACATTCTTAATCTGCAATTTGTAAATACACCTACATGATACGAAAAGTACTCTGAATTATAATTTTTTTTTGTAAATAGTTAACCCATTAATAATAAATCCTGTAATTATTCAATAGCAAAAACAAATGGCGGCATCATTCTGCAGATATTTTTTTTGGGGAATGAGGAAAAAGTTAAATTATCAAGATTTCTGTCCATGCTTGTTGCTGGGCAATTTATGCTTTGTTGGCATTAATCTATTCTTCAGCCTTCTCTATTATTCTTGCAGATACTTCTCTAGATCCTAAGCAGAAAAGTTCGATAAATTTGGGGATTGCGATTATTAAACTAAAGAAAATGATCGAATACCACAATATAAAGATTGACGTTGATATCTGGGCATCATTTTTTCTTGGAGGGGGTTAAATGATTAAAAAAAATCAGTTGTATCTTAAAAGTTTCGACTATTTTAATTTTTAGATTCCTTCTTGTTCTTATTCACCGTAAATTTTCATATCTATGAAAGTTTGTAAGGTTTGTTTATTTGAAAACATTAGATATTATTATTGATGAATATTAACTAAAACACAACTGTGAACGAAAGGGGGAAGAGAATCATCTGAAACAATATCATCAGCTAATGAAATTACAAATTTAGCAAGGAAATGTGACACAGAAATCGAAGATCTGTAGAATGAAGCCCCCATGCTCAGAAATTGAAAGTTTTTAACTGGTAATACTTTTGTTTTTGCTATTGAAAAATTATAAGATTTTATTATTAATGGGTTAAATTATTATTAAAAAAAATTATAATTCAGGGTATTTTTGGTATAATGTAGGTGGATTTACAAATTGTAGATTATTAATATTCTTTAATGAGGTGAGCTAATTAAAGGGGTGTAAATAAAGCTTCTGAGGGGTGGAAATAGCGTCACTCTTAAATAAAATGTTCAAATATAGTGATCTGCAATTTGCTTTTATATGAGTAATTTTCCCTTTCTGGGCTCCTAAACCCATTTTTGGGCCTGCCTTTCGGCCTGTGTACTGACAAAATCCAAGTCCAGATGAAATCTAAAATGGGGTTGGTATGTTATGGGCTCAGGCTACTCTAATGTTTGGAAACAACAATCGTGGGTTGCAGGTATGATCGTTTCTGACTATAAATTGCTCTTTTGCTATTTGTATTTTTTTTTTTTTTAAAAAAAACTTAGTATTTATTATTCGATTGAATGAATTAAAATGTACTAAATGAGTATCCGCAGAGTGATATTGTGGATGCACCGTGCATCTCACATAGCAATTGACGTAATTGCAACAGATAATGTATATATATGATGCATTTGTTCTACCAAATTATTTTCCAAAACAAAGTCACAAGGTTTTCAACTTTTTAAGTCATTGCACAATTTAAAAAGCTACAAACTTAATCAAGAAATTAAGTTCATCTTTATCATTGATTAGATTTTTCATTTTCGTGATACTGTTAATAATGAAAAATATAATATATTGTTTTTCTGAAAGGATGAAAAATATCATAGTGATAATATATTGCACTTGATGAATGTTTATGGTTAAATATTCAAACAACAATATATAATTCGAATTAAAATTAATTTAATCTATAAGTATATATAATCTCGTATACCATCGTTGACATTTGACAATAAAAATCAACAACACAAATAGAACTTTATTTTCATAAATATCTTGCACGCGCAGATATGAATCTGTTGTGGCTGTGGCATTAAAATAAAAATATATCAGTTGACTTAAAAGGCGATGACCAAAAAAGAACTTGAAGCAATTATCTGTCCAAAAGGATCTTGCTATTCTTAGGTTTCGTTGTCAAACAGATTAGCCTGTTTTGTCCGAGGCGATATTTTTTATTTTATCAGCCGCGATATTATTCTAGTGTCTGAACCTAGCTCAACCATGTGTACAAATCGTTCAATATTGTATGGTAATTTATGTTTCAAATGTTGTAGAAGATATTTGATTTGTCATTGTCAAGAATGTGTCAACAATTGCAACTAAGCGCAAAATCTACTTATATATGCTTTAAATATTGACTGAATTACATAATTTGCTTCACTTCATATTATTTCAATAACACAGTGAGGTAGATTTATCGTAAATTAAGAACTACAATATAAATGGTCTACACCTGATAATTTCTAAATACTTTAAAAAAAAATCTGAAAAACCTCTTAAAATAAAAAATAATGTCATTAAATTTCATTTTTTAACATAAAAAATGAATGATCTCACGTTAGTTTTATTTTCAGTAGTATTGTGATGATATCTTATATTTTTCACGGTTTAAAATGATAATATAATATCAAAATTGTATAGTCATTGCATATATTTGCCTAAAGTATTCATAAATTAACCAATGACAAAAATATGCGGATTTACTTCACATTTTAATCTTTCATTATTGGCAATTTTATGTAAACTTATTATTTTTTTTTAATTATATTATGTAATTGTGACTTGCATAATAAATAATCGAGACTAAACGAAATTATTACACTGAACGTACGGTCCAAAAAAAAGTTTCTAGATAGGAAAAAACGATCCATATATAGGTGAGGTGATAGCCCTCCCCAATCGCAATTTTATGTAAACTTGTTATTGGCTGTAATTTGTTCGTATTTTAGAAATATATGGCCCAGCGCCCTATATAATTTCTTGATATTTTTTAATAGTTTAGGTACACATACAGCTGCACTTTTTTTTTTTTTTTTGAAATTAACACACATCTACACCTAGTACTACGTGCATAACACTTTATATATGTCATGCATGTTCCTTGGCTAATACATCTGTATATATCGGTACAGCAGTACACCATCTAATTCTAGCAACCACAAGTTACATAGTGTCATAACATCAACCAAAACAGGAGAATCTAACGAAGATATTCATGCATGGACAAATTAGGGACACAGTCATGTGTCAATAATTTGAATACATAACAAACTTCCCCATTTGTAGTACTAGTCTTCAAAAACAAGGCAGCTCTCCCCGGCCGAGATGTCGTACCGAATCAGGTATACATAAAAGATTGAACGATTGGAAACAAAACATGTTTATCATATCAGTGGCCACTTTAACCGGTACAATTACGACGTGTCAATAAGGGATGCATATATATATATGTGTGTGTGTGATATGTCATATATATGTATACACATATAGAAGACAACCAAACCACGCGTATATATAACTGAATCTTGGATTTCTTATAATGGGGACATGCGATGAAGTACTCACTTGTTTTTTTGAATTTACAGGGCTAAGATCAATCAATTTGGATTAGGACTTGGCAATGGACACACTATACATTGGACGTACATGCAACAGACAAAGCAGTGAGATCGCGCGATGGATCTGTGTTTGGGCATGCAATGGGCAAGAGTTATCTACATCCTATGTAAGGGAGTTTTCACTAAGTAGGCAAGTTACATCATCCGTGTCTTTCACTGCACGTGCTTATCACGTGCTGCTCCTATCATGATCGAGTTGAGTTGCTCATCATGATATGTGACTATTTTGTTTATATTGATGCTATTTATGATCACCTCCATGACAAGATAATAATGAAGAGTACGGCATCAGCAATTGTCCCCGACCGCTTACAAAAAATAATAAAAGTTATGAGAATGATGGATGCTCCACGTTTGGTCAATGAAATCTTATTGTCTACGATCAATCCGTTAAATTTATACAAGATTACATAGATGATGGCATTTGAAATAATACCAATTCTATTAAAACTTTTCTTTTGTTCAATACCTAAGCCCAAAATTATGCTGCAAATGTATCCCTTTAGGTCTCTCTTCTTTCTTTTTTTTTTTTTTTTTTTTTTTTCATTGGTTTAAAGAATATAGTTTATATTTTCAAGTTTTTGTTTACACAAGGTGATCATTCTCAACTTAATTAATGGCATCTGGTTGATCAATAAATAAATATTACAACGTAGTGTTAATCTATTTCACTTATTATATATTAAGGGAATTAATCTTTTAAATAAAAAATTAACACAAAGATTAGTCGAGATACCTAAGACTAGTACTACAATAAATAAATTATAAATAAATTAAAATAAAAAAAAATTGTCAACTTTTTATTGCTTTGTAATACTAAGGTATATGATGGAGTTGCATTTTAGTCCAATGAAAAAAAAAATTATACTTTGAGGCGGGCGTGCCTCGACTTTTGTAGCACACGTCACTATAAATAATTTGCATTCGTGAAGAATTAGTGTTATTCCCATATCAACTTTGATTGGATTATAAGATTTTTCATTTTGGCAAAGACAAAACTCTTTATACATTTATTAGAAAAATAATTAAACCCACTAATCAAACTATGCACTAGTGATTGGCAACAAAAACAAAATTGATTATTGGTCGAATATGCCTCGAACACCAGCGGATATTCCTGTGCTTAGAAAAAATAGAAATCATTTTCTTTTACTTGGGAACAATTTTTGCATCAGAGCATAATGTCCACATCAATATATGGCCACTCCTATTCATGTCCATCCAGCAAGATTTTAATCATAGATGGCGCATGATTATACGACCATCTCAATTCACGGTGACAAACAAACCCATATGTCAATTGGTCACACGCTTGTACTGAAAAGTAGAAGACCATCATCAGACTTATGAGAACAACAAGGACAGATTGTACTTCGCACTACTCTCTAGTCTATCTCTTCTCGTTTCTCAAATGGCCATCCATTAATCGAACAATAATTTACAATGTTCTCAATCCTTTTCCAACAACATCCCATGATTCCCCTATATATTCATATTATACAAAATGTTAGTTTATGTAAATAATATTAATTAGTACAGAGTAAAACCCAATTACTAGCAACCCACTCATCTCCATGCAACGATATCATCCTAAGTGTTATTTTAAAATAAAAATAATACTAGCAACTAGCTTATTGGACATACGTCACATACCTAAATAATGAAAGTTTGTTATGTATGTTAAATGGTGATTAACTAGGAAACATCCTTTTATTTAAATATATACACACGATGAGAATCTACCAGGTAAACACACGAAAAACTTGATAGGAGATTCTACTAGACCAACATTAGAAAAACTTGATACGCTCACTCACCAAACGATAATACAAAGAACTCCTAAAGCCATGCATATATGTACACTACAGCCATGCATGGACTATATATGTGACGTTAGTGCATCTAATTATAATTATCTGCGCCTAGGTTGCACTTTCACGGTGAGAGGATTTTTCATTTCGCATGAAAGTTTTAGCACTTCAGAGAGATCCACCGGGTCATGATCCGACTGCACCCACTTGAATTCATGCAACAAAGTCCCCACCCAAAAGACAACAGTGGCTAGACCCAGTGATTTTCCAGGGCAGGTCCTGCGACCCGAACCGAAGGGCGCCAGCCTCATGTCCGAACCCAGAATCGATAACTCAACCACGTCAGCACGGGCACTTTGACAAGCGAATCTCTCTGGCAGGAACTGGAGTGGGTCCTTCCACACTTGTGGGTCCCTCATGATGGCCCACATGTTTACCATAGCTGTGGTCCCCGCAGGCACGTGATGGCTATCCACAGTAGTGTCTGTGGTCGCTAGACGGGCCCACGACAGAAGTGGGCCTGGTGGGTGTAGCCTGAGAACCTCCTTCACTACTGCCGGCAGGTACACCATTGATCGGATGTCTGATTCTATTAACGGCCGTGATTTTCCCACAACTCGATCGAGCTCATCTTGCACCTTTGACTGTACGTCTGGGTGGAGTACCATCCTCGCCAGTATCCACTCTATCAAAACCGCCACCGTATCGGTTCCTCTAAATATCATCTCCTGTATTAAATAACATAATTAACAAAGTAATTAATATTAATAATTCCTTGGTCATAATCTTAAAAACAATTTTTAGGAGCAGTCTTGACTAAAAAAACACCTATTATATTAGTATTAATCAAAGAAAACAAAAACGTTGCATTTTCATCGATGAGAGGACAAGGAATCTGAGGAGCCAGTCCAGCTAAAACCATTAAAGAGATTCCATTTTGATTATTCTTTTCTTTTCCTGCCATTTTCTCATAAACCAAACGCCATGCAAAAGAAAACAAACGATACAAAAAAAGGTAATTGAAATTGCTTGTCATGATACACGTTTTGTCACTTACCCAAAGAACAGCAACCATATCATGGTCTGACAATCTATCCGGTCCATGAAGAGAGAGCAAGACATCCACAAAATCATTGTTTTTTCTACCGGTTGTTTGGGCTCTGTGTTCTTGAAGGATTCGGCTCACGAACCGGTTCACTTTGGGGACCAGTTTGGAGCAACGGAACCGGATGTTTTGGAAGTCGAAATCCGAGAGCCACGGAAGGTGATCAGACCAGTTGAGCTTCCCAAGGAGGTCATAGCCTTCTGCGACGAGTTGGCTCAGCAGGTCAGCTTCAGTGCTCGAAGACCCCAGATGATATTTACGACCAAAAATCGAACACATCATGTTGCTGAGCGAAGCTCGCTTGAGCAATTCACGTACACGTAACACTCCATTATTATAAACACATGAAGTGGACAAAATAACTTCAACCATTTGTGTGGCGATAGCGAACCGCTGTGGCTCCGTGGAGCTGATTTGTTTAGGACAAAAGAGATGTGTTGAGGAGATTCTCCTTAGGGTTCGCCAGTAAACTCCATAGCGAGCGAACCCTATGGCTCTGTTGAACATGAGACTGTAAGCGCACTCTTTCACGGGACGATCAGCGAAGACCGAGCTGTGTAGGATCTCTCCAGCTACATCTGGATTGGAGGTGACAATAACGCGAGTGTCTCCGAGGCTAAAAGCCATGAGCCGTTTGGCTTTGAGCCTCTCAGCTGCTGCATAGAGTTTGTGGTGAGCTAGGTTTAACATTAAGCTCATGCTACCAATAAATGGCAGGCCTCGTGGTCCAGGTATTGGGTTTGGTTTAGCTCCTGACCTCTTGAACCAGTAGTACTTGCCCCAAGCATGGCCTCCAGGATGAGCCCAGTAGAAGAAAGCCATGGTCAACCAAGCCATGCAAAGGAAAATAAGTAACGAAATGGTGTTTTGAGAGGTAAGAGATTTACATTTGGAGACCAGAGCCAGAATCCACAAACAATCCACCTTTGTTTCCATAGTTATATTGATTGAAGAACGAAGTTAGAAGACTACTAGCTAGTGATTAGAAATATGAGAGAGTGTGTTATTGTTTTGTGGCTTGTAGTTTCCTTTTTTGGGCTCTATCTATGAAGTTCGAGATAGTTATCTTTATATAGACAAGCGCGGTGTGCGTGGCATGTGATTGTGGTGGCTTCTATGGTGTTGATAGTGTGATTAAAAGAGTAACCGTTAATTCGGGGTGTTATGACTCTATAACGGAAAAATAATTGAAATATCAAATGTGCGCCGCCACCAACACACAAATTAAATCGAAGCGTCACTCTCCTTTCACTCGCGTGCTCATTTTTTGTTCTTTGAATATATAGCAAAAGCCTATTCTACAAGCTTCTTTATTCTTCTGTGGTATAATATAAAGCATCATATATATACTTTAGGAATCCACGAACGATCCGTGCCAATTGGAATGATTTTTTAACCTAGCTTTGGAGTAGGAAAAGAGTGACGAGATAGACCGTTCAAAAGATTGTATATAGATCAAATTGGCATTAAAATGATTTTCATTGATTTGGATTGTTTTTCTTTCCAAATCGTTAGAAATTAAGTTGAGATTTATTATAGTTCATATGACAAATAATAATAAGGTTAGTAATCTTATGAATCAATAAGAAGAAAAGGAAATGGATGATGATTATTTGGTAATCTAAATATCATAAAGTTTGTATATCTTCTCTTAGTTGACATGATTGTACTTTTTCACCATCTACTTTGAAAGCAGAAATTCAAGTCAAAGATTTTTCCTTTTTCATGGAATTAAATGCCTTCAAATTCTAGACAAGGACAGAACCCTGTGAAGTCTGCGGGGACCTTGGCCCCTAGATTTTGTTAAAAAATATACACATATAAATAAAATGAAATAATAAAAGATATGTGAAATACAATTTTCAAATTTTGAATTTTCAGACGTTATCGTTATATTTAATTATTTTATTTAACTGTTTGCATTGATAATGATTTTTTTTTTTTTTTAATTTTTACTTCAAATTATGGATTGTCAAACAGCTGGTTTTGGATTTGCTATTGTCTCACGACATTAACAAATCTACAATAAAAGTGTTGTTATCGTGATATACAGTTCATATTAAACTACAAGGACTAATACAGTTTATTTCAAAAAAAAAAGAAACTACAAACACAAACTTTTAATATTTAATTTCATAAATAAAAATGTAAATTTAATACTGAATGTACAAAACAGAATATAAAGAAAACTACTGATATTTCTTTCTTTTTTTTTTTTTTTCATTTTTTACATATTACAAATATAAGTATTATTATTTGATTATCTTGATTGAGGACTCTAAAGTAAAGTCCGAAATTAAGCTTCCATTATAAGTTTTTTTTTTTTTTTAAACATTACTTTTGCATCTTCTAGCTAGTTAATGAATCAATATATTTTAAAAGTAAAGTAAATTATTATTAATATGTCTTCATTTACCAATTATTACGCTATTCATTATGATATAACATATATGAAAATTCAGTATTAAATCTTCTTCCATTATAAAACGGTCTATTAAACGAAGTTGTCCAAAAATCTTCGTATTTATTGATAGCATTTAAATACCATTAAAAAATTAAGGCAAAATTTAACGTCCGTAAATAACTTAATTAAAACACAAACACGCGCCCAAGTGAGAGAGTAGAGTCGGGAGAGAAGAAGGACTTTGATTTCCGGGCAGTGCAATGCAGAAAAAAAATCTGAGGAGCAGTGATATGCAAAGGCATGTGATGTTAACACGCGTCGAATCAAGTGTCTAACGAATCCCACACCATCAAACATTACATGCCCCAAACGCAGGGATTTGGATTTGAATCTGTGATTGTGTTTTGGGCATGTCTTCTTCTTCGAGTAATCGTAGCCAGTAATCATGGCCCACGTGGCTCTCCTGTCTCCTTTTTTTATTTTTTGAGATAATGGCTCTCCCTGTCTTGTGAGCCACGTGTAACATGCAATTGTTCTCCCTGTCTTCCACGCGTCTATCCCATCCCCGCAATCCGCAATGCGCAATGCTTATTATTTATTACGTTACATTATTAAAACTAATTCATAAAATAATTGAGATTAAATAAAATCTGATATTATTAATGTGATCGAAAAAGTTATTTTTATATGAAAGGGGGCAACTCATATATAAATATGAGAGTAACCCACGTTTTATTGAAGGAAATTAATCTCTTTTTGTTGGAGAAAATTAGCCAATGATCATCCAACTGATCATGATGGGCCAGCAATGATTATCACTGTACTGCCGGCTACGTGACGCAACGCTTTATTTCATTGTTTTGTCATAATCGGATCATTTATAATACTGAATGTCCCAGAGTTAATTGAATTTGAAAAGTTAAACCTTTTGGATAGACAAGTACTCTAATGAACAAGATCATTTCATTTTTGAAAACATTTTATCTATTATATACATTCGATGGTTGAAATTATTCGAAAACGATATATCAATGTGTGCCCTAAAATAGCAAGCAGAGCCAAAGTCAAGGGCAACATTATCATATCAACAACATAAAGCATGCTAAATTTTGCATTATTTTGTCGTAATCGATAATAAAAGAACTATGATACAAACCTTTAAAAATTAACAAACGTTGAAATTTCAAATTTTAGATAAGTTTAGTATATGGAATTGATTCATCTCAAATAATGATAAAAATTTAAATATCATCTATCATATACAGTTAACTATTGTAATTATTAGAGAATGATTTATCAATTTGTAATATAACAAGTCAAAGTTAAGTACATAATTGTCATATTGAAATTCTAAGACATATTATTTATGTATCGTTTCGTTGTAATTAATGATAAAAACAAAACATTTTATATAAAGATTCGAAATTTAATAAAATTTAAATTCTTACTATCATATAAGTTAAATGAATGAAATTATTTTATATCAGATAATGATGAAGATTTAAATGTCATCTATGGAATACGTTAACCGGCTGAAATTATTTGAAAATGATGCATCAATGTGTTACGTGTGCCACATAATAGCAAGGTCCCAAAGCCAAGGACATAATTGTCATATTGAAAACATAGGGCAATTCTGAAGTGGCCACGGAATACTCCAACTCGAAAGCAAAGAGATTGTCATTTTTCCAGGTGGGGCCCACTGGAGACCGGACCCCTTGGTCCCAGGTGGTCAAAGTCCTGATCGATTATCGTAAGTTTATTACAAAAGCTTTGATTGTTAATTTATAATTTAATTTTTTATATAAAAAATAATTTTTTTATTCTAATTTTTTGAACATAAGACAGAACAAATCTTGCGCATGAAACTGACTTTGCTTCCAATTATCTTGTTGATATTTTTCTCTGATATAAAAGTTTTTTTATTGGTTTTTTTTTTTTTTTTTAAATGTCAATATGTGTCTTACGCTTTAGGAATATTTTGAATAATTATTATTGATATTCATTTATGAATTTATAAATTTATTCATTCATACTATATTTTTCATTTTGCTTTTTTGTTTTTTTTTTTTTTAATTTTATGAATTTTATTACAGTTTGAATCTTGGACTAGAGACTTAAGAAAAGTCACATAAAGAGGGTGGGTGTCATTGCATCGCATCACCATTGTCACTTTATGTTATTTTGATTCTTACTCATCTATCTAAAAAGAATAATCTGGATATATGTTCAACATTTAACTAACATAGTATTTTTGGCTGATGCCTATAGCTTTATTTATTTTAATTTTATTAAATATGTACACAATTTGAAAAGCATTCTTAATTTTTTTATATACAACTCGGGTGTATTTAGTATAGCGTTTCCGTGGAGCTTCTATTAGTAAATTTTTTAAAGTACAATTTTTACAAAATAGAGCTTATAATTAAAGTTTTTTTTTTTTAATAATTACCAACCAAACAATCATAATTTTATTTTTTTTTTCAAAAGCTCTATTTCAAATAGATTTATTATAAATAAACCTTCACAAAGTTTTTCAAAAACCTAACCAAACATGCTATTAACAATTGTAGTATTATTCATATGATTATAATACGACAGTACAAACTTTAATTTAGTTATTTTGTGCTTAACATAATTAGTGTATGTCTGGTTCAGCTTTTATATTGACTAAAACTATTTTTTTAATGACCAAAGCTCTACATGATTTTTTTTTGGTTTTTGCGTTGTTTGATTGTCATTCTAGTAGAGTTTTTATACAATTAAAAAAATTGAAGAGGATCTATTAAGACAAATTCAAATTTTAAGTTTTTTCCAAGTAAATTAATAAAGAGCTTTTAAAGAAAATTGAAATGTCTAATATAATCTTATTAATATCATTATATTTTTAAAACTATTTAATCATTTTTGGTAAATTTATAATTTAAAAGATCTTTTTTAATTTACAACTAAACAACCAATAATTTTTTTTTTTTTTTTAAAGTTCTACTAATAAAAAATCTACTTTTATATTTTAAAAAGATTTACTTAAATAAGTTGTATTAAACAAGTCCTTAATTCTTCGATTTAAGGTCAAAGAGGCACATATTACGTATATATGTTCTTTTTACTTTTTTTATCTCTTTTGATTGGTTAAAAATGTGCTCTAGATTAAAAGCCTCCGAGGGTTAGATAGATGATCATGATTTTCCTAACTTGGTGGCCACATATCTATCTTGCAACATAACAAGTGAAAAAAAAAAATCAATGATCAGAGCTATCTAGACAGATCCTGGCCAACAAAAATGGCTTAAACCTTTTGTTACATCAATGTTAATATATAAGAAGAGTGAGAGTCATTTTAGTTAGATTTAATAATTACAAAGGTTAAACAAGCTTTGGTCACACAAAAATATCTACACCAAGAAAATTATAACAAATCTTCCGTGTTAAGACCAGCACTCTGGAATCAATTTACTGGGCACCATTCAAAAGAGATATTGATTACAGATTCCAACAAACATACATATAATTATAATCAATGGATTACCATAAAATACTAGATTTGTTCTATGTGGAGGTGCAATTATGATCCATAAAGCAAATGTGAAATGAATTGCCACAAACTCTTTTGAAAAGTTATAATAAATCTATGAGTGCCCTTGGTAAGAGAATCAATCAAATATTTATAAAACCTTTTTTCTGGCTTAATGGGTTTTGTGGGTTTAGCAACTTCTATCCATGATTCCATTCAACCTGGTTTTGTCTAAAATATGTTAAAAAAATATGAAACATATATAAAAATATATGAACTTGTTTCGAGTGTGGGGATCAAGAACCTTGTACATTAATTTGCATCATAATTCGTTTAGAACAGAAATTGAATTTGATACTTACAAATTTTAGTGGGATGTTACAGGCAAATTATAAGTATATGATCATAACCTTGGATTTTTTTTTTTTTTTTAAATGACCACATTTTACTTATGATGAATAAATGAATACATCAAATAAAGGTTCCCATTAATTTATGAGTGGGTTGTATTGGTCTTTGCCACTCCCACTCGTGTAATTAAAAGCTCAAGCCATCATTGGATCCCAAGTTTATAATTACTTTTGATCGATCGATGAAACATTGGAATTCTATATATAAATTTTACTGATCAACTTATAATTTAAAATCTGATTCTTTTGAACCATTTACAGGAGATTATTTTGCTCTTTATTTTATTTAATTACTCTTTTTTGAGATATATGCTTATACTATGCTTCCAATAACTGCAAATTGCTCCTTTATCAACTTCATTGTCATTTTCACTCGCAAATAAGTTGAAATTGACATAGATTTGGTGGAGATACGAGGGACTGTTTGATAAAGAAAAGTTGAGTGAAGACAACTATTTCCTTTCATGAGTAATACTGTACATCACTTTCTAAAGAATGTGTTGAATTTTCCATTTCAAATTTTTGATGGGATATGATAAATAGACTCCATACAATAAAACATATGTAATGGATAAAAATAATAGTTCTTTCAAAATAATAATAATAATAATGAAGGTGATTAGAAAGATTTAAACTTGGAATCTCATATAATATATATATATATATATATATGAGGAACGATATTTGCACCCTTATAAAACTATATATACGTACATCCACTTTGTAAGTTCACTCCATTAAGTATATCATAAATATGAATTATAATTTTTTAAAAATGATATTCAATGAGGGTGTATTTACGAAAGGGATGCAAATATAACTTTAGTGGGGTGCAACTACTCTCTCTCTTTTTCTCTCCCTCTCTCTCTATATATAAATATATATTTATATTAAAGACTCGTTTTAATATCATGCATGTTGGTAATCTTGTAGTCTAACAATTTAATTTAATAGGTAATGATCCAGTTATAAATTTTAAGTTATAAAATGAGATTTAATATATTAATAGTTCTTATAGTATTTATTATATGCCAATCATAAATTTAATTACTACTTTGTTAAAAGTGAAAAATCGTTTTTTTTTTTTTTTGGAAAATATGGTATTACTTTATTTCATCTTGGTGATATTTCGATTATCTTAATATTTATTCTCTTCAATGCAATGATATCTGTGGCTGAAAATATTGCATATGAGAATTGTATGGTTTATATGTGAAATGGGCATTTTTTAAGTAGTTGATTGGCGAGGAAGTACCAAATCAACTTTACAAAGAAGCACTATAAAGATGAAAATAATTACCACAATATCAATGTGCCTTTATTCTTCTTCTGTGAGAGATGCTATCGATAAAAAAGAAAAGATTAGTTCAGTTATTCAATTTATTATGTTCAAGTTGAAAGCTTAAAGCTTGCTAAACTCTTGTGCACATATCCCAATCTCATGTTTAATTTCTTTACAATAAATTAATTAATTAAATGGTTGGTGATAAGCAACTAAATCCCTAATTGCATATGAGTTGTTCAGCAAAACAAAGGAATCACCCTAGATCACTTAATTGCTGGACTAGACCATTGAAGATTCTATCAAACTAAATTCATCACGAAATTGATCATTATTAATATTAACTATGTTGATTATGATTTTTTTATTGGGAAGTTGATTTAGATTTAAATTCGGTCTTGGTCTTCATTATTTTCTTGATTAGGTTGTTTGAAATTAGATCAACTTGGCAATTGAAATTTGAGAAGACCTTGACTTCGATATTGTGTATTACATTAATTTTATTCCTCAAAGGAGGACATATAAAAGAGTTAATCAAGATTAAATATATCATTGTTTTAATCGCAAATTAAAATTAGATGAAACCAATTAAAATTTATTTTTCTTAAATATTCCGAACGAAAATGAATAATATTTGGCTTGAATAGTATTCATATGATTATAAATAATCTTACCAACCGCAAAAACGGAAAATGAATTACCTTAGTAGCGTCGAAGTTTTATTCCGGTAGAGCCAATTAACTAGAATGATTAGTAATAGTAGGTCGCGATTTTGACGTCTTCAACTGTGATTTGACAAGAGAAAGAGCATTTGAGCTTGGAGGGACCCTCTAAAAAAAGAATGCAACAAAGCCCTAATCATATATTGATTTGGTTCCTTTGCTTTTGGGCTCGGCATATAATATCTTGTTTCCCATCTACACCTGTTTCCATTTGCTAAGAAGGAAAAATAAAGATAAAAATGTAACAGCTGGCCCTTGCAAAGAGAAAATGGATGTCTGTTTTATTGATGCAAAACCAACAAAAGTAGCTTTATCGACTGCGTTTGTTTCACACAAATTAATTAAAGACAGGCACATCAAAAATCCTGATGCAAGTTGGATAAAGTCTCGACAATGAGACAAGGCAGCCAAGTATAATAAAAGAATACAACATGGAACGTATATATATAATTATGAGTTTATAACCACGTGAATTGAAGTATATATTCCCTTAAATTAAGCTAAACCAATGCTTAACAATTCTTTTCGGTTGAGTTGAGTGTGTGCATTCTGTACCAATGGTAGAAGTAATTATTTCAACCACGCAGCTAATTTTTTTTTAATAAGACTAGGCAGAATCCTAACATAACTATTGAAAAATGGTTACATAGAAAATGGTTCAATATATTCATATCATTAATAGTTGAAAAGAGTCGTCGCTATCTTTGAATGCGTAGAAATAATATATCACAACATAATAAAACAATTCAATACAAATGTATATATATAAAATCATGAGTTTATGACCATGTGACTTGAAGTCCATGTTCTTTTGAATTAAGATAAATCATTGTGTGGTGTTTCTTCTTTGGTGAGTTGATTGTGGGCATCTTCTCCTCCGGTTGTGGGTGTAATTATTTTAACCACGTTCATAATTGTTTATTTAATTTGTTAGGCAAAATTCTGACCGAATTATTAAAAGGTATTCATAAAGAAGATATTTTAAGAGAGTCTACGTATATTTGGAGGAATTGAGATCATACCATGATGCCACAAATGACATCATTAATATTGCCTGAGCATATTTAAATTCAAAATATTCCAGGGTATTAAGCATTTAGAAGAATTAGAACTAATTATACGGGTAAGCCCCTTTGTTAATTCATGACCGAAATTTTCACCTGCCCTATATGTCAAATTGTCAATCGTGGGCTGACCTAATCAAACCAAGAGTGCATAAATGCAAAACAGTCCCAAGCTGTTTTTCTTGGCTAATCAATATGATTATCTATGCACCTCTTGATTATAGAACATGAATATTGCAATAGCATAACTTGAGACTATATTTATGTTCAGATTTGATTGGGCCAACCGGCTGTTACCATGGTTAAGAGTCTTCTGGATGGAGCTTGCTTTGATGACCATCAACCCCCGTATCGTTTTCTTGATTGCTTGCCATTCCACTGCACCACTACCACCACTTCCCATATTTGTAAAGGTTTTTGGCTCCAAAAAAAAAAAAAATGCTAGTCATCGTCAACGAACTTGAGAATTTCAATAAGCAACTGTTGATTTATGGTTTTTATAAGTTATTTTCGTTTCTAATAACAAATATTATTGCTCTTGACTTACTATAGCTTTTGTTTTCTGATAAAGGAAAAAGTGGGACATGCAATGCAGGGATGAGCAAATTGATTTCCATTAGCAATTCCTAAAAAATCAGTATTTGACATCTAAAACTGACCTCAGCTGAAATCAAATTGAAAACCGATAATTTCTGGTTCCTTGCTTTTGCCCACCCCTAGGTATGATTTGGTTCCTTTGCCGTTTCTATTCATTTGAGGTGTCCCCATAAGTAACACACTCACGCGCTCGTCTCTCATAGTGTTTTTTGTCCACAATGGGCCAGGCAGAATCCTGATCCAAAAGTGGTCACACAGAAAATATTTCAATCTATCAAAATTATTAATAGTTCAAGCATATTGGCTATCCCCACATGGACTGAAATTCAAAACCATGTCAAATGGTGTCAACCTTGATATGATGATCCATTTACATTAATCACATGATTTAAATTGTCCAAAAATATTGAGGTTGGCATAATGGTTTAACCACCTCCACCTACTACTTCAAATAGTGGGTTCAAATCTCTCTAATTTCACTCTTTATGTTGATATCCATAAACACAAAGGCATGGGTAGACTTATCCTGATGGTTGAGAACAGGTATTCTCCAAGAGTATTGAAGCAAAATTCCAAGATTCCAAATTCAAACATATTGATTATCAGTTTGCTTGTACCTATATTTCTTTATTTACTACAAGTCAATTACAACGTAATTTTGATTTAAAAACAAACACAACATCTAAGGACTGCCATATCCATTGTTTTTAGAAATTTCAAGTTACTTGAGAACGACTGCTGCATTTCTCAAAGCCAGATACCTTTGCACATACTCATTTGGAAGTGATCTCACAAGCTTGAAGACCTCAGCATTAGCGTAACGGAGATTTGTCCTTGGATCATAGTAAGGTGCCTGCATGGTATATCATTTATTAATGTCTTTAATGTGTATAAGTTGATTGAATGAGACAATAGAGATTCTATAATCATTTAGCTATGGCTTGTACCATTTTGAAAATACTTTAATTGAATCTGTAATTCTACAAATCAACTTAACACAGAATCCAAACTGAGTTTGTCAGCAATGGATTACATAGACGTAATCCATATTTTCAAAAGATCACATATTATGCTCAGTTCTATGGTTCAAGCTTATGCAGCATACTTGGTTACGATTTAAAAAACACAACATGCTTATCGCTTTTATAGTTTCCAATGCATAATACAAATGTGTTGTGACCCTACTAGGATTACTTCAAGCCTGATGGGGATAGCTAATGCAGGGTGGCCGCTGGGAGTTCATTTATGAAGTTTTAGCTGAAGATGAGGTACGAAGAAATTCAACAGACAGTAGAAGTTCTGAAAGTGCTGTCAAATTCTAGGAAAAGGGGCACATTCATTCAGGTATGGTCACCACACAGAGCGAAAAATCCTAAATTTTCTGTAAACTGAGCTACATACCTCAAATCCTGTTATATCACAAATTCTCTTGCATGGATGCATAGAAGGTGGAGACTCAATATTAACATCTGCAAAAAGATGATAGAAGGAAAGGGTTCAATCGTCACCAGATCGGCAGAATGCTGAGCTCCGTAGCAAGATAACATACAAGATAAAATGCTTTTAATGTTGGACATCCAACATAAAATGTGTACAAAGCTTTTAAGCAGCAAACTTCCATACAAAACAACAATCAATGTTTGATGATCCTGTAATCATGATGCAACTTTAACAATGCACAGCACCGTAAACCAAACCCGAACACACACACACTAAACACAGTATAAAATAGAAAACCATTTATTCGTCTCACCACCCAAAACATGTTCAAATCATCTCATCCCTTCGATCACGAATACAACTCACTTACAATTGGGTTCGTCGGGAGGGTAGTTCTGGTAGTTCTCAGCTTGAAGAATCTGCTTAAGATGTTTCCAATGCCTGCCTCTCGATTGGCCTTTTGGGTACTTCTCATACATCTGTATCTTCTTAAAACTCATATATGTAGGCAACACTAGCTCTGCTTCAATCACCTCTGGCTCCATCTCTCACTCCCTGCCCACCAAAATCCAAACCAAATTATAATCAAAAACCTCTCCAAGACCTATAAACAAACACACAAAACAACACACTGTGTTTTCCTTTTCAGTTTCTCGTTTCAAATTAAAATAACAACAACGAAAAATCCAAATCCGCGAAAAAACAGTATTCAAGCCACCCAATTCATTGATAATCGCAAATAAAATTTCTCTAACGCATTCTATCAAACATTTTACATACAAGAATCAAACAAAAAGTATACACATTCAATCACTAACTGGGTCAAATTCTAGACACATTTTCTTCACTTCACATAAACTTTAAACAAAGTACGCACCTTGATTCAAGTGGGTTTGGATTGTGAGATCTTTTAGGTTTTCAAACTCGCTTCAATTGTGAGACCGTTTTCACGGCAGTGAATTTACTTCCAAATTGGGGTAAATTTGGAAATATGAGATGTTTTCAAGGGTAAATTTGTCTTCTCATGCCCAAAAATGAACAAATCTAAGTTTTTAGTGGTTAAATTAATTTTTTAAAGGATAGATTTTTTTTTTGGTGTAAACCGATTTTTAGATTTTTAACGTCTCAACTGACAATTCGAAGACAAAAAGGCGATTTTGCGGGTGCGGGACTGTGAAGAAGAGAAAGACTCGAGCTTTGAAACTTTTCTGGGGTATGTTTATATTTACTTTCAACATGTATATGGAAAGTTATGTTCTTGAAATACTTCAATTTGTGAATTGTTATTGGGTCTGTTTTTATGTTCATGAGGCTGTTTTGTTTGGAACTTGAATCAGAAACTTGATGGGGTTTTTATGTTTAGTCAATTTTTGGTGGGTAATTGTTAGTTTAGAGAAGAAAGATGAAAAATCACGGTTTTATGTGTCTGTGTTTGTATTTGGTAGATTTAGAGATGGATTCATCGCAGACGAGTACAAATGTAAGTAGTGGTGGCAATGGAATGGTTACCCATCAATTAAACGATTCGGGGGCGGTTGATGATCCAAAGCAGAACCTGAGCCAGGTTATTAACTCTGTACAGAAGACTCTTGGATTGCTTCACCAACTCTACCTTACCGTGTCATCATTCAATGCCGCCTCCCAGCTCCCTCTCCTGCAAAGACTGTATTTGGACTCTAATCTTGATCTTTTAGTTTGATTTTGGTAGTGGGTTGGGGTGTTGATATGGGTTTGGGTTGGTTTTTGCAGGAATTCACTCGTTATGGAGCTTGATAACATGGTTAAGTTGTCTGAGAAGTGCAACGTTGAGGTTCCTATGGAAGTCCTTAAGTGCGTCTGTTTTTTTGTGCGTGTCTGTGTTTGTTCTTGCTCGGATGTGTGGTTTTCTTTGTTTGTGAAAGATAATTTATTGGCTTTTGTTGTAGTTTGATTGATGAGGGGAAGAATCCTGATGAATTCACGAGGGATGTTATTAACAGCTGCATTGCTAAAAATCAGGTCACTAAGGGAAAAACTGATGCTTTCAAGGTAATGTTATTGCGTGTTAACTACTCTAATTTGGTTCTTAAAATATGGTTGGGAAGTTAACAGAGGTTAGATAAAATCAGGTCACCTAGCTCACTACAATTTTTGTGCATTTTACAGAGTTTACGTAAACATTTACTGGAGGAACTTGAGCAGACATTTCCTGATGAAGTTGAATCATATAGGGAGATACGTGCAAGTTCTGCTGCTGTAAGTTGTATTAAAATCACCCACCTGCATTGTGTCAAGTGAATATCTCTCGACTGATTTTGCTCCCTTATCAATTTACAGTAAACTCTATGTTTCTTGTATGGTTTGTGTCGAAGTTAGTTGAAGAACATTGTTTCCTTTTACACCTTCCCTTGGTACTTTTTTGCAAATCACTGTATGAAGTGAGAAATGAAGCACAATTTATTGAATTTTTTTTGCTCCTTTTGTTAAGGTCTTATGGCACAAATAATAAGAGGCTATTAGTGACTAAAGAATTGTGTTACCTTTGACCACAACAGTGGCTGAAGAAAATTTGTGATCTATATTGTATGAAGAATGAAGGTCTGAAAGCAGTTGATTTTTGCTGCATCCTTGAAAGTTTATATCAGTGTATTGTTTGTCTATTTATTTCTGGAGTTTATTTATTTTCTTTTATTTTTGTGGTTGCAGATATGAGCATTGAATGTTTAGGTTGTTCATAAGCCATTTTATGTGATGTTGTGTCATTTAGGTTTGTCCTTTTGCCAATTTATATTTTTCAGTTGAAACTGTCATTTAGTGGAAAATCTACCAACAGTGTGGCTAGGTGTGAAAAGGGTTGCTAACTTTTCTGTAAATAATTACTCATGTTGTAATATGTACAGTAATATGAATTGTTTGTTGTCCAATAGACGGAATTATCAATGGCATTCTAGGCAAAGAGAACATATGTAGCTTATAGTTCAATTGTTCATGGTTCTTTATATCCAGTTTATGTCCTGTAAAGTGAATGTATCTACCAATAAACTTGTTTATTACAAGGACTAATTGGAAGCTCAGGAAGATGTTATGCTCTCAGTTTGCTCAGTTCGTTTTGGTCACTGATTATCAGTAATTAAAGTTCTTTACTTCTAATGCAGGAAGCAAAACGGCTTGCTCAGTCACAAAGCATGTTACCCAATGGAGATGTGAAGGTTAAACCTGAGATTTAGATGTCATTCTTGATAGAGTATGAGGTTCTCTTTATCCACTTCTTTTGCTATGTAGGATTCTGAGTTACATGTAATTGAATTGCATAAGTACATTGATTCAATATAACTGAATTTATTAAATTACAGAATGTTGATAGCAAGTGATCTAGTGTCCATAATATCAATGTAGAAATTCTTTTGGAGTGGGCCATGCATTTATGCTTTAAATGCACCTCGAGATTGTTGTATATCTTTTTATGTTACTTTCGGGCAAAGATTAATCTATTTTGTAAGAAATTGCTCATCAATTAATTAATACGAAGAAAGCTGCATCTTAAATTAAGAGATGAATACTTTGTGCTCTCAAAATATGTGTTTTATGTGATTCCCTGTAATATGCAATTTCACAATGCCTTACCACAAATATTGCCTTAAGCTGTTATAGGCTTATAGCTTCTTTTGGGGTGATTAATGAGCGAAAGGGTTTTATCTATGATGTTGACACTTGGATTTTTCATCCTTCATGGCTTTTCAATTGCAAAATATTGCTTATAAGTTCAAGAACTGTAGTTCTTTAGGAGCAAAGTTTGCAAGGATTTGCATGAATTTCAATTTGAGTTTCTGTTCTGCTTTGAGACCTTATCGACCTTGATTTCAGTTGAACCTAGATCATTTCGTTCTTTTGTTTTTTTAATCTTTCTTCTTCTTTTTAAGATTTAAATCTTGCTGGTTTGCTAGCAATTTTTTATGTGCCTATATGAGTTCATGAGTATATTTGTTGACCTTAAAATTCAATACTATATCAATTCACGTTTTTAGTCACAAACTTGCTTTGATCATAATAATAATATTTTCTAAATACATTGTATACAGCCTTACAGTTAAGCATATTTTATTTTACCAATGAGTGTGTCCTGGAAAATCTGTTGGAGTGAAGCAAAATTTGTCAAGGATGAGTGACATCCTTCAGAGTTAAATGCATGAGTTGTTAGATTTCTGGATGCAACTGGATTTCTTTCACTTTGTTTCTGATACTAATTATGTACCATACCCTCTAAGGAGATGATCATTCACATACAAAATCTACGATGGTTTGACCTGATGGCACCATATTTGATCAAGACCAGAAATCCCACCACTGTGAAGTAGAACTTGAAACCTCAGGAAAATAACCGGACTCAAACTTGCGCCAGTTTCCTGATGATTCTGTGAGTTCTTTCATATTTGTTACAGCAATATCTTCAGGCACATTAATTTTATGATCAAAACCTTCCGAAATAAGACTAGGTCTTCGGTCTGAATCAGTTGTTGTGTCCCCATTCTCGCATTTGCCGTCACTGGTGTCAGTGTGGTCCAGTTCCGGTTTTTTGCTTCCATCATCATGTTTCTCGAGCATGTTCTTTAGTTTCTCTATCTGTTTGAATCACAGAAATTTTCTTCTGAGTATTAGAACTCGTAGCCAGTTTACAGTGAGTGAGAAGCAGAGTAGTACCTGGACACGCAATGACTGATTCTCTCGTTTCAAGGACTCGTAACTAGAAACTAGAGTGTCGAAACTATCTTTTAGTCTGTTGTACTCGTGCTCAATCTGCTTTGTCTTCGATCTAGCTCGCCTGTTTTGAAACCAGATTGCCACCTGACGAGGCTGTAGACCTATATCACTAGCCAGCTGCTGTTTTGTTCTCGACTCAGGCCTTGCTTCGGACTCAAACATGAATTCCAAAGTCTGGATTTGCTCATCACTGAACCTTCTCTTGTAGTTGCTTGTTGTTCTAATCCTTGTTGCAGCCTGCATGTCCATATCGATATCCATATCTATGCCTGCGTCTCCCTCTCTTCACTAATGTTCTCTTTGTGAACTGAATGATGGACTTCTTAAGTGTATATATAGTCCCATGGAGTGGGGCTCAACACTAATTTTTAACAGGGAAAATGTCCGCCTTGCTTGTAATGAATAATGATACTTTGGACCACCATGTTGGGCGTTTTATGCATTTCCTTATCACCAACCTGGTGATTCATCTCTATGCCTCTCACTGTCGATGATTTACTTTTGTGATTGATTCCAGCACAAGCATAGGGACCATTTTCATGTCCTCTCTTTGTAACTCTAATGATCTTATTTTGTTGTTTCTTCCCTCCTACATTTCCTAATTAAACTCTGTTAAGAGTCATAATTAGAGTGTTTGTGTGTCCCCTTTTCCGTATCTAATTAAGACGGGATTCGAATTCTCTTTTATTTGTATTGTGAAAATCGTACTAGATTAAGGGGTCGTTTGCTTTTTTGTCTGAAGACTGAACAGTGCTGCTGAAGACTGAAGACTGAATAGTGACTGAAATCTGAAATCTGATTGACATGTTTGTTTTTTTTTTTCTTTACATCTGAATGTATAATAATCTTGTTTGTTTTTTAAAGTTAAAATTGTCTGAATACTAGTAATTTGACATTTATATCCTTTTACTATTAGTTGTTAAGTAACTTTATTTAATATGATATAAACAACTACAATAAATTATTTAACAAGTATTACAACACTTATATATATATAATGTTTTTATTCATAATTAAAATAAAATTAATTATTGTAGTAGAGTTAATTAAATTTATATATTCAAATAAAAATAAACAAAATAGTTATAAATTGCATTATTATTACAATAGAAGTTGAAATTGTAACTTATATATAATATTTTTAGTCATAATTAAAATAAGATTAATTATAGTAGAATCAATTAAATTTATATATTCAAATAAAAATAAACAAAATGGTTTTAAATTTAATTACTATTACAACAAAAATTAAAATTATAAAGTAATATATATTTTCTACTATAATTAAATAAGAACAATCGAATATTTAAACAAGTTGATTTGCAATTTGGTCTCTGAATTGTTACATGAACACTTGATCTGATCTTCTAAATTCATTGTTTGTGCTTGGTGTTTGACTTTGATCATTGGCATTGTCACCATCCAATTGAAGCTCCTCATTGTCATATTGGAAGAATAGTTCATCATCAATTGATATTTTTCGAAGAAAATTGTGCAATGCCATACATGCTATCACAATATTTCTCTGCGTGCCAAATGAGTACGGTGCCATCCTTTTTAGTATTGGAAAACGTGCTTTTATATCCCCACAAAAACATAAATACTCGATGAAAAACACCAACAACACAGTGAAGCTTTAACAAATAATAGTTGATAGAATATTTGAGATAAAAAAACTTTGAGGTTTTGTTATACATCGATAACAGATTCGATAAAAACTTTGAGATAAAAAAACCAAAAGAAGAAACAAGAGGAGAAACTTTAAGGTTATGTTATACACAAACAAATTCGATATACACAAACAAATTCTCATCAATATACATAAACCAAAAACACCAACAACATAGTGAAACTTTAACAAATAAACACAATATAGGCTACTCCACAAGTAGATTAATAAAGAAAACTAATAAAAATTCTTACCGGAATTAAATTGAAGAAATATAGTAATCCAACTATAAGAAAATTTGATGTTAAGATGTTTAGGGTTTCTATTTTTCAATATTGCTTGTTAAAGCATTAAAAGAAATTTGTATAATGTAAAACTAGGACAAACTTGGAAATATATTATTTTGGGATGGATAAACTTGGAATAATATATTTATAAAATCATTCAGTGATTTTGTATTAAGTGAAAAGTCAGAAAATATTACTTTTTTTTAAGTGATTTTTGGGTTGTTTTAAGTGGTTTGACCACTTAATAAAACAAACAAAAATATCTTAATTGGTCTAATTCAGACCCATTAAGTGTTAAGTGTCAAAAACAAACAACCCCTAAATTTTATTCAAATTGTATATCTTGACAAAAAGTATCTTTCTCTCCTTATTTGAGACGGATTCGAGTTTCACCTTTTATTTATGTTATGAAAATAGCTATTATGATTATACAATAGGATAAGTTTTTATACAAACTATATATTTTGATAGACCCTGACACGTATTTTACCGGATTTTAGTGGTTTTAAAATATAGGAATCTATTGCTATGGGAAAATATTGATCATCATAAACTCTAAGGTTGACACGTTGATACAAAGTCATTTTTTTTTTCCAAAGTGGCAACTTTGGATTCATTGCGTAAGGACAAAGCCACGATGCCTCGTTGTCTTTACAAAACCAGTCTCTGCATGCCACATCTTGTAAACTGTCAAAACCACTGGTCTGCTTAAGTGATCTCTCTTTGAAAATTAAAGGGGTTTTTAATGGACTCTTAACGTGTCAATTAACTTGTGGTTGCTCTAAACAAATCTTTGGTTATTTGTAAATTTCATGACCTCTCGTGGGGACAACTCTTTTAGTGAAGCTTTGTTGCATGTGCTTGACAAATGTTGGGCACTTCATTTTCAGACAAAAATAAAGCTGATCCTTGAAGATTCGATGTTTCACATTTTGTCACCAAGTCCTCTTTCAATTACTGTTTCGTTGTTTGGCTGCTTCATATTCCTGCTTTCTTCATGCAAAACTCGGAAGTAATCATGTAGTGATGGGACTGAATTCTTTAACATTTAATTAACAAAATAACAGTAATAAATTGGGTTTTCATTTTAACTGAAAACAACTTGGGATGTTGCCATTTCATGCGTAGAACGTGCTATATATAATTCAATCTATCATTTTCATGTGGGTACTTGAAGTTCGAGCAGTACTATATGATCATCCTGTGCTACCCAAAAGTGGCCCTCTTGTAATTTGATTTTAATTACACTTATAATTCTCATTAATAGAACCTAACAAGACAAATTATAATTCTTGATATTAATTATTTTACGAAATAGAACTTTAATGAAATTCAAGTACCCAAAGTATTTTCTCTTATAATCTCCAATTATATATTATGAAACTAGTAATGCAACATATAGAAATTGTAGAACAAAAATTGACTAGAAGTGTGTTATTTGTAAACAATCCTGTTTAATTTTTAAAAATTTTAAGGAGACCATAAGAAAGTCGGGCATTTTCGGGTCAATTAAGGAGCGGCAATAGCAGCAATCTTGAAGCTACTGCAGGAAGGGCATGACTGTCCCTTTTTGTGAGCCCAATTCCCAGGCATGGTCAGGCTCAAGCCTTTATATATGATGGGCCAGTCCCAATCGGGTATTGACCAAGTTACGTCGGGCATGTTCAGGCTCAGGTCTGAACCATTTCCATTTTATGAGCCAATATATTGGGTTTGGTGAGGGCCCAATTCAATGAATTGAAATTTTTTTTTTTTCGTTGTTCACCTGTGACCTCATCTTTTTATTTTCCTATGTTAAATAGAAAAGGTAAGTCTAGCTCAAGATAGAATCCTATGAACCATAGGATTCCATTATTAATTTTTCGTATATCTCATAAGATATCAATATACGTGTAACTTTGTCAATCATTTCATTCAAATTATCAATGACCAAGGAAGAAAACATAGGTTTCAATCGGTATATTAAGTGTCGAAATTTATAAAATCATTGATAACAATAATTAATATAAACACTATTTAAATTCTAATATATTTCTTTTTAAATATTAGTAAATTCTAGATCTAAGAGATAAAGAGATAACGTAAACTCATAATTTATGAAGTATAAATGTAGGAGGTATATTAATGAACCAACTTTACCGTGTCAAATTTTGATATTTTAATCAAATTATATTTCGTGTTGGTGATTAGAATTCCTAAAATATCACTAAAATTTTGATGATATTTTCGAAGTTAACTTAATCGGCATTGCGAAAGGAATAGTACGTTGACCTATAGGTGACATGGGGCTGAGAGGCTGCAAATTTTGTTTAGTAATTTTTATATTTATTTCTCAGACATGAGAGTTACCTTTTTACCTCTCATGTTAAAGCTTCAATGGTCAGTGTACATGATTTCTTTTTTAGGAGGGGGGTGGGAGGGTGTGTTTTCCAGCTTTAATGGTACAACAAAATCGCCAGTAGAAACAGTCTCGAAGAACTGTGTTAAAATAAATGGAAACGAAATTCAAGGCGCCGTGGTATGCATGTTTGAGTTTTGAAGTTTTCGAACACCGATCAAAAAGGAAATTCACACTTACGTAAGTTTTTGGTTCTATTTTCTACGTTGTTTTGCTTTTGTAAATAGAATCTACCTTTTTAATTTTGTTTTTCCTCACAACGAAACCCTACTTGGGTTGCCTGTCCATGAAGCTTTTCTCAAAAGGGTCTTCAACTTTTTCACTTTTCAACCACTCTTCCACCTAAACGTATTAGCAGCAGTGAAGATATGAGTTAAATATGTAAAGCTGAGATTAGTTTAATCATTTAATTTGTGTTTTAGTCCATTAAACTAAGTCATATTAACATCACGGCTTGTTGTGACAAGAAAATGAAGACACATGCTAAAAACTAAGTCTACGGTAAGAGAGATTCTTTAGTTCATCGGTATGTGCATTCAACCAATTAATATTATGTTACTTAATATATATAATTGATTACATGAGACATTTACACTATAGGGGGTATATTATTGCCAGAACTTGTATGTTTGGATGCGAAGAAACTTTTCCACTTTAATAATTGATCATTTTTTTTCCTTCATTATAGTGAAAGAAAAAGAGGAGACTGCCGTTAGTGACTTTGTGTGAAGTATGGGAATTGATAACGAACAAAAATCTAGGTAAAGTTTGGTGTCTGCTAGATGGGTTAGGTCAATCGTCATGAAAATAGGACCCTTAATTAGGTTAGAGTGAGATAATATATGAAAAAAAATATGCATGCTTTCAAAATTTATTTTTTTCATCATGATTTTGGAGTCAAAAAGATGACTTGAATATTCCTGATTGATTTCAGTGGGGTATGTATATTGTTTGGTACCCAACATATTATTACTTTATTTTAATTAATGCTTATCGCTTTTGGTTATGTCAACATTGTTTTTCAAATTTTGACTACTTTCAATTCAGAAAAAATCAGATTGGAAATCGAGTTTTTACTGATGCTTTAACATAGAAGACAATTAATAAAGGAAAAGACTTTTCAACTGCAATGTAAAGCACACAGGAAGTTGAGCACAAATGGCATCACTCATCAAAGAAAATTGATGCATATAAAGCTGCCCCAACACCACTGATTGCCATGATTGTAGCAATATTACAAGTCCCAATTTTTCACTTTAATATCTTGTTTTAAATGATTTTGTCATTGAACTATAAATAACCATACTACATCTGGATCATTAAATGAATTTAATTGTACACATATACAGTAGCCATAGTTCATTTGTTGTACGATTATCTTTGACAAATTAAAAAACTTATGATTGTATATGAGATATGTACCATCGGTACTCATTCCTTAATCAAGAAAATTGCTACACTAGAATAATAATAATAATAATAATAATAATAAAGGCTACACTTTTTTTATGATCATTAATCATATTATAACTAATTTAACTCATGTATACCAAACAATTATGACTTTAGAGCATCTTGTCAAATATTATAAATCATTGGATTTAATTTTTCTTTTCTCTCTTACAACTTATAATTAAGGATCTTGGCAAAATTTAATCCAAAAACTCTGTTTCACCAACCTCATCAAAGTCAGTTCTTCCTCCCTTCCCATAAACAATCTAAGATATCTTTAATATATTCAGGATCCCAATCAATCTTTGATTTCAACATGATATCTAAATATATACTTGAATGTTAATGTTTCTTTAAAAAGAAACAAGTTTTCCGAGACTTCCTTTCTGCAAGAAAGCAATGCTATCAATTAAGCTTTATTTCACTTTTTTCTAAGGGTTGGTATTTTTTTAAGTCATTTGAGGTAGGACAGTTTCAAAAGCAATCCATCTCCTTTTTGGAATTGAACTTTAAAAATTTTCATTGATAGATATAACGCTTGGTCTATATATCTTTTCAATTGAAATATAAAGAGTGAAAAATGTGGTTGCTTACAAATAAAATTGTTGCAACTGAAATGGCAATAGATTGATACTATTGATGAGGGTGGTGACTGCTGAGCAGTGTGAGTGACTAATGAACATTGCAGACCCTTAACTGAGTGGGACCCTCCTCAAGTATTATAAATGAATCTGAATTGGGAGGACCATGTGTCATTGGGTGGACCTAAGCCCACCTGAAATTTGAACAGTAGGCTTATCAGTGAGTGACCACTGCTCACTTTTTTATTTTTATTATTTAATTTAGTGTTTAATTTAATTTTATTTTTTAATGTTAATGTCTGTGTCTCTGTCTCTGTTGTCATCTCGAATCCCCCGCGAGCGTAGAAAAAGCAGTGAAAAATTGCACTGAACGAGGGAGTTCCCTTTTTAATGAAAATCATTTATAGTTTACCAAAATTTATTCAACATAAATATATGGTAAAACTAGCAAAAAAAGCAAAACCAGTTTTTTTATTTTTTTTTCCTTTTTTTTATTTTTTTATTTTTTCAATATATTACAAAGGTCGGTGAATTAGCTCAACTAATTCTCTGACTCATTTTTTGGCTTACTTGCTAGGTGTTGTCTCATCAACATCAAAATCATCATCAACTCATCATATCATATCCAAATCATATAGTTCAAAAATGGTCTACCATATGAGGGTGTTATCTAATATTATATATATAATTATATGTAACTAGGGTTAACTAAAAATTGTTGAAATGGGTTTGGCTTAAACATATAATATATATCATAGGGTGATGATGATGGTGTAATTAGGTCATGATGATGATGATGATGATTATCTCGCGGTGGACAATATGGGATTTCACATCAACGTGTCAAAAGAGAGAAAAAAGAAAGTAAAAAAACACAAAAAAGAGAGAGTGAGTTAAAAGAGGGGGCTGAATTCTATATATATTGCATTGCATGTTGTATAGAACGATGAGATAGATGAATGATAGAGAGAGAGAGACATGGGGGTCGTGGTCATTTCTATGGAGGAGTAGGGTCAGGAGGGCTCTGCTACTTTTATTGCTTTGTTTGTCCTTTTCACCTTCTCTCCATCCTCTAATTAGCCTTTTTATCTCTTGCTTTTGCCCCATTTCGTTTCATTGTTCACTCACAAATCCACTCTCATTACACACCCAAAAGAAAAAAAATAAATAAATACCCCATCTCTCTTTCTCTCCATCTCTAGCTCTCTCAGCGAGATTGGTTGTGGTGGTAAAATATTTGTGAAGAAAGATCAATAGAGGAAGCTTTTTCTTTTGAGGGGAATGTTGTCTGGCTCGAGGCACTACCTAACTGGATCTATGATTCTCTCTCAATTGATGATCATGATCACAATTTTCTCTTTTATTTGTTTAGATTGTGACGAGAGCTCAATTGAGATTTAGATCTTTGATCATGGTTTGGTTGCGTCGGACCAGGCTTCATTCCCCCCAATTATTGCTTCCATCACTCATGATCTTTGAAGGTGAGTTTTTAAATTATAATTTCCCAATATTTTCACTATTTATGGGGGTTTTGTTTTTTATTTATTGATTATATTATATGTGTTGGAATTCTTATATTTATATATATGTTTTATTTTTTGGGTCATTATAAGAGGAGATCAAGGTTGTTGGACATGGGCAGATTGGTGTAATGATGAAAGATTTTGACTGCTTTTTAACTCTTTTTTCATCTGACTGCAGATTGCATGAAAAGATCATCATTACTCATGTAAATTTTATGGATCAGGGTATTGTGTGTTGTTTGTCAGTCTATAACTCTTTTAGGTTTCATCATTTGACTGCAGATTTTACTTCATGATGGCTTCAAGAATCTTCTCTGTCTTTTTCTTCTCTCTCTTCTTGGCTTTTATTTTCTTTTACTCACATCACCACCAACGCTACCACCACCACCAATTCTACTAGAGAGTTATTCTATTTTGGCTGGCCTCTTCTTCCTAGGGTTTTTTGGCCAAACAATACATTACATTAAGTTTTTTTTTTTAAACCTTTTCGTTTTCTTTATCTATAATAAAATTTTTTTGAAGTGGGCATCTGGTTTTGTCCTGTCTCTTGGTCTTTCTCTACATCTTTTGTTGTCTGTTGTTGTGGGTGGAATGTGATAACTATGTGAAACTCTGTCTTCCTTTTTGTTTCTTTTCAGCTTTATTACTCATCAACTTAGTAGTACTTTCATATATAGTCTTAGATCTATCATACAATGGTCAACTGATGCACATAACCTCTGCCTGCAGCCTGTAGAGATGGGTTCAAAACTGTTGTTTTTATCGATTATATAATGGTTCTCGAAAGATTTTACTTTCTTGATAAAATGCTTTTTTTTTAAAAACTTCAATTTGAATACAAGATTTGATCCTTGGATGGTACTGTTTTTATTTTATACATATATGAAACGTATGTTTCACACTTTCTGTTGCTTAAAAGGAAGGTGAAGGAATATATATATATAATTCTTTCAAGAACTCATCTGAAGAACCTGAGTATTTTTGAGAAGCAGTCCCCACACACCCCCTTGTGATTTTGTGTGAGGCTTTGTTCAATCAACCCTAAATTATATTAATTATGTAATGAGATGAGATTAGATTCACCTCAAAGGAGAAAAAGAATGACGTGATGGATTGGACTACTGATTTTTTCTTTTTCGCTTGATTCATATTGTCTTGTCTTTTATATATTTGCAGTTTCCAACTGAAATTCCAAGACTTCATTTGCTCCTCCATTTACCTTCTGTATAAACTCAAATTCTGTATGCATTGATCATTGTAAGTGTTATGTTGTATAATTTAGAGTGCTATATATGTATCATTCTTGGAGAAGTACTAGTTTAATACTGAATTTGCATTCAAAACAATTCGCATACATGAATGTATACGTTTATATGACGTGTAACATCCGTCCCATTAAACTTTTTCCATAAGAAGTCATGTGTTCTGTATAGAAGCATGCTGTTATACTTGTCCACTGTAGGGTTGATGATGAGGGCACAGGAACTATACAAAAAAAAGAAGTGAAAGAGAGAAGCTAATTAGGGTTGTGGTGAAGATGATAGGAAAAAGAAGATGACAATAGATTTATGGTGTTGTGTGCCCATTTAGCTTTAGCTAGCTCATTAGCTCTCACATTCTGTCATCAATTTCTGAACCTGAGTCATATGGAAACACTGAATGCCTTTAATGGGTCTGACTCAATCTCTCTTTAATACTATACAGTTGAGTCAGCATCAGCATTGACGCCATGGATTCTTTTTTTATATATATACACACACTCTCTCTCTCCTCCCTCTCTGATATATATCTTATTATAAATGATAAATGTGATCCACCATGAATGTGTCTATTGGACAGAACAGAACTTGTATGCAATAAAACACAGCAGTGCTTTGTATATCAATTTTAACCAGTTTGGAATCTCTAGCAGTACAAATGTGTCAGCATAAGTGGTGCAACCCAAATTTCCCTTCTCTTCATTTAGTCTATCAAATATCAGCCTCTCAAAATAATTATGCAAATCAAGTGAATCTGAAATCAAAATGTCTTTGGATCGATCGAGTTTTATTAGAAAAAGGAACACAGCAAGAAGGTCAGAAGGAAACCTGCCCCGGTTTCAGGCTAATGCTCCAGTTTACAAATAAGGCCTTCTATATAAGGACCATCTTTATCTACAAAACTATTGTTTATTTGCTACATATCAAATGACAGAGGTAGCAAACATATCATCACTATGGTTTTTGTTCATTCTAGTTATTGATCTTTTGTAATAATACATGTCCCAATGAATGCCTCTAACAAGACAATGCATTTGAGATTCTGACATACTAATCTTATCTCGCATCCATCTAAGCTATTTTATTCATGAGTCTTCAATCTTGAAACCTGGAAATATATATATATATATATCACAACATTGCTATGTTAAAATTTGATTTTGTTGAGAGCTAATAATTGATAATATACGATTCTGATGCTAAAGTATGAATTTCTTTTCTAGGTAGCCTCCATCATGTACACGTGTATATATGTGTAACTTAAATAGTAATGTAAAACCAAATTATGCGTCATAATTTGTATGTCATTATAGATAGACATGGAAGTTTGAAACAAAGAAAAAAATTGGATATGAAATGAGATGATCATGTGCATATATATATTTATATATGCTTATACATACGTATGTATGTATTTACGATACTATCTATGATGATCATGTACATATGCTTATGACCTTAAAAAGTACTAGCTGTGGGGATAAAAATGCGTATGTGACACAAAGATTATAAAGAGAGAGAGAAAAGAGAGATTCTCTTGAATCAAATCTTGGACAACTTCTATCCATATTCTTCCTAAGGCTTGCATGCTTTAAATTGATATTTATTCCTTCCATCAATGACACTTTTCTAAATCACATGCACACTTTTACGATAAATACATGTGTTCAAAGTTGTAACCTAACCTCCATAGCGGCCAATAATTAAGAAAATTAATCACTCAACAGCGTTTCAGTTCTTCCTCAGGTTGGTACTCCCCTCTCATCTTATGTGTATATGATTTTTCCACGTTGCCTACGTCGAATATCATTTTTGTTTTTACAGTTCTAATTTCTCACATAATTGTACTCATTGATTGCTACCAATCATAATCAACATAATCTGTCACTTTTCATAGGTCTAATAATGTACGATGATCAAGCCATTATCGTCAAAAATTATATCATACTGACGTTTTGTTTTCGCTTTTTTTCGTCTTGTGCATTAATTTACTCCCGTAAAACTTTTATTTTAATACATTTTTCTTAAATAATTGTTTTCAGTTTTCACTGTTTGTAATTTTATGATAATTAGTATTAATTAGCATTTTAATAGGTTTATACATTGAAATTCCTAGGTGATTTATGATAACAGTACAAGATTGCCGTCTGACCAGTACGAGAGAGATCAGATCCAATATGCATGAGATGGATTTATGGTTAGAGTCAACCATTTGCGCTTTGATTTTACATTTTGTGGGATTGAGTCAACAAAGAGTGACACCAAAAGAATCTAAAGAAAAAGTGGTTTTGTAATTACCAATTAATGTGTCTAGAAACTTACACCTCTCTAGCTCTAGCTCACTGTTCGATCGTATATGTTTTCTGTTTGCATTTTGACCTGAGAAAACTATCAACTCAAAGCTGCATACATTGATCCTACTTTGTATATCATTATAGCCACCAAGCATATTGGATTCGTCTAGAAATTGCATGAGAATTTATTCAAACACACAGGTTTGCAATGAGAAAAATTAATATCATCAACTACCCATATATAAACGTTTATATTTCTTTTGTGAAATAGTAATATATTAAAGAGTAATGCTATATTTCTAAAAAATTTTATCTAAATTTATGTCCAAATGATGTGACATATGAATTATTAACATCTTGTAAATTACGAGATAATGTAATAATTAATAAGATATTGACAATTCATATGCTATATCATTTAAGTATGAATTTGAATAAAAAATTTTGAGAAACCTAACATTACTCTATATTAAATAAACATGTTTTCAAAATGTTTAATGACTGTCAAAAGGATTGTAGTGTGATGGAATAAATGTTGTCCCTCCACCTCCTCTTTTTAGAGGTGAGTGGTTCGACACCCTCTCCCATGTGATATAAGTTTTTCTTCCATGTATATGAATTATCCCTTCACTCATGTGTGGATTGTTTTCTTCCGTTTTTGAGAGCTGATTTCGGAGCCGCCCTCATCGTTGTTGCTGGTCCTAATTATTTAAAAAAAAATGTTTAATGACTCAGCCCCAGGTTAGCAAGTCAAAGTTAACATGCCAACTCTCTTCTAAAAAAAGAAAATAGGTGGTAACTTGATATCAATCAAATGAATAACTAATCAATGCACAATATTCCCGCTGTGGCATTTTTTTTTTTAAAAAAAAAAAAAATTAAGATGAATCGTGATGGTGAAAGAATTGATAGAATAGAAACATATTATTTATCCCTAAAAAAAGAACATAATGAACCACTTTAATATACTTAATTTGTTCAATTCGCTTAACATGATCGATTGGGTATTGTATTCAAGCAGCTTTAATTAAAGGCTATAGCGAACGGAGGGATACTAAAAAGTAAAAACAATTAAAAAAAAAAAACCTCAATTAAACATTAAAAATGACCAGGGCCAACCTTCATGTGCCGCTCAGTGCACTAAATTCCAAATTGTGACAACGAGAAATGTTCATGAGCTGATCATATCATTGGATAATTGATAGTGCTAACAAGTCTGGAATCCACAACTACATGAAGATGAAAGACTCTTTACTAAATAGCACGTCAGTTAAATTAGTAATGCTAGCTGATTTTCTACCATTTTCAGCTACAATCCCTCTAATCGAATACTGCATTTCTTCTTGAGTTAGCTAGCTCAGCAAGTATAAAAGTTAAGAATCTGTCCTTCTAAACATTAATGGAAAATGAATTTTGAAATTGCGATCTAGTGTTGCTCTGATTTTTTTCTTTTGAATATTTAATTATAGCGTCATAAAAGGATTTTCTCCTTTCTTTTTGTAAGTATATATTGATTTCTTGATTTCCTCATTAATGAACAGTTAAGATAATTTTTCTCCTTGCCGTATGCTGTCTTTTGTTGTTAACAACCGATTATTCAGGTGCTTTAAATAAAAGCAATTTCGCATGGCAAAGCATTGATGTTGACACTTCATAAAATGTTTTTTAATGAATAACATGCAAGTAAATCTAAATGGGGCCAAATTAATTAGGTCACCCACCGTCCAGAAAAATCCATTAGGGTGGACAAAACCCTAAAGAGTGTCGATATTTCCATTGTCCACCCCACCACTAGCCACCCTTTTGTACGCACATCCCATTGAGATTGCTATAAAAAATTATTAATTATAGGATTAATTGCAATGGCTCATCCTTAGATTTTTTTTTTTTTTTTTAATATGGCTTAATCTCCAACAAATCTCGTTAATTGTTGCAACCTCCATTCCATTAGTAAATGTATTTTAAAATTAAGTGTTGATTGAATGGTTGAAAGTAAAATGATAAATTATTATTATAATTAAATATTAAAAAAAGTAAAACTATTAATCAAATAAGAAAAATGATAAGATTTGATTAGGGCAAAAACTGATAAGGTCAAATCATAAAATCTCTTTGAAACAAAATCATCTTCATCAACTATACTGAAAACCAGAACAACCCAGATCTCTTCAATAACAAGCACAAAAACTCGATCTAGATCTCCTCTTCAATTTTAGTCTTAAGCGGTGGGCAAACAATTTTAGAGGAGCTTAAACATCAACACTCAACCTGAAAAAACTTATTCCTTTGTACACCATATTTGGGCCCAAATACATATCAGGGCCAGTATTGAAAACAATCTTCTTTAGATGGTTTACAGGCTGAAAAACCACTGAGAATTATATAAATATATATATATATATATATATTTAATTACTTTACTAACTGCTAACCTCATCGTCTCACCTCATCTCATATTAATTTGTAAATTTAGGATTTCAATTATTTACTTCTAAGGTGTGTACTTGGAGTCTGTACTTGGAGAAGATCATCATATTTTTCAATTTTCTTTCTTTTCTTTTCAAAGAAAAAAAAAATTGAAAAGAAACAATTGATATCATTTAGAAGGATTTAATGTAATTAATTTGATTTGGATGTTAATGGAGATTTAATATTTTGCATTCGGTTTCTCCTCTTGAGATTTGGGTTTTATTTATATTTTAGGGTTTAGCTTTATTTTTTACTGATTTTGAACTTTCATTTTTGTTTTTGAAAATGTTTGGAAAAATGTTGATTTTTTTCTTTGAAAAAAATATATAATACAATTTTTCAACCAAAAAAACTACTATAATTATTTCTTTCTAGTTGTTCAGATTTTGATGGGACATGTTAGCAATTTGTACTTGTTTGTGTTATGCGGCTAAACACTTTCTCTAATCTTGAGAGGTCATATATTTAAGTCTCACATTTATACTAAAACATGAGATGTTGGTGATTTTTTTTTTTTTTTTTAATTTAATCATCCTCCTCCGAATGAGAGTCTATTTTGATCAAGTATCAACCGATAGTATAAAATGTTCTTTTAGTTTTTGTGGTCAAGAGTTCGTGCACATCTCCTCTTATTGCAAATGGTTGATCAGCTTCTTATCCGTCAAAGTGATTCATCATGAAAACTCCCTTTAATCAGCTCCCTTTAATGTCAACTCCAAAACAAAATTCTCCTAGAAGAGTTCAGATTTTTGTTAGTTTTTTTGAAGAAACAGATTTTTGTTAGTTGGACACACCTTAAAGATTATAATTCATTTCCTTTATAAACCACGTTTTGGGCCTAAATATACACATTAGACCCATGATGGAAATATTCTGCTGTGGGCCTCTGCCAGGCTGCGAAATCGCCTAAAGCTACTTGTCAAAAAATAAAAGAGTGATGTTAACACCCCTTAAAAATTGTTTGTACACCACTGTCGTTTCCTCACTCAATAAAAAATTTAAAATTTTTTAATTTTGTTTTAAACTCAACTTAATACCAAACCTATTATTTTCTCTTAATTTTATTGTATATAAATACACCTTTTAATTCAACCACAGATAAACTATAATATAAATAAAAAAATTATTTTATTATCATTTGTTAGGAAAATTCTACGTGTCTTACTATTTATTTATTTATTTTAATATTTTCATTATACATGACACGAAACCTATACTAAACAAATAATTTAATACAAATTCATTCAATCCATTAACTTTTTTTTTTTTTTAATTAGAGATTTGTGTATAAAATAATATTTATTTTATTATTTTACTCTTTCAAATTTTGATTTTTCATTTATTTTATAAAACTTGTATGAATGATTATCAACTAATTTTTAATTAACTTAGGATTATATAAATGATTGGAAACCTGTATGAATGATTAAAGTTAGGGTTTGATAATTAACCTTTTTTAATTATTATGATTCATAAACTCTTTTTGTTCTCTCTAGCCCTAATTTTTTATTTATATCATAAAACTTGCATGAATAATTACTAACTAATTTTATAAAACCCTAAGTAATTTTTTTTTTCTTTTTTATGAATTATGAAAATTGATTTAGATTTATAGTTTTAGGAGGATTTGAAGCACTTTGCGTATTTGCTAATATGATGAAGAAATTTGAAAAAAATAGTAACCTTTCTGTCTGGTTTGCGAGAAAATTTGACAAGAGAATTGAAAAGGCTAATGTGGTGACTGAATACTTGATAATATTTTTGATGATTAAATTAGGATTATATAAATGATTGAAGATTTTTTAATTTTTGATGGAGAAAAATTAGGGATTTGAATTAATAACAAAGGCAATAATTAAAGATTAAAAGAGTGAAAAAGGTTTAAAATATAAATGATATTTTGATTAATAATTGGTGGGTGTATTTATAAAATATTTATTCTTTTAGTAATTTTATTCAAGGCTAATATTGTATACTTGAAAAAAATACTACTTTGAGGTGTACATACAATCTTTGAGGGTGGAAATAACACCACCCATAATAAAATTACTTCCTTGGAACTCATTCCTTATTAATTTGCAACTCCAACTCATTCCATATTAATTTGAATTTTCTTAGGATATTATTTTTTTAACTTCCGAATCTGTACTTCATGAAAGATTTCTTATCGGAAGAATGAGAAGCGAGGAAAGTTGGGATGATAAATTTATTAAGTTGAAAAAAAAAATGATATTGACATAATGTGGGTGTCGACCAATTCATATGAATTAATGTAAATACTTTTGTTTGTTAAAATATGAATTAATTTAATTAATAAGACTACAACAATAGTGATTGTGCTTATTCCCAAGATTAAGAATCCTTTACAGGTTAATGACTTTCGACCTATTAGCCTATGTAATGTAACATACAAGATAGTTGCTAAAATGCTTGCTAACAAACTGAAGCTAGTTCTTCCAAATATCATTTCCTCAACCCAAAGTGCGTTTGTACCGGGTAAACTGATCACTTATAATGTTTTTGTTGAGCTTGAGTGGCTCCATTATTTGCACGACAAAAGTGGGTAAAGGCTCCATGACTTTAAAACTCGACATTAGCAAAGCTTATCATCAAGTGGAATGAGGTTACTTATTTCAGATTATGGAAAGTATGGGATTTTCCTCATCCTAGATTAGTCGTGTGCGCAATTGCATTTCTTCTGCTAGCTAAACCTTTTTTATCAATGGCGTTTCTAAAAGGTTAGTCACACCTTCTAGAGGTTTACGGTAAGGGTGCCTTTTATCTCCATACCTCTTCCTCCTTTGCTCTGAAGGTTTTAATACCTTACTTCTCAAAGTGGTTGACGAGGGGCATCTTCATGGTATTAAAATGGCTAGAGGAGCACCTTCCATATCCCATCTCTTCTTTGCAGATGATAGTCTAACCTTTGCTCGTGCCACCATGGCTAAGACACTAAAATTGAAAGCAATTCTCCTTTCCTATGAGCAAGCTTCAGGGCAATTGGTTAACTTTTCAAAATATGCTGTTTCTTTTCGTCCTTGTGTGGATACAACTGTTGTAATCTCATTTTGCAGGAACTTAATATGGCGGCTGTGCTTAGTCATTGTACTTACTTAGGCCTTCTGGCTTCTAATGCCCGAAATAAGCGAACTCTTTTTGCTAGTATTATAGATAAAGTAACTGGCATGCTCCAAGGTTAGAAGCACAAATTATTTTCTGAAGGAGGCAAAGAGATTCTACTTGAAGCGGTGGCTCAGGCTGTTCCGACTTACGTTATGAGTTGTTTTTAGCTGCCCCATTCAGTATGTAAAGCTATCCATCGCCTTTTCGCAAATGGTGGGGTGGTTCAAATAAGAACATCAAGTCACACTGAATGAGCTAGAATAAACTCCGTTGGTCGAAAGAAAGAGATGGGCTGAGATTTAGGGATATCAAAGCTTTCAACCAAGTTATGTTAGTCAAACAAGGTTGGAGGATCCTTTCAGGCCCCTTATCTCTAGTAGATCGAGTATTTAAGGTTAAGTATTATCCTCACTCATCTTTTTTATCTTGTGGTGTTAATAGGTATCCTTCTTTGGTGTGGCGAAGTATTATCTAAGGTTGTGAGGCCCTTAAATCGGGCTTAAGGTGGCGCATCAGGGACGGTAGAAGTCTTTTCATATATGAAGATCAATGGATGCCAAGACTTTCCACATTCAAAACCTTTTCTCCCCAGCTTATTCTAGCTGGAATTATCTTGTCCTCTCTTTTCTCAACTCCTAAACCGTGGTTTATTGACAAGGTGAGGGAGTATTTCCTTCCAGAAGAGGCTAACCTGATTCTAAATATTCCTTTCAGCTTCTCTCTAGGGCCAGATTCTAAAATGTGGCATTTTGATAAACAGGGTCTCTTTTTTGTGAAGAGTGCATACAAAATTGCTCTCCAATTACAACATCAAGGGTCCGCTTCCTCTTCTTCTAGTCCTCTGCTCATATGGAAAAAGCTCTGGTCTCTTATTCTTTTGGGTAAGATTAAACTTTTATGCTGGAAGGCCTTGCAGCAAATTCTTCCTACCAAAACTCTCATTTTGAAGAGGAGAATTACGGATGATGGAAGTTGTCCTATTTGTGGGAAGTTCTTTGAAACTGTGGACCATTCTCTTTAGGAGTGTTTTGTTGTGATTCGTAATTGGCGATATTGCCTGCTTCGTCAAGCTATAGAATTTTGTAAGGTGAACTTCATTGATTTCTTAGATTACATGACCCATTTTTCTCAATTTTGAATATTAACTTGACTATGTAAGTTATTGTAGCCTCTTAGTATACCTGGTATAATAGGAATGTCATCACTTATGGCAAAATCGTGCCTCCTTTTGTTGATATGTGGTTGAAAGCAAACAGTTTTCTTTTAGAAGTGGAGCAAGCTAAGACTTTAGTCGACTCCCAATATAGATCCCCTAATCAATTCCGCTAGTCCCCTCCTCTTGTTGGCTTTTTTAAGGTCAATACTAATGTTGCAGTGTTTAAAGCTAAAAAGAAAGTTGGGCTTGGAATTGTAGTCAGAGATAGCTTGGGTCAAGTGAAGTTAGCAGCAGGTCTGAGTGTATTTCATATTCAGCAAGTTGATATCGCTGAAGCTCTTGCAGTTTTAAAATGTATTAAAGTTGCAATCCAACATCAACTATCCCCTTTAATTGTTGAGATAGACGCTTCCACGATCGCACATATTTGTAATCAGATTCTAATATCTCGTTTGGACATTGCTAGCATTGTGGAGGATATCAAAAGTCCAATGATTGTTTATAGAATTGCTTCTATTAACTTTGCATTTAGGGAATGTAATAGTATTGCTCATGATATTGCTTCTTGGGCTCTGGGGTTTAATAGTTCAATTATTTGGAAGCATTGTTTTCTAGTTTGGTTGTCTGGCTTGCTAATGCTGATATTTCTTGTTTTTCTCCTTAGCTGTAGGTTTTTTTCTTTTTAATATTCAGTGCATTTCAAAATAATAATAATAATAATTGTTTATTGTTTCAACTATTTTCTATTGTCTTTTTTTTTTTTTTTTTCCAATATCATTTATGATGTAATCATGTAAGCACCCAAACTTGTGTTATTGTGACGCTAACAACCAACCACAATGGGCGATGGTTTCTATTGTTGTTGTTAGTAATATCATTTAAAGTTTTAAATTCTTTAACTACAATTCCATGTACATGTGGAAACTTTTGGATGCTAACTCGCTAATCCTTTTGCTAAAGTCAAAATATTAATAAGGTGTCAAATTCTATATATTAACTCTGCTTTTACTAACTAGAAAATTTTAATATATGAGGAATAAAAATTTAATTCTGAATTTATAATTATAATATTTAAAAAAAAGAGTAATATTTGCGACTGTACCGACATATGACTAGCAACTGTACATTTACTAATTAGAAAATTTTAATATATAAGGAATAAAAATTTAATTTTGAATTTATAATTATAATATTTTAAAAAGAAGTAATGGTACAAAACCCCTATAAGATTTGTTGAAAAATAGACGAAAACACACTTATCATTTTATTGCATCAAACAAACCCTCGTATTATCAGTTGACTTCCGTTAACTTTAACGGTTTAATCGGGATTTTAAGCTAATAACTATATTACCCTTAACATTGTAAGTTGATCAGATTGTCCATGAGTAAGAAACAAAAAAATAAAAAAAAATTAATCCCTACCGTCCATTTTCGTGATGGACGGTGGAGATGAAATAAATAATTAAAATTGAAAAAAACAAAATTCTTTAAAAAAAAATGAAAAAAAATAATGATCGAGTTAATAACCCAGAATCATCATCCACCGCCCAAATCGAACCCAGTACTCATAAGCAAACTAGACTTATTTCTTTTCTCTCTTTTGTTTCTCTCACTCTCTCGCTTCTTCGTGACTCACTTCTCTTCTTTCTCTTGTTTCTCTCAATCTCTCTCTTCTTCGTCAGCAATCTGCTACTTCCTTTGTTGTCGTCGCGGTCGGTTCCGCTCTCTTCATCTCTTGAAAGCTTGTGGCTGCCGCTGCCATCACTTGTCGTCGCATTCCTTGCAGCCACTGCCGTCGGAGATGGAGCGATCTACTCTATCTCCATCTCAAATAGAGCTGTTCGGCTCTATCTTAGATAGAGATGGAATCGATCTGCTCCATCTCAGATTTGGGTTTTTTTTTCAAAAAACGTTTAAATCTGTTCTGCTGCATCTCAGATTTGGCTCCACCTTATCTCCATCTCAGATTTTGACCAGCGATGGAGGTTTTTTTTAAAAAAATTTTTTGAAAAGTTTTTTTTTAATTGAGATTTGATTGTGTAAAACTGCTGGTTTTGATGATGTTGATTCAGATGTGTTGATGTGCTTGATGATATTGATTCAGATGTGTCGATGAAACTATGTTGATTTTCTGGTTTTTGATGATGTGTTAAATATTTGGGTTTTTGCATGTGACGGTTTTGAAGATAATCCAGATCTGTTCAACTTCAAATTTTTAATTTTTTTTTTCTTTTTTTAAGATCTGGGTAGATTTTCACCCGGATCGTCAACTTTTTTTTTTTTTATAAATTTTTTAATCTCTGGATAGATCTTCAAGTTGAAGATCTGGAGATCCATATCTTCAATTTGACGATGGACAATCTAAAATTTTTTATAATTTTTAATTTTTTTAATTTTTTAGTTTGAAATATTAAAAGAGATTTTTTTTATCTTATTTATAAGTAATATGATCAACTTATAATGTTAAGGATAATATAATCATTTGATTACAATTCTAATTAAATCGTTAAAGTTAACCAAGATTAATTGACGGTATGAGAATTTGATATAATAAAATAATAAATATATTTTTATTTATTTTTCAACAAATCTAAGGGGTTTTGTACAATTACTTCGTCTAAGAAAAAGGGAGTAATATTTGCAACCGTACGACATATGACTAGCCACAACATCATCACTTTTAACTTTGAAATGAAAATATTATCATGATAATTGAGAAACGTACTATATGTTAATCAATAGCCAGTTACAAGTACTCCTGACATGAGACATCATAGAGTGGGAACTCATTTTTCACAACAAAAGCTGGTGAATTTTACTGCTTCAAGTCAACTAGGTCTGATATTTAATCTCAATACATGCCCCATTCCTTCAAATCCATCAATAAATTTTTTTGTACCTTCCGAGGACAAGACCATTAATGCCTCTGGAGAGACTGGCGCGCGTGATCAAACAATAACATGGTAGTTTCAGGCGTTCATGTCCGGAATCAAAACCAGCCATGCAATTTCAGCTAAGTCTGGTCCTCTTTTTTTATTGGACCATTCACCCACCAAAACTGCTAATCAAAACCCCCCCAACTTGAATTCTCATTCTGTCATGACTCCAACAACAGCATGACATAGGAGTGACAACATACAGATCCTGGTTGATCAAAGAACTTTTTTACTGCTAATTGCTCTTATGAAAAAATTCCAGAATAATGAATTTATAATGATACAAATTGTCAAAAGACAAATATTTACTTGAAATTTGGTCTTTGTTATTTTGAAATTCTGTTAGAACTCCCACAAAGCATGCCGTTGAAGTGAGGACATGCTGCTCTTTGGTTAATCAAAAAACTTCTAAGTGCAAATTGTCCGCAAGACAGAATTTCAGGATTACAAATTACGAATTTGTTCATGATACAAACTGTTAAAAGACAAAAATTCACTTGAAATTTGGTTTTTAGTGTCCTGAAATTTTTTCATTGCAGAGTGCTAAAAAAGCAAAGCTCAGTTGGTTATTAATCGTGTCTTAATTTGAGTAACATAAAGGTTAAGCAGAATTATAATGATTTGACTGAGCTTTTAACGCAAAGTCACTGTTTCTACTTTCTATACAAAACCATGCTGCTACAACTAATGAGCAACACCGCCGACACAAACAATGGCAGCAAAAATCAGAGTGTCCCTTCTTTTAGCTGTCTGTTTTCTCTCTAGTTTGTCTCTGACGAGAAGCAATAACTACCAGGGAAAATGGAGGTTACTGAAGAGAAGTATCGGGATATCAGCAATGCACATGGCTCTGTTACCAAATGACCGAATTATAACATTTGACAGAACAGATTTTGGTCCGTCCAACATCACTCTTCCACGAGGGAAATGCATAAAAGCTTTAGGGGCAGAGACCCCTGATTGCTATGCTCATGCTGTGGAGTTCGATCCGGCTACCCGGAACGTTAGACCTCTCACAGTCCTGACAGATACATGGTGCTCTTCAGGTGCATTGTCACCAGAAGGTGTTTTGGTCCAAACTGGTGGGTACTTGCTTGGAGACCGAGTGGTGCGGTACTTCAAACCGTGCCTGGATTGTGACTGGGAAGAATATCCAAATGGTCTAATCTCACCTAGATGGTATGCTTCTAATCAGGTTTTACCAAATGGTAAGATCATTGTTGTTGGAGGGCGGTTTCAGTTTTCGTATGAATTCATCCCGAAAAGCTCAGTTTCTGATAAGAAACTTTATCAACTTCCCTTCCTGGAAGAAACTAGAGACTCTCCTCTTGTGCCCAACAATTTGTACCCTTTTTTGCACCTCTCCCCAGATGGGAATCTCTTCATTTTCGCTAATGACCGAGCAATTCTACTAGACTACAATAGCCACAGAGTCGTCAGGAAATACCCTGTGTTGCCTGGTGGAGTTTCCCGCAACTATCCAAGCACAGGCTCCTCGGTTCTACTTCCTGTCACGCTCTCTGCCAATTCCAACACCATCCCAGATGCTCATGTCTTGGTCTGCGGTGGGACATTGCCGGATTCGAATCAAAAGGCCTATTCAGGAGTCTTTGTTCCTGCGACAAAATCCTGTGGGAGGTTGAAAATCACTTCGGAGAATCCAAATTGGGAAATTGAGGAAATGCCACTCAATAGACTGATGTGTGACATGATTTTGCTACCTACAGGAGATGTGCTAGTCATAAATGGCGCGGCCAAAGGCACTGCTGGTTGGGGTGTTGGTCGAGAACCTGTTTTGAATCCGGTTCTTTACCGTGCAATTTCGTTTAATGGTGTCAAAAATAAAAGGTTCGAGATTTTGAGTCCCTCAACAATTCCACGTATGTATCATTCAACAGCACATTTGTTATCAGATGGTCGTGTTTTAGTTGGTGGTAGTAACCCGAATTCCAACTACAATTTTTCTACAAAATTTCCTACTGAATTGAGTCTTGAAGCATTTTATCCACCATATTTGATGTCAAATAAATCAAGGCCATTGATCATTGGAATCAAGCCAGGGGTCTTAATTGGGTACAATAAAAAAATTTCAATAGAGTTGGAGTTGAAAGATGATCATGCATATGTTGGAGACAACAACAATATTTATGTGACAATGGTGGCTCCGTCATTTACAACGCATTCATTTGCTATGAATCAGAGGCTTTTAGTTTTGGCATTGGATGGGGTTCAAAAGACAAATTCTAGGCACCATGTTGTGAGAGGTCATTCACCGGCCAGCGGAGCAGTGGCGCCACCAGGGCATTACCAGTTGTTTGTGGTCCATGAAGGTATTCCTAGCAAAGCAGTGTGGGTCCAAATTAAGTAGTCGTTTGCTTATTTTGTTCTTATTTATTGAATAGTCGGTTGTTTAGAAACTTGTCATCATAAAAAATGTTCATTTTCAATGTGACTCAATAAATGGAATGTATGAATAAATTTATTCTTCTAGATATTTAATTTGTCACCACTGTACATGGAGCAGTTTGACCAACATTCGAATTGAATAATTTTGATTGGATATTACACTGTACCGTTTTCAATGAGTTTTCTATTTTTCAAGTTGTACATCATCTATTAAAGGATTATAGAGTTTAGTTTAATTTACGAACTGAATAACTTCGTTAAAGTAAGTAACAATTGTTTGAATTATATTATACAATATTATTATATGCAAAATAATGATTTCTAATATAGACTTTTAGATGGTCGTATTTTAATTGGTGGTAGTGATCCGAATTCCAACTACAATTTTCTACAAAATTTCCTAATTGAATTGAGTCTTGAAGCATTGTATTCGCCATATTTGATGTCAAATAATCAAGCCATTGATCATTACTATTAAGCCAGGGGTTTTATTTGAGTACAATAAAAAAATTTCAATAGCGTTGGAGTTGAAAGATGATCATGCATATGTTGGAGACAACAACAATATACATGTGACAACGATGGCTCCCATCATTTGCCACACATTCGTTTGCCATGAATCAAAGGCTATTGGTTTTTGGCATTGGATGGGTTTCAAAATATCAATTCTAGGTACCATGCATGTTGTGAGAGGTCATGCACCGGCCAGTGGGGAAGTGGCACCATGAGGGCATTACCAGTTGTTTGTGGTCCACGAAGGTGTTCCTAACAAAGCAGTGGGGGTCCAAATCAAATAGTCGTCTACATCTTTTGTTTTTGTGTCTTGAATTTTTGAAACTTGTCAGCATAAAAAATGTTCATTTTCAATGTGATTCAACAAATGAAATGTATAAATAAATTAATTCTTCTACATATTTAATTTGTTACCAGTTTACATGGAGCAGTTTGACCAACACATGAATTGGATAATTTTGACTTTTGATTGGAAATTTTGCTATGCTGCAAAAATTTTTCTCTTTTTCTTTTTAAGCTGGAAATTATCTATAAAAGAAATGTAACTTTACATTAACTAAAGCATTATAGAGTTTAATTAAGGGATATTATGAAAAAAACCCCCAGAATGAAAACTAATGAAAATTTACCACTGATTTTATTTTTATTAGGTAAACCGCCCCTACTGTTAATTTTACATTCAAAAGATTAACATTTCCTGTCCAAACTTATGAAATGACCAAAATACCCTTAATAAGATTATTTAAAATCCCTATTACACCCTTTCAAATTATGAAATGACTAAACTGCTCTTCCAAATTATGTAATGACAACATTATTCAACCAGCCATTATCAACATCAACCTACAACATAGCACCATCATCATCAACCATTTGAGGAAAAAAAACTCAAATCCATTGTATCCAATTGCATACAATAGAAATTGCCTCTCCACCCACCACAAACCACCAAGAACAACCCTAAACCACTCATTCACCACCTAGAACAACCCTAAATCAATCATCCATCATCACCAAACCACCATCACACCCCACCCAGAACCGTCTGGTTTTGGGTTTCAAAACCCAAAACTAGACGATTTTGGTTTCGATAGACCCATAACCAGACTGGTTCTAGGTCGATTCGAACCTAGAACCAGTATGGTTCTGGGTTCTATAGAACCACTAACCCACCACCACCACCTTCATCATACCCCACTTAAAACTAGACAGAACCACCAACCCACCACCACCAACCTACCATCAATCACCCATCACCACCAACCCACCATCACACCCTATCTAGAATCGTTTGGTTATGGGTTTCGAAACCCAGAATCCAGTTCAACTGGCCTTGAACCAGACATTTCTGGGTTTTCAAACCCAGAATCAGTTTGGTTTTGGGTCCGCTAAACCCAGAACCATCTGGTTCTGGGTCAATTCGAACCCAGAACCAGTCTAGTTCTGGGTTTCCAAACCTAGAACAACACTGGTTCTGGGTTTGTCGAACCCAGATCCAAACGGTTCTGGGTACTCTGGGGTACCCAGAACCAGATAACCCAAAAAAAAAAAGAAGAAAAAAAGGAGATGAAGATGGAAGAGAAAGGTGTAGATTAGTCGCCGGCGATAGAGGACGTGGGTGGCTAGAGAAAAAGAGAGATAGAGAAGTAAGAGAGAGAAGAAAATGGTGAAGTGGGAGAGATGAATGACTGAGAGAATGGTAGAGAGAGAGATGAAAAATTTATGAGGTTTTTTATTTTTTTTAATATTTATTTAATTTTATTAAAGTCAATTACCATTATGCCCTTCTAACTTAACACCATCCGGTTTTTTTAACCGGTAGGGGGCGGTTTACCTATTAAAATGAAAATCGGGGGTAAATTTCTATTAATTTCCATTTTAGGGGCTTGTTTCATAATATCCCTTTAATTAATTTACCGACAGAATAGCTTTGTTAAAGTAACTAATAATCGTTTGAATTATATTATATAATATTATTACATGCAAAGTTTTGATTTCTGATATCGATTTTTAGATGGTCCGTGACGCAATTACTTGACTTGTTATACACATAAAGTGGTATTATTATTTTATTGTGTCTAAATGTTTTTACACTATATAATGTCAAGAAAACCCGCTTGAGTAATAATTTTGGTTGGAGTGATACTTAGTATAATGTTTATAAACCCACATGTTTCAACGATATGTAGTTACCCTAATAATTCAATAGCTGACTTGACAAGGGATTGCGTCAATTCTTGCGTGATGTGTATAATTGATGCAAACTGCAAAATTTCTTCATTGAAATTTTTCCATAATTGAAATAGAAGGGTTTGAAATGAATTCTCTAGTGAATTAAACGTGGTTTTGGCTTTGCACAACATATCTCAACGGACGGTGCAGACGCCACACTGTATAGTTCACCTGAACATATACGAAGTTTACCAAGAAAAAAACAAAAAACAAAAAATAAAGCAGAAAAAATAATTTTTTGAATCCGTTTACCCGGATCAGAAAAGGTAGTGTGAACGACCACTACATGCATCATGGATTTACTCGAATATTTTGTAAATCTGATCACAAAATGTAAATTGAAAATTAAATAATAGTTTGATTCAATCATAATTGAACATTTTATGGCCAAGTACATGTACTAATTACTAAGGTAATCAAAACTAATTAAGGGTGCATGAAATAGTCAAAAAGATAAAGATAAGAAGTTGCTCACAATCATAGTTCTGTCAACTTTAATATCAGTGTTTGGTTTTTTGAAAAAGTTAAGGATTTGAGTCCACCTTAAAAATGTATGACAAATCATTCGACAGACAAGTCCATTTGTCCAATGCTAATGGAATGTAATTTTTTTTTTTTACATTGAAAACTAAAAGTCCTGTGATATGTTTTGTCTTGTTCCATTTTCGGTTCACAGATTTGTCCTGATGTGTCTTGTAAACTTTTTAGACATTACACGCTACAGCGAGCTCACTATAATTTTGAATATATAATTATTGTCGTGCAGATATCACATATCTCATCGACTGTGGGCTGCTTCACTTGTGACAAAAGCCGTCAATCGCTTATCCAAGATAACCCTTTTTTTTATTCGGTCTTCCTAATCCCTAATTGAGAGAAAAAAAAAACAAAACCAAATTTATTATAGTGAAAGAAACTTATATGTAACTCATTTGCCTTATTAATGTGTGAAACGGAAGGATTGTATAAATATGAACTTTTAAAAATCTTATAGCTCGTTAATGTTTTAATAAAAACTTTAATGAAATTATGATTAATAATATTCAATGAATGTGAACTTAAAAAATCTTGTATTGCGTTAATGTTTTGGTAAAATCTTTAATAAAATTATTATTTGACTAATTTATTACTTGGTTTGGAAATTAAAAAATATATACATACATGTCTAAAGTGCACTTGCTATAATGACAGCGCATTGTCAGGGATCAGGAGTGGTACTTGGTTCAACCACCAATGCCATATTTGTTGTTGTCTTTCTGCACCAATGTGTGAGCCTCCCTTCCATTTATACGTGGGTTGTTCTTTTCTAAGTGAGAATTATTTTCCAAACCATGCCATCAATATTTGATCTCACTTAATCTCATTTATTCTCTGAGTTAATCCTAATAATAAATATATAATATTAAACATTTTAAATATATCTTTAAAAGTTGAATTTATTTTTCAATATTTGATTTTGAGCAAACTAATTACTAAGCAGGTCACAATATTATTAAACAGTAAAAAGAGTACACAAGAAAACAATGAGCTTGAGAATAAATAAAATTCAACAAAAAAACTAGACACTATGATCAATCCTCAAGATGGCATTGAAGATACTGTTGGGGATCATTCTACCACTTGAAGCCATCAGTTTTAAGACCTAAATTAGCCAAATTATCAACTGCCACATTTGATTACCTTCTCTAAAAATGTATGCCGTGGCAAAAAGCGTACCACCAATTTTTGTCTCACAAAGCATTCCCCTAGTGTCACAACAGCCAGCGAGGAGCAACTGTAGAATTTCGAAAGGTCAGAGAAAAACTACAGGTGAATCACATTCCAGGTCCCAACTACACATATCTCCAAAAGTTTCGTACACAATGTCAAAAGTAGTTTATACGTACAAACACCGTATCAGCAGAAAATCAGTACAAACGTCCATCTTCATAGTAAAACCACCAATATTTCAATAAAAAAAGAAAGGTAAATCACCACAAAAGTAACTTTTGATAAGACCAAAGCAATAAGTAATCAAATCGACACAAAAAAAATTGCTCCAAAGGAATAATTTTATTAATATTAGTAAAACTAAACAACCTAGTTTTGGATATTTACTTAAATCAACGAAAACAAGAAAATCTCAAAATTATAAAAAAAAATAAAATGATAAATTTGAATTATTGTAACAATCTAAAAGATCTTTTCTAAGATCTGGAATACTCCTAAAGTAGAAAAGGAAAACTAATCAGAACAAATGGGGTTGGAATTTGCGGTTTTAATGGCCTATCATGTTGGCTTAGTGTTTGTCCAAATTGACCACGTTTGTTCCTTCAATAGACCATCAGAAGAGTCACACATCAATTATTCTAATTGAAAATTATCATCTTAGTGAAAAAATTCACAAAAAGAAACGAACTCCTTTTCTTTTTGATTTGCATCCGACAACTAATTTCTTGTGTTCTAATCAATATAAAGTAGGGACATTCTTATGAGGTAAATAAGTATACCACCTTATGAAGTTCAAAAATTCTAAAAACATTTTACCCTTATTAGAACCATACTCTATAAGTTTTAATTAAAATAACAAAAAATCTATTTTAACTAGTAATTTTTTAGTAAATCACACCAACCATTCCCTCCATTAATATTAAAATAATGGAGAGAATTTATTTCTGTTTTAGTTAAACATTAATATTAAGGAGAGAGAGTTTATTTCTATTTTCGTTAAGTACTGACATTGGATAGGATGTTTATATTATTTTATTTCAAATTAAATATTAAAATAATAAGAGAGTGAATTTTGTTAAGACTCTTTTATCCTCTATAGTTAGTTAAAGTGGTTAATTTTTAAAAAATAATTAACTATATAAAAAATGGTTGAAGTATATAAAAAGTGTCATTACTAACTACTTTAATTAAGGGTAGTTGATAGCTAGTAAGTAGATCGGCAAACATAAGCCACGCTAGCAACGGTTGACAAACAAGACGAGAAGCACAAAGTAATAAATGCGGCCTTATATAATTAATTTTATTTTTTTAAATAATTAATTTTAGTGTTAAACTAAACGCAAATGCAACATCCCATGTGCTTCTTGCTCCTTGACAAACCCAACTTGATCAGCATCTCAGACAGCACCTGTTGCATCTCATGACTTTTCCTACAACAATTGCACCTCATGCTGCCTTTTCATACATTAAAAGTAGTTATTCTCAATTTCGCCAATAATTTTTTACTTTAAATCGTAAAAACGTCAGGTTTGAGCAATTTTGAAGATCTAGGAAAAAAAAAAGGATCAATGTGGATAGGAATTATATATATATAATTTTATCTACCTAACTATGTTTTCTAAATCAGTTAAGTTAGTTTATTAAGAAAATAAACAGTTCATTTTTTTTTTTTAACCAAAGTTCATGTTAAATTCTCTCTCTTACAGTTAAGAATATAATAATAATAATAATAAAAGTTTCAAGTACCATAAAAGAAAATTAACGTCAACTCTGTAGTTAGAGCGAGACCCTTAATTATTTTTCATCTCTAAATTTCCCTTGTAATTATAAATTCATTGTAACAAAATACTCGGATAGTAAATTTTGATAGTAGTAGTTGTGATGTACGAAGGTAATGTACTCGCGTACGTGGTAGTAATTCCGGAATTCAATAAACAAGGTAAATTAAATAAATAAGATGGTTTCTTCATTTCAACACTTAATATTATGTTAACAGGAAATTCAATTCGAAACTGAGTTCATTTAACAAAATATTTGCAAAATATAATCGAACTTTACAATTTTTGACAAATTTACAGTATTTTAACGAACATATTCGACAAATATACAGTATTTTAACAAATATATAGTGGTTGTAGGCATAATTTGGTGGCATTTTTCCATAAAATAGAGGTTTAAGTTTAAATCCCCCTCCCCAAAAGTTCTTAAAATATATATATATGTTTACAGCATTTTCTTTCAAAATTTTTTCAGCACCCAAAAAATAATACGAATTATTGTGGGAGTGCTAAAAAAACTTAATTTATTACTTTTTCAATACTATTTTCCAAACTCACACTTTTTTTTCTATTTGATAGAATTTTCCTTTTCTATAATCATTATTCTACGCTTATTCTCTTCGTCAACAAGACAAAAGTATAAGATGGATCATGAAAACTTGGATGGGCAGTGAATTGAAAGTCCACCAAAATGTTGAAACTAATCACACACCACTGTGACCTAAAAATTCCTTAGAAAGCACGCTCAGCATCTACTCACCAAACCGATCGAAATCATCATTATTAGTTTCTGTAACCCAATTGAAATTATTAATGTGAATACACGAACGCCACGGACTGTCGTGATCAATGCAAATTAGGAGATCGATATACAACTGTACGGTGAAAACACTTTATGTATACCATGCATGCATATTCATTTGATAGAAGCCGCCCACGTTAAACATGTGCGCGTAGATCTCACTATGTACTTGGTGTTCACAGTTTGAAATTCACGTGCACTGGCCTCTATTCGTCTCCGACGTATGCACTTTCTTGATCAAGTGAGCTTTCCATTGGCTCTTTGCTTTTTTGTTAAACTCTTCTGTGGATATTGTGTTCATGGGACTGTTCAGTGCATCAGTCTCTGTGCATAATTAATAAATCCATCGAACAATATTTATTCAAATAACATTATATGTTAGATGATATGGTATCGTTGATTAATTTGAGTGGAAGGTAAACAACGTAACAAAAGTACAAAATGTTTCACTGTAAAAAGCTGTGTTGCCACATTTTATGGTTCATACTCAACACTCGTTTAGTACTATTGTTACATTCTCATTCAAACCCCCTGTGCCTGCAAGTTGCTCCGTTTTGGTTCTTAATGTGTCCTGGTTCTAGAAACACGCCTTCGATTTGATCCTTATTCTGGTTCTCCAAACAAGGAAAAAGGGTACGTGTACCGTGTACGTACTTTTAATTAAGTTTTAACTTACTATTTGTGTCATCATTGAAGCTGGGCTTTAATCATAATTTCTCTATTGGAGGGATGGATCGAAGTTAGTAATGGAGAGCCATAATTAATGCCAAATTAATAAATTCTTTAATTGGATGAGTTCACGCACAAATGCTGCACTATAATGCATGTGTAGAAAATAGGGGATGTACCGTGGTCCCCGTCTTATTTGAACTTATATATGAGTTGAACAAGTAATAATATAACATGTAACAGAATTGTATCTATAGATAAATCATAATCATTCATTGTCGGAAGATCCTTCGAAGGTTATATATACAGTGCTTTAGAAATAGTATCAACATTCAAATAAAAAAAGGAAAGAGAACTATTTGGCTAGGGTCCTGAGGCTGGCTCTTCTTTTGTTAATTCTTCGAAGATATTTTGAACCATCTATTAAATTATTTGTTGTAGATTAGAAGGCAATTACTAGAAAAACTGTTGGTTAATTTCCTATGCATATAATTAATCACGTGGGTTAGTACAATTTCAGAGCAGCCAGCAAATGTAAGCATCGATCGTACAGCTTCAAGGCGAAACATTGCAAAATTACAAGGCGGCTAAGTCTATTCAACATCGCGCAAAATTTAGATGAAACGACTGAGAATGACTGAAAATGACTTTATAATTTGATAAGATGAAACAATTAAAATTACCTTTTAATTTAGATGTTGAAAAAATGGAACATATGATGTGATTTAATAACTTTTTTGATACTTGCAAGTAAAAAACTTATCATAAAGTTACATTATTTTTTGACACATAATTTTAAATTCATGACAAGACTATTTAATAGTTTGTTTCTGAGATGGTTAGGAAAAATTACTCACAATATGTGATACCAAAAAGATAAGGATCATTATTTTCCAAAAAAAAAAAAAAAGATAAAAGATCATATTACTATTAGAAAATCAATGAAAAATTTTATATTAATTCTTTTAAACTTTAAAAATCAAGCATTAATGTATTGAAAAAATAAATGCGAATTTCCCATCAAACTCTTAAAATTTAATAGGACCTGAATATCATACATGCAGTGAAAAATATAAAATGACAAAAAGAGATTAGCTTTCACATTAATACAATTATGAATTCTAAATATATATCTCTCTCCTACAAACCTTATTCCAACAATTAAACAGGAAATTCCATGGTTGATGGTTCCATGTATATAATACAATGTATTATTAATTGCATGTCTAGATTGCAATGCCAATAATGCATCAATGACACTGACACTTCTAAGACAATTTTTTCAAACCTGTAAACTGTATTTTGTATGCACGCGCGTACATTTCTGTCAAACAGTCGATTACAATTTCTTTTGCCAATAGATTCCTATTGACCTTAAACAATTTTCGTATGTCAATGTATTAATTAAAGCAAATCAAACTATTAAATTATTGTAATTACATCTCTTCATGATGTAATACGAGCAATTAAGAGTATTAATTACACGTTTAATTTGTATTGCTAAGAAGCCATCGCTGATGCACATTGAGTAAGCTAAACATTTTAGCAGCCCAACAGAAGATTTATATTAATTGCTACCTGAAATGATTAATAAGAGTAACTGAAATAGATGATTAAACAATTATCAGTGAGATTTGTCTAGTGGTTTTTGATGATTTGCCAATTGATAATACAACTATATATGGTGATTATCTTGATATATTTTAATCGATACTAAAAATATTACTTTTTAGTTTTGAGTTTTCAAGCTCTAGCTATACACATAATATAAGGACACTTATTGATGTGAAATTCTATATATGGCTCCATTTTTATCTTATTCATCTTAGGTTCTGCGTCAGCATTGAGAAGTCATGAAATATATCCATGGATTGGGTTCATATTTATAGTTCATTGGACATGAAACCAATAACGTAGTAACAAATGGGGGGTTGGCATGGGCCCCCCCTCATTTACATTGAAAAGACTCAAAAAGTAATGAGGTTGGATAGAACATTGCATCGGTTCTGAGTTGTTTGACTGGCACGGTGTAATGATCTTCAATACGTCTCTTTTAGAGTAGATTTCAGGGCATGTTTAATGTGCCACTATTTTTTGTCACTAGGACAACCCATCAAGTCAGATTTGGCACCAAAAAGAACAAGCTATATGTGGTCGAAAACATCAATTACTAAACCATATGCATGTCTTCCCCAGAGTTACCTTTCACTGGAAACGAATCGTTACATTTTCGAAAATGTTAAATTGTGTTATTGCAAACGTAAAAAATGATGACCCCATTTGTACCCCTAAGAAAGGACAGTGCAGTTTTCCTTAGATGCGTATTTATTTAGAATTTGAAGTTCACCATTGTGCATCCATTAACATCCAAAATTATCCATTAAATTAAATTCTCCAGATTTGAAAAAATAAAAAATAAGGTCATGGATAATAAATTATAGTGAATCCTCTTAGCATGCTCGTTAAACATTTAAACTAATTAATTCTCTTTGCATAATACTAGAATTCAAGATATATGATTTTGGGAAATTTTGTCTCATTTGAATTCTATGGGTTAAAGGGAAAGAAAAAACGGAACTATAGAGGCAAAGAATTCAATTCTCAGCACATAGATATTAATATTAAAATAATCCAACTAGTGTATCAAATGATGAGAATAATATTTAGTCATCTATTAGCTAGCTTCTTTTATATAGTGTCACTTGCAAAATTCTTAATGGTTAGCTACATGTGAACATATGGCTTTTAGCTTGAAATAACAAGGGAAAACTAATTTTATTTGTGAAGATGCTTACTTGACTTTGATTTATTCTCCAGCAAATTGAGATCGTGCTAGCGGAAAAAATGTTTTCACATTGTAATAAATGCCGTACTAACAACAGTACTTGTATATATTTACTTTTAAAAAAAAAAGAGTACTTGTATACATTAGATTAATAAAAAAGTACCAAGTAATTAAATAAATATTTTTAAAAAATAGATGATAACCCGTTATAGTTCTAGGTTACTGACTTTTTTTAAAAAAAATACATATATAATTGCAAGATAATTGAAAGTCTATATATGGACGAGAATGGCTATGAGTCTGTCTCCGTTTTCATAATATTGGATCTATATACACCAATAATAAGGGACAACAACTCTTCAAACATATTGTCAAATGCACATGGCCTCAAATCTCATCATCGTTGTGAGAGAGTGTACTATTTGATTTATGAATAGAAGTATTCTATATTACAAATCTTGGAACCTATAAAGGATCCTAATTTTATATATAGTTTTAAGATTAACTGTACTACCATAAAAGACTAGATAGAAAGGGCATGCACATTCACTTGTAGCATTAATAGTTAATGTACTTTTTATTTACATTGATAGGAGTTTAAGGGCACCAATGGGTATCTAGTATTTACCTTAATTATAGTAATAAATATTCAACATTAGATTTTTGGATTATATATAGTATCTAATCTTGATGGTTTCCGACAACGCTAACTCTTTAATACGAATAGACTTTTTATCACCATATATATATATAATGATTTTAAAATGAAAACTTCCTTACTTTTTATCAATCAAACAAATTTATTCATTATACTTGAATTAAATAAGATATATGTAATAATTTTACTATCAATACCTCCTAAATTTAAAAAGTTAGGATATATCAATTAAATTCATCAATTAAATAGGAGAGATAATACAATTGATGAATTTGATTGGTTTAGTCTAACTTTTTAAAGTTATAGAGAAAGAGTACGTATGCTATTTCAAAAAAAAAAAAAAAAAAAAAAAAAAGAGTACTTATGCTAACGTGTCAAAGATAAAATAATTGAAGAAGAAAATTTTGGATGTAGTGGGATGCTATGCATTCCCATTATGATCTTGACACATTTTAAGATGGGCAATGAGATTGCATGATGAATGCAAATTTTTGAAAGCGAAGTAGAAGGACTAAGTGGCTTCCCCAAACAGAAATCAAATGGAGACCATGACAGGACAATAACAATTCACATACCTCTTTTGGGTTCATGCTTGTACAATAACTTCGACACGTTTATAATACTTTTTAATAGTGAAACATAAGACAGGAAACAGTTCTACGCTTTGTGTCGCTTTTATATGACCTGGACGTTGCTTAGTTTCCAAACCCCTACAATCACTCCTTCCTTTTCCTTTTCTAATTTTTTTCTCTCTTGATTGATCGCTACTCTTTCAAAGACACGAAGAGCATAAAGAGAAAACACACACACACACACACACACACAACAGAGAGACGGAGTAACATGGATGAGATTATGTCTACATCTTCTTCTTCTCTATTTCCTGTGCCTTTTTCACAAGATCAAACCTCTGCAACTCTTCAACAACGTCTCCAATTCATCCTTCAAAGCCGGCCAGACTGGTGGGTCTACACGATTTTCTGGCAGCCTTCGAAGGATGTCAATGGCCGGCTTGTCTTGTCATGGGGTGACGGCCTTTTCCGCGGCAACAAGGATTTTGCAAAAGGACCACCAGCCAACAGCAACAAGCAAGGTGGTCATCATCATCATCAACAACAACAACAACAACCACCCAAATTCGGGTTCGATTTGGAGAGTAAGAAGGTGACCACCAGAGATTTCCAAGCTCATTTCAACGATGACATGGAGTTGGAGCATATGGTGAACGATGGCAGCGACGTCACCGACTATGGATGGTTCTATACATTGTCTGTAACTCGATCTTTTGGAATTGAAGCTGGTGTTCTTGGGCGGACTTTTAGTTCCGGAGAGTTTGTTTGGCTTAGTGGTGATAGTGAGCTCCAATTTTACGAGTGTGAGAGAGTCAAAGAAGCCCGTACATATGGGATCCAAACGTTGGTCTGCATTTCAACTTCGTGTGGGGTTGTCGAATTGGGGTCTTGTGATGTGATCAAACAAGACTGGAGCACAGTGGAATTAGCAAAATCCCTTTTCGGGCCGGACATTGACGGTAGTGTGCTTCCGAAACAGCAACCAAATCGTGATCAGGTCCAAGTTCAAATCACACCTCGGAGCAATAGTGTTCCTCTACTTGACATGATGTTTTCACTTGAAGAGAAGCAACAACATGACACGGAAGTAATCAAGAAGGAGCTAACCGGATTAGGACGGTCGTCTTCTGACTCCGGTCCATCTGATTCGGATGGGAACTTTGCATCTGCTTTTACGGATAATTGTAGGTCGAGGAAGAGGGGAAGAAAGCCTGCTGCTAGTGGAAAAGAATCACCTCTAAACCATGTTGAAGCAGAGAGGCAGCGACGTGAGAGGCTCAATCACAGATTCTATGCACTTAGGTCTGTTGTCCCAAACGTGTCCAAAATGGATAAGGCCTCTCTATTGGCCGATGCGGTTAACTACATCAAGGAACTCAAGGGCAAGATCAGTGATTTGGAGAGCAAATTAGTCCACGAACAGCCAAGAAGACAAAAGGCTGTGTCTATGTTAGCTGCCAGGAATATCTACGACAACAACCAAAGCAATTGCTCAATAAACGGGCACACGAGGCCCGTTTCAAGTCATCATTCCTTGAAAGCCATGGATGTGGATGTGAAGATTGTGGGATCAGAAGCCATGATACGCGTTCAATGTCCGGACACAAACTACCCAGCTGCGAAGTTGATGGACGCTCTTAGAAGCCTTCAGTTTCATGTTCATCATGCTAGTGTGTCAAGCGTCAAAGAGCTAATGCTTCAAGATGTTGTGGTCAAAGTTCCCGAGGGAATGATCTCCGAGGATGTCATGAGAGCAGCTATTTATCAAATGATGCAAAACTAGGTCCAATGTGAAAATTCGAGTCATCTTTGAGCAAGTCAGTAAGAATGACTATATAAGTAGTTGCGATATGAAAATTCTCTGGTACGAATGTTTATATTTTGTTAAAGTTTGAATTATAAATATGAATTATTAATATCAGTAGATTTGTTTATACTTGATTTTTTTTTTTTCCAAATTAGATGAGATCGGATTTGATGTTTGGATAAATTGAAGTATGGATGTTAACTAGGTTTGATAAATCTTCAGTCACACATGCACTGTAAGCTCTTATATTTAGATTATCACCACCACTATGTTTTGGAATTATAGTTTGCTGGTGATATGTAATCTCCTAAGGTTTGTCTAGCTGTCGTCATTCTCTTCAATTATAAGATTCTCTGTTGTAGTCTATGAGGGAGGTTGAATGAGTGGACACAATTACATAGTAGAATGAGTGGACACAATTACATGAAAACGGGAGAAATGAGAGAAACAATATTCACCAGAAATTTAAGAATCATGAACAGAATTCTTGATCATGGATATTGCTGACGCTATATCACGTGGGGTTTCTATACAACGACACTAAATGTCATTCCAGGAAACAAATTGATGAAAATATCTACTGAGTCGATATTTCCGGATGATCTCACCGTTTAAAGGCATGTATCAACTTTAGAGGAAATTAAATTTGTCCTTCTTATTTCTTTTTCAGATCATTACTCGATTTGAGCTCTTATTTAAGGATATATACATTTTTTTTTTTTTTGAAATTAAGGAGATATAGATTGATAGCTCATAAATAGATGGAACTAGGTAGTTAAATAATAATTATATATATATATTTATTATATATATAAGATTGAGTTGAAATCATGCCCTTCACACTCTTAAACTTTTAATAATTTAAAAATAAAAACTAACTAATAATTAAAATATAATGAAGTTGTAATGGAAGGTATTATCATTAGTTCATTTTTGGAATTTGAGGAGAATTGCTGTTTTCAATTCCCTTCTTGAGGTTATTTCAAGCTGTGTTTGGTGGAAAACACCACCTTCTTGAATTCAAAAGCATTTACTTTCGGATTCTTAGGGTTTTTAAGCTCTTTTAATTTTCTTTTCACCTCTGCCAATTGCCATCTTTATTCTTTAGTAAAATTTTCTTCAACCTTATAACCTCTTTAGTAGCTTTAGGTTATTGATTTAAAAATTAAAAAAAAAAATCAATCATAATTTAATGATGATGAATGATCCTTTTTCAATTTGAACATTCATTTATTATAGATGTACTGACCAATATATCAGGTCAATTAGTTCTTGTTTTGTCTGAGAATGATCCTTTAAATCCATATTTTGTAGATGAAGTTAAGGTTGGATCAATGACATATGTCTTACATTTAAATTATAAGTTCGAGTAATATTTTCCTCCCTTAACTCGAAGGTTTACAATATTTGAAAGAAAAAAGTCATATTTTATAATTTAACTGGGTAAACGAAATGAAATCTGAACTTATTTATTTTGAATATGTTCATATGAATTGTAGGTATAGATAGCAATTTTGGTTTTTAAAATGTGCCATTTTATCTGGCTACTAGGACTACAAGTCTATAACCCAACTTTTACGATACTGTGATGCGTTTGAATTTGCAAGCCAACGTATAAACTTGGACTTGGATAAGACCAAAACAACATCTCAACGTTAGTGGGCCAAACTTCTTGGATCTTGAAAGATTGATTACTTGGTCTACCGAGACCTATTGCAGCCCAAAGTTTGAAGTAATGAGTAGTATCGTTCTAACTTGCTCTATTGCACAGTACTTACAATTTTTTGTTTTATAATAGACAAGATCCAAGGGCTTTCTTGATGCGCATATGCAACACTCATTCCTCCATACTTTATCCTTCATAGAATACAAAACATATATCTAATCAAAGAATAAACTTTTTTTTAAATAGAATAACAGATTGAACCATTTTATTCCTCGTTCGATTTAACAATAATAGTTTATATACTATCCTAAATTTTAGGAATAAGCAGAGCAAAAGAAATCCGATGAGTGAGACATTTGAATTGTTGTAAAAGTAGGATTTAGATGTATATATATCACTAGAGCCATTTAAAGAGCTAGGATCATATTCTCCAAATTTCGGATAAAAATAACCATGAATTTTTAATTTTTTTTTTAATATCTATTTTCCAAAAGAGCAACCACCTTAATGATATCAAAATAATTCTTACAACTGCTCTACAGCAGTCGAATAAATGTATTGCATATAGTATCTGAACGAAATCCAATTATCACTTATATCCATCATCAAATGGTCCTGTAAAATTACTATACCAATATTGTAGCAAGATCCCTACTGTTTCAAAATATGATATATAATTAATTGTACTTTTTTCATAAATCTAAATTTTATCATACAACCACCATGTTAAATGCTGTCCTCCCTGTATAAGACATTGTGAACAAAATCAAGATAAAGATTTGGTCTTGGACAAGCAAATTATAAGCTAGCAGTGTGAAGAACAAGTGAAAAACGATTTTTTTTTTTTATTTTATTTTAATTGGTAAATGATAGTATTAAGAAAAAACCGCTAGCAATTGTTAGGTAGTTTCTTTCACCCACTTGCAAGTACACGAGGCGTGAGGGCAAAATTCTACAACAATATTTGATTTCTTGTAATAATTTTCATAGGTAAGCCAACGGAAGAGCATTGAAGTATAAGAGAGAGCTAGCATATGTAATGATCAGTCTCTGCTAATTGAATTAAATTTACTGTTAATTGTTTGCTACACAAATCTACTTGTATCGATCTAAAAACTAGTATGTATGTGTGTGTGTGTGTGTGTGTGTGTGTAGAGTCAAAGTTGGGTGACAACCCTAACTAAATTAGAATTTTTTCATAATTTAAGATATTATTTTACTTCTAAATGAATTCCATATGTGGAAGAGATTAGCGAGAAGCTTGGAGGAGAAGTGGATTTTTTATTTTCATTTTTGATGTTTTATTATATTACAATATTCGAAGCAGACAAAAAGACAAAGGCTAGGATTTTTGTAAATTTTTCCATTAGACCGCAGTTATTCATGATTAATATATGAGTAAGCTATCGCAATCAATCCACCACCATTGTAGTTCAAAATTTTAAAATAATTAACATAGATTTTGCGCTTGTTTTGTGTGAGATTATATTTGAATCATTTGCAAAAACTTAAAACTGTATCTTAAGTAGCTATAAAACTAGTAAATCATGCATAAAACACCCATTTAATACTCTTGTTCTCTGGTGCTAGTTCTAATTAGCTTGCTGAATTTTATAACCTAATCCTAGTGTTTCATTCATGAATGTTTAAGTATGAACTGGTACGAGCATTGAATTGTTAGCAACAAATTCTTCTACAAAACATAAACTTGGTAATTTATTAGATAGACCAAACGCTCTTAACTTTTAAGTTCCTTAAATATCAAAATGACTTAAATATCAAAATGGTTGATATTCCCTTCTATATATATTATTACCACCCAGAACAGTTTTATAAATATATTCTCACACCAAACCCTAAATTTATAAGGCTGGCCCTTTAATTTATTCATTTACTTTTAGAAATATTTGTAGAAAACTTGCCTGTACCGTTAGACATTTTTTAAGAAATATTCCTTTAATTTCAAATTTAGATAAAAACCCTTTTACTGTATAACAAAAGTACAAAGCCATGACTTAGTTTCAAATTTTAGTTAATGCAACCCTAATCGTGTACGATTTTATCTAAATTTAAAACATAAATAATTATTGAAAATTTGCCAAATTAATACCTTGGAGGGTTTTTGCAAGTCTTCTGTATTTTTATACTGTCATAATTTTGAAAATTAGGATAAAAGATATAATTTGAACACATAAACTTATTAATATAAATATGAATGAATTATCATTAACCACTTCAATTTCCGTTCGACAATCCCTTTATTAAACACGCACACATAGTAAGAATTTTTCTCTTCAGGATCTGAAAAATGCAATGACTTTTCTGGGAAAAGAAAATTGGCGTGTTTGGTGTTTTCCTTAATCTTTACAGTGACATCCAGTACATGATCAGACTTAAAGGAAGAAGGCGGGTCTACAGTGGTCTCATAGCTTTGAGATGCAATGCATCGAAGTCACTGAAGGCTGTTAGGTCCGTCTCATATATGTGGTACCTAATATGTAACTACATATTCTTGTTTATTGCAACTATTGTGACTCAAATTACTAATTATTTAAAGCTTTCAGATTATGATATGCAATTATTTCAAGTAAAGTTTAATTTAAATTTATCAGAAACGTTTGTGAAATAATCTTACAATTTTTATTTATTTTGGAGGAAGATGAATTAATGTCAATTACCATATTTAGGAAGCAAAAATTTTAATGGCTTTCAGCGAAACATTGACTCAAAAGTGCTGATCGGCAATTAAAAATCTAAAAAGCCATTGATATGCTTTTATTATATGTGTGACAGCACTGCTGTGAATCTGCCATGCAATTCAATATCTATACGGCAACTGGCATTTAATTCTTGATCTGTAGTTGAACAATAGTAGATTGAATCAGCCCAGAAATTAACAAAATTAACAAAGAAGTCGATAATCCAAGAAATTATGACTTGATTATAACTAATTAAGCATTCAACACCCCGGTTACAATGGGCAGTAAACACTCGAAATAGAAGACGAAAAACCTGCAAATTTGAGGCTATTTTATGATGATTCACTTTTAATTGCATATTATAAATCTATATATATAATTTCAATAGTGACTTTGGAGCATTCTTGGCATTCAAGAAGGGTTATTGCAACTTGATGATCTCCTCCATATCTCCTCAAGTTCTCTAGAAAAAGTCTTTTGTCTACCGACAACGATTGTAAGATGATCTTTCTTTTCGATAACCTTGATGCGGGCGCGAGGAATTTTGGCTTGAACGTTATAGCTACATTCAACTGGAATAAGTTCATCATCTCTACCGTGGAATATGTTAACGTCACATTTTAGGTGGCGAACGGCGTCCAAGTATCCATCAAGCTTGCTGGCCGTGCCACAGATGATGTTGTGCAATGTGTGCCAGGCAGCGTTGTGGGTGTGGCAGAAAAACCCCTCAAGCAAGTAAGTCCTGATCCTGTGCAAATAAATTTAGGGTTTCTTAGAAAAAAAATTGCATTAACTTCCATGGAGATTGGTAGATGCAAATCAAATTAATGAGTTGCAGAGCCAATTGAAAGGCGGTCATGACATGGAAAATGAAATAGCAAAAATTAATTTCGGCATTAAAAATCTTCTCAAACGTCAGTCTGAATGTAGTTTGAAGAACATTTTACCTAAAATAAGCATCTAAAGCAACTTGGAATATTAAGGTTAATTTAGTTAAAGAAAAGAAACTGTTGCATGACCAGCAATATATTTTGCGGTTATTAATTAAGGTAAGTATTATTTAAAAAAAAATTAAGGTAAGTAGGAGTTAAAATGCATGTTACTTAATACAAAAAGTGTAAGTGTCATAAAATTCTCCGGGGCCAGTTTCGAAAAAAAATAAATGAATAAAAATAAAAAATTCTCCAGGGCCCGGTAGCTTCGGCCATTCGTCAAACCAAATCCAGCAAATTCCACCGTGGTCTACTGTAGGTGGCCAATATTCGTCAAACCATATAATTAATACGTCAGTCAAACTTTATACACCATGCTCCATGACTGACGTCAATTTTGCATGTCAAGAAGATATATTGAAGGTCTTAGCTAGGTCTAGTTTGTTGTGAGATAGATATTGACTCAATGTTCCTAAGTAACAAAACTTGATTATCTAAAACGAGACAGAAAAAGAAGAAGAGGAGATTCATTAATTTGTCATTAGCTATCACTAATCTCTTGTTAGCTAACCAAACAAATTGACAATATTGTCTGATAGTTGCAAAAGGGTGCTTTTTATTTATTTATTATTTTTTTTGAGAGAGATACGAAAGAAGTTTTAAGGTTTTCTTAATAATTTTCCTTTTATGGGTTAATTTGGATAGTTAAAGTAAACAAATATGTTTAGTATATTTTAATTCACATATAAAATTGAGAAATTTTTAATATATAATTATTTATAAAATTTGGATATGTAACATTGTCGTATAGTTTAAATTTATTGTGCCTGGTGTAAACCTGTGACCGGTCATTTACTCTAACAGAGGCCAGTCGACGCACCCATTCAATAGAGATGGGACAATTGTGTAATAGGTCACCACATAAGATTTTGGCCCCAGTACGTTACCAGTTTGAATAAAATCAGGGACTGAGTGCAAGCCATGTGTTCAAAGTACACCCTGATATGGACACAAATCACATCTTCTAAATTTTAATAAAAATTCTAAAATAAATAAATACTTAAAGGCTCAAAAAATATTGGTCACGATAGATATTGAACCTGGAATTAATTTCATGTTATATTACGTCATATAATTAGACCAGTAAGGTTTATTATAAATTAACATGTTACTAAGCTGCTGTATTTTAATGTGACAATGCAACGTCTTATATCTTAAATTAATTAGGGATTTTATAATTAAGATTGTCTGCATTGACACGTTAGTGAGGTTGTCGTTAGGGGTTGATGAGTTTTACCTGTTTCTAGTGACTAGTTTGGCAAGAAATTCCCACAACCGGTGGTTCTTGCATATCAGTAGACATATTGTCCGGGAGATGTGCTCGTACCAGCAAGCCATTGACGCCCCAAAAACTATCACTGGCCACACTTGTCTTGGTGCTAGCCTTCTCATCACATACTGCGTCGCTTGTGCACCCTTGGGTACTGGATAGTATGGCTGCCATAAATTTGACAAGATTTATGTGTAAATGTATTTTGTACATTTAACGATTGAGTAATACTACATTACCAAAAAATTTATCCAAATTTATTATCTAAACGATGTGGTATCATCAATACATCGTTATAAAATTAAAATAATAGTTATAAATTAATGTGTTACGTATTATTTGAACAAAATTTTCAGATAAACTTTTGAAAAGTATAACATTATTCTTAATTATTGTTATATATATATATATAACAGAAAGTACTTGATCAATTTAATTGGAAAGGAATGGTACTTACGGGAGCAAGTAGGGTGAGGGACTTGACGGATCCGGCATGTTTTACGGCTAGGGCAAGAGCCAAAATGCAGCCTAAAGAATGAGCAACAATGTGGAAGGATTTAACTTTGTTTGGTTCGATCACGGATTTTTCAATCATGTCCAAATGCTCTCTTAGAGTGTAAAGAGAGTCAGTTGGCTTAGGACTTCTCCCAAACCCTAGCAGATCGATGGCAAATAATCTATAAGTTGATTTGGTAACATTTGAGAAGTTGGGGAACAATGTTTCTGTCCAAAATGCCGAGGATGAAATGAATCCGTGAATGAACAGCACATCTTCTTTTGCCTTGTCTGACCCTAATCACAAATCCAACATCAGTGAAGAGACTCAAGACCGATTAACAACAATTTAGTATTCATGACTAACATGCGATAATAAAATTTAATGGGGCGCGGATTGATTAAATGATGTTTGTCTTGTCTCACCAATAGACCAAAACAAATAATCGTGACCTGAACTAAAAGGAAATAGAATAAATATATTCGTAATGGAAAAAGATACATTAATTAAATTTTGGGATTCGTGTAACGTGTATTTACCTTTGGGTCCTTCAGCTTTAACAAAGAGCAAATCTCTGCCGGAAGACGAACTCCAACAATTGCAAAATTTACAATCACAATCAGACCATCTAGGGATAGGATGTGATGGTTGCCCTCCAATCTTGCCTTGAAGCATTTCAACGATGGTAGAATTGATAGTGAATGTTGATCTCACAGTGCCTTTCATGATCTTCTCACATGATTGTCTGATTGTGCCACTGCTACTGCCTGAAGATGCGTCAACCTTGAGCCTCTTCAGCTCACTAACAGTCAACTGGGAGACCTCGGAGACCAGTGAAGGTCTTGCGTAGAGAGTGTCCGAGATCTCTTCCAGCTCCAACTTGCTTGAACTGAGGCAGACAATCTTCGATTCGCCTTGTTCGGATACTAAGATCTTGCCACTGCTCGTGATGGCCTCTTTTGCTGACGAGCAGTAACAGGGCTTCCACTCGGCTTCAATGAAGAAATCCGCAACTTTGTAGACAAAACAAAGAAGCAAATCGACAAGGTCGAGAAAGGAGAAGACAATGAAGCTTATAGCTTTGTTCATGACTCTTCCTGTCAGTGAAAAAGCAGCTTTGGTTTTGCAAAATAGAGCAGCCATTTTCCAACGAACTGAAAAAACTACCAACAGAACCCACACTATAAAGATATATATATATTACACCCCCAGAGAAAACAAGATGAGTTATAGGGACAACATTGGCTCCATATACATGTAGTTCAAAATGTCATGGATGGCTATTGCTCTCTCTTAATATGCAAATATCATGTGCAAAAAAAGGAAACCAAGAGAAAAGACAAGTGTTTGTGCGAATGGGTTGTGGAAACAGCCTAGCATGAGCTGCTATGATTTCTTGCCCCCAACTCACTCACAAGATGTTTCAAATAATGTTAACGTGTGAGAGGGAGCTATAGTGGAGGGAGAGAGGGAGAGAGATAGAGCGAGTGTGTGCTTGTGTTTTCAAGACTTAAAAAGTTATGAGAGAGAGAAGATAAATGAATTCACTGTATCATTTAACATCGTTTGTTGGCCGAGAGAAAAAAAAGGTAGGTGGTGGTTGAACCTCCTAGCATGGTTAAGAAAACATTTCTGCTAAGCAGAATATATATGTATTTTTGGTCTACCATTAATGCTTCTTTTCTTTCTATATATCTTTCTTAGCATGCTCTTCAAGCAGAAGCCATTTTTGTCTTCTTTTCTTCTCGAAGCCAACAAATATTTATAACCGAAAACAAATCACTACGATTTCTTGCCACTCATAAATTCTATGGTCACTTTCGAAATTTCTCATCCACTATAGTGGTTCATGCACAACTCATCCTTAAATTTGTTACTTTAGAAGAAAGTAGCGTAACTCAATCAGTGCAAGTTTTGTTTTTCTTTTTTAATTATAAATGAAATACAGGTGTGCCTCCGCACACATTATATTAATTGCATGTTGTATTTGCCACATGACTTCCCATACCATTTTTCGACCCCCTTGAACCGCCCATGCTAGCCTTTGTGTTTTTCTTGTTAAGATATATATATATATATATATATATATATATTTATCCACATTGATGTGATTGATTTATTTATTAAATTCATATAATTTTTATGAAAAAAATTAAATAAATAAACCATCACATCCAAATATTACTCTCCACTCGGTTCTTATGACCGTACAACAAGTTTAATAAAAATTTCATGTGTGTTTTTATTTTTTCTATTTTTTCAAAATTATAAAATTGAGTTTTTTAAATAGCACAGTACATATGAACGGTTTATAATATCCTTCATCAAAGTCACAAAACACATTCCCTATTTCAAAATTATTTATTGCACGCAGGTTGCGTTCAGCTCATTTCTCATACTAGCTAGTTTTTCAACCCCTTAGCAACTGCCAAAAACGATTAATTTCATATATGTTTTTATTTTCTCTATTTTTTTAATGATAAAAATGAGGTTTTTGAATATTAAATTATATGTGAAACGTTTATAATATCCTTCACTTGAAAACAATGCAAAACGCCTTCCCTCTTTCAAAAATTATTTATTGCATGCACGTTGCAATCAGCACATTTCCCATACTAATTTTTCAACCCCTAAGGAACACTGCTGGTTTTCACATGTTTAGGTATATGTGTCTGTCAATATTGGTGTGATTTATTTATTAACTGGATTCATATATATAATTTTTAATTAATTGGCTGAAAAAATAAATTATAAAAATATGTAATTTTTTTAAAGCAGACCCCGTGGGTCATTCTTGAGACGTGAAAATCAGTTATTATGTGTATGTACAATATTAACATTTTTATAATATTTACTTTCATAATCGAAAAATAACTATCTCTATATTTGGGAGAAAATTATATATATAAAGCTAGTAAATATATTCGGTGGGATTTGGACTCTCATTATTAAGAAGGGTAGAAAAATACACAATTATTAAGAGATGTGCCATTAAAAGATATATTAAACATAAATAATATTATTATGAGGACATCCTCTTTTTTTGGGCTCGGTTTTTATTACCCTCACCACAAGTCCTAAGATTCATGAGTTTATACTTTTTCATCTCCTTTAGTTTTGGAAGACTTTGGGTGAAAAAGAGATAAGAGACGCTTATGGATTACCTTACTTGAAATAGTCCTTACCTGTATTATTTTTTGTTATCAATCTGTAAGTTAAATCTCCTAGAGAGCTCGCTAAGATGGGTGCAGACAATCTGTAGTTAATTGTTTTGATTAATAATATTAAAAATTCAGCATGGAATTAATAAGATTTGAGAAATAATTTATAAAAGTGGCATGAAAATAAAGAGAAGCAGGGGCCCAAATTAAAATGAGATTTTTATTTTGTAATACCAAAATAAGAGCGAGTTTTTAAAATGTTATCAAAAAAATAAAATTATAATTTTTAACACCATTAATGTTTATAAATTATAGTTGGTGAAGAAAAAACAAAAAAAATAAAAAAATCACGGTCCATAGTCTTTGTTTGCAAATTATGTGTTATTGTTGTTTACAAAACTGTAGTTCACAAACATTAACAATGTTGAAAAAAATCATTTTAATTCTCTAGTTTTTTCAAAAATTGTATCTTTTTTAATACTATTTCTCACGATTTCACAATTTAAAATTTGTCATCAAGAACCTATCTTTTGATGTATCCACAAATGGGTGAAAAAATAATCGTTCGTTGTTTATATTAATGTTGACGTATGAAATCAGTCAACTAAGTTCTTCTGAGCTCAACACTACATAAACGACAAGTATAATATACACAAACAAATAATAGGAGTAAAAGAAGCAAAGGTAGGATCTTAGACAAGGAGGTGTTGAAGTGGTTCGACTAACTTTGTCTATATCCACTGTTGTTCTCTCAGTATTTTAACAGAGTAACAGCCAATTTTTCTGAATGTTTTCACTCTTATATTACATTGAAGAAGCTTCTCCTATTTATAGAAGGAGAATAGCTATAGCGATGAGTAATAAGTTAAAACAAAATGATTACTGCAGTTAATGCACCTGACTTAATTTTAATGCAGTCGGATTGTCTTAAATGCTTGGGACAGGTGGAAGATTTAAATGACTAACCCACGTGGGTTAGGTGTGGTTTTTTGTAATCTAAACAGTAATCTCTGACAAGTTTGACGTGCAAGACAAGTAATGTTATGACTTGGTATGATCTCGGACGGAGTGAGATTCTGGACGGACTAAAGTGCATAAAAAGGAGTAGACAATGACTAACAGCCTTAGCCACATAATGATAAAGTATGAGCAGATTGTGAGCTTCCTCTAGCGAGGTGCGCTCTACGGACTCCGCACTGCGCCCCATAGGGGACGAACTCGACTTCGTTACCAGGTTCTGAGCAGTTTCTATGCTATAAACTTTACGTTCGTGTGAATCTCCATTCGCACCGGTCTTCTGAATATACTTCAAGCTGCGAGGTTGTTAGGGTATATGACTATTCACTTCTCCAGATGGGTTGGTTGCAAGCGGGCCTGGCCCAGTTGGGTCAGGGACTTGGGCTTTTACCAACTCATCAAGTATGTCATAAAATACCTACAACAATTAATTTTATACAGATAAATGGAACCATGCATTTAATTTTTGTAAAATATAAAATAAAAAGAACGAAGAACGAATGGGAAAATATTTGTGGATTTGTCTGTTTCGTAATAAATAAGTCTAGTTAAATTTGAAAACGCTAAATGCGTTTGTACATTATTTCTATGCCCATATGTGCCAAGAAAGCGACCAATTCAGGCTCGCCTTGTATGGTTGGCCAGCCAAAATTTATTTAATTCAACCTGTATTTTAGGCAGAGGTTAATGCCTTAAACAATATGTAAAGTAGTTTATAATTAAAAGTATTTATTGATGAAAAACATTTGGTCCAGCAGTATAAGTATCACACTTACATTATTAAGATTATGGGTTTAAGTCATATCCCCTTCTTTAAATCTCAAATTATTTATAATATTTTAAAAATTAACAATTTTTATTAATTCATTCTTTCACATTAAAATAATTAATTTATTGTTGATCACGCTGATACCCTTCTTTCGTGCATTCCTTCTCAATATTTATTGGTAGGGACCCTAAGGAAAAATAAATAGAATATATGTACTGGTACCTGATGATTTAATAAATGAATAAATTAGTATAACAGTTTAGAAAACCATAAATCTATAAAATAATTATATATTAAATAAATATATATATATCAAATACATTGAATTACACATATTTATAATTTTAATACAATTTAATTTTCAATTAATATTCTTCTTTGTAGTTATTTTTAAGAGATCATTTAGTTATCTTTATTAATTTAATCTTATAAATAAAATTTCACTAATTCTATCTTTAATTAATTTTTATAGTTTTAATTTCGAGAAAGAATGTATAAACTTCTCTAATAAATTTCGAAATAAATAGTAAATAAATCTATTTACAAAAATAAATAAATAATTTTTGATACAGAATTAAATAAAAATTTAATTGTGATAAATGTTGTGTCATACAATATTACTTACATTAAAATAGTGATTATAATAACATGAATCTATCCTAGAATTAGAATAAAACAGTTTAGTATAAAATTTAAATTAGAATGATTTTCACTTAAATTTGAAATAATTAAATTAATTGATTTACTTCACTATCAAAATTTTTATTGATAAATGCATTTAGGGAAAATTTCACGTTAGTCCCTACTTTTGGTGAAATATTATTTTTTTACTTATCAGTACGTTTTAGTTTTCATCATCCTTAATGTTTTAGAAATTTATTAATCTAATTATTCCGTTAGTTGACCATCAATCAAATTTAATAACTGAAAGTGTATTTTGCTATTTTTGTTCCACTAACTATTTGGAATTTAAAAAAAAAAAATTAGATTTTCACTATTACACTGAATTTGCGATAGATGGTGGAGATTTAATTGAAAAAAAAGGTAAATTTAAAAATAAATTAAAAAATATGGTGGAGATTTAAGTAAATTAAAAAAAAATAAAAGTTTCAAAAATTATATAAAAAAAAAATTAATCTTCAACACTAATCTCAAATGTTTGTAATCTCAATCTTAATCACAAATCTTCAACACCAAAGAAACAACAAAAAATCATCCACAAAAAAAAAAAACAATTTATATAATTATAAACAAAACCTCTTATATCACCACATCTACCACTCCTAGTCAAACTATGTCAGATCAAATGTTGTAAAAAATTTTGAGTTCGAACCAGATCAAATCATTGTGATCTGATTCAAATCTAGATCATGTCTTCAGATCGTCTCTAACAAGGTAATAACCCAACTAGGTCTCGCCGATATTTGTTTTAGGTTGTTGGCTTTTGATTGTGGGTGTGTTGATTATGCTAGAGAAGTGTTTATGGGTTGGCATTGATTGATCCTTATTCTGTTTGTGGATGTGTTGGATGTGATGAAGTGTTGATAGTGGGATGTTGATTACATTGGCTAATGAAGCAGATGATGTTCATGCTTATCTGTTTGTGTTTTGCTTCCTCGTTTGTTTTGTTTTGTTTTGTTTTGTTTGTTTTTTTTTTGTTTTTTAATGATTGAAGATCAAGATTGACCTCATATCTTCTTCTATTTTATTTTTAAATTTGTGGGTTTTTATTTTAAATGAAAATCTTGAAGATTACCCATATGTTCTTCCAATTTTTCAAACTTAAAGTAATTAACCAATTCAATTCACTTATTCAAGTTCAAATATTATTCCCTAAGAATGGGAATTTTCTATCATTTGAAGATCAAATAATCCATCAAAAGTACATCTGGACTTCCAACCTAGTATTCCAAAAGTTGAAGATTTCAGTTCAAAACTCAGATATTCAACCTCATTTATTTTTTAATTTTTCATTTTAGTCCACCCCTTCTTCATTCTTTAATCTCTCTCTCTCTCTTTCTCTCTTATCAACTTTTTTCTTCAATCTGGTTCAAACAACCCAAATGTCATCAGATATTCATAAAGATCTAGGTTCAACTAGGTCTTCTATTTTTTTTTTTTTTTTTTGGCTTTTTGCTTTAATATTTATATTTGAAGATTTGGGTTCAACTCTTTGAAGATCTAGGTTTAACCCAATTTTTTTAAAAATTTTTTAATAACTATATATTTTTATTAGTTTTTTTATTTGGATTAAAAATTTATTTTTGATTTTTATTTTTCTAATTAAAATAAAAATAAAATGATTAAAAGTATTTTGATCTTTTTACATATTATTTGATGACTGACTATTAGTTTTTTTTATCACAGGGCCTAATTTGATTAAATTCTAAAACATTAGAAATGATAAGAACTAAAAACACATTAATGAGTGAAAAAACATTATTTTCACTAAAAGTTTGGGACTAATGAAATTTTCACATGATTTATTCATATTTATTTATAGTTCAAATGATTACTACATTCTCTTTTCATCTATGGTCAAGTTTTAAGCTGCTCACTATGCATATTATCTGGTAAGTGTGGAGAGCTTTCTCTCTTTATTTAGGGAATCAAATTTGCTCTTTGTTACGAGAGAATTTAGAATCACACTTACATATTATTTCATTTCGACAAGTCTCGGTAAATTTTTAACTTTTAATATCAGTAAATTTTCAATAATATTATAATTATATTCAGTATAGAGAAATGCTCTTGTATGTTTACATTTCCTTTTTCATGGTCCCCAATCAGTAATGTAAGCTCGACCATATAGTTAAGAAGCGTGTTTGAATGATATGTAATAAATTAATATTTTGATTGTATTGATACATGGATGAATGTTAAAAATAAATAAATAAATGAATTCATTGATTATTCGTAGGTTTTATCTAATTTTTAGATATTAACTAGTACCCTTAGGGAACAAATTAACACTGCACCTAATAAGAAAGAATTGAGTAATAAAAGCTTTTAACGAACAAATTACTTTGATGGTTGACTGTTAGTTTTTTTGTCACAGTGACCAAATTAATGAAATTTTAAATTATTAGTGATGACGAGAACAAAAAATACATTAATGAATAAAAAATAATATTTCACCAAAAGTTAGGGATTAAAATAAAATTTTCACATACTATTATTCACATATATTTATAATTTAAGTGATCAATACATTCTCTTTTTATATTTGATCAAGGTTTGATCCACTCACTATACATATTATTCAATAAGTGTGGAGTGATTTCTCTCTTTATTTAGGGAATCAATTTTTCTCATCGTTCTAAGAGAATTTAGACCAATACTTATAAGTAATTTAATGTCGACAAATCTCAATAAACTTTTAATTTTTAATGTCAATAAATTTTTAATTATATTATAATTACATTTATTATAGATAAATGCTCTTGTATATTTACTTTTTCTTTTTCATGGTCTCCAGTCCATAATGAGAGTTCTACCATATAATTAAGAAGCGTGTTTGAATGATACAATAAATTAATATTTTGATTGTATTGATGCATGCGGCCCGAATAACTAATGGATGAATCATAAATGTTAAAAAAATAAATAAATGAATTCACTGATTATTTGTAGGTTTTATCAAATTTTTAGATATTAACTAGTACCCTTAGGATACAAATTAATAATATGAAAGAATTGAGTAATAATTTAACGAACAAATTACTTTGCACGTTATTTTAGGTATTAGCCTGTGGGCACAGGTAAACCCCACTCTTTAAAATAAATATACTTAATATCTATACCAATTAACTCAACCTCGTCGAATGTTAAGTCATAATATTGTTTCAATAAATAATAATAATAAACAAGATATGGTTGATTCAACCATATATTCCCCATATTTACACACAAAAAAAAAAATGATGGATTGGAGTCATTTCCTCCTCTAAAATCTTGATTTAATTATAATAATTTACAATTTTCTTTTTTAAAAAAAGTTACGTCGGAGGTTTCGAATAAAAAAACATATATAGTTGACTGTTGTCGTGGTGGTTTAGCATGCTACCCCTTGTGGCATAGAACGCAGGTCTACGCCTCTGAAACCTGCCTTCCACCGATAAAATATCTACGATTCACCCTAACTTATGTTTGAGATGCTTCTTTCCGTATAAGAGTTGTTTCTTGAATTATGTCTAAGTCAAATCCTGTGATCCTTGGACTTGTACCTATCATTAAAAAAAAAATAAGTATTTTTCACTATTTTTTTTAAAAAATTAAACTCCTTTCCTTTTAGATTAAACTGTGGAGGGACGTAAAAACAAAAACATCACAAATCCATAAAATGACAAAACACCCATCAAAACATAACTTTTCCTTTCCACTCTTCAATTCTGATTCTGTTGAAAAACTTTAAGAACTCTTTGTTCACCACCGCCAACTCCAAGTATACGCCAACATGAGAACATGATCATCCAAAATGGCTTTGAACAGAACCAGTTTCTGATATGCCATTTCATTTCTTTGTCATTCAATTGCTCTCCTCTCTTACACCACCTCCATCTTCAATGATGTTTTTGAGCCAGGCACTTCTCTTTAGATTAACTTGTTTGTTTTAATAATTTAATTATCGTGGTTCACAAATACAATACATTTTTTGGCCCCCTAACCTGGTTAAGTGCTTAAGCCTTTGGAATTTTGGTTAGCAACATGGCATCGAATTGTTACTAATATAGTTGTAGAACTTAGTATGTTCCAAAAAGTCCTTGATTAGATTTTATCTGATAAACTTTAAATTTGTTATTTGTTCTATAAATTTATTATGTGTTTGTGTTTGGACTTGAATCACAAGACAAACTCGTTAGTCTTGAACGGTTGTTTTAAAGATCTTAAATAGTATTATTAAGTTTAAACATTTAAATCTAATGATTACTAACAAACTCATGCTTATACATAGAAATTATATTTTCGCGCGGCAAAACCTGCACCATTGACTTAATAAGCATTTGTAGGCTACATTCTACATACAAAATGTATTAAAATCTTTATAACAATTCGGAATTAGTCCAAATCAATCATTCCAGCCTATTCATTAATTATGAGGCACAAATAAATGTATGGTCGTCCACCATTGCTGTACTGAAGAAAACACGTAATCAACGAACCACATAAATGGTGGGTGTGTTTGAGTCACTTTAAGAATCATTGAAAAATTCCAAATGGTGCTGTTTTGTGATGACGACTTGTAATGGACTTTTTCTCACAAGACGTGTTCAAAGATATGGTGAACAGCTGCCCAGCAATAACTATACGATATTTGATGATTTGATCATCACACATGTATCAGTCAGTGTGGGACTCGAGCACAAATTATTTAACTGGAGTCAAGACTACTATTTACTTTCACACATGCATGAAATATTAATTATGGAGATACTTAATTTTTCAAAGTGTTGCATTTCTATCGCTATTATGTTTTTAATGATCTTGTTTTATGTCTTACCATGTGCATGTTTCACTTCATTTGTGTTTGGAGACTCCTTGGTTGATGCAGGCAACAATGACTATTTGTTCACTCTATCAAAGGCTGATTCACCTCCTTACGGGATCGACTTCAAGCCATCCGGTGGTAGACCCACCGGAAGATTCACCAACGGTCGAACAATTTCCGACATTGTAGGTAAGTAGGGTCACCAATTAACTATAGGGTTGAAACTTGGACGTGTACAAAAACTGAAAATGTTGAGCCTTACAGTTACCGGTTAGAGAAGAATTTAATTGATGTTACCAAACTTAATTAATTTGATTGATTCATTGAATGTCAAATTGTCACACGAAACAATTTGACATTCGCTACAGTATTATGGCCTTGGTGCAGGCCACTAAAAGAGCTCAGGCAAGAGAATGGACCTTATTGCTTGAACTTGTTTGATTTGGAAATTAATAATAAATTTAAGATAGCGTTTACTATTGATTAGGATAAACCATTTCTTTTGATAAGATTGCCCTTCAAAAATTTCAATTCCCTTGTAGACAACAATTTTGCCAAAAGAGAAGCAGAGAAAAAAGAAATAAAAAAGACAACCTCTGAAGAAATTCTGAAATCAATATTTAATGCAATAGCCAGCTATTTCGTAGGCAGAGTAGAAAACAGGGCGCATGAAAATGACCCCTCAAACTGCACTATACTTATTGATTAAATTTCTTCTTCATATCTCCTTTTCAATCTGTAAATAATCTTTGCCTTCGATGACATGTATTCATTTTTTATCAATACCATATATTTATATACATCAGGTCAATCTCTTGGAGCTAAATCGTTTCCACCACCATATTTAGCACCAAATGCCCAGGCCGATGCGATAGTCAATGGAGTAAATTATGCTTCTGGAGCTTCTGGAATTTTAGATGAGACTGGATATTTTTTCGTAAGTTTATTAATTCTATAATATAGCAATATCTTGGACAGATATATATATATATTTTTTAAATCTATTTAAATACTAAAAAACATATTTGTCTAAAAAATAAAAGACGTTAGCAATAGAAAATAACTCTTATATGTAGTGGCGGACCCAATATGGGTCCAGGGAAGGTAAGTGCCCTTCTCGTAATTTGCTTTGTATAATTAATAATTTATCTTATATGATATTTTTAATTAATTAAAACAGATTGGAAGAGTTCGACTGAGGGAGCAAGTTGAGAATTTCGAGCAAAATAGAAAATATGTGGTGAGTGTGATGGGTGAAAATCGTACAAGGGACTTGTTAAAGAAGGCAATCTTCTCCCTTACAATTGGGTCCAACGATGTTCTCAACTACATTCAACCATCAATACCATTTCTTGGTGACAAGGTTTCTGAAACTACATTTCAAGATTTCATGGTTTCTAACTTGACCATTCATCTTAAGGTAACAAATTAATGTACCCGCAAAATATAAATACAATAAATTATCTGCAAATGTCGGCATATTGATTTTCTTAAAATGGGTGTCTTAATTCTTTTCTATCAACCGTTAAGACTTTGGTGTCCAAAAAAAATACTGCAGACATTCACTTGTACACTCCTGTAGGTTTAGCATCTGACAATATTTAAAATGCTAGCTGTGATTGCTAATGTATGATATTTTCGTGTAGCGACTCCATGAATTAGGGGCCAGAAAGTTTGTTGTTGTGGGGATTGGTCCTCTAGGTTGCATACCGTTTGTTCGTGCCATAAATCTACTACCAAATGGAAAATGTTCAACTAAAGTGAATGAAATAATTCAAGGATACAATCAAAAATTGAAAGAGCGACTTAATCGTTTAAATGATGAATCGGGACCTGAGACGATCTTTGTTTATGCAAACTCCTATGATATTTTCACAAATATCATATTTAATTATCATCAATATGGTAAGGTTGATCATATAAGTATAACTAAATCGTGAATTGCATACCGTTTATATTGATTAATGAATTATTTGGTTGTTTTGTAGGGTTTGAGGATGCAAACAAACCGTGTTGTGGGGGATATTTTCCACCATTTGTTTGCTTTATGAGGCCCAATTCAAACACAAGTACTAGTTCTGGTCTGTGTCAAGATCGATCAAAGTATGTGTTTTGGGATGCATATCACCCCACAGAAGCAGCCAATCTCATCATTTCAAAAGAATTACTATATGGTGATAAAAGCATTAGCTTTCCCATCAATATCCTTGAGCTTTACAACTATAACATTTCATAGTGAGACCTCGAGAAAACAAATCTATTAACTGATGATGAAAAATGAAATTTATGATGCTGACAATAATTTGAAATGATTGTGTCTGTTTATGTGTTGAAAAGTTATTCCTAAGCGTAATTTATGTTATATATACCTTGTCAAATTAAATTCTTTAAAATTTCAAATTTTCAATTCTTGTTTTCTATTTTTTTAATGTAAAGGTCCACGATCATCACTCATCTGGATTCAAAAATCCAAATTCATTAGTATATGTTTAACACTGATAGGAAAAATAAGTTTGAGTGAGAATAACTGTATTTTTTAATTATTATAAATTTGAGAAATTAAGAATATGGATATATTTCAACCCATAATTCTGTTAATATGATCTATACGTGGAAAACTTATCAGTTATCATTCATCACTGAAGCATTGCAATTTTCGTCGATTTAACGAAATATTATTTTTCTTTTAACATAATTTATAGTATAACCAGTCAAACCTAAAATATCATCAAATTAAATAAATACTCTCTACTATCAAATTAGATTGAAAAAATGTTTAATTTGATACAATGTTAAAATACAGATGTTGAACTAGAAAACTATAATATATAGTATATGTATAATTTCCTATCGTTAACAATAGCATTTAACACCTCTAACTCGCAAAATGACAAAGTCAACACCGACAGAGCTATTTATGTCCAAGAGAAGTCAACCCCTTCGACCCTCTACTTTGCTCATAAAGTCATAATGGAGAGAACTGATCGATCACGGAATTCTCGCAATATATCCGGCTGACAAGTGCTTGCTAGCTCGCTGTGACAACTAAGTAATTTAATAATTGTCCTGTTTGGTGGTAAGTGGTAACTAACAACAACACACGTAGAAATAAAAGTAGAGCAAAAACACAGAAAACATAGTATTTTGACCCATACATTTCCTATTCACGTTATAAATTGTTTTGCTTTTCCAATGCTATTAAAAAGAATAACAAAATAATAACGCAGCATGTATCAAATAATAATAATAACGCAGTAAGACCACTGTAGTTGGTCAATTTCTTGATGTCTCTGATGAGTATTTTTAATGTGGACGAAGAAGAAGTTGACTTCCGTGGAAAGTAAAGGAAACGTATTGAGTTAATTAGGTGAGCTGTTTAGGTCACGCATGTATGAAAATGGCGTTGGCTGAGCAGGATATGGTCTCCTTTTTTTATCCATTTATAATATTAATTCAACCAGGAAGAAGGGATGTTGATTTTCTTCATAGATCTTCTTCGATTTTCCGCATTTGATCTAACTTTAGAGTGCTGCTCTGCATATAATGTGATGGTATGCAGCTGGCAGAAGTCAATTTCTGTAAAGAGTTCACTAGGCATCGGAGAGAGATATGGTTAAAACTTATATTTTCGTCAACCTCAAATTCAGTAACTTCTTCAATATCACAATGTAGATTTATAATCGTATAGATAAATGAGTTTAGTGGTATTGAGCCTAGGGGTTTTCAATCACTTTTATGTGATTTTATGGAAGAGTGACGATGATTTTGCGATCATACATCCCAAATTTGTATATATTTTAAAATTTCAATATTGTCCTCAAATCAAATAATTAATATTATAATGAAAATAATATAATTTTTTAAGGGGATGATAATAACTTTCCACCTTCAAATTATGTCTCTGTCTTTTCTACTATCTCTACCAAACCTTACCACCACCTTCAAACTCTCTTCTCTCCACCGCTCACTCTCTTACCTTCTGTTCTTCTTCTTATCAAACCCTCGAATTCCCAGCCAATAAACCAACAAACAAGTTAAACACAAATAATTTAAAAATTAAAAAACGAAGAAGTACTTGTATATAAAAATTAGAAAATACCAAGAATGCAATGAAAATAGGGAAAAGTCTACTTTTAGGATGTATAAATCCATGTATAAAGCTTGCAAAAGCATCCTAAATATTTGACTTTGATTATTTCCTTGTTTAGACTTGTACATCTTTCTCTCAAGTGAAAAGCAATATACATACAGCTCCAGAGATGATGGAGTATCCAATTAATGGAGCTTAAGAGAGAGCCGGTTACCATCTGCACAGGCCTCACCTACCAACACAGAATTTTTAAATTAATAGAAATGGCCAATTTGGTATAAAGTGGGGTGTGCTTTGGTGTACAAACAGCTTTTGAGGAGGGGCAATGTCGCCGCTCAAATATGGAACCCAACTTTTGATAATTTCTTGTTACAGGCCTCCCCGGCCCATGAGAGTTGAGATAATAGAATCCTAGGCCCACCATTGGAGAGCACGTATCCACTCTCTCTATAAGAACTTTAGCCCACGATATAATTTTTACCTTTTCATGCCTGATATGGTTCGATGACAAAAAGAATTCATTCCGTCTATAAATTCAGATTCATCCATAATATTTCCAATAAAAGAAGTTCATCTTTTCAACACATAAAATAGCTAACGGAATGCTAAAACTCAAGCGTGGTGTTGGCGTGTGTTACCGCCTCAAATTCCATGTCGCTTTAATCTATTCTAGATCCCTACATCACATGGACGCGAGCCACCCACACAGCGTCTTTAGTTTGTAGGGTCACTATTGTCATGTAATTCCTGTATTACCCTCAAAACAACTAGAGCCTTATAATAGAAAATGAAAATCAAGTGGGGTTACTTTAGTCATTCAACAAATTATAATCTTCTTATTGTACTCAAATGTATGGCCAAGATTTTGTCTAACGAAAGTGAAGCAAAACTCAACCAAGCATATCCTCTTCAGGATTTTTGGAGCCAAATTCTATGCTCATTTTAAGTTTCCAATTTGGAGTTCATTAACGGAATCTTTACTTGAGCTTTCACTGCTTAATTAGCCTCTGTTTCATTGGGAAAAAAAAAAAAAATTAGAATAGATTCATTCATGGTGGTTCTAAACCTCCAAGTGCTGCATTTTCCTACAGCTACTCCCCATCAACATCTCTCATTGGCTAGACAAAGCCGGCCGGGGATTGTTATCCGATGTGGGATTGCGGAGCCATCCGGAGAGCCGGCTCCATTGGGGCAGAAAACAAAGTACAATGATGGGTTCTTTGAGAAGGCATTCATGACACTGTTTGCTAGGAAGATGGAGAGGTTTGCAGGTCCAGTGAAGTCTTCTGAGGTGAAGAAGCAGAAAGGATGGTTTGACTATGACTATGAGAGCTTTGTTGATGTTTCACAGAGGGTCATGCAAGGAAGGTCTCGCAGTCAACAACAAGAAGTGGTTAGAGAGGTTCTGTTGTCCATGCTCCCTCCGGGTGCGCCTGCTCAGGTGGAGAATTCTCATTTCTTGATACTTACATGTGTTCTTTTTGTGTATAGTTTTTTCAGTTTTATTTTTTAACAATTCAATTGTGATGATTACAGTAGAATTATAGCATAATTGATATAAAATTTTATAATCTATATATAAATGTGGGAGACTTTGTCTTTATCATAATTACTGATATCAATAAATAAATAACCTCAGACACGTGTATCCGGTGCACACATTAAAAGAACCCATAATGTAACGTGTAGTTGATAAGTCCATATGATATGTAATCCAATGACAAGGTGTTGCTTTGCGCAGTTCAGGACACTATTTCCACCAACAAAGTGGGCTGCAGAGTTCAATGCTGCATTGACAGTGCCTTTCTTCCACTGGCTAGTTGGACCATCTGAGGTAACTAAGCCTGAAAACTTGGACAATCTTACACACAATTCAGGCAATATGTATTGCTTAGATGCTGCTTAATATTAGTCTAGCTATTTTGTACAAAAGCAAAAACAAATGGCTTGTGTATTGTTACACTCTAATGGACATGCATCCACTAGGTTGTAGAAGTGGAGATCAATGGGGAGAAGCAAAGAAGTGGAGTTCATATAAAGAAGTGCAGGTAAATGCTCAATCTAGTCCTCAATATATATTATATATGATGATATCAGAAACAGCAAGTCTTGCTTTGTTTACTTCAATGGTAATTGATGCAGCAAACCAATTGAAGCAGGGATTTTGTATAGTACAATAAGTTACAGTAAAATTTTAACACCAAATGCAATTCTTTGACAAATTCTTCTCCATCATCAAGGTACCTGGAGAACAGTGGATGTGTGGGAATGTGCGTAAACATGTGCAAGATCCCAACTCAAGATTTCTTCACCAATGAATTTGGTCTTCCTTTAACCATGATTCCTAGTATGTCTCCAAATACTTTTTCAATTTTTTGGTTCACTCCCTGCAATGTACATGATTTATCACTAATAATCATTGGCACAATGTTAATGCATACAGTTAGTAATGTACTTGGTATATATTTACCCTCAGATTTTGAAGACATGAGTTGTGAGATGGTGTATGGCCAAGTTCCACCCCGATTTGAAGAGGATCCTGTAATCAGCCAGCCTTGTTTCGCAGAGATATGTAAGTTTTTTTTTTTGAAATTTCTGCATTGGAATCAGTGGACATATATCCATCTTCTCATTGCTTTCTAACTAACAATTTTACCACTTGTAGGTTCAATGGCAAATCCAAGCTCCAAAGTCTGTCCTAAATTACAATCTTGAGAGAATTGTTCCTTCCCAGTTCAATTTGTAAATATACAAGCATTTCATGTCCCACACCTCGAAAGTCTACATCACACGGTTGCTCATCTTCAAAGATTTGACATCTAAGCTACACTACATATATACATTTTTTCTTCTCTAGTTGTGTAAATTTCAAAACAAATAATCCCTGGAAGATGAGAAGTACAACTGTCCAATTAGTATATATATTTGTCATAGCTTTTAAAAATACGTCGAGCTAAAATTTGAATTTTCAATCATTCTTGGGAGTGTTGAAGCTTGTTTATTTGATGCATGCATGTCTTATGCTATATGGACTTAATGAATTCATTTTACATTCCAGAGATCCAATGGTCTATTTTTTAAAGTTGACATTAAAATCAATTGGAGATGTATAGGAGTTAAATATTTAGATGATGAAAACGTGCAAAACCTTCTAACTAAAAGAAGGACGTGAAATCAAGCCGTTGTAAGCTCAGAGTTTCGTTGTATATGTAAATTTGATTTAAAGCCAAACAAATAACCATAATATAATATACATAGCCGTGTGGGTGGGAAGAATCTTGCTTTCTTCATCTACTAATATGACGAAAACAGAGCAAAGAAGGCAAAACAAAATTCGAAGGAAAAGAAGACAATTGATTTGAAAATAGAAAGAATATCATTAACTGAATCATATATGTTTCAATAACATTGCCAAACACCAATCAAAGAATGGACAAACTCAACAAGAACATAACACAAGTCTTGTTAATAAAGGACAAGGGTTTCAAAACAGTTGAGTCCGTCCAACTCCAGCGCGAATCTCGGCTTCGATGACTCTCGTTTCTTGTTCTGGTTCATGTTGCAACTACTTGCCACCTTGCCAGAATCATGAGACTTCAAGTTGGTGTTGTTTTTCTGGGTTCCACTTGTAGTACTGCTTCTTGTAGTAGCATAAGCAACCCTCACTTTCTGGCCCATCAATTCAGCAGAGAAGGCATCAAACGAACTGAAAATCGAATTCATGATCACCCCAGAACAAGACTTATGGTGTTTGTTGTTTTGTTTTCCAGCTTTTTTTTTTTTTTTGGGTATTTGCAAGGGAACCCAGAAGAATATTTATACAGCGAGAGATGTTTGTAAGACAAGGAAAGGAATCAGAGTTGGCTTCCAAGTTGGTTCTCTGTTGAAGTGAACAGGTCTCGTCAAAGCGTGTAGGAAGAATACTTGGGTGGGACCCAAGTGGAATTTGATCAGATCAAATCAAAAAAGGCAGCCTAAATTATGGCCAAGTTCGGTTTACTTTCTGTGAGACTTGGTAGTTGAATATTTGGACAGATACATATGATATTTCGGAGATGCCAGGCTTTTACGAAAGATCATAAATAAATTAATCAAGTAATGCAACTATCAACGGCCCGCGTGAATCCTTCATTCTGTGGTTGTTTGGAATATTCAATTTGAGCTTTACACCGTTGGTGTGTCTATAGAGGGAGCCCACAAATTGTGGGAATGGGTTATGATAATTTTGTTAATTAAATGAAAAGGTTAATTGAACTTCGACAATTACGTCACATATCACGCCGCCAACTTGCAACTTACAATGTCCTTTGGACTGTCAAAAGAGATTTGCATGTAGCGTTTTTAACTCTTGGGCAAAATTAATTGAATAGGTTAATTTAAAAAAAAATAATAATTTAATATGTTGACGTGTTTATCAAGCAATGTATGGAGATAAACATATATAAAAAATCACATCACAACAAGTGAACAAGGGATGTGCCATTTTCATGCAATTTTTTTCTTTTACTTTGATCCATTATACTTATGTATGAACAGATAATATTTATTGTTTAAGGTTGAACATATTAGAAATCACTTTCTTCCGCATAAACATGGTCTGTAACCAAATTTAATAAAATTAACCGAAAAAGTCAGGTCTGCGGCCTCACCACCTTCCAAGAATTTTTGGTCCAGGAAATTATAGGTCCAATTTCCATAACAGATAGGCTAGTTAACTTGAAAACTTTTTTTTTTTCAAACAAGATTACATTCATTCACAGCACAGAAAAAATACAAGGCGACAAGCTAGCTAAATATCAAGCCAGATTCCATCTCCATGTGAGGGGAAAGGCTACAAGAAGTACATGAAAACCTTGGAAGGTGTTGTTTGTTCAATAATTCTTCAAGGTAATGCTTTGTTTTTTTTCATCATTCTTCGAGGTAATGCTTATCTGCAACTTTGTATTGGATAAGTGAATGACGTGGCATGTTTCAACTTTCAACGGTTTTTTTTTTTGTTTTTTTGAAATATCCAACTTTCAACAATTGCTATATATAGTTTCGAAAACTTCATTCTATGAGGTTTCGTCAACCAGAATTCAATTAACTCTTCGCCAACCAATCCGATTTATTTATAACTAGAGAACCTTTCAAAACTACTCAAAGATATTCTTGCAAAGAGTTATTATATTCGTCTTCGGAAAAAAAAAAAAAGAAAGAAAGAGTTATTTTATTTGTGTAAATCAAGATGATCTCAAATATTCTATATTAAAGAAAATAAGAAAGAATTGAGGAAAAAAATTAACTAAGAAAAGCTTTATCGTTTTGAATTATATGTACAGATTTGTTAAGTAAAGATAATTTTGCATATGATTGGCAAATTAAAGCTGTGTAAACTTAAGTGGAACGAAGAACAAGCGTTTCAAATATGTCCAATCCATCCAAGTCAGGAGCAAAAGCTAGTGTGACACGTTGGGGTTTAAGAGCAGCATCTGGTTGAACGTGTGAGCATTTGCTTTCTGGATTCTGCTGTAATATTGTCGTTGTTGATTTGGGGACTGTCTTCTTGTTAATAGAATTCTTGATAATGGGTGGTGGAGGTGGAGGCAGAGGCAGACCAAATTCATCACCAAAGTAGTCTGCACAGATTGCACTTGTTGTTGAACCAAACACAGACATTGTTAAATGTTGATCGATCGATCGATCGATGTATACTACAAACGAAGGAATTGAGATTTGTAGTCGAGTTGGAGAATTGAACAAGCAATACAAGGCTTGCCTATGTAATATGTGTATATATAGGATGCAATATTGGAATGTATTAGGTATATATATAGAAACCAAATCATACAAGGACTAGACTCCTGAAACTCGATAGTTGATTTTTCTCCGTGTCTTAACTTCGTTTCTTAATTCATATTAGTATGCTTTTTCTCCAACGACTAGGAATAATTTTCCACCTAACGTTGACCGTATATGAGTTGGCAACAAGTTGACGTGACCATATACGAGTTGACTCCTGAAACTCGATAGTTGATTTTTCTCCGTGTCTTAACTTCGTTTCTTAATTCATATTAGTATGCTTTTTCTCCAACGACTAGGAATAATTTTCCACCTAACGTTGACCGTATATGAGTTGGCAACAAGTTGACGTGACCATATACGAGTTGACCTTCAATATCGTAATTTCTTTTAAATAAACAATATTCGATCCAATTCAAAACTTGATGATGTTCTACGTAAACGAGTGGTCTAGACGGTTCCCATAGCCATTTGATTGTATTATAACATCAAGTGAGATAATTATGTCACAGATATTATGTCATCATGTGTATATGATAAATGGACGAAGCTTAGGACAGCTAGTGTCTAGAAATTTTGGGCTGTCTTGGTGCCATTTTCCAAGAAATTTCATTTCAACAGCCGGTCCTAAACACTAAACAGACGGATAATTTAACTTGAAAAGATTGGAGGAGTGTTGTTTTATATGGCAACTTAGTTTATTAGTTTTTCTCATGTAATACTCGTTATGAGCATTTTTTAACAACCTGAGAAAGTGAGCTAGTAAGGCCAAATGATTCAGCCCATAAGTAAAAGTTCAACAGGTCCAGATTAGTTAAGACTTCAGCACAGGAGCTTAGGTCATTGTGCTCGAGCTTGCAGATTATGAACCAGGGAGCTCACAATGTGATTTCCAGCTCAATTATTATCTTCAGCTTATAACCTGGAGCAAGCTCGTTTAAGGTGTTTTCTAGAAGCTTGAAACAACCCAATCCAAGAAAATGTCAACTTGTCTATTTTGAAGCAAATCAAATCTCGAGAATCATAGAGTCCGTTCTTGATTTGGTGGAAGCTGCTATGAAAACGTTATTAATTTCAAATTTTATTTCCTATTTCATTTGTATTCAAATTCTATCACCTCTCACTATAAATAAGGGGTAAATTCGTTGTAAAAGACATAAGAGAAAAAATACATTGTTACTCTGCCAAAATAATTGGAGAGAGTCATGGACGTAGGTATTATATTAGCCGAATCACGTAAAAAATCCTTTGTGTTTTGTTTTTCCTCTCTACTCTCTTTGTTTTCTTCTTTCTGATTTTGTGTTATTTGCAGGTATTAGACTTAAAGAACCTGATCGACCGATTCTCAACGTCGACAATACTAATGTGAAATCTTGGACTGGCTAAGAAAAATCTCCATGCACACATTCTATTGGATAAGTGCCAACATATATTAGGGTAAAAATCATTTTAATCCCTAAATTTTGAAAAAAAATCAAAATTTTAACTATTTTTCAAAAAATAACTAAATAAATATCAACTTTTCGAAAAAAATGTCAAATTAGTGATTTCTATTAATCAACCGATGGTTAAACCAAATGGAAAACCTGAAAAGACTCATTTATCTTTGGACTCAGTGCATAAACAGTAGGTTTTTGTTGTAAATTTTTTGGACTTATATGATTAGGTTTTAATTGTAAATTTTTTATGCACATATGGTTAGACTAAATGAATCTTTTCACGTTTTCTGTTATATTTGACTGATTAAGAGAGACTAATATGACACTTTTTCAAAAAATTATGAATTATTTGATCATTTTTTAAAACATAGTTAAAATTTTGATCTTTCCTAAAACCTGTGGACTAAAATGATTTTTACTCTACATATTATTTCAAAAAGACTTTATTCTAGAAGTTTAGAACTAGCTGAAAGGTTAATTGTATATGAAATTTATAATTCTAGGTTGTTTTAGGTTGACCTGAAATGATATACATTCAAATACAGTCATTTTCCAACGATACTTCTCACGAAGGGCTTTGAGATTATGATAGGGTTGGAAAGTTTGAAGAAATACAAGGCAAGACTTGGATGAGCGATCAAGGTTGACTGGATATCATCAAGTTTTATTTCTATATTATTTTCTGCCAAGTACTGCTGGTAATGTACACCCAAGACTAAGAGACCGGCTGAAATGAGAAAGATCCAAGTGGACTTGACCAAATTACGTGCGTTCAACCATCAGTTTAATTATAATTTATAGAAATTAAAAGAATTTGATCCAACTCATAACTAGATTGAAAAAGACCATAAGATGAGGAGCTCCTTTCATGCAAGTTTTGATTAATAGTTGTCTGATTGCGTTATATTTCATCCGGATTTTGTGGGACAAGGCATATATTAACTAGCTCGGTAACTTTGTAATCTTTGTATCAATATTAATCCTTTCAATACATAAATTTTATGAATATTAATTAGTTTAGTAAGTTTCTTTTTTCTTCTTAATTTTTATATTTCCCCACAAAAGTTAATTTTTTTTAACTAATTATTATTCATTATTATCTTTATATTCTATATTTTCATACTTCTTGATAAAGGTAACGTCCAATATTAATTTAGATTTTATGTTATTGTAAATTTGAAAATAAACATATCACACCGCCATGAAGTACATGTGACAATGTCCCTACATCAGTTAAAAAGTGCTTTGCAAGAGTCGAGAATGTCTTTAATATTACACTCCTAAAGTGTGACATTTATTTATGACCAAGTTTAGTGAAAAAATGTCGAGATATTTTGGTTTGTTGTGTCACCGATTTTCAAGAAATTTCCCTTTGACTATGGATTCAATAATAGAGACATCAATTATCTAGAAAAACCTTGTAGGCAAAAGTGAAAATTATTTGTTTCTTCATTTAAAATTTTACGATTAACTTGAAATTATATGCGACGAATTTCAAGTTCAACAAAACTTTTGTTGTATGTATTTTTGGGTTGTACAAAATGGGCTGATAAAAGCCCAATAAACTGATCCAATAGATCAGTCCAGCAGACAAAGGTCCGGTTGATCAATATTGAGCTCTCCACTTAGCAGGTCGAAGAGACGAGCTTGCGAAACCAAGCCCTCATAACACATGACAACCTCTAGCTCACAGGAAGAAGCTCATGTAACATCTTGTATCCAGCTCGTGTATAAAAGCTTTCAGCACCTACGATGCTCATCTTGCACAAACATAACCCTAGCTCACTTAGACAAGCTCTTAGGTCATAGGTTATGATCAGAGCTGCTCAGCGCCGAGCTCCAGGTCGCCCAGAGCAAAGCCAGCTCATGGAGTAACGTAACGTATACGCTGAATCTCTTCAGAATGGTAGCAGCTTAATTTACGGAGTACTCAACCACTAAATTAGGAGATAAGTCAAATATCTTATTTGGTTAAATCAAATTCCGAAAATCACAGATATATTTTTGGGAAATGTAATTAATATTAAATTATTTCCTATTACAATTGTAATTGAATTGTAACACATTCTCCTCTCTATAAATATGGGGTTGAGAATTCATTGTAAGAAGGGAGACGCTCTCAATAACAAAGAAATGTGACTCTGCCGGAAAATAACCAGAGTACAGTCGTGGACGTAGGCTCTTTTAAGGTCGAACCACGTAAAAACTTGCTTTGTCTTCTGTTCTTTCTCTTGCCTTTCTCTTCTATTTACTTTGTTTATATTTGATTGCTGTTCTAGGCTTTAAAGAACCTCATTGACCATATTTTAACATCAACATTTTGGCATTAGAGGAAGGGCTCAACTGTAAACTTTTTTAGATTTTCTTCAGACGCCATGGCAAAAGGAAAAACAACCGAAAATTTAGATGTGGTTGTTGACCAACTAGAATGACAGATAGACATTCCCACAAACGGCGCTACTGTAAATACGCCTCCATTGGCCCCTCGCTAACAAGCACCGATGATCTTTGCAACTGGGGGGCTGTCAGAATGACAACAACGGCAAGAGGTCTTAGGAAACATGGTGCACCAACTCGCAGGTACAGTCAAGGCATTGGTGCAAGCACAAACACAAAACGCAGGGGAGCTGCGACCTCTCAACTCAGCTCACCCCTCCAATTTGCATTCGAGAGTTGAAGGTCGCCTAATGGAACAAAGGCACAAAGTAAACATTAAACTAAAGCATAAGGCAAAGCTCAAATAAAGCAAATGCCCGATAAACCTTACAACGAGGTGAATCAAAACCTGCTCTCAATGCTTTTTCACCTTACAATCCTAACAAGAGCAACCTTTAGTCGAATCTCGCCTCGCTCTTCGCATTGCTCAATTCCTCCTCTTTAAAGGAGCTTGATCATTGAGACTAACCATGAAACTACATAAGTAATTTCCCATAAGCCAAAGAAACAAAGCAATATTTGAAGAGGCAATACAATGCTTACCACCGAGCTCCACACGACAGTTTTTACCAGCGAGCTCAAGCTCCAGTTCATAAAACGCACCGAGAGCTAGGAGGGCTTATATTGTATTTATTTTTGGGTTACATAAAATGGGCTGGTAAAAACCTAATAAACCGATCCAATAGACTAGTCTAGCAGACAAAGGCCTGGTTGATCAGTATTCAGTTCTTCATTTAGTAGCTCGAAGAGACGAGCTCGAGGAACCAAGCCCTCAGAACACATGACAACCTTCAGCTCATAGGAGGGAGCTCACGTAACATCTTGCATCTAGCTCGTATATAAGAGTCTACAGCACTCAGAATGCTCAGCTCGCACAGACATGACCTTGGCTCACTTAGACGAACTCTCAGGTCGCAGTTCATGATCAGAGCTACTCAGCGCCAACTCTAAATCTCCCAGAGTAAAGCCAGCTTGTGAAGTAGAGTGGCGTGACATACACACTGAATCTCTCCAGAATGGTGGCAACCTAATTTGCAGAGCACTCAACCACCAAATCAGGAGATAAGTCAAATATCTGATTTGGTTAAATCAAATTCCTAAAATCACTGATATATTTTTGGAAAATATAATTAATATTAAATTATTTTCTATTACAATTGTAATTGAACTGTAGCACCTCTCATTCTCTATAAATAGGAGATTGATAATTCATTGTAAGAAGGGAGACATTCTCAATAACAAATAAGTATGATCTGTCAGAAAATAACCAGAGCACAGTCGTAGACGTAGGCTCTTTTAAGATCGAACCACGTAAAAACTTATCTTGTCTTCTGTTCTTTCTCTTGCTTTTCTATTCTATTTGCTTTGTTTATGTTTGATTGTAGTTCTTGGACTTTGTTGACCTGGTTTTGACGTCAACAACTTCCAAAATAAAAAGAAGAAAAAATGGAAATTAACACATAAAGGAACATAAATTGATTGACTTGAACGAAAAACAAACACCTCGCAAAAGTCCAATCAATCTAAATTAGGTGCAAAAGTTAGGTCGATAGGTTGTCGGGGTCCAAGAATTGGCGTTGTCGGTGACCTATCAATGTTGTTGTTCTTCTTGCTTCGAATGGTTGATTTGTGGGCCAATGGCTAGTCACTTGTTATGACATTATTAACAACGGGTGGTCAAAGAGGCATACCAAATTAACGCCAAAGTAATCTGCACAGATTGTGTTCATGGTTGAACCGAATATAGACATGATCAATCTCGAATTCAATGCTATATATAGTCTCACAAGAGGTAGCAGAGTTGATAATAAACTGAAGAATTCAAGTTCAAGTAAACAGAAAGAAAGTTTGGATTTGAATGAAACTATAAGGTTAAGGTTGATATATATAGAGTATTTTTATATATAGCATGCATGGGCATCTGTATTAAAAATAGAAATCCAATTTATACAAGGAATAGACTCATGACTCCTGAGAGTTGGAGGATACTCATTAATATATGTATATATGAACAATTATTTTTTATTTAATTATGTCCATCTTAGAATTGCTTTCCCTCCAAGGAATCGGACAATGTATATTTTTTAATTATCTAAGTATTAGGAATAAAGGGTTGATACGAGAAGAAGTTGAGTTGATTTAGAGTTGTCCCAAATCCCCATCTACATTTCCAATAAGATGGTTTGGAATTTTAGGGGATTGGGGATAAAGATGGGACGGAAATCCATCCTCAAATCCAAAATGGAATAGAGATAGGGGAAGCCACCCATCCCTATTTTTTTCAATTTACAAAAAATTATTAAAATACTTATATTTAATAGTTATTTTTATTCTCATTTTAAAAACTAGTTATTTTTATTCTAATAATTTTTTCTATTCCTCTATTAATAACTTCATCATATATAATAATTTTATATTGTTTGTACTTTTTTTTCATATGGTACAACTTATTTAAGAGAATTGTAATTGTAACTGTAATATAACGATATAGATTTTGTGTACTGAAATGTTGTGGATTTAGGATGTTGAAAATTTATAAAATTATACTATAAATTAAGTTTTTAATTATATATATATTAAATTTTAGGAAAAACAAAGTGAAATGGGAATGGAAAAAAAAAAGAAAAACAAATAAAATAGAGGAAAGGGGATGAGGAGGAGGAACTTAGCCCCTAATACCCTCGTTCGGATTTGGGTGAGCGTGAAGGAATAGGGATTTGCCCCCTTTGAGATAGGTAGAGTTGGCCAAAAATATAATTAATTACAGATTAATATATATTAGCTACAATGAGGTGCATGTTTGGTGGAAATTTCCACGGATGGTTCTGTCATTTGTGAAATTGCTTTCCATAGGTGGTTCTGTCATTTGTGAAATTGCTTTGATGTTTCTTCCGAACCAAAAAGTAGTATAATTAGTAATTTTCGACAACATAGCTGGAAATTAGATAAGGCGCGTTTAGTTTAATTAAATGAGCGAATTGCACGACACTCCCCCCCAGGTTTCTCCAAAAACAGAGAAAGACATACTTATGCTTTAATTACATGAAACCCTCATGATTAACGTTGACAAAAAGTCAACGTTAACTGAACGAAGGACATTTTGGTCCTTTCACTGGAAATCTCTCTTTCTCATCTCACCCGTTCCCCGTCGCCGGTCAACTCCAAACACAGGAAAAAATCAACTTCGTCATCCACAAACACTTCCCTCTCCAGTCCGTCTAGCTCCATCAGACATCCACCACGCAAACCAAACACAGAAAACCAAACACCAAAAAACAATCTATCTTCATCATCTACAAATACAAAACCCAAACATACACACAGAAACCAAACGCAGAAACCAAAAATAAACATGAAAACCAAGAGATCATTGGGGGAGGTAGTCGGCGGGGGAGGAGCGAAGGAAGGGGAGATCGCGTTGAAGGAGACAAGATTAAGAATGGCGTCATCGTCCTCTTCGTCGGTGGTGATGGCGACGTCCTCCAACTTGAAATGGGAGTGAGCTATCGCTGTACAGGTGGTGGAGCTGGACAGATTGGAGGAACGAGAAGCCGGCGATGGTGCGACGGTGGAGAGGGAAGAGATCTGGACAAATTGGTGGGTGAGAACCGGCGATGGTGACAGATTGGAGGAACGGGAAGTCGGTGATGGTGCGACGGTGGAGAGGAAAGAGATCTGGACAGATTGGTGGGTGAGAACCGGCGATGGTGAGGAACAAATTGAAGGAAGAGAGGGAAGAGAGAAGAGAGAGAAATGGGAAGTTTTATGGTGGGTGAGAACCGGTTATGGTGGGTGGGTGAGAACCGATGATGGTGGGTGGGTGAGAATCGGCGATGGTGACAAACGAACTGGAGGAAGAGAGGCAAAAGAGAAGAGAGAGGGAGATGAGAAACAAACTGGAGGGAGAAGAAACGAACCGGCGATGGTGAGGAACGAACTGGAGGAAGAGAGGGAGATGGGTGAGAACCGGTGATGGTGGGTGAGATGAAAAAGAGAGGGAAAAGACCTAAATACTCTTCACTCAGTTAGTGATGATAAATGTAAGGTTAAGTATGGGGGGGGTCTTGTGCAATAAACATATAAATATATTTTCATCTGATTTTGAAGAAACCTGGGGGGAGTATTATGCAATTCACTCTTAATTAAATTGATAGTTCAAATTTTATTTATTAAAAATTAACTTGGAATCCCTTCCCCCGTGTCAATATTAAAATAGCTATTACTAGAGATAGACGTCTCCAACTCAATCTAACAGATCTAACTCAACCTAATTATTTTTTATTAAGTTGGATTGAGTTAAATCTTAAAAAATTATGATGAATTTAGTTGGATTAGATTGAAAATTAAATTAGATTATATTAAAAAAATTTTAACCCAACCCAACTTGATAAATGCCCTTGCTTAGTTTTAAATAAAAGATTTTTTCCTTTCTCTAGAACAATACTTGTTAGGGAGGAGGATCCATGACAATCTTTACGGTGGATTGAAGTTTCTTATTTGTAATGATTGAATATTTATTTTTATTTATTTATTTATTTTTAGAATCAAATTGCTAAGATTGTAAGAGTTATCAACTGAATTTTTTGTGTCTTTGTGGTAAATCGAATCCAACCCGATCAACCCAACTTAATTATTATTAGATTGGATTGGATCAAATAATTTATTAGATTGAATTGGATTATAAAATATTCAACTCTCTAACCCTACTCGAATATGAAAATGCTCACCCCTAGTTATTGGAACAATGAAGATTACTCGCAATAGATTTTAGTAAGCTATTGGTGTCAATTTTCTAAAGGAGAAATAACCAAACTTGGTTTGTTTAATGTGTTCATAAAGCAAAGCTAAAGAGATAAGGTAGCTTCACCCTTTATCTTATCCCTAAAATGGTTGTATCACATTTTATGGTGGTAAAGGAGGCTCTTACACGTTCTTTTTAACTGCTACAAACTAGCAATTAAAAGAATAAACATGAATTCTAAACTTTACATCTTCGTCGTAGCCTTTTCACGCTGCTGTGTTTTGTTCACGTTATCACAATTCTCTCTTTTAATTCAAAAAAGTGGTTTTTTCGTAGTGGCAACGCACTATCTAAATACTTCGAAGAGTTCAAGTTTCGACATCCGATCGTAGTTACAATTTGTGATAGTCTTTCCTACCTAAGTGTGGATAGTTTCCTACCCTTATATGGACATTTTTTACCTAGGTTGCTTCATCCCGAATGAAAGTTGTTTATTGAACCGTTCATTGAACCGTACTATTAGTATCTGATCTCGTTTTATTTCGATTATTCCTTAAATCACTTGCAGTAATTAAAAAAGAAAAAAAAATCTCTCTTCTAATTTTGCTATCCATTCCTAGCTTATTTTAATCGAAACTACACTCTTTCAAACTTTTTATTAGATAATATATATATAATGTATCAAGAATCAAACAATAGCCCGCGCTTGTTGACAAAGCTATGAGATTTATTCATTATATTTTATTGCAATTTTTGATTTAAAACAAATAATTTGTGTTTTTTGTTGTTATTTTATTGACAGCAGCCTTCCAACTAGATATATATTTGTTTATTCCCTTACATTTTCGTTGTAAATTATAAATTCGTTGAACTTAATTGTGTAGTAATGAAATCGATACTCTGTACTTTGTGGTCACAATCCATGACAATACCTTCTGTCTGCATTTTAAGTTATAAATGCAAATATTATTTATATATGCATAAAATTTGAAGTCAATATTGACATTTTCTTAATGGATATTATTACTAATGAGAATCGTGTTAACACATGTAAAAAAAAAAATTATACAAGTGATTAAAAATGATATAGATTTGTAATGACTTATGAATATATATATATATATATTTTTGATAAAGACTAATGAATAAACTTAAATCACTCTTGAATTATGCAACAAATGTGCATAATGTGTTGGCAAATGATACCGTACAAGGGTACATTAAATGAAGTCCCTTCTAAGGCCCTCACTAGAGAGGGAACTTTCATGCTTAAATGAGAGAAAGTCTTGTTGAAAGGGATTCTCTCTATTAGATCCAAGGTTGATTTCAGCTAGATAAAAATCAATAATCGTTTATCTCGTGTTGTTTTTAAAGAGCTATTGGATGATTTTAACGTTTTATCTTGATCTTCTTTTCTATACGAGTGCTTCAGGTCTTGATGTGGATTAGATTGCTTATAAAGATGATTTTCGTTGAAGGTATCTTATTCTGATTTCTAATGATTATCCTTCTGTAGTTATCTTTTAGGTTAAATGGATTGTTTTGTATAATCTAATTAGATGCTATTGATTTTTTTTTATATCTCTTTTTCCTGTTTAAATTATATTTTAAATTTGTGCTGTAATTGTTATTGATATTTTATGGGTTAGTTTCTACATGGACGAGCCCGATTCGGCGTTATTAAACCATTTTTTTTATTGGAAAATCGTTTGATATTCTATATCTGATTATCCAAGATTTTTCGGATAAAAGAATTAATAAGGTGATTGCTTTCGAGAAAATCTTGTATTTATTAAAAAATGAAAAAGAAAAAGAAAGAGAGAGAGAGGTGCATTGAATGTACACACGAGTTTCTTAATACGCAGTCGCATGCACATCGGTGGCTCTAGATTCAAAACATTGCGTGACCGGTTGATTCTTCGATTATCTCAACCTGCAATAAATGTGCGACAGCATCGCGTACGCAAAACACGCCAACCCATTTATCAAGCTAATTATCGAACAAACTCTCATTCAGTCTCCACTCAAAGCCATCCATATTCTCTCACTATCAATTAAACAAAAAGCAACCTAGAGCGTCAAGAATTTTTTTTTTTTTTTTTTTTATGAAAAAAGAATGTCAAGAATTTAAATTTCATTACATATATCAATTATAATATGTATATATATTTTTTAAGATTGGAGTTTATTTAAAAGATTATTAAGATAAAAATATTAATTATATGTCTTAAGATGTTACTCTCATATAGAAGAGATTTACCGATACGAAAGTGAAAAAGTAGTCCACATAAAGGGGGAGAGGGGAGAGAAGTGAGGGAAGGGCAATCCATGTATAAAAATGAAAAAATTTATTATTTTTTTTGTTCTCCTAAACGTAAAACTATGCTAAAGGTTTTGATATAAGACAGTTGACGCATAAACCAATCGCACCAGATACCAACTACTATATAGTATTTTTCTATTTTATAAATAGCAAGTATTCATATTATTAAGATTAATTTTTATAAATTTGGGATTTAGATCAGGTTTGATATGATTTTTATAGTTGTTTTAAAGATTTATTGATAGATACAAATTTTACAAATAAATAGATAAAATTTAGGTTTGACAACCTTAATTATGGGATCAGGTTATCATCAATAACATTGGGATGATCATTAAAAAATATTCAAGAATTATTGTTGGTACCGTACCCCTATCTCACCAAAATGATAGCTAAATCTGCAAGTTTTATCCATCTTTTAATCTCCCTCCTGCTTTCAAACACCATATATTTTTTCTTCTCCCACATTCAAACATCAGTATATATCACTGAATCTAGAAGTCTACAATTTTTTTTGTTTTTTCGTAACAACTAAAAGTCCATAAATTTATCTACCTACTTTTTTATATCTTTAAATTTGTAATTTTTGTATAGGTTTTAAAATTTTAATTAATTGTTATCCTTAAATTTGAATCCAATCATTAATTTTCATGAAAATACGTGGTTGGTTTCAATTGAATAATACGAGTCCAATTTTATTTCAAAAAATAATTTAAAAAAAAATATGATTCCAATTTTTAAAAAATTAAAGAAAAAGAACCTCTACCCTACACCACTACCCTACCCTACACGCACTTGCAAGTAGTGGGGACTCAATCCAACGGCCCACAACAACTCTCCACTGCCAACGTGGCATTCAGTTGGCAAATCCAGCGCCGTGAAAGCAGGAACACAAAAGGCCCCCCTGCTCCTTACGCGAAAATCTCACAATAAAATAAGAGAAAGTCCTCCAATTACAAGTCTCTTCAAATTCGAAAAATTCTCTGAAAATCGGTCGAGATCCGGCGAGCCCTCGTCGGATTTCGCCGCATTTTCCATTCGAATCCGGACCCTTTTCGTCAAAACAATGAGAGGCCCAGGCGCCTTACTGGCGGCTTCTATGGTGGCGGCTTCTATGGTGGCGGCTTCCACCGCTGCTCTAACCTCCTCTTCCTCCGTCAACATCACCCAGGTACTTCTACAGATCTAGGGTTTCCTTTCAACCGCAATGTTTAGGGTTTCCTTTCAACCGCAATGTTTACATTTATATTCTATCATATAATCTCATTTTGGGTGACATTTTTCAAATTTATTATAAAGATTGGATTTTTATGTATATCACTTTAATAGTTCAAAATATTTTTCTATGGAAAATATTTGGTTTAAATTACCAATATTCTGTAGAAAAAAATAGGACGACAATGTAATATAGTTAATATTTACGTGATTATATAAAATGATTAATAAGATATTGAAATTGACATGACACCTTATTTGGACAAAAAATTTTAGAAGTCTAACTAGCATTAGTCATCTGGAAAATTTGTGTGTGATTTGGTGTGATTAGATTATTTTGAAAAGCAAGTGATTGGAAAGTTGATGTTTTGAAAATGGGATTGGTAACTTGATCAGGGAATTTCTTCATCTGGGAAAAAGAGTACTGGCAGCAAGTGTACATCGTCAGATAAGGAGAAATTCGCGCCAAGATTTGATGGGTTGAGGTTCATTGAGACTTTGGTCACTGCTCATAGATGAGTCCACACCACAACGAAACCGAACTTGGTTTTTTTTTTTTTTTTTTCAGTATTTTGACGTAGACACTTCATTGCCTGTAATCTCTATTTTCATTTACATTTCTTAGGGTCAAAGTGTGTAACACTTTGTTTTAGTTGTGTTTCTTCTAGGTGATTTATGCTTGTACTTGTAACTATTGTTTGTGTTTGAACTTTATTGGGGTGGTTTCTTTATATTCTGGATGAGTTGTTTTCTTCCAGGTTTTGGTTACCTGTCCGCTTGACATAACTTGGTATTTAAGTCTAATTCACATTTTTCTGCTTTATTTACGGGACCCTGAAATGAGATTCATAGCTGTTTGATAAAATGCGTCACGGTTACTGAAAAGTAAGGCTTACGTTTTGTCAATATTGAGATTGCTGATTATTGGCATTTGGCACATGAGTGTTGCTTGTCCAATCAAAATCACTTACAAAATTAGCAGATGAGATTCCCGGTGTCACTGCTCGTTTGCTTTCTGGTTGTGGTTGTGTTTGCTATTTTAGGAATGCTTGGCATTGTTTGTGATCTTACATGCTAATGGTTGTTTTTGTGTAAATGTCACATGCTTGTAGACTCATTTGCACGAGACTCATTTTGTTAGGGATTTGCTATATAACGATTGTAAGAATACACGCCCATTATGGCAAATTTTGCAATTATATTGGATTAATATTTTCACATGAATGGTATGCTTAGTAACCATATTCTTCAATAAAATTGAGGTTCCAAGTTGGAATTTTCTGTATAAATAAGTTTTAAAATGTTTAACAGTATGAATGTGACATTACCAATTTTACTGCCAAACCCAGCTGCACTCTATAATTTGAGGCTCAAGTTGAGCTTAAAATCATCATAAAGTTTGATAGAATTGTTGCGCTTGGCCACCTACCCTCCTCTCAACTTGAACGATCACGCTTTCAAATAACACAAAGTGGTTCTCAAATCAAGTTGACATTGACATGATAAAATATCACAGCTGAGAGTCCTTCCTAGTCCTCCCACCTCACACCCAGATGTTATTTTCAGCAACTGGTCCAGCAGGACACTGAATGGACGGTTGATATTTACTGGCCAATTCTCGAGCAGACAGAAGCTTCGTTCCAATGTAAAAAAAATGGATTTCGTGACTAAAATGTAAAATCAGAGGCGTCATTATTTATTGCTGGTGAGGTGTACGCACAGAACAGGAAAGCACAAGCTAGTGACGCGTAATGTTCCGCGCCATTTTTGTCTAAACAACAGCATGGCCACAATTATTATTACATTGTTCATACAGCTCCTCCATCGGCAAAATCTGCAAGACTGAGAAATAATACAATGTACGGTTCCTCAAATGCGATACTTTCCTCATTTGTGGTTAGAAATGAAAATTCAAGCTTGGTAAGCGTGCACGTGATACACGGGCGCATAGTGCACCACACCACAAGATCATTTGTTATATATATATATATATGTATGTATGTATATTTTGTTTTTCATCTAGTTGAATGAAAGGTCAGTGGATGGTATTTTTCTATTTTTTTGGAACCGTTAGGGAATGCTACTGAACATTAATGTGACCTAAGAATCTAGTCTTCCACATATAAATTATTCCTATATAATAAAATTTGTAGAACTATATCGAATTGATTTTCTTTTGCTTAAATCAGATTGAGTTAAATTCAATGTTATTGAAATTGAGAATGGAATGAGATGAGCAATAACACATAATATTCAAACTTCTATCAAGCGTTGCCTTTGATTGTTGGTGCCGTTGGTTAGACGTCGACAACCCCCGTGCCTCCCATTGTGTGTGGTATTGATTCGATACTCACCCATCAAATCTAAAAATATAGGAATAATAATAATAATAATAATAATAATAATATCTTCACACCATTAAGTATGGGTTGACTTTCTACCATCGTGTGAGTTTCTTCCTCATCTCCATATGGGTAGATTTCTTCTAATTGGGAGTTGTTTTCATAGTGTCATAGTGTTCCGATTCTGATTTGTCTTAATAGCCCCTGGGTCAATCCTAGCTCTTAAAAAAGAAAAATAAAAAAGAAAACTTCTATCAAACATTAATTATTATAAAGTAATTCAATTAAAATAATAAATTTTAAACATATAATATATGAGATTGATATAGAAATATAATCCCCAATAGGTTTTTTTTTTTTTTTTTTTCAATGGTTAGGACAATCCTATAGATCAACAGTGACCAAAAAATGTTTGACTTTATAACGCAGTCCAAAAAGCGATATCTATGTAAGAGGGAACAACTCATATATAGATAGGAAGAATAGCCCACATAAGGTTAATGATCCACATAAAGTAAGAGGATAATTCACATATTTTTACATGATAGAAAAGAAGTTATTTTATTATTAAGAGTCAAAACGTGGATTTAGAAGACACCAAGGTTAGTGGCAGACCAACGATGTCATTGACCTACTCTCTATAACCCTCGTAGTTATATTATTGAAAATATGAGCTTAAGTGATAATGTGATGTCTATGTTGTAGTACGATTCGAAAATCAATTTTCAGCGTTTAGTTATCTTGGTGAGATATTGAACTTGACACATAAGTATGCCTGATTTTTTTTTTTTTTTTTTAAGTACAAGTATGCCTAAGTGAAGTTGTCTCCATTAAGTAATCCATCGCGCTCTTAGATCTCGTTTCTTTATTACAAATAAATTGCATCGTTAAAAAAAAAAAAAAAATCAATTGTATCAATTATGTATATACCAGCATTAAATTAGTGTATACATATTTATTTATTTATTTTGAGGGCATTAAATAAGTATATTTGAACATGAATATGTGTGCGCTTTTGAAATGTACATGTCATTCAATGTACTTAATATAATATTTTATAAAGGTAGAACTTGAAAAGAAGTTTATTAAAAATAAGAACAGTACCTTAAACTTTAAATAATACACAAAGCAAAAGTTGTCCATGGGTATTTGCATTGATTCTCGACCGTCCAATTTCAAGACTCAAAAGACTAGTACAATAACAAGTGTGAAAAAAAATCTGACGGAAAGTGACATTTATAATTTATTAGAGAGATTTCGACGGTCGGCTGTTGTTTGCATGCTAATATCAGGACCCACAAGTACTAAGCCCCTCAGCCCCACGACGAAACCACTCTAGTGTCGTTTCCTTTCCTCCACTTGATTCGATCACTTTCACATCTCGAGATGGATAATCAGGATTCAAGTTGCGCCATGCAGCACCTCAAATTTGAGAGCAATATTGACTTATTCGGATATTCCCACTTATGCGTGGGGCCCCACGTCTCATGGAATGCAAATCCCACCGTTGCCGAATGTAGAGGTGGAGCGGTGACGTAAGAGTTCAACCGCATATAATCACGCCATGTGTCTTGCATGTTTGGCCAAGATCATCCTACTACATATAACGGTTCTAGTAACCGCCCCAGTTCAATTAAACACTCGACAGCGCAACACTGACACTCCCTCTGTTGATTGCATTGCCGTGGAGGAACTGTTAAGCTGTTAATTGTAATCGCGATATCAGTAACTAATCACGAGAGATTTTCTCAGTCTGTTTGTGATAATCTAGGTGGGATTTTCATCAAAAGTTTATATATTGACTCTCTCACTCTCGTTTAAGTTCTTATCATTTTTCACTGGTTAGTGGATTGAATAGAGAAAATTGTTGCTTGTCAGGATTTTCAAAGTTGGATCTTGTTATTTATTATTTTTTGCATGCACGTTAAATTTTTTGCAATATGTGATTGAGTTTTCTTTTTTTTTTTTTTTGGTTACTTTTGAAGTGCAAGGGTAGCAGAGATGGCAACCGTGACAGCCTCACAATTTGCACCAGGAAGCACCCAAGTGAATTGCTATGGAGCTTCACGACAGGCGGTGACTAAAGGGAGTTTGTCACAGGTGGGGTTGAGGAACCAGTCCTTGACTCACAGTGGTTTGAGAGCTTTGAACATGGTGGACAGGCTCCAAATGAAGACCAGTTCAAAGGTAGTTTCAAGGAAAGCTGAAAAAAAAGGAGGGAATAACACGCTCTCAAGAAAAATCATATGTGGACATGGCATGAACATTGTCTTTGTGGGAGCTGAGGTCGGTCCATGGAGCAAAACTGGTGGACTTGGTGATGTTCTTGCTGGACTCCCACCTGCAATGGCTGTAAGTAGTGGTTTTCTTGAGCAAATTTAGCCCTGTTTGTGCTTGATCAAGTGTGTGTAATTTAGCTGATTTTAGTGTCTACTTATTGTCATAGGCTAAGGGTCATCGTGTCATGACCGTGTCACCACGGTATGATCAGTACAAAGATGCATGGGACACTAATGTATTAATTGAGGTAAATTCTTGATCATGTCGTACTGTTGAGACATGTAGCAGATTCCAAGTGAATTATATTTTCAAATTGTTGCTTTCCCTGAATTGCTTTATATATATATATATGCAGATCCAAGTTGGGGACAAAGTTGAAACTGTTAGATTCTTTCACTGCTACAAACGTGGTGTTGATCGTGTCTTCGTGGATCACCCTATGTTCCTTGCGAAGGTCTAATGCTCTGTGACTCTCATTTTAATATGTTGAATATTTTCAAGACTGAAGGTTCCAATAATCCTGAATTTTAATTTAATTATTATTCCAGGTTTGGGGAAAAACCGGATCCAAAATCTATGGACCAAGGACTGGACTCGATTACCAGGACAACCAACTTCGCTTCAGTTTGTTGTGCCGGGCAAGTGATCTTATGTGTTCCCAATATAAAAGCACAGTAATAGCTAAGCTGGCTTGTCAAAACTGTTTGGTGATATGTGTCTTTCACATATAAAACTTGTTTATGTAATTATGTGCATATCAGTACCAGATATCTACGAAACTCATAAAATAAGGTAGCGCCTTGAATGCGATTTTTGTCATCCTACATAGAAACTGGCTGGGAATGTTTGTGCAGGCTTCCATGTAATATGGTTGCTTATCGAGAACAAAATTTCATCCATTTGACAATGGAAAATTATTTGTGTTATTCATTTCAATTTCAATCCAACTGCTGGTTCAGTACTGCATCTGGCCTAATAGTTGATCAATCTCATAGTTCTTTTATCTTTCCATATAGTGACCGCGACTGAAATTCAAATTCTGGTGTTTTTCAGGCAGCTCTGGAGGCACCGAGAATCCTGAATTTGAACAGCCACAAATATTTCTCAGGACCATATGGTATGGATATGGACCACTTATTTAAATTTTGAAACTTGAATTTCCTTTTGAAGGCAATACAATTGAGGCATGTCATTTGCTACCGTAATGCAGGGGAAGATGTTGTCTTTGTTGCCAACGATTGGCACACTGCTCTAATTCCTTTCTACCTGAAAACCATGTACCAGTCAAGAGGGATTTACAGAACTGCCAAGGTTAGGTGTCTTCGTTTTACTATTAATCGTTTAGATTTCTTGGAAGCGTTGTTACTTGGGAAGTCAACATTGTTCTTGACAAATGGCTACAGGTTGCCTTTTGCATCCACAACATTGCCTATCAGGGCAGATTTGCTTTGTCAGACTTTGCACTCCTTAATTTACCTGATGCGTACAAGGGTTCTTTTGACTTCATGGATGGGTATGAGTTCCAGGATGATATTTTCCGTTATAATACAGAGTCTCCAGTCTCTGTTTAATATAAATCTTGTTAGCTACTGTGCTTTCCGTGTATTGAAGGGATTTCTTTCCGCAGGCACAATAAACCTGTGAAGGGAAGAAAGATAAATTGGATGAAGGCTGGAATATTGGAATCAGACAGGGTCTTAACTGTGAGCCCTTACTATGCTCAGGAACTTGTTTCCGGGGTTGAAAAAGGTGTTGAATTGGATAACTTTATTCGTAAAGCTGGCATCACTGGTATCGTCAACGGTATAAACATTCAAGAATGGAACCCTGCGACAGACAAATACATTGATGTCAAATATGATGCAGAAACTGTAAGTGCGCTTGAAATGGTTTATAGTTTTAAGTCATATAACCAGTATAAACGACACTGATTAAAAAGTTGTCATTTTCAGGTAATGGATGCGAAGCCTTTATTGAAGGAAGCCCTTCAAGCAGAAGTGGGATTGCCTGTTGACAGGAATATCCCTTTGGTCGGTTTCATTGGTAGACTAGAAGAGCAAAAAGGTTCAGATATTCTAGTACAAGCTATTTCCAAATTTGCTGGAGAGGAGGTTCAGATAGTGATCCTTGTAAGTATCATATCAAAAGTTCCTTTTTTTCACAGTTTGTTGGTACCGTAGCACATAAAGTTGAGTCCAATAGCGTGTTGTGTTCATTCTTTAAGGGAACTGGCAAAAGGGCCATGGAGAAACAAATTGAGCAGTTGGAGATGATATATCCCAACAAGGCTAGAGGAGTGGCAAAATTCAACGTCCCCTTGGCTCATATGATTGTTGCTGGGGCTGATTTTATGCTTATTCCCAGCAGGTTCGAGCCATGTGGTCTCATTCAGTTGCACGCCATGCGATATGGAACGGTAGCATTCAATCTCTTTTGTGCCATTTAGACCTTACTTTTTCCTTGGATTTTACATCCACTCACCATTATTAAAACCATTGATTCTTCCACAGGTGCCGATTGTTGCCTCCACTGGTGGACTTGTTGACACCGTCAAAGAAGGTTTCACTGGTTTCCAAATGGGAGCTTTCAATGTTGAAGTAAGTAGATGACTTTTCATGTCCATGCAATGCAGAATTGCCTATATGTTCCATTTTATTTTATGTAATTAAGCGAGAGTGACTTAATGTTCCTGTGGAATATTTTCAGTGTGATGCAGTTGATCCGGCTGATGTCAATGCAATTGCAAAAACCGTCAACAGAGCTCGTGCAACCTATGGCACCCCAGCCTTAAAAGAAATGATCCAAAATTGCATGGCTCAAGATCTTTCATGGAAGGTTAGTAAATCCCCTATTCAGGGCATCAACTTGCAACAACTGAGAATCATGTCACGCAACTAGAACAGTAAATTTTAATTGAACGTGTTATGTTTCTTGGTTTTATACAGGAACCGGCCAGATTGTGGGAAAAGGTACTATTGAGTCTTGGGGTTGCTGGCAGTGAACCTGGCATTGAAGGAGAGGAGATTGCCCCACTTGCCAAGGAGAACGTAGCCACTCCTTGAGCGTATCTGCCATACTTGTTCGCTATTTATAGTATTAACCACTGAGTAAGTATGCTACTGCAAAACGCAATTACGAATTATCCGATAACATCTTATTGGGGCTTCATGGGGTTAAGTATCCATGACCGATAAGGATAGTAACCGCCACAGCCTCTTGGTTTGTTCCGCTTAGTTTCTAAATGAACAATATGCCGCGTGGAAACTAATAGCTGCTCTACAACTCGCAGTGCTTTTTCGTGTTGTTTCGGTGTTTTGAGCTTTGGATATAAAGACAACCCACAACTAACTGATGTTGTGTTGCTAGAAAAACTTTTCTCAGCATACTTTGGTATGCATTATAAATAAATAAAGGTCGTTTTTTCGCAGAAAAATTTCGTGAATAAAACACGAATTTCCAAATTAGTGCTACTCTTGCTTTTGCGCTTGATCATCCCTTGTCCATCATTGTGAGCTTGTAATTGTATCATACTTTGCATACCATTTAATATCTATTAGATTATTTGTTCTATGCTTCTCCTGCTTCTGCTGCAAAGCTAGAAATTTGTGTCATTCCGGTTTGTAAAATCGCGCCCATTTAAGCCTAAAAGATCAAGACAAATTGATGTAGTCACACAGCAACGTAGTTTTTGTCATACCAAAGAAAATTCATGTGAGAACACAGTTTATTGGCTTCAAAGCATATTCATTCATTTGGCATGGTTCAATATAGTTTGATCTTCCCCATCATCTCTAGAAAAAGTAAAAAAACCTCGAAAATATTCCGGATTTAAGTCTTCCCCATCATATCTGACAAATCAAGCACTATGTTGTAAGAAAAGCAAAGGTATCTTTTCACAATCATTTTTAATGGAAGTCTTCAAATTGTTGTCCATTTTCGTGAATAAACTGAGAAGCAGTTGACATTTTTAATCCAGAATTGGTATTGTAGTGATAAGGTGTTGCAATGGGCGATCAGAAATATATGTAATCTGATACATTTTTAATCCAATACATTCTATACATCCTATTCTCAATATTAGAAATATATTTTCAGTGAGACCAATATTTGCTTTCTTGAATAGAAGTGAAAGATTACTTGTCCTCTGCAAGGCAACAATATGAGAACTTATGCCACCGATCAAGCCAAGCAACGAACCAACCCAAAACTATTTAGGCTGTGTTTCAAATTCTACAGTACTACTAAAATGGGCTCTCTGCCTTGAAAGCTCTATTTTTTTTAAAATTATTTTATTCTTTAAAAATTATTTACATTAAATTAATTAATATTTATATAGTTTGAATATCTAACTCTATAATCGAAGTCTGAATATCTACATTCATACTCGAAGACAAGCATAGAATTACTCCTATGATAAGCAATATCATGCAAACTTATAAGATGTTTTTAATGAGAATTGAATTACCAATATCTTAATAAATGAGACCATATTCAATCACCTACGCTGAAAGTTAGATGAGTGAAAACTCTAGTACGCACCGGAGAAAACTTTAGTTGCTAGCTGGAAAGTTGCATTAATAATCAATTAACTTGTCGAACAAGGATGAATGATAATTATTCTTAAAAACCCACTTTTACACTAATGAAAGCAAACAAATTATTGGATGTCCAGCTACGCATTGGAGTTGTTCTATTATAATTGGACAGCTCTATCATATTGATAACAACTTCTTGATGTGATCACATTGTTGTTATTTGAATGCTATGAAGAATATACACAAATGCAGTTAGCTACCAAACTCTATATACAAATTATGTCAAACATCATTTTCCTACCCCTTTTTCTTTTCTTTTCTTTTTTTTTTTTTTTTAAAAAAATCATTTTCTTTCAAACCATCAATTTGTCCCTTTTTCCTATTCAAACACTTTATGTTATCATTATAATTATAATAATATTATGCTTCTAAAAAATTTACTAAAAATATGATAACATGATTTGTAGCTACCACATTAATTTTGAGATAATATATAGATAATGTAGTAATTACACATAAATTTATCACATCATTTGAATAATAAATTTAGATAAATTTTTGAATAATATAACATCACTCCTGTAATTATAATATGTTTACTAATTATTAGGAGATCTTTAAATAGAAAATAAATTTAACTTTTAATTTAAAATTTACTTATTCTTTAAAAATTAAATTATCTGTCATGCACTAAAATTAGGAATCAAATTTTTGTCAAAAAGATAATTTACTCTTTCAACTCAAAGTTTTAAGTTTTTATTTTATTTTTTCATTGAGAGAAAAACTTTACTGATTTCGATGTATTCATCTTGATAATTTAAGATCATGATCTATAGCTTAAACACATTGAGTAATTATGTGGCAAGAGAACACTAAATTCTGAATTAGGTCAAGTAGCTAGTTGTTTGAAGTAAGTACCTAGCTGTTAGAGCTGTAAATAATCAGTTAAAATTCACTGTGAAATTGATTATTATACTTCATGGGACCGACTGGAACCAAACTAAAACCAAACAAAACAAAACAGTTTGAAGCGGAAAGATCAAAGATGCGTGTTGTGTCTGTACACATGCGTCTGTCTGTCTGAATTGTGATGTTAAAAGGGGACCGCTGAGATCACTTGATCAGATAGATTAGGTATAAAATATGTTACTCACCGAAAGCCAATTGGGGACTGCTTTGCTTCTCATTGGCGCCACGTATCTTGTGCCATTTTTTTTTTCTTAAATATAATTATTTATAATGTGTCTGACAACATTTCTCATGGTTTTTAAAGATTGAGCAACACATTTGTTATAGATATTAATAAATTTCAACTATAAGAAATATAACATTGAAAAATATAATAACTAATAAAATTAGGAGAAATTTTATCGATTAAACAAAAATTAAAAAAAAGAAACATATAATAATAATAATCTTTTTTATACTGATAAGTAAGTAATTATTTAATATTATTTTAAAAAATAAATAAATAATTATAAATATATTTTGATTGATAATTATATAATAAAACTAAGGCCTCAAATTTTAATGTCACACCCCGAGGAAAGAGTGGAAGAAAGCACCGAATAAAAAGTGTGATAAATTTATTTTTTTTAAGAAAAAGTTGTGTGGAGTGGAGCTCTCCCAAAAGGGCATGGTGATCATGTGAAGCTTGTCGGAGGGGCCCCACAAACCAAACAAACAATCTTCCCGAGATCAGATGATCAATCGAATCACGCACAAATACCAGTTGGAATTCACGAAAGAAACATTTATTATTACAATGAATATTATTTTTTTTAAATCTATTATTAAAATAATACTTTATTTATTTAAATTTTATTCAAAAACTTTATTTTTATTGATAATATATTAATTTTAAAATAATATATCATATTATATTATTTGAATAAATTTTTAGATAATATAAAATTATTTTTATTATTAATATATTTTTTTATAATTATATGATTATTTTACATTTTGAGATTTTGAATTCATTTTTATTATTTTTATATATATTGTTAAATCACATGTTAAAAGAATATTTAATTTGATACATCTACAAATTTTAGGATTTTGCTCCCATAATATATCTTATTATATTATTAGGTATAACGTTATCTTTATTGTTAATATATATATATATATTTTTATAAATGTATGGTTATTTTATATTTTGAGGTTTTGAAATCATTTTTATTATTTTTAATAACACATGTTAAAAGAATATGTAATTCGTTACATCTACAAATTGTGGGATTTTGTTCCCATAATATATCTTATTATATTATTAGGTATCAACCCCTTTTCCAAATTTAATAGAATACAAAGGGGCCTCCAAATTTAATTGATAACAAGACATGAAGATGAGTTATTTCATCCCTTCAACTGCTTTTTCTATCGAATGAGTAGCTCTTCAAATAGAGTTACGACACTTCCCATAAATTTCTATAAAAGCTTATTTGATTAATCGATTACTAATCTCGTAACAAAATCTATTTGATTTAGATAAATTGAACTACAACCATGACTTGGTTATCTAATTATCCATTTCAGCTAAAAATATATTTAATCTAGAAAAATCCAAACATAACCTTCTGGCTATCTGATTATCAATCTCATACAAATACTCCATCTAAGCATACATAATCCCAACTCGCTAATCAGCCATCTTAAAACATTTCCAATGTAAATATGAATTATGAAAAAATAGAGTGTCACATAGGATAAATTGATAGAAATTTAAAATTAACCTCTCCAATACAAACTTCCATAACCACTATCAAGCTGACACGATAAAAAAGAAAATAGAGATTGTTAATCTCAATGTTTATTGTTAAAGAGTTTATTAGACAGTAATGTCAACAATAAATTATTGAGATTTTCATCAAATAATATTTTATACTAATTTATTTTAATGATATATTATTGTTTGACTGTTTATTATTGAAATGAATAGAATAACATTGAAGAATCATTTTAAATTTGAGTGTCTATCAATCCGTATTTAAGTCATGTAAAATATATATTTTTTTATATTGATGATATATTTATTTTCTTTTAAAAGGTAATTCATATTTACATTAAAAATATTTTTATAAAATAATAATAATAATAATAAACGCGTACATTTTGTATCTCGACTCCATCTTTCATTTATCACTCGCAAGAAAATGAACCCAAACTTCTCATGTAGGGCAATCGTGCGCGGGGTGTACACTTCATCACACGGCGCTGCTCTCCGCAAATAAATCAAGCAAAAGCCCAGAAATCCTTGCCTTTTAGAAGCTGTAGCTCTCACGACTTGCGTGTCCACTCTTGTCCAGTTGCGGCAAAAAAACAGGTGACTTCTTTCACTCTCTCATTCACACTCTCATCAGTAGAGCTTCACTGTCTCTGCTCATCACAGCTGTCAACATTTAGCACTTATATTCGACACCCATATCTCACCATTCTATCTATCTGGCCTCTGGTTTGTCGCAGTTTCACTGCTTCCACAGATCTATGGACTCCTTGTTTGGTACTACTACCAGATACCTCCATTACTTTGCTTCTCTTTTTCTTCTCATTTCTTCAGGTATGTTCGCAGTACCCCACTTGTCTTCTTTTTCTTGTTTTTCAATTTTGGTGTTCAAATACTCGAAATGTGAAATGGGGTGGTGTGTTATTGTTATGTTATGTCACTAGGACTTGTAGTGTTGTTTCCTGTGAAGCCTGTGAATTCAGTAGGGATCAACTATGGACAAATTGCAAACAACCTGCCAAGTCCTCAAAACGTAATTCCACTTGTAAAATCCATCGGTGCAACCAAAGTGAAGCTCTACGACGCGGATCCGAAAGTCCTGAAAGCATTTGCAAACACAGGTGTGGAATTCATAGTTGGACTTGGAAATGAGTACCTCTCCAAGATGAAAGATCCTGAAAAGGCAGGAGCTTGGGTCAAGTCCAACGTCCAAGCCTATCTACCCGCCACCAAAATCACTTGCATCTTCGTTGGAAACGAAGTGCTCACCTTCAATGACTCCTCTCTAAGTGGGTGTCTGCTACCAGCCATGGAAGGTGTCCACACTGCCTTAGTGAATCTTGGACTTGACAAGCAGGTCAGTGTCACGACTGCTCACTCCCTTGCGGTTCTTGAAACGTCCTACCCTCCATCGGCTGGTGCATTTAGAAAAGATCTAGTGAATTGTATGACACCACTCCTGAACTTTCATGCCAAGACGGGGTCTCCGTTCTTGATCAATGCGTATCCTTATTTTGCATACAAGGACAACCCCAAGCAAGTGCCACTAGACTTTGTTTTGTTTCAACCAAACCAGGGAATTGTTGACCCTGGATCGAACCTACACTATGACAACATGTTGTTTGCTCAGATAGACGCTGTGTACGCAGCTTTAGCTTCTCTTGGTTACAAGAAGCTCTTTATTCACATATCTGAAACCGGGTGGCCATCAAAAGGTGACGAGAATGAGGCTGGTGCCACCCTGGAAAATGCCAAGAAGTACAATAGCAACTTGATCAAGTTGATATCTTCCAAGAAAGGGACCCCGATGAGGCCTAATTGTGACTTGAACATATATGTGTTTGCACTTTTTAATGAGAACATGAAGCCTGGACCGACCTCGGAGAGGAATTATGGGCTGTTCAAGCCAGATGGGTCCCCGGCGTATTCGCTTGGGATCAGTACTACCACTGCCACAGGAAGCAACACCACTGTGACGTTGCCAACCCCCCCTGCTGCCCCAGATAGCTCTTCCTCTGCTTCTTCTTCCTCCGGCTATTTGTCCATTTCTTCTGCTAATATGGTGAGTGTTGTGATCGCATAGTATAATTCATGTTTATTTACATAGATTTATTAAAAATTTTGACATTAGCTATATCACTATTGGTTTCACTTGTTGATCTCAATGTTAGTTTCAACCACACAAGAAAACCTAAATTGTTTATAGTGTATTATTCATATTTGTTATAAAGCATATATTAAGAATATAGTTGAAATTTTTTTCTAGTTGATTCATTAGTACTCACATGGTTTTGTAATGTTGCAAGATATAGAATGGATATGAAAAGAAAATTCAGGACGTAATAGTGGTGGATTAATATCTTAATGTCAACTTTTGGTGGCATAGGATTCCTTAGACTTTTAGGGCATGTGAGATATGGTATGATTAGCTAAAATATTTCTGTTAATTTTGGCTTTTTTGGTTGTTGCAGGAGAGATATCCATATAGAGTTGTTGGCCCTTTGATGTTGGTGGTGTTGATTTTGATCAACTTGGTGGTTTAGAGTTGGTGGAAAAGTTAAAAACGGCATTTCAACAAGCCGTTAAAGTGGACAAGAGAGAATAAGAGACAGCTTTGAAGGTAGGGAAAGGTGAAATTCTGTGCCTTTGCTTGAACGCAACTAACATGTTTTTGGGGGAATCATCACCTTCCATCACCTTCATCATCACCATCGTTTTTAACAGTATTTAGTTGACTTTGATAAAGTGCTATTCCAACGTATAAATTCCCTATGAATCTAACCACATCTGATGGCAAATGGGACCGGTCCTTGTTCATCAAAAAGTTTTGATGATCAATGATCTACTTGTTGGGACCGTTATCATTATTTATTTTGGTGATATGGGTAGAGACGATTGTCTTGGCATCAATAAGTGGTACTTTTGCACTTTATAGTTGGCACTGAACCGCAACTTTTGCTCTTTTTTGGTTGTGTTTTTTGCAGGGTTATTTTATTTGGAATACCTAGATTGGGTCCGATTATTTTGACAAGAGAGAAGTGGAACTGGAGCTCTTAGTTTAGATTCTATATTTAGATTTAGATCATTTAATTATTGATTTTCTCTTGTTGTATTAAGATGATTTGATTTTTGATTTGGCATTGTATCTTTTTTTCCATTACTGGTGAACGGTTGACGTATTATGATGAGAAAATTTATCTTCCAAATCCCTCAAAGATAAACCTATCAAAACACAAAATCTATATAAACAATAAATGGTCTACGTCCTATTCAATCAAATGAATGCATAAAATCATCAAATCTAAGCGATAAATGGCGCAATAAGATCTAACAAAGACACTAGTAGAAGTACAAAGAAAAAATGTCTGAATAAGGAAGAGAGTACTGTCAAATAATATTCGAGTTGCCAGTTTTTGCTTCTAATTGTTCTCACCTATAGATTCTTTTCCGTCTACACTGCTGCATTGGATTGGAGTCCATGATGATGTAACACCTTACAAAAACTAATACAATGGTTAGACATTATAATTTCCAGTTGATTGCAGTCAACATACACTTCCAAGAAGGCCTATATGGGAGACGGGGTTATAAGCACAAATCGAGCAACGATTCTATAGGCAACCTAATGCTCAGGCCAAAATTTCTATTCCAAAAAATGTTAATGAATGAACAAACTAATCATTGACGCCACCCCATCATGACATACCTCACCGGTTGTGGGGATATTTCTTTTTCCATGTCAATCTCGGTGAATCCCATAAAACTCATATGTGCCTTGCCAGGCTTGCTTGGGATCAGGCAGTTTTGAATGCTGAAACTTCAATCAAAGTCCACTTAAGATTAAGTTTCCAAGCCACAAAAAAGGTCCTTTAACAGGAATGATCCTGCGATGTCTCTCCCATCTCCACGTTTGATTCACCTTTAACTCTCTTGTAAAACAAAACATAAGCAGCTGAGGTCTTGATTTCGGCTTCACTAACTGCAGAAACATGACTGTCATCGAAATGATACCATCTATTCTCATCAATCAACTACACAAAAAGGAAAAACAAACATGTGTCAGGTCTTAACTGAAGCACGTGTACTATAGAAAGTTAACCAGGTGTAAAATCCACTACACACTGAGAAAGTATGAGACACTAAGATGGCACACACGGGACAAGACTAGTGTTTTACCTTCGCGTATGCAGTGTAGTGCCCACCACCTAGACCACCATAATGGTTGCTGATGGCATATAGCTCATATACGTAAGATTCTCCACTTTGGCTTTTCATGTATTTGCTCAAGTCAAGATTGTGAATTGGGAAATTTACGTAAGTGTCAAGTTTGTTCTTCATGTATCTACTGTATGAGAAGCGTTTCAAGTGAAAGACGAGAATATCTGGCAACATCCACAAGTCTAGCTTCTTGGTGGCTTGTCTGTGCTCCTTGCAACGAGGGCAGTACCTGCATAAAATTGCAATTATAAAGTGCATTGGCCTAACAAAATTCATGAAAAAGTTCTCGGAAAGCGATTAACGGAGTTACAAGTATTATACCACATGTCATCAGGCCCTAGAGGTTCTTCAGTCAAAAATGCATCCAGGCATGAAAACAGGGAGATAGCTTCTTGCCGAGTTTTCTTCACAGTGAACCCTGTCTTGTGAACCACTGGCAGATCCTTCATGTAGCTGGGATCGTATGATTCATGTACTTTGTCAGTCCAGTCCAGCACAACTTTTACACGTGACACAGATTTTATGAGGGAATCCTTCTTAAGGAGCTTGCAGGTTGTAATTCTATTATCAGTTAAAGAAAGCTGGAAGGACAAGTCTTTGCTGGATTCATCCTCCAGTTCTGCACTCTCCACAGACTGGTTACAGCTGTTTGATGGCTCATCGGTGGCATCTGAAAGATAACCATTTTCCTTGCCTTTGTTAGCTTTAGATGAAGAATATGTTCTTCTCAAAGGAGAAAGTAACCTAGTAACAGCCACATCAATATCAGCTCCATTCAATTGTTCTTCTTCCAGATAGGTAACCAGAGGCGCCCCAAAAACCTTCGTTTCACCACCTTTTGGATAATCTGAAGCAGATCTGAAAAAAAAAAAAATACTTTTAGCACAGAAAGAAATAAAGGAAAAAAAAGTGAATGAACAGTTTACTCTGCATGTCTAGGTTGAGATCTCTCCCTCTCCCTCTCCACCCCATACCCAAAGCATGAGAACATAGGGAGCAAGCTTACTTTTCCGGCCATCGATGAACAATTTCAAGCTTTATTTTTCCTGCCTCTTTTCTATCAAATCGATAGGCCACGATATGCTCATCATCCTTTATTGAAGTTAACATTTCTGCAGGGTTCTCAAAATATTTAAAAATTGAATGATTATAGACCTGTCAAAAAATAAAAACCTTCAGCCATGGAAACTAAAATATATGAGAGAAACAGCGAAATAAAAAACTAATGGAAGAGATCACACGTTTACCTCTGCTAGCAGAAGGCTTTCATCACTCTTCAAGCAGCATGCAGTACCCAAAGCAGCAAGGAGATCTTTACAGCAGCCATGTTTCATTACTGTCACAGTAAATGGCATCGGGAGGCTACTTCCATCAGCATAAAACACGGTAACAGTCATTGTCCGAGTGACAGTTGAAGGTAGCGGCAAGGTCAGGTACATAAATGGGTCAAAAGTAATTGAAATTTTGCTGCAGTCTGGGCAAACCAGTGTGGACTTATATTGACCCTGACAAACATAAATCATCACAAAAATAAGCATTACACACAAGGCACAAGATTATTCATTGCATAATAATAAAACCAAGAATTTTAAGACTTGAAAACATGCAACTTCCATTATACCATATTCAATATCAATGAGCATTTATATTCTTCAAAATTTCCATAACATAGACAAAATATTTAAACAAAGTATTCATAATTTTTGTAAGCAATTTACAAAATGAATTTGAGAATATAATTAGATGAATTTTAATTTGAAGTTGTACATAACTGTAATACTAGTGGAAAGATGGCTTAGCTTAGATGCAGTCAGTTACTTATGAGGACCAAATGAACTAAATCACTGCAACTTAGTTAAGTTATATCTGCATATGTTTAAGCAAACTTGTTATACACAACAATCTACAAAAAAAATTGACATATTATAATAATAGAAATGCTCACTTGGAAAGTATCCACAATCAATGAATCATTCCGGGCCTTGTGATTTTTCCAACATTCATTTGCAACTTCCTCATCTGGACAACCATCTGAATCCTTCATTTCAATGTAAGGCTTTCGTTTAACGCGATTCAAATCTTCATGTAGGCCATCCAGTAAGAAGGCAAGAAGTTCCTATAAAAATAGTACAAAAATAAAAAATAAAATTCAGCATGCAATATAAAGATAAATATATACTAGAATAAATAAAGAATTACTATATAACAGTACTTCCGAGGGGCTTTTCAACATTCTATTCAAAGAATAAACTGATAACAGTCAAAGCATTGAGATACTAGTCAGGTTGAAATGTCCATGCTTGGCACATATAACATCAAATCTAATAACAATAAGATAAACCGTAACGGATTAAAGATGAGAAAGTCCTGAGCATAGCAAGATTCATAACCAATTCCAATATGTATCTGAGACCAAAAAAACAGTATTATAAGGAAAATATATACATATAGAAATGCTGCTGAACACATCACAGCATGAGAATATATTATGTATAGAAAACAACCATACCAGTATTGGGCATTAGCCATTTAGCCAAGCCTCATGCCAGTCAAAATCATTTTAAGTAACTGAAAATAATTAAATGCATTGTCCAGTTATTTACTAGATTGTTCACAAATGTCACTCCCATTTAATCGTAGAATCCGAAGACATGCAAAAACATCAACCTCCTAGTTATTTCACATGTATTCAATAAAAAATGAGGAGTACGTAGAAATATGCTGTAAAGACCTGAGAATCATGCTGGTTATAACCACTGAACTGGGGAGCAAATCGAGCAAGTTTTCCTTTGAATGCACGTGGTGCAACTGCAGTTCGCCCAGAAGACCATAATTTCCTCAACAACTCACCAAATGCAAGTGCAAGCTCACCCTGTATAGTAGCAAGCACTTATCAAAATTTTATATAAACTACTGGCAGGATGGTGAACAAAATAAAATAAATTCAGATGGCCAATAAGAAGAAAACGTTAATTGAAACAGCCACATACATGCATTCCTAGAGGATTGTCCGCGTTGATCTCATCACTATAATCTTCCAAGAAATACTCAACAAGACGTGGGGTGTGGACTAAGCACTGAAGAGCACTATTCATAAAACAAGTATTTCCCAGATTCTGCAATCCTGCCAAACCTCCACTCTCAACTTTTTTAACAGAGTTCTGTGTATCATATCCATCATCCATATCTGCAAATGACGAGCTAAAAGCACTACCCTGATACTGATTAGAACTATAGCTTGTCAAATGACCATTCGACATGGTAGGCCCCCCTGCTATTGTTATGGTTGATCTTGACGGTTCAAGGGGTACCAAAGCTAACTCATTTCCAGTTGAATCCATGCCACATTGAGAAGGAGACCATCCATCATCAGCTTGCACCTCCAAAAGAATCTGCAAAGCAAAGGATTAATGAAGCAGATAGATGAATGAAAACCTAAAACACAAACATTAGAAATCAGCTTATGCCTAAAAATGCCCAGTCAAACATGATTACCAATACATACAATTAGCATTCAACAATAAATTTGTGAGTATACATTCCAATATTCATACAATCAATTCATAATTCCTGAAAACAAAATAAATCCAAAAGCTTTAAAGGAATGTATTAAATTTAACAGCAATAAATTTCACTTTTATATTAAACCACAACATCAAAATCCTACCAAAGAGTAGCTCCAACAATCAAGATAAACCATTGATCCCAGATATTTGAGGATGATAATCACAACTACAAATACACAATTATAAATCCACCAAGAAATCAAAGAATTTTCAATAACATCCTTTTATGTTTTGCTAGGTCATTTTCTAATTTATTATTGTCTGAATATTAAAAACTGATGGGACACTCACATCTTGGTCCATTTGCAACATTGCATCCTCTAGAGTTTGATCTGAAACATCTAATGGTGAGTGTGACTTCTGCTTATTGAAGTAGTCCCAAATTCGAGCCTATTAATACACATTAAAAACATATATATACATTAGATTCTACAATAGCAGAACAGAAATACCAATTAGAAAATCATTTCTCAAGTGTAAAACATACCTTTTCCAGCTCTATTTCTTTTAATGCGCAGACCTTTTGATAAAGCTCGCGTATGGAAGCCTGGGTGTTTTTATATGATCAGAACCACAATGGTATACATTATGTAAATGATGTCCTGAGGCTTTCATAAATCATAACATCCCAAAGACAGACTACTTTACGGGCAGCAAAACCTAACAAGCGTGACTCAGTGAACTACAGGGTGTCACTTCACTATGAAAGTCCCTTTAGTTGTAATAGATTCCAAGTTTTCAATTAAAACAACAATAGTAAGAAAAACTTGCACCGACAAATTCACAAGAGAACGGAAACATTCACATTTTCACTATCATGTCAAAGATATTTAATTAAACCTGTTTTCATTTTATAAACAATGAAGTGAACAAGGAATTTGACTCAATTTGGTTCTAAAGTTAGCTTGTAACATCCAAAATTTTCCAAAACTTAGGTGGAGATAAGCAAACACAAAAAATTAAAATTTAGGTGATGTCTAAACATGGTGCACTTTATGTACAAAGCATCATAGAAAAGAATATAGTTTCAAAACACACCACATTTATCTTAAATCCACAAAAATGATTATGAAAAATTGTGGACAGAACAAACAAACAATATTTCACATTACCTTCTTGCTTAACTTTAAAATTAATTCACTGTCATCTTTGGAATCAATCAACTTTAAAGAGAGTGGATAAACCTCCACCCTCTTCTCATTGACAATACCCTCACAGATCATCTTTCTTGGCAATGCTGGCCCCCCTTTGTACCTAAAAAATACAGAATAACCAGGTACAATAATATAAGCTTTGGACTAAAACTAAATTAAGGAATCACACTAATGCCAATGTTACAGCAAATAAATCTACTCTACAAAACACACAATCTGAAGAACTTTTAAGAGCTCATAGAGAGGTGAAAAAGTTGAACGGATAGTATAGTTGAAACACCAATAGATGTCCGACTTAGATAACTACCGAAAACAATTAAAATCTACACATCCCATAATTCCTTATATAATAAAGTGTCCGGTGATGACCACAATATAAATTCCTTTTAAAGCACAGAAGATCACTTCATGAAAAGCCAAAGTAATCAGCAAAAAATCAGAACCATTATGTACAAAACTAGCAGCATCCGACACATGATCATAAACCATTAACTTTCACATAAACTGACAGTAATTATTACAACAGCAATTAAATCCTAACTTTTTGTATGTTAAAATTACAACCATTAAATTAACCATCTTTCATACACAACGTACACGACAAATTCCAAACCTTTTAAACAGCAATTAAGTTTCAACGAAAATGACCTCAGAATTCAATAGCAAACCATTAACTTTCAACTTTTACATCACAAACCGACAATAAATATTACAACAGTGATTAAATCCTAACTTTCTCTAACCCACTCATATGCTAAAATTATAACCACTGGATTAACAATTTGTCCTATGCAGATTTGAATTTTCACATAAATCGACAGTAATCATTACAACAGATACTAAATCACAACTTTATCTAACCCATTCAAATGCTAAATTAAAACCATTAGATTAACAATTTGTCACACAGATTCAAAATAAACAAAAAAATTCAACTTTTACATAAACAGACAGTAACCATTATACAGCAGTGATTAAATCCTAACTATATCTAACCGCACTTGTATGCTAAAATTACAACAATTAGATCAACAAATTGCCTAACAAAGATGCAAATTATGCAAAAAGATAAAAAATTTAAAACAGCAAATTAAGTTTTCACAGAAAGATACCAATGAAAAAGCTTCTCCCAAACTTGTTGAGGGACCAAAACATAGTCCTGCTCTTCCTCCAAATTCCTACGAAGCTCCACATCGCCACCATTGCCATTTTCGATCAAATCAGAATTATCAATGGGGCCAGGCCTCTCCACAGAGTTTCCTCCTCCATTAACATGATGAGAATCACCTTGATCACCGCCACCAACACCAACGTATCTCTCCCAGCTCTTGTACCACCTACACGGACACACAAGAAACACATTAAGAAAAAAAAAAGCACGAAAAATACGAATTTGGCTGCAGAAGAAATGATAAAAATTACCTGGAGGAAATCAAATAGAACAAGTTGCCTTCCTTCAAATCGAGCTCGGATTGGTCGTTCAAGCGGCCGACGATCTGCTTCTCTTCGAGAGGCGTACAAGGCAAGCAACTCATACCTCCTCCGCCGTTGTTGTCCATCATCAACATCATCGACGCTGGAGATTCCTGAATCGTCATGATCGTTTGATTTCGCTTTCGCTCTCTACACACGTCAGCACATTCAATCGAACCGAACCAAATCAGATCCAATTCAATTCAATTACAGAAAACACACAGACCTAGATTGGAAGATAAGGAGGGAGAGGAGATTTGATTTGATTTTTTTTTTTTTGTTAATTTTGTCAATTTGAATTGAATTGAATTGATTTTGATCTGAGAGAGAGGAGGAAGAGGAAGAGACTAGAGAGAGAAAAATGAATTACTTGTTAGGGATCGTCTTTTTAGCGATTTTGTCTTTTGTAAGCTTTGCGTCTCGCACTCTTTTATATCCTGCAACTGCAAGCAACAAACAAACTCGCTCTATTAGCCCACCAAAGCCATAACTACTATTTCGATTTTATTACATTACTCCCTCTTTTTATTTTTTATTTTTTATTTTTCAAAGTTTTTATTTATTTATTTATTTTTAAATTTTATGATCCTCATCATGACAGATGCTGACATACATTCATTCATGTAATTTTGCACATGCATGATGCCTTTTTTTTTTAATATGTTTTTTATAAATTAGCTAACCTTTTCTCTCTTAATCTGTAGTTGTTTCAATTTTGTTTTGAGTAAAAAGTTGATATAGATATATTCATTTTAGTGAGGTTTTATATCAACAAAGGTGAAAATCCTAATTAAATATAATTAATAGATAGAATCATGTTAAAATCTGTAATTTTAGCAAGGTTCTTTGGCGTAATAATTAGAGTGATCATAAAACCTATATGATCTTTGATATACTTAGTTGTAATTAATAATTTGTCGTATGCTGTCAAGATTTATCAAATCATGAATTCTCATCTTTTTTTAAAAACATTAATCGATTTAATTTTAGTAATTTCAAAATGCTTACAAACTTAGAATTGCTTTGTAAGGTATATGCAGCTAATAATAATTAGAGGAATCATTCTATTACTAAGTATATGATAACGATAGACGATTGAATTTCCCTCCAGTAAGCTTTGAACTTTCATTTTAGAAGAACTTATGATTGCTTGTTAAATAAAATAATAAATATAAACAAATTTTCAACATGTCAAGGCTACATACGTCATCACATTATGCCATTGTAAAAAACATGCAAATTGACTGGACAAGACTTCTTTGCCTTCCTTTCTATTTTGTTTCTTCAGGATGTTGAAAAATTTTGCCATAATCGAATCTGACCATGAAAAATCTGATCTCCGGAGCATGGAGATTGAGCTATGCATGCAAGTCCTGTATTGAAACAGTTTTCTTTCATTTATTTTTTTTTTAAAAAAATACTGTGTTGAAACACTTTTGATTCTACAAAAAGGTGAAGAAACAGATTTTGGTGAATTCAAGAAGCAATTGCACATGCACATGCACATTCTTTCAGGCTAAGTAATTCTCAGCTGCTTTCTTTGAAACTCAAAGATTAAGATTCTATAAGTATGTACTTACCTATGCCTATGCCTCTTGACACACACGCATTTGCAAAAATCACATTTCATATGTACACTACAACTACTACTGTTACATTGTACGGCTTCGCGCACTCCCAACCCAGGACCTGCCCAGTAACTTAGAGGCATCCACGCTACAACTATGACCATGCCTTGAAAGCATTTATGCATAAGAGTGCGGATTTTTGGCTCTGGCACCAAAAGCCTAACATCCCGAAATGGCAGTGAATGATTTAACAGAGTTGGCTTTTCTGGAATTTAAATTAATGGGATTTAATACAAGATAAATAGGTCTTAGATCTATGTAGCCCCTGCCTCATCTGAGCCAGCTGTTGCCTCACTTCCAGCCGGACATGCACCACCTCCACGAGTATCATCCTCACTGAACAAGCTCTCCTCACTTGTGTTGGAAAATGGGTCATTGTCATCAGTGAGCATATCTGCCTTCCGTCTCTTCCTGACATCCTTGATTCCTCTTCCTTGCAAAACTGAACGCCGTCATTTCCTTGCCTTCCGCTTATCCTTGGGAAACTCTTCCGTTTGTGACTCGAGGCTTTTGCAATCTACCTCCTTTACCGTTCTTCCTTCATCAGATTCATTATCCTCAGATTCATCAGTATCAAGCTTGCGCCTTTTTCTACTTGAATTAGTCTGACACAGAATGGTGTACATATAATGTAAACAACGACTGCCGCATGCAGTTAAATCCAATAAAATTTGAGAGTTATCACCAGTGTCTCAACCAGAAAAATGAAAGAAATGGGAGAACAAAAATGAAAATCATTAAATTATTGCAGATAAAAATTCGGAAGTATACCTTGTGACCACGATCAACCATTCATGTCAATTTCGCAGACAATCAAGAACTGCCTGTGAATAACTTGAATATGCATAACGCTCTCCATTATGCTTCCTCAAGGGAGGCCAGTGCTGTCAAGAGAAGAAAAAGAAAAACAGAACAAAAGAGGCATAAGTGATTTTCTTTCATGAGGAACACCCCAAAGTAATCAAATAAACAGAAAAGAATAAGCGAAAACACACCGGCAGTACAGCATTACAGAGTTCCTCACATGTCATACACCTGCCTTTCATGATTTCATTGATCAAGCATGTATAGGGATCATTAAGAGGGGAGATACATGGACACCACATCATACCAACTAGAAGGAAGAAGTAACAGAACATATTTTTTCCGCTAAAACAAATCCAGAACCAGAATACATTTTAATAGAAGAACCCACAAAATCATACACGCTCAGCAAGGCACTTACCAGGCAACATGCGTTGAAAAGGAGTCCAAATTGCATCATCATCGGATACACTCCTTGGCGAATGATCCACATATGACACAGGATCATTGGCCTCAGTAGAGGAAGAAGGCACACTATTTGCAGTTGTGTTAGAAACAGAAGGCATATTATTCTTGACAGCAGACCATTTGCAGGTTATTTTGCCTGGGCAAAGGACACTGACTTGGCAATGACCCAGCTGACTCGCTAGAGGCTGAAGTAACAGCTGCATTCTGAATAGAAGATTGTTTAGAAGATGAGGTAGGCATAGAATCTTTTGAATCCAATATGGTACGCTCCAATACAGTAGCATGTGAAATTCTGCTGGAGTGTGATGCTTTTGATAGAGAATTCACTGAGGATCTTGAATGTTCTTTGGCTGTTTTCTTTAATAAATCTTGCCTTTCATCATCCCTGACTACATCACTTTGACCACGATCTTTCTTAAAACTAGCACTACCTTCCGAAATTACCTTTGGTTTAATGTTAAAATTAAAGTCCTTAGAATCTGCACATTTAATTTTGTCAGAAGCAGATGATTTGGAGATCACGGTATTGGATGAAGTGGATTGATAACTTTCCCACACATACTACCATTTTACGCTGGCCAGGTAGTGCTGGAGAGTCTAAGCTGGTGTTGATTATTTGGTTGGAGACTTTGAGTGGTTCTGTGTGGTCATTGGTGAAAAGGTTCAATGGTTGAAAACCGACAAAACCGAACCGATTAGAACTGACCCAACCATGGTTGGTTAAGGTAGAATTTTTCATTGAGATTGGGTCGGTTCATTTTTAGGGTTTTAAAACCGAAAATAGTCGGTTTCTTATGGGCTGGTTTCGGTTCGGTTTTGTCCAAACCCGAACCGACCTAACTATCACTCACTCCTAATCTCCTATGCTGAGCATTGGTCATAAAAGGATATGTGAATAGATCCATAAACAATAAAACACAATTTCTAAACAGAATATGAACAATAAAAAATAAATAAATAAAATTGTTCTAAAGAAATCAACAAGATCTACTACAAAGCCACAAAAAGGCACAATTTATTTAAGTTGAAAGAGAATAATTTTCAATATTTATCTATTCCTAATCTAATACAGAATAAGCAACCTCGAGATGGGGATGATGCCAGCTACGCTTATACAATACCCTATTACATTAACTTTCACATAAAAATTATAACATCTGTTGAGAAGAGGTGACTGGTATTTACATGCATGTATGTATGCAAATTACACTAGGTCAGGAGTCAGGTTGTTCGGTTTTCAACACTACACCTGATGAGGAAGCGCAACTTCCATTTTGAAGGTACAGGCTGTTGGCCACCATGGAATCGCTGACCAAGCCAACATCAACATCATCAAAGTTGAGTATGCCTCTGATCTTCCGAGTACTGAATGAATAATGCAAAATGATAACGATATTAGTATAGAATGTAGAAAAGAATGTAAAACACTTGGTATTGCCAAGGTAAAGAAAAAAGCTACCCATTCAAGCGGTTATTAATGTCTGTCAAATCTTTTGAAGGGCTTTGGTATGCATGAGTACTCTCTCCAACACAAGCATAATAGCTTTTTGAGCTATGTGAGATTAAAGCATCCATCTATAGATATGCAAAACAAGAAATTACACAACTAGTAAATTAAGAAAAATTAAAGAAATTTTCACATGATAAGGTTATAATGTATTTAAATATATTCAATGGGTACATTGATCACTAATGATCAGTAAAGTAGACTAAATGGGTAATTCATGAACTCCATAGAGTAGATAATTTCCTAGTGTAAATCAAACTTCTCATGCAAGCCCTATCTCCATATTCTTATACTCTCCATCCGAAGCAGGTATAACATGACAAACAACTCCCCAATAAACACAGAAACATCTCAGCTAAGTCCTTAAAAGACCATATAACTAAAATGAAAAACCTTCAACAACAACTCCAACATAACCTTCAACTACTATGACCCACTTTCCCATATACAGCAAACCAATTTAAATCATGAATACCATTAAACTATGACCTTTAATACCGAGGTCACAATGAGATGAAGAGCTTTACAATATCGTCTCACAAGTTTTAGCTTTTTCTCTACCCTTTGTGATAAGAGCTACACAGCAGATCTCTAATCAACAAAAGACATCTAAAAGAGATAGGGGGCCTCAAATTGCAATGTCCAAATTTAACTCAAAAAGTCAAATCCATAAAGTAAATGATACAAGAGTTCAATATTGTTTTCCAGTCCTGATTAAAAGGAAGAATACAAGACAATACTTAAAAGATTTCCATGGTAATGTAGGCAGAATTATCATAGTTTTGCTCATTCTACCTGTTATTGAATTGAAATTAAATAGATGCATCTCACTCCTATTATGCCACTTTATTTCTCCATACTGTCATCTTTCGTTTCATCTTCTTTGTTAACGATTTTTGTTTATATCAGTTTCTGTGAATGTTTTATATTTTATTTACTTAATCAAAACTGTACAGAAGACACCCTATTATATACAATACACAGCAGAATCTCTGCTGATTTCTAGGGAATCTCTTTCCTTTTATAGGAGAGAAAACAACTCCTAAAATAACTCCTAAATTAAGTCTAAATCCCTAGGAAGAAGAAACAATATCATCCAACACTCCCCCTCAAGTTGGGTTGTATATATCAATTAAACCCAACTTGCTGCTCAGATCTTCAAACATAGCTCTTGGAAGTGGTTTTGTGAGAATGTCTGCATTTTGTGATGATGAAGGAATGTAGATAGGTGTGATTATCCCCCCCTCTATTTTCTCCTTGATAAAATGCTTATCAATCTCAATATGCTTAGTTCGGTCATGCTGAACAGGATTTTTAGCAATACTTATTGCAGCTTGATTGTCACTAAGTAACTTGGTTGATCCATCTATAGGAACTTTCAATTCTGTCAACAACCGATTCAACCATATACCTTCACAAATTCCTTGAGCCATAGCTCTAAACTCGGCTTCAGCACTGCTCCTAGCCACAACTGATTGTTTCTTACTCCTCCATGTAGTTAGATTTCCCCAAACATAGGTGCAAAAACCTGAAGTAGATCTTCTATCAGTTATAGACCCAGCCCAGTCTGCATCTGAATACACCTCAATACCTCTTGCTGAGTTCTTCTTGAAAAACAGGCCCTTACCAGGAGTCATTTTTAGATATCTTACAATCCTTTGAACAGCTGTCATGTGTTCTTCAGTAGGCTTGTTCATGTACTGACTCACAACACTCACAGGAAAGGCAATGTCCGGTCGCGTATGAGATAAGTAAATCAATTTTCCTACAAGCCTTTGATACCTTCTTTTTTCAATAGGAGCACTATCTTGAATTGACCCGAGTTTGGTAGTAAAGTCCATAGGAGTTTCCACTGGTTTACAATCAAGCATGGCAGTTTCTTTGAGTAAATCTAACACATACTTCCTCTGTGATACCACAATACCCTTTTTGGACCTCGCTACTTCCATTCCCAAGAAATATTTGAGTTGCCCCAAGTCTTTTATTTCAAACTCCTTTGCAAGAATATCTTTGATTCTAGATATTTCTTCTACATAATCCCCCGTAATTACAATATCATCTACATAGACTATCAACACTACCACCTTACCACTTGGAGAGTGCTTAATGAACATTGTGTTATCAGCTTGTCCTTGAAGGAACCCGTACTGTTTTAGAACTTTAGAAAATCTGTCAAACCATGCCCTGGGAGATTGTTTTAGACCGTATAATGACTTTGCTACTATTTTCTGCATTCTCTGTCCCAGGAGGTATCTCCATGTAAACCTCCTCCTCTAAGTCTCCGTTCAAGAATGCATTCTTGACATCTAATTGATGAAGGGGCCAATCAAGATTAGCAGCCAAAGATAATAGGACCCGGATGGAGTTTAACTTTGCCACAGGTGCAAAGGTTTCTTGGTAGTCAATGCCGTAGGACTGGGTGAACCCTTCAATGCTGCCATCTGCTTTAGTTTTCACTGTAAATACCCATTTGCAACCCACTGGTTTCTTCCCTCTAGGCAACTCACAAATTTCCCATGTTTTGTTCTTCTTTAGGGCTTTAAGTTCTTCTTCAATTGCATTCTTCCATTCTGCCACAGACAGTGATTCTTGCACATTATTCGGAATTTGGACATCTGAAAGTTTTGCAATGAATGTTCTATATCCCTGAGATAAGCCTTTATAACTCACATAGTTACTCATAGGATATAGTGGCCGACTTCTGCATTCTCTAACTCCCTTGCGAACTGCAATGGGCATATCAATATCAGCTTGTTCACTCTCCGGGTTAGAACTGATAGAAGAATCACTACCTTCAACCTGTGCATTACCAGTCGGGTTTTTTGATTTCGGATCAAATGATTGGGCAGGCTGAGGCTGTTGTTGGACTGCTACCTCTTTTTGTGTTTCCCGTCTCCTTTGGTAGGTAATGATATTTTGATCAATAGTAGGCATAGATGGTTTGTATTGGCTACTAGAGTGTAGAATGGACAAGTGTGGTTCTACAGTTTGATCCACTAAAGGTTGACTGACATCAAGAGTTTGAATAGGATTGGAATTGTTATCATGAAGATTGGTATTAGTTTTAGTAGGATGTGGTTCAGAGGAAGAACTTACAGGTGACAAATCAACATCAGTAGGAGTCCAAAAACCATCTAGAATCCTAGGATGTGAAAACAAATCTGGTGTCTCGGAATTCCAAAACTGATATTCCCTTTGAGTCTCCCCCTGAATAGCAGTTTTGGGAAAAAATGATTTGGTTTCAAAAAATGTGACATCCATACTATGATAAAATTTGTTTGTTTCAGGACAAAAACATTTATACCCTTTGTGATTTGGTGAGTAACCAAGAAATACTCCTTTGACGGATCTTTGATCCAATTTTCCTCGTGTGCTTGTGAAGATGAATAAACACAGTACATCCAAAAATTTTTGGTGGTAAGTTCAAAATAAGTCGACATTGAGGATAAAATTGAAGAAGTATCTGGTTAGGAGTAGAGAATTGCAAAACTTTAGAAGGCAACCTATTTATTAAATAAGTTGCTGTAAGAACAGCATCTCCCCAAAACCTTTTAGGCATATTTGTAGAAAACAACAAGGATCTAGCAACTTCAAGAATATGGCGATTCTTCCTTTCAGCAATGCCATTTTGTTGTGGGGTATCAACACAAGAACTTTGGTGAATGATACCCTCACTCAAAAGGTAATTGCCAAGCATAGAATTGAAATATTCTTTTCCGTTGTCAATCCTTAAAACCTGAATTTTTGTATGGAATTGATTTTGAACCATTTTATGAAAATTTGTGAAAATTTGAGAGACCTCAGATTTGTTTTTCATGAGAAATAACCAAGTAAGTCTAGTGTGATCATCTATGAATGAGACAAACCACCTAGCACTAGTGATATTTGGAGTCTGGGATGGTCCCCAAACATCACTATGTATCATGGAAAAAGGTTTGGTGGGTTTATAAGTTTGACTTGGAAAGTTAGTGCGAGAATGCTTAGAAAGTTGACAAATTTCACATTGGAAAGACATAGGATCTTTATTATTAAACATAGATGGAAACAATTTAGCAAGATACAAGAAGTTGGGATGACCTAATCGATAATGCCATAACATCACATCCTTATTTTGACTAGACACACTACCAAGATCATAATTACTAACACTGTGGACACAAGACCTATAGCCCTTTACTGTTGATGTTTGCATTGTAGGAGTAGGTTGAACTTCCAAGAAGTAGAGTCCTGCACACACTCTAGCACTGCCAATCATCTTCCTCGAAGGTAAACCCTGAAAAACACAAGTATTCGGATGGAACTCAACAACACAATTCATATCCTTAATGAGTTTACTTACTGATAATAGATTGCAACTTAATTTAGGCACATATAAAACTGAATGCAGTGTTAGGTTTGTAGAAACAATCACAGAACCAATTCCCATCACCCTAGAAAGAGAACCATCTGCAATCCGTACATGAGGGCTGTCATGACATGCTGTAAACTGAGAAAAAAGACTTCGGTTTCCAGTCATGTGGTCTGACGCTCCAGAATCAACAATCCATGCTTTAGAACTATCTAAGTTTGCAGCAAGGGCATTAAGAAAGGTACCTTTTTGTGCCACATTTCCTATACCAGTTACTGATGGACTGGCAGACGTCTGATTCTGCGTTTGGCTGAGTAGTTTCTGCAGTGCATCCAATTGTTCTTTGCTGAATGGTGCAGCTTCCAGTCTGCTGGTTTGCCATAAATCTGCCAGCATTTATCCTTCATGTGTCCAGGCTTTCGGCAGTGGTCACACCAAGGGCGACCTCCCCTTCGTGGCTCCTGACTGTTTCGGGCAGCAAGGGCTGATGCCTCACTTCCTGGTTCTTTTATTTCTGTACCCAACATCAATGCTCTACGACTTTCCTCACGCCTGACTTCTGAGAAGGCTTCCCGAAGATTGGGAAGCGGCTTTGTGCCGAATATCCTTCCACGTACAGCATCAAGGTTGGAGTTTAACCCAAGGCAGAATTTATATACTCTCTTTGTCTCAACAATTTTCTTATACTGATCAGAATCAGCAGTAGAACTCCATTTATATTTTTCAAAAGCATCAAGTTGCTGCCAATATTTCTGGAGTTTGTTATAATAATCAGTCACCGAGAGATCACCTTGCCGTAGGTCATGCAATGCTCCTTCGATTGTTACCAATTCAGGCGTGTTATCCTTGTGAGAGTATGTTTCTCTCACCGCTTCCCATGCCTCTGCAGCTGTCATATAGTAGAAAGTTCTCTCCAATATTTGGCATCATGGAATTAGTGAGCCATGACATGACTTGACTGTTTTCCTTCTTCCAAGTTCTGTACCCAGGGTCTGTCTCCGCTGGTTTAGTAACCTTGCCAGTGAGATAATCCTCTTTTTCTCTACTGCAGACATAGAGAAGAACTGATTGGGACCATTGGAGATAATTTCGGCCGTTGAGTTTGTAAGAGGTGATAGACATATGAGGAAAATTTGGAGGTTCTCCTCCATTACTGCCAAGAATAGCAGTCTCGAAACTAGAGGATGCATCTGAAACCGTATCAGTGATAGCGGTTGAGGTTTGTTTCTCCATTTTTGACAATGAGAATGGCTGCCGGAAGGAGCAGCAAGAGGGAAGGATAGCTGCCGGAAAGAGCAGCAAGAGGGAAGGACGGCTGCTGGAAAGAGCAGCAAGAGATTTAGGGTTTTTAGGGCTCTGATACCATGTGAATGTTTTATATTTTATTTACTTAATCAAAACTGTACAGAAGACACCCTATTATATACAATACATAGCAGAATCTCTGCTGATTTCTAGGGAATCTCTTTCCTTTTATAGGAGAGAAAACAACTCCTAAAATAACTCCTAAATTAAGTCTAAATCCCTAGGAAGAAGAAACAATATCATCCAATAGTTTCCTTCCTTTCTTAAGCACGATTATACAAAAAATGAGGATGATGTCAGGATAAAAAGGTTGGACATACATGATACTACTCAAAACCCCAGTTTATGGCAAAAAAGAACTATAGATAAAATTATAAAGAAGAGTCATAAGAGATGGTGGTGATCCTATCCATCTTTCAGTTAATTCCATGATAAAGCTGAAAGTGAAGCCAACTAACTTGTAAAAGTATAAAATTAAGTACCAGAATCAGTTGACATTAAGCATACGATATGGAAAGACACAAGAAAAGAAAAACCAGAAAGAATAAGAACCAAGTACCTTGGACGTCCGCAATGGAGAGACATATACATTGTGCGCTGGAGACACTTTCTTAGGGGACATGTCAGGGAGGGCTGGGAAAGGAGATACTTTTGGTGATCCAGGGCATTGACCTACTTGGCCAGTAAAATAATTATAACCTAATTAAAAATGTCTTTCTAGCAAAGAACACTAAACATACCCTCAAAATCATAAATAAATTTGATAAAAATTATACCATCATTATTATTGTTTACTTCTGAAGCCCAGTTAGTTTTTGCTGTCACTCCAGCTGGACCAAGCTCCACCAGCAGAGGCTTCACGGCACGAATGAATACTTTATTGTAGAAGGTTATTATATCAACATGATCCTGCTCTGTTCTCTGTTTACAAACCATTCGAACGTTTAGAGTTCCCTTATAAAATTCATAGCTACGATTGCAAAGACTTAAAAAACATACCCCGTACTGACGGGAAGACGACCAATCAACAAACACACTCCGGAAAACCTGTGGTTTACATTGTGGCTGCTTCCTATAATTATATATGATTTCCTTGAAGGTAAGGTTCAGTTGAGAAATCTACAGTAAAAAAGATGTAGGGTAAGAAGACAAAAATATTGAGAAGTAAACATTATATAGCAAGCTACAAATTCCCACGAGTTATTACAAACAAACCTTAGCAACTCCATAGAAACAACAGAGGATTATCTGGTCAATATGGCGGTTAAAGAAAAGAGATGTCTGCTGACTAAGTAGTTGCTGAAAAAGACAGTAGACATTCTCCCTTATCTGCTGCGACAATTGTAACCTCTCTACCATACCGTTCATTCGGACGGCAGCCAGCTTATTAATCTATCAATAAAAGAGTATCTACTACGTAAGTATTGGAACAGAACTAATATTATGGCTTTAACCCCTCTGACCACCCCCATCCTCCAGCACCCCTCCATAAAAAATAACAATAAATAACATAGTGAAATAGAAGATATATGAAGGGGGCTGTTCAAGGCTTGTACACAATACACTGGTTGGGAAATTCAATTGAATTCTTGAATGGGCAACACTAACAATTTCTGTTAAAACACTATGAACTATACCTTGCTAAAAAATATATTAATCCCAGTTTCTGCACATGTTTCTCCTCCACCGCCTGGGTTCAGCCGTGTGGGGCTGCAAATGCATTGCCAAGTGAAGAACTTCTAGTCAGAAAAACAATAACGAGGAACAATAAATTATATTTGCGAATTACTAACCCCTTAAAACTACATTGGATGATACCTGGCAAAGGTCGATTGCAAAGGAGGCAGCAATAGCTTTGATTTATTGACTGCCAATAGACGATCCTTCACAGGAGATGTAAAGGTATTCCGTTCTACTAACACACTACGATAGTCAGTACAGGGTCTTTTCGGAGACCTGATGTCACCATTCTGACCTGACAAAGATAACACAAAGTTATGTTAGTTGAATTGTATGAAGCACTTACATTATTACAGCGACAAATGCAAACAAGTAAAAAAAGGTTATTCCAATTAGTTCTGTAAATAGCAATCTCAAGAAATGGGAGGTAAACAATCAGATTCCAAAAATAATAACCTGGTAAAGATTCATGTTTCTGCAAAGAAGGCACAGGAGGCAAGCCTCCAGAAGAAAAGTTAATGTGTAACGCAATTGCATCCAGAGATGGCATTGGGTCTGCCAATAATCCAAGACGGTTTATCTCTGCAGAGAGTGACGGCCTTGCAACTGTCAAAGAATTGTACATAGAAGAGCCTTTCTCCCATACCATGCTCTCCAAAAGTCGTTCTTCCAATGAATTCAAATGCCGTCTCAATTCCCTAGGCAAAGTTTCTTCATGCCTAATAAAACTCTCAATCACCTTGCTAAGGTCAAAGGCTGTAATGCCAGTTCTGTCCAAAACTGCAGGAAATAACATAGTGACAGTTTTGTGTGTTGCCAGAACCAGCTCAGCAGAACAGGCAAGCATGCATCTATGAAACCTCTCATTAGTTAATAAAGATGTCAAATTAGTTGCATGCAATAATTGGGCTTCAGCTGTACACATTGCTTGCAAAACCCTATAATAAAACCTGAGGGCCTCCAATCTTCGTTGTTCAGCCCATATGTTGTCCATCAGATTTGCACTTTGTAGACTGCTGCTTGGAAATACTGCTTCCAATATTATCTCTGCCCTGCGTATCACATCACCAGTAACATCCCTATCACATGATTTCATGAACCGCTCCAACTCTGCTGAAGGTTTTGATGAAAGAGGACAGATGACAGTTCTGAGCCACTTTGCAGTAGTCATTGCTGTGCTTACAGGTGTTGCCGCTATTTTTGAATAACAACCACCAGCAATGCCATTGGCATGAGGTGCAGGTGAGCGACGGGGAGAGACTGGACTTGTAACTGTCTTCACTGGTGAAGCCATAGAATCAATTTTTCTCTACACAAAATAATTTTAGGACATTGACATCAAATGCCTTCTACACAACAATACAGAATTGAGAATAAATAATCAAAGCATAAATTAATTTGACAACCAAATTTTCTCATAGGTATTGAAGAATAAGAATTATTCACTGAAATTTACCTTGACACCAGTTATATTCACGACACCTCCAGACAAGCTTCCTGAACCAAGTATACTGTCATCCTCGTTAACAAATACTCTCTCATCCAATTCAACCTTGTTACGAGTTGCATCATCATAATCCTTCTCTAACATATTTAAACTGGTTGATAGAGATGACTCATTCATTAGATTTTCAAAATAGATCAAACCATCTGCATTCAGGACATTCAGAAACATTAATAAGTGAACACACATTGGTAAATCAGAAACAACTGAGAAACTTATCCACACTAACCTGTGTCAATGTCCTCCAGGTTGTCACTTTTACACTCAGATGCGAAACGAGGCTCGATTTTCAGTATATCTGCTATCAAATTATTGGTCTTCTCCATTGTTTGCCTCAAATCATCTTCTGAAGTGTCATAGAGTTTGCAAAGCGATGCAACCAAATCAACACCTTTGTTACCTTTCTTAACTGAAACAACTAGTAAAGAAATACCATCAAGAAGATCAAACTATCAGCTCTGCCACCACAATGATAAAAAGGAAATAAAGATAAACAGAAAAATCATACACTTAAATGGGTATTTAAATGAAAAGCCGTTACCTTAAAAAAAGTACAGGATCTTATGAAACTGGCAAAAAAGCAAGACAATTACCAAAGTGTGACGGGTCATGGATATTAAAATTCCGGAAGCGAACAGGAACATGCATGATCAAAATAGCCTGTTACAGATTGCATAACTCAGTAAGAAGACGCAATCATCCATTCAATTATTAGCAGGCAATATTTTATACAAAATTAAAGGCAAAAAAACAAGCGGTGCAATGGAATCATTCTTATGAATGCACAACATATTACATTGTAGGCGTCTAACATCTTCCTCTTTTGTCCTCTTTAATATATTTTTATTATATGTGATTAAATAAACAATATATCTAGTAATAAATTTAGTATCTGCAACTAATAAAGCATAGTCATGGAGAAGGTAACTGACCATTATGGAAGCCAAACCATTTATGCAGGTCACTATATCTTTGAGTTGACCAAATGCATGAACACGAAGTGCCAAAAACAGCAACCATCCAAATCGATGGTAGTCCGAAACATGGCCAGTGCCGCTGTTATTAGCTGTCTGCTTATCACCATTTGCATCACTATGCAGGAAAAAATCTCGATATGTACGTTTGTAGTGCCTAGTAACATTACATGATAAGATATTGTGCATGAACCTCGAATAGACAAATGCATTTGTTTACTTAAACATAACCATCATGCAGTTTGCCACCATAATGTCACAATACCAACCTAAAAAACCATCACAACATTACTGGATACTATCATAAAACTCAGCAGACATCATAAGTGCAACCGCAGATCCTGATGCTTGGTTACAAATGTATATGCAAGATATTAAGTAACAGAGGCTGAATTGCAATGCCCCAAAAAAACTGACAGAATACAGACAGAAGCAGTTAAAACTATCAATTAGAGCAGGAAATGTACGAGAAAATGATACTCACTTGCTTATATGAATCAGGTTCACAAAATTGGCCTGCAATTCTTTTACCTGATGAGATAAAATAAAATGAGTCTATCCCAAATAAAGCAGATAACAACCACAAATATTAACTAGCATATCAACACAACCCTCTCAAATATAAACCACAAATCACAGTCAGCTAATACCTCAAGCTTATTCTCCCAATCAGCCCCATAGACATTCCTTATCATGGGATCAGCCTTGACAACAAACTGAGGCCACTCCTTAAAAAAATCCACGAAGCTGTACAACATGAAAGAATAAGACAGTGACTAAAATAGCAACTCCTACTAAAATAACATAACTCAATAAAGTCATGTGGATTAAAACAACATACTTAAGCTTTGTAACTCTCAATATCTGGCATAAATTAAAATCATTATCGATCGATCCCTGCTGCATATTATCTCCATTCTTCTCACTTAACCTTTTCACAGAATACAAAACAAATGCAAACCAAAACCGCTCTGCTTCTTCCGGCTGTTAAATAAAGAAAAAGCCTTTAATTAGCATACCTAAAACGCATTATCATTTACCTTTCTTTACTCATGAAAATTCAACATATGCATCTGTGCATGCACTCACGTGTGGGCGCATGCGTGTGCAGTGTCCCTATCCTAAAATTAAAAACAAACAAGTACCGTTCCTCTGCCAATCGCCAAGGCATTCGCCGACAAAAGGTGTTTTGTCTCTTTAAATAGCTTCAATATCTGATCATAAGTATTCTCATCCAACAACAATCCATTCTGCATAATAATCTCAGTTTCAATTCCATGATCTACGTAAAGAATAGTAGAATACACAACACAACACGACAGAAATAGAACACAAAATTATACAACAAAACACATAATTCAAACCACAAGCACAAAATTTCACAAAACAAACGCTGAAAAACGGATACTGAAAACAAAACCAAAATTGAAACTACAAAAATCGCTCAAAAGCATAAACCTTGCACAAATCAGCTAATCGAGCTTCACTGGCATCGCAGTCCTTAGTTTTAGTTTCCGATTCACTGGAAGCGGTGGCCACCGCTACAGCTGAGGGTTTCTCCTCCTCCATTCTCCAGACCAGCTACACTCAACCACAACACTAACCGATCTAACACACCTCCTTTCAAATTAATAAAACACATCAATGACTTCAACTGCAAGCTCATAGCCAATTCTTATCTACGAAAACGAAAAACAAAAACTGGTAAAAGAAAAACACGGTAAAAGCAGAAACTTACCGTTCTCGGACGCAGATCTCTCAAATTTCCACAATCTGCAGATCAACCCTACCGATTCCACGAGAACCGCATCGTTGTTGGCAGATCGACGAGACCAGACACCACAAACCCTAGAATTTTTTATATTTATTTTTGTTTTTCAATCTTTGGTTTCCCTCACTTGAGTTTTGTGTGTTCTCTCTCTCTCTCTAGAAACTCTATTTTAACTAAAGGGAAAACCTATCCATGTCTATAGCGCGGGAAAAATACAACAACATGACATGGCCGATGTACTTGGATTATGGGTATGCATCATGACGAGCCAATGGAGTTTCAACACGTGGCGTGAGCCAGGTTGTTTTGCCGCCAAAACTGCTTGCCGTTACGAGCCGTCACGGACTCGATAATTGGGATTTGGATAGGAGATCTCCCTCGTGTGGGTGGTTGTGGAGCCCACTGGGTCGTTTAGTAATTAGTGGGTGTGAAAACTCGCATTTTGGGATTCTCTCTCAAAAATCCTGGTTTTGGTTTTGCGATTTAGAGTGAGTGAGAGGCGGCTCCATGCAGTCTCTCGGTGATTCTATATGCGGAGAAGACGAGAAACACTAGCATTAGTGAGTGGTACCCACTGAAAGCGCTGTTTTGTCCCTGACATGGTTACTGTTCTATTTCTATGTTGGCTGCCTGTGATGTTTTCATTCTTTGTTTATTTATTTTAGGTCAAGTTGCTACAAGAGGCTGCTTATTATCTCAAGTCTTAACATCAAATAGAGCAGCACTCGATCACTTTTCAGTGCTCTTTTATTTAAGATTTAGTAAATTACAATTTAACCATTCAGTTGGACTGTGATTATAAGTGAAACAACCATTTCGTTTTTATTATAATTGATCCCCCTACTATTAGTAATTTTTCATTAGAGCAAATTACAATTTAGCTACCCAGATGAAACGCTTTTACAGGCGGAGCAACAGTTTCGATCTAATTACAATTTACCCCCCTTCCGTTAGTAATTTTCGTTATATTTAACTGTGAACAGTGTGAAAGGGATAAAAAGACGAAAATACCCTTGATAGTTAAATTGACCCCGTTGACCGAGTAAATGAAAAATCAAAAGTGACTGTTCGCGGGAATTGAGGTTGACTGATTCCAAGTCAAGTTTAAAATAAATATACTGTTCATTATATGATTTCATTTCAAGTCAAGTTAAAAAAAAATTCTCAAAACCATTATTTCCAAGAGAATGTTGGGTGGCAGGAGTTCACTGTAATATAACAAGGTGGCGACTGAGGCAGCTGGCTCGCTCACCAGTGATGTCACGAACCTCGCCAGTGACCGGAACAGCAATGGGGTTATAGACTGCAATACAAATTCAATGCACAAACATATACAAGAGAATGAGACACGATAATAGATGATGTTTGATGTTAAAAGAAAATAAACAAAGTGTGATGATGTGATACATATAACATGGCTCTGGTAAGTTAGAAAAATGTTGCAAGTGGAGATTAGGTGGTGTAAAGAGGGAGGAAGCAGAAGAGAAAGAGTAGGCATTTGTGTGATTGTCGAACCAGATGAAGGTTCATCTGGGTTCGAATTGACGAACCCAGACGGAGGTTCATCTGGATTCTCATCGACGAACCCAGATGAACCTCCGTCTGGGTTCATCGATTCGAACCCAGATGAACTTTCATCTGGGTTCGACAATGAACCCAGATGATGAAGGAGAAGAGAACGATGGCGAGAAGAAAGGAGATGAGCCCCGGCGGACAGAAGAGCAGCAGCAGCAGAGAGGGGATCGAAAAACCCAGACGGAGCACCGGCGGACAGAAGAGCAGCAGCAGCAGAGAGGGGATCGACGAACCCAGACGGAGGTTCATCTGAGTTCTCATCGACGAACCCAGATGAACCTCCGTCTGGGTTCGTCGATTCGAACCCAGATGAACTTTCATCTGGGTTCGACAATGAACCCAGATGATGAAGGAGAAGAGAACGATGGCGAGAAGAACGGAGAGGAGCACCGGCGGACAGAAGAGCAGCAGCAGCAGAGAGGGGATCGACGAACCCAGACGGAGCACCGGTGGACAGAAGAGTAGCAGCAGTAGAGAGGGGATCGACGAACCCAGACGGAGGTTCATCTGAGTTCTCATCGACGAACCCAGATGAACCTCCGTCTGGGTTCGTCGATTCGAACCCAGATGAACTTTCATCTGGGTTCGACAATGAACCCAGATGATAAAGGAGAAGAGAACGACGGCGAGAAGAAAGGAGAGGAGCACCGGCGGACAGAATAGCAGCAGCAGAGAGGGGAGAGGAGAGCAGATGAGCGCGGCGGACGGAGGAGGGGCGAGGAGATGAGAGCGGCCGGAGAGAGGCAATAAGAAGAAGAAAGGAGAGACTAAGAAGAAGAAGAACAAGAAATGAGAGACTAAGAAGAACTGAGAATAAGAAGAAGAAAGCAGAGACTGGGATGGCAGAGACAAGGACGGCGACGGCGAAGGCGAAGCGAGAGAGAGAGAGAGAGAGGGAGAGAGAATCTGATTTACATTTAATTTTGACAGCTTCCCCACGTGACAGACCATTCCCCTATTGAAATGACGACTTTACCCCTGAATTAGATCACGGTAATGAAAATCGCTAACGGAAGGGGGGTAAATTATAATTAGATCGAAACTGTTGCTCCGCCTGTAAAAGCGTTTCATCTGGGTAGCTAAATTGTAATTTGCTCTTTTCATTAAATCTAATAGCAAACAGTATAAAATAGCGAAAAGATCAAATGTCATTAAAAATTAATTAGAAAAAATTTAAATAATTAAATTAAAATTAGATAATTAAATTAAAAAATTTTAATAAAGAGCAAATTACAATTTAGCTACCCGGTTTAAACGCTTTCTCAGGCGGAGCAAATGTTTTCATTTTATTACAATTTACCTCCCTACCGTTAATGAATTCAGTTACATTTAACTAAGCCAGGGGTAAAATCGTCTTTTCATATTAATTTTTTTTTTAATTTTAAATTTTATCCCAAAATATGCAATCTATCATCAATTCAAAGTTCATCACCCAGCAAATCATCACCAGCAACCATTGTCAACCAGGAACATCACCCAGCAAATCATCACCAGCAACCATTGTCAACCAGCAACCATAAAATGATTCCAAACATCTTCAATCAACTAGCCAACGTCACAACTTCTGAAAATCCAAAAAATGACCTCAAATGTATCCATCAAACCCAACATTATCAATCTCAAAAGCATCAAACCCAATATCATCTGAAATCAAAACCATCAAACTGAAAAAAATACATACGATGAACCCAGATTCTGGGTTCATCGGACGAACCCAGACTGGGTTCACTGACGAACCCAGCTGGGTTCGTTCGTGAACCCAGACGAACCCAGGTTCTGGGTTCGTCAGGAACCCAGATCTGGGTTCCTGATGGGTTCGTCAGGAACCCAGATCTGGGTTCCTGAGAACCCAGCTGGGTTCGCTGAGGAACCCATCTGGGTTCGTCAGCGAACCCAACGGGGTTCGTCAGCGAACCCAGATCGGAGTGTCTGGGTCTCCGATCTGGGTTCGCTGACGAACCCAGCTGGGTTCGTCAGCGAACCCAGATCGGAGAGAACCCAGACGATCCGAGGAAGAATAACAACAGAAGAAGAAGAAGAAGAAGGGAAGAAGAAGAAGGAAAGAAGAAGAAGAAGAAGAAGAAGAAGAAGCGGAAGAAGAAGAAGCGGAAGAAGATGAGAAGCGGAAGAAGAAGGATGAAAGGAAGAGAGAGAGAACAGCTGAGTGAGTGAGTGAGGAGTTGACCAGATATATATTTGGTCAACTGGTCAACTTTAGTCAAAGGATAATTTCGTCTTTTCACCGTTTACCGTCAAATATAACGAATCTTACTAACGGGAGGGGGGTAAATTGTAATAACATGGAAACATTTGCTCCGCCTGTGAAAGCGTTTAAACCGGGTAGTTAAATTGTAATTTGCTCTTTAATAAATGTTATTCTTCATCCTTCATCAGCTAACACCAAACCAAAAATCGTTATCACCAATCAACAAATAACAAACAAAATCATCAACAACATTTAAAAAATTTTAATGAATGTTGTTCTCCATTCTTCATCAATAAATATCAAACATAATCATCATCATCAATCAACAAATAACCAAAAAAAAAAAAAAAAACATCTGAAACTATCATCATCAATCAACAAATAACAAAAAAAAAAAAAAATCTAGAATCACCATGCTTGTGTTTTCAAGAACCCATCTGGAATCACCAGATCTTCTTCAAGAACTAGGAAAAAAAAAATTAACATCAAAATCATCTTCAATCTCAACCCATCATCAACCAATCTTCAAACCTAAAACAATCAAACCCAACCTAATATGGGTTCGATTATTGGGTTCGAACTCACCCATAAATCGAACCCAGATTTCTGGGTTCGAACAACCCAAAAATCAAACTTAGATTTCTAAGTTCGATTTGAGCCAAGAAGAAGAAAAGAAGATGGATGGTGGCTTGAACCCATAAATCTAGGTTTGAACATTCAGAAATCGAACCTATAAATCGAACGAATTCGAACCAAAAAGAAGAAGGACATTGACGGTAGAGAAAGGGAAGGCGGTTCGAACCCAGGTCGAACCAAGAAGAAGAAAAAGAACATCGACGATAAAGACAGGGACGGCGGTTCAAAACTAGAAATCTGGGTTCAATTTCTAGGTTTTGAACCTATATTTCTGGGTTCGAATGAAATTGAACCACCCAAGTTGAACCAAGAAGAAGAAGAAGAATAAATGAGAGACAGAGACGGTAGCGATAGGGATAAGGACGGTGATGATGAAGAAAGGAGAAAAGCCTGAAGGATAAAAGAGAGAAAAAGAGAGAGAGAGAAGCAGATTTATTTTAAAGTTTTTAAAATTTATTTTTTAAAAAAATAAAATATAACATCAAAAGATAATTTTATCTCTAAACTAGTTAAAACTAACAGAGATTCACTAACGGTAGAAAGGTTAATTGTAATAAAAACGAAACAGTTACTTCATCTGTTATCACGTTTTAACTGGATAGTTAAATTGTAATTTACTCTTTAAGATTTTAACACTTGAAAACGTTTTCACCATATATATGTATATATATATACACACATACATTTTGAAATAATTATGTTTATATTTTTATTAACACATAATTATGAGTAATACTAAGTTTTTAAATTTTTGGCTCAAATTCATGCCCAAATAACATTACATATGAGTTGTCAACATTATATTAATTATCTTACGATTTATAAAATGTTGACAATTCATATATCACAATATTTGAGCGCGAATTTAGATAAAAAATTTGGAAAACTTAGCATTACTTATTAATTATTATATGTTTTCGTTTGAAATTATGTAGATAGCTAAAAATTATATTATGTGTTGGGACTATAGTCCAATCTTTCATTCATTTATCTTCATAGAGTTTTGGTTTTTTTTTTTAACCCGTAAGGTATATAGTGTTTTAAGGTTTAAACTCAAACTTGTCTTTGATCACAAAGACAAGCTTACCTTGGTGGTAGGAGGTTTATATCTAAAAGTCTCAAGTTCAAACTTCAATGATGCTACCTACTCTACAAAGACAAATGACAAAAGAATAGGTTGAGATCCCGACACTTTGATAAATTGTACATCCAAATTTGTTTATATGTTAATAATAATTCATGAATTAAATTTATTTAACAATAATAATAAGTCAATTATTATTCTATTCAATAATATTTTTTAAAAAATTATTATTTTTTTTAGTTATAGGGACTTGCCTGGGACACAACTGGAATCACGTTGATAGGACACTAATGACACGATTAGGATAAACGACTCTCATATAATTGAGAGTCATCCATATCGGGATGAGAGATAATTCATATGCATAGAAGAAAATCCCACTATTTTATTAATAAAGGTGGGATATGCAGATTTGATCTCAGGACTAGTCATGAAATGGTACAATCTTTACCACTCAACTTATCCCTCTTTGCGCAAAATTAAGTTCAGGTAATTAATATTATAATTATGTTTTTTAAATTTATTTTTATGTGGTTAAAATCATTGTACAAAATAATGAATTTTTTTTTTTAAAGGTGGGGAAAGGAGACTAAATTCATAGAAATTTAAACCATTGACCTCTTAGATTCAATAGAAATACTCAAACATTCATATTATGTGGTTTGAAAATAATGGAGATTAATAATTTGTAGGATATGTAATGGAGATGAAGAGAGTTGTTATCATTTTTTCCCTTAACGATTGATGAATCATTAATTTTTCCATTGAGAATTTTAAAAAAGGTAAAAAAAAAAAAAAAATCCTAAAATGATATTAATTCAAATAAAAAAAGAGATAAAATGATATTTCTTAAATTACTAGGAAGAAAATGATAATAACTTTTAAAATATATTACTTTTACAAAGATTAGATTGAATAATATATTTTAGTTATGATGCAAAGATTTGGTGTTCAGTAATAAGTCATAAATTTTAACTTTTTTTTTTAGTTTTTTTTTTTTAATAATTTTCATTTGTTTGACTATTTAAAAATGAAAAAACTTTATTTTGATCAATATATTTTGAAAAACTTCTTGTTTTAAAATGCGAATCCATTAATAATGTTCTTGGTCCATTACATTTCAAAAACTCATCAAATTAGTCCTTACCATCATTTGACAGACGGTCAAACATTTGACAGGTAGTTTCGGCTTTTAATACTGATTAGTGACACAAGGACTTGTGTTTGTTGAATTTTTTTAAAAAAAAATTAAACAAAAAATAATAATTAAAAATGTATGCAAAGTTAAGTGTAAACCAAACTTTTACCATTTTATTGTGATGTTGACCGTCAAACATCACATCAGAGAGATTAATTTGGTAAGTTTTTAAAATGTAAGGAACCATAAATTTTATAAATGGATTCGCATTTAAAAACAAGAAGTTTTTTAAAAACATACTATTAACGTGTAAATATGGTCGACCCAAGATCTTCAATCAAATACCGCAATTAACACAAAACAAAGCAAAAATAAGAGAAAAGGAAGAGAAAGAGTAAAGAATGCAAATAGGTTTTTACGTTGTTTGGCTCAAGTAATTGCCTACGTCTATGATTGTTATTTGGTTGTTTTGGCAGAGAGATAGTATATTATTTCTTTTTTGTGTGTGTGTCTTTGTCCTCTTTTTACAATGAGTATCAACCCCTATTTATAGAGGGGGATGCTATAGTTTGTGTATAATGCAAATAGGAAACAATTTAATATCAATTGTACTTTCCAAAACTGTGTCCATAATTTTAGGGATTTGACTCCACTAAGTCAGAAGTCTGATCTTATCTCCAGATTTGATAGTTAAGTGCTCATTAAATTAAGCTGCCACATATATGGTATAATCTATTCAGTGTGCACGTTACGCCAAGAGTTGGATCTTACTTTTGGTAAGCTAGAGCTAGATATCAAGCAGCTTTGACTATGACTGAGCAGGAATCTAAGAGATAGCTCTTTTTTATGAGCTGGACTGACAGACCCCGTTTCTGCACTTTCATTTCCGTATAGACGGCAGCCTGCCGGCAACCCCACGGTAACCCTCCAGCCTATATTTATCCGACTGAAAGATTCCCGTGAAGCTAAGCCGTTTTTCCCTATTGAAAACTTTTTGAATTACACATTTATACAATTACACATTTATGCTGTGATTTCCATAAATTTTATTGACAAAATTTATGGAAATCACAGCATTATGCACCGACGAGGTCATAGGGGTCCTCGTAGAGCCACTTCAGAGGCTCCTGTACCTGAGTTACCGTACGCCCAAGGGGTAGAGCACGCGTCAGGGTCGATAAATGCCCCTATAGATCAGAGCCGTCCGGGACCGTCGGCACCCGTAGAACCAGCAGGCGGGGGTTTTAATGCAGAACAGGTTGCTCAGATACTAATGGCGGCAGTGCGTCAACCGCGGGAGGCCCCCGAAGAACCGAAACGCTCGATAGAACATGCTTGTAAGTTGGGAGCAAAGCCATTTGACGGAAGTGGCAACCCAGAGAGTGCCTTAGCATGGTTGGATAGGGTTATAGAGATTTACAGAGTAATGGGATGTACCGATGAGCAAAGAGTTCTGTTCTCTTCTTTCCTCTTAGAAGACAGAGCAAAGGATTGGTGGAAAGCCTTGGAGAGGCGACATCCGGAAGAAGTGACATGGGAGATATTCCAACGAGAGTTTACAGATCGATTTTACCCGAAAAGCTACAAAGATGCCCGAATGGAGGAATTCTTCAGATTGGAGCAGGGCTCGTGTAGCTTATACTGTTTTATGTTTTACAAACAAAATCTCCCCAGGGGTAGATGCAGGTACAAGTACAGGTACAGGTACATCAGGATCAGAGACTCCAGTCCAGAACTAGACAGATTGGGTCGAAAGTGCTTTGTACTGCTGTGATTGTATATATCTTATTTTGGAAAATACTTAATTGTATATGACATAATATATAAGTTTTTCTTATATTTGAACATGTATAAATAAATATAAATGCATGACGTACTGTTTTGTGTTTTAAATTATTTTGAAAATTGATGACATGCTTGTGGTTGCTTGTGAATAGTCAGGGATCAGCTAGACCACCGGCAATGCCTGGAGACTTTCGTTGGTATAATACCAGGAATTTGATACCAGAGTGCAGTACATGTGGGAAGAGACATCCAGGCGAGTGTCGGATGAGGAGTTCTAGCACAGCTTGCTTTCATTGCGGACAGGAAGGTCATTTTAGGAGAGAATGTCCACAGCTAATCACTTCAGTCAGTTCAGAGGTTAGACCTTCAACAGCCTCTTCACAAGCCAGTGTGGGCTAGAGACAGGGAGGTAGAGGCTCTCAGACTAGAGGACGTGGCTCTTCAGTTTCAGCTACAGGTGCAGTGGGTAGAGGAGTGTCTTCAGCGGGTCAGCCAGGTAGACCCCGCACCCAGGCTCGAGTGTTTGCTGTCACACAGAAGGAGGCGGACGCCGCTCCAGAAGTTATTACTGCGTTCATGGACCTAATGAATAGGGTCTTTCGAGCTTATTTGGATAAGTTCGTGATTGTGTTTATTGATGATATTCTGGTATACTCAGGCAGTCATGAAGAGCATGTGGAACATCTCAGGATTGTGTTGCAGACCCTGAGAGAGCACCAGTTGTATGCGAAATTCAGTAAGTGCCAATTTTGGTTGGATAGAGTTGCTTTCCTAGGTCATGTCATTTCAGCTGAAGGACTTAGTGTAGATCCCCAAAAGATTGAAGCTATCATGAATTGGAGACCACCCACAAATGTGACTGAAGTTAGGAGTTTTCTCGGGTTGGCAGGCTATTATAGAAAGTTCGTTGAGGGTTTTTCCAAGATAGCAACCCCATTAACTAGACTGACGAGAAAGGAAGAAAAGTTCGAGTGGTCAGAAGCTTGCCAGCAAAGTTTTGACGAATTGAAGAAAAGATTAACGTCAGCTCCTGTTTTGACATTACCAACAGGAACAGATGGATTCACGGTATATAGTGATGCCTCGAGACAGGGTTTAGGTTGTGTGTTGATGCAAAACGATAAAGTGGTAGCTTATGCTTCTAGACAGTTAAAGAAGCACGAGCAAAACTACCCTACCCATGATTTAGAATTGGCAGCAGTTGTATTTGCATTGCGGATTTGGAGGCATTACTTATATGGTGTTCCTTGTCGGATCTTTACAGATCATAAGAGTCTACAATACCTACTCACTCAAAAGGAATTGAATATGAGGCAAAGGAGGTGGCTAGAGCTAATTAAAGATTATGATTATACGATAGAGTACCACCCCGGAAAAGCCAATGTAGTGGCTGATGCTTTGAGTAGGAGACCTACGAGCTCCCTAGCACTATTGAAGACTGTGTATCTTCCGCTTTTGGTGGAATTAAGATCGTTGAGAGTAAAATTAAATGTAGCAGACTCCGGAGCATTGTTAGCTACTTTCCATGTTCGTCCCATTTTGGTGGATCAGATAAGAGAATTGCAAAAACAGGATCCTCAGTTGGTCAAATTAAAGAAAGAAATTGAAGATGGAAAGAGAACAGATTTCGTTATCAGGGAAGATGGTACAATAATGATGGGACAGCGCTTATGTGTACCGGATGTAGAGGATCTGAAGAAGGAAATCATGGAAGAAGCTCATTCCTCAGCATACGCCATGCATCCGGGTAGCACGAAGATGTACCATACCCTAAAAGAACATTACTGGTGGAAAGGGATGAAGAAAGAAATAGCAGCTTTTGTATCCCGATGCTTCACCTGTCAACAAGTCAAGACAGAGCACCAGAAGCCGGCAGGACTGTTGCAACCTCTCCCTATTCTTGAGTGGAAATGGGAGAAGATCACCATGGACTTTGTAGTAGGGCTTCCGCGCAGTCAGAGGGGGCATGATGCGATATGGGTGATAGTTGACAGATTAACGAAATCCGCCCATTTTCTGCCCATCCGGAGTGATTATCCCCTTAGCAGATTAGCGCAGCTCTACATTGATGAGATAGTCAGACTTCATGGTACGCCGGTTTCTATCGTTTCAGATCGTGATCCTAGATTCACATCGAAGTTTTGGCCCAGTCTACAGAAAGCATTAGGAACTCGACTAAATTTCAGCACAGCCTTTCACCCGCAGACGGATGGTCAGTCAGAGAAGACAATCCAGACACTTGAAGATATGCTCAGGTCATGTGTTCTGGAATTCAAGGGTAGTTGGGATATACACCTACCACTTATGGAGTTCGCTTATAATAACAGTTATCAGGCCAGTATAGGTATGGCCCCATATGAGGCACTTTATGGAAGAAAGTGCAGGACTCCAGTGTGTTGGGATGAGGTAGGTGAGAGGAAATTGATAGGTCCTGAGCTTGTTCAGATCACTACAGATAAAGTTAAAGTTATAAGGGACAGACTCAAGATAGCAGGCGATCGGCAAAAGAGTTATGCAGACAATCGCCGTAGAGATCTTGAATTCGAAGTTGGAGATAAAGTATTCCTCAAGATATCTCCCTGGAAAGGCGTACTTAGATTTGGAAAACGTGGTAAGCTGAGTCCGCGCTATATTGGACCGTATGAGATTATTGACAGAGTAGGATTAGTAGCGTATAGGTTGAAGCTGCCACCACAGTTGGATTATTTTACCATTTCTTGGGCTCGAAATCGCATCGGTAAATTTCATCATAATCCAATTTTATATTTGAACACTCTAAATTATTTCTTGATTCCATAATTGAGACATACGCGTACAATACGTATGCAATACTAAAATAGGGATGGCATATTACATGGACGACTTGAGGTCAACGAACTGGGAGCTTTTCTATGAGAGCTGTGTCTTATGGACTGAAAGCTTATCTGCAAGGTGGACGTCTTATGATCTGAGAACTTACTTTTGTGAGCTGGATGCTAGTAAGTTGTGTCTTTGTCCGTTGGGTCGGCCTATTGGACCATTTCATTGGGCTTTTACCAGCTCATTAATTTAGTCCTAAAAATACCCATAACATTAGTCCTCAGGTCTTAGTGTGTTCTATGGACTAGGAGCTTAAGCTCGCTAGTAGAAGTTGATATGTCCAGACCTGTCGCGCTGCCTTTTCCAATTCTTTGTCTGTATCATTTTAACTTGTGAAGAGAGTGTTTTTGCAGTTGCAAAGTCAGACTTCAAGCTCTTCAGGAGTGAAGAGGAACTGAATAGAGCGAAAAGCGTTCTGAGGAAGGTTGCACAGTGAGCTTCGAGTGTTGAAAAAGAAGTCGCTCTTGTCAAAGAGGAGGCCAAAGTGCAGATTGCCAAAGCTAAAGAGGAAACCAAGGTGGAGAAGTATTGAGAGCAGGTCGTTTGATTCTCTTCGTTGTAAGGCTTACTTGGCATCTGCTTGCTTTATTTCAGTGTTACTTTGTGCTTTTATTCCACCAAGTCCCTAAATTTCATGTGGACTAAGAGATAAAGTGGTTTATGCATAAAAATTAGTGGCAATAATACCTTATGGGAGCTCATGAGCTCGGGAGGCAAAATTTTCACTTCACTAATGCAGCATAGACTTTATCGAGTTGTTCAGTAGGTCGAAACCTCAGCTAACAGTGAGATAAACCTTTCGAGCTATACCTAGAAGGTCAGAACCAAGATTATATAGCGAAAGTTATGGAGGTCGGATCCTCGGCTATGCTTAAAGGGTCGAAGCCCGGATTACGTAGCAAAATAAACATTTTGAACTATGCCCAAAAGGTTAGAACCCGGATTACAAAGCGAAAGTTGTGGAGGTCGGAACCTCGCCTATGCTAGAGGGTCAAAACTTGGATTACATAGCATAAGTAACCTTTCGAGCTATACCAAGAGGGTCTAAACCCGGATTGTATAATGAAAGTTGTAGAGGTCGGAACATCGGCTATGTCTAGAGGGTCGGAACTTGGATTACATAGCGAAAGTTGTGGAGGTCGGAACCTCGGCTATGCCCATAGAGTCGGAACCTGAATTATATAGCATAAGAAACCTTTCGAGTTATGCCAAGAGGGTCGGAACCTGGATAACATAGCGAAAGTTGTGGAGGTCGAAAGATCGACTATACCCAGAGGGTCGAAACCCAGATTACATAGTATAAGAAACCTTTTGAGCTATACCCAAAGGGTCGGAACTTGGATTACATAGTATAAGAAACCTTTCGAGCTATACTCAAAAGGTTGGAACCCGGATTACATAACGAAAGTTGGGGAGGTCGAAACTTCGACTATGTCCTATGTCCAGAGGGTCAAAACTCATATTACATAGCACAATAAACATTTTGAGCTATGCTCAAAAAGTTGAAACTCGGATTACATAACAAAATTTGTGGAGGTCAGAATCTTGGTTATGCCCAAGGGTCGGAACTTGGATTAAATAGTATAAGAAATCTTTCGAGCTATGTCCAAATGGTCGAAACCTGGATTACATAGTGAAAGTTATGGAGGTTGAAACCTCGGCTATGCCCAGAGGGTCGAAACCCGAATTACATAACATAAAAAACTTTTAGAGTTATGCCCAGAGGGTCGGAACCTGGATTACATAACATAATAAACTTTTCGAGCTATGCCCAGAGGGTCGGAACCTGGATTACATAACGAAAGTTGTGAAGGTCGGAACCTCGGCTATACTCAGAGGGTTGGAACCCAGATTACATAGCATAAGAAACCTTTCGAGCTATGCCTAGAAAGTCGGAACCAGATTACATAGCGAAAATTGTGGAGGTCGAAACCTTAGCTATGCCTAAAGGTCGAAACCCGAATTACACAACGAAAGTTATGGAGGTCGGAACCTCGACTATACTCAGAAGGTCAAAACCCAGATTACATAGCATAATAAACCTTTCGAGCTATGCCCCGAGGGTCGAAATCCGAATTACATAGCATAAGTAACCTTTCGAGCTACACCCAGAGGGTTTGAACCCGAATTGCATAACAAAAGTTGTGGAGGTTAAAACCTCGACTATGCTCAGAAAGTCGTAACCTGGATTATATAGTGAAAGTTGTAGAGGTCATAACCTCGACTATGCCTAAAGGGTCGAAACCCAGATTATATAGAATAAAAAAGCTTTCAAGTTATGCCTAGAGAGTCGAAACCCTGATTACATAGTGAAGGTTGTGCAGGTCAGAACCTCGGCCATGCCTAGAGGGTCAAAACTTGGATTATATAGCATAAGAAACCTTTCAAGCTATGTCTAGAAGTCGAAACCCGGATTACATAGCTAAAGTTATGGAGGGCGGAACCTTAACTATGCCTAGAGGATCGAAACTCTGATTACATAGTATAAGAAACTTTTCGAGTTATGCCCAGAGAGTAGAAACCCTTATTACACAACGAAAATTATGGAGGTCGGAACCTCGGCTATACCCAGAGGGTCGAAACTCGGATTACATAGTATAATAAACCTTTCGAGCTATGCTCAGAGGGTCAGAACCCTGATTACATAGTTTGACTTATTTTATTTTCGTCCAAAGTCATTTAATAAAAGTGATCAACAAAGAAAGCAGTTTTGGCACAACGATATGAAAATTTTGAAACATTTATTAATATTAAATTTAACATTAGAAATATATGCTCAAAATGTTACCGAGAGTACGGGGATGTACCCGTAAGGTGAGGGTCACCATGAACTAGGAAGATGGTTCCTACTACGGGTTCATGTTCTTTATCAAGAGCTCGTAAGGCTACTGTTATGCTGGTTATTGAGTTAGTTGAGGTTGCTAGCTAGCTGGTCACACAACATACTCTCTCAAACGACCTCGTTTTGTTACTTCTTAAATAGCATTTCTTAACTCTCTGCACTCTGAGGTGTTGTACTCGACTTCATTATGATAAGCACAAAACTTGTTTTGGTTCCTATGGTTAACTGGAAACCTCATGGGAGTGGGCTTTCCGAAGTCTTCTTTGTCCTTCTCTATTGAAAATATCTTATCATATGTATCTGATAGGGTACTGTAGCCATCATGGCGACCTTAACACTGAGGTCATTCATTCCTAAGCTTTTTTTTTTGCCTTCTTAGCGACCTGATCATTTGACTTATCATTCCTTTTCTTCAATTGATTGGAATTACTCGTTTCCCTCATTTGGTTGGGCTGCTTTGAGCTGAATGCCTCCTCCCATCTGATCTCCTTGGCAACTCGCTTATAGAACTCGCTCAAATCCTTGACTGGAGACTTGTAGATGTTTTCATACGGCTTTCCATCCTTGCGAACCCCAATTGAGATTATAGTCAAAACACTTTCGTCTGAAGGATTCTCCATATTGTTGACTTCGCGTCTGAACCTGATAATGTTGTCTTTTAGTGACTCTTATTGTCGCTAGAAGACTATAACGAGGTGGTAAGGTGGCACGAGCTGCCTCTTCAAAGTTCTGTACTGGCTTGTGAATTTTTATTGACATTCTTCTCAGCTATCCTTCTAGGGTGTCTGGGAAAATATGGCATTTGAACAAATGATCAACCGCCTGAAGGTACATTTGGACATTGAATGCATCCAGGCGATCGCAATAGTCACTATCCCCATTGTATTGAGGGATATTTGGGACTTAAATCTACAGGCGAGAGATCGTGCTTCAATCTCCCTGGTGAAGGGGGTTCTTTTCCCACACTTATCTCGTTGGTTTGAAGCGTCAGAGCGTGCTTTGAGCTGGTGAACCCTTTGAAAGAGTTCCTCTATCCCTGGGCTCTGAGTCTCATGCCTTTTCCCGTGTTCACGACCTGGAGAGCAGCGGTCTATGGAGTATTCATGGCTAGGCCTTCTCGAGCTTCTAGCTCGGTGTGACTCTGAACGTCGCTGATAGTCTAAATTCTCTTCTCGAGCTCGACGATCATCAGCTTTTAGACGTAAATTGGGGGAACGAGTTGAGTCAGCATGTTGTGACACTTCTCTTATGGGTCTTTCACGAGTTGATACTTGTTCTCGTTGCTACTGGTAAATTATGGAAGCAGCAGCCTCAAGTCTGGATGCGTTCTGTACTTGGACCTGTGTCCGTGCCTTGACTATATCTGCAAGCTGCTGCACTATATTTTACAGTGCCTCCTACTGTTGGTGCCACTCCTGTAGCCCCCCGGCTATAGGGACCATTAGTGCTGGTTGGCGAGAGGTTGGTAAAAGCTTACCTCCAGCAGCTTCATCTGTGGGGACAGTAATATCCCCTGTCAGTCGTATGTCACTTGGTTACTGATTCGTTTGCCTTTTTAATCGATCAGCCACTATGTCAGAACTTCTGGTTATTCTTCCTCTTGTCATGGCGTTTGAAAGACTAGAAGAATTACAATTTGGACCTTCCTTCTAGCACCAAAATGTCAACGTGTAAATATGGTCGACCCAAGTTCTGCAACCAAATACCGTAATTAACACAAACTAAAGCAAAAACAAGAGAAAAGGAAGAGGAAGAACAGAGAATGCAAGGAGATTTTTATGTGGTTCGACCCAAGTAATTGCTTAAGTCCACGACTGTTCTCTAGTTGTTTTAGCAGAGAGGCAATATGTTATTTCTTTTTTGTGTGTGTGTCCCTATCCTCTTTTTACAATGAGTTTCAACCCCTATTTATAGAGGGGTATGCTACAGTTTATGTACAATGCAAATAAGAAATAATTTAATATCAATTGCACTTCTCAAAACTGTGTTCATAATTTTAGGGATTTGACTCCACCAAGTCAGAAGTCTGATCTTATCTCCAGATTTGGTAGTTGAGTGCTCCTTAAATTAAGCTGTCACATATCTGGTATAATCTGTTCAGCGTGCACGTTACACCAAGGGCTGGATCTTGCTTTTACGAGTTGGAGCTAGATATCAAACAGCTTTGACTATGACTCAGCAGTGACCTGAGAGATAGCTCTTTTCTACTAGCTGAATGACTTAAGGTCAGTGAACTGGGAGCTTCTCTATGCGAGCTGTGTCCTAGGGACTGAAAGCTTGTCTGCGAGCTGAACGTCTTATGATCCGAGGGCTTGCTTCTATAAGTTAGATGCTGGCAAACTGGACCTTTATCCGTTGGATCGGCCTATTGGACCATTTCATTGGGTTTTTACTAGCTCATTTATGTAATCCTAAAAATACCCATAACATATGCAAACTAAAATGAAGTTCTCCCTATTAAAAATAAATAAAAACAAGAATCCAATTCAAATACGTTGAGTTATAAATGAAAATACAAACAATCTTTTTTTATTAATTTATACGAACAACTTAGTGTTAGCTCGACAAACTAAAGTTAACTTAGTGGTATGCCTCTTACATCCATTACCATTGTCAAGTTCTAATAGTATTCTTTTGCCACATCATTGAATTTATCTAATGAGTTACTCTGCCCCTCTGGTTTTAAAATTACACAAAATACTCCCTACTGTCAAGTCTCTAATGGAAATGTTAATTTGAATTCAATATGTCGAATTTATTCTTGATTTAAACAATATGAAAAACAAAAAAATAGCAACATTATCAAATCATTCACCATCGCCAACAGCGCCAATCACATCCTAAGACCATGACCATCCATTCGCTATCAAACCCCAACACCACCATTACTACCGATTCACCGGCAACATCACTCACTCAATCAAACACATTAAAGGGCTGTTTGGCATGGCTTTCAAAAGAGCTTTTGGAAGGTAGTAGAAGTTGCTTTTGGAGTCAATCACTTATTAACGTTTTCGAATATCTAAATACAGATGGTTGGATCTTAAATCTAATGGATGAGTCATCTCAATCAGTCGGTTTAGAGAAGGATCATGATGATGCAACTCGTAACAAGGTTGAATTGGATAAGAGAGTACACTTGGTTCAGGAAGCTCGTTTGGAGGTGTCGTGAATGTAGTTGGTGTTTTCAGTGAATAATTCTTATTCGTCAATGCCTACGAGAAAAATTTGGTTGTCAAATTAATTTTTTGCTTTGATTATTTATTCTCACAATTCTGTATCATTATGCCCTAAAATTATTTTTGTTTAGAGGAAAGTTGATTCTATGGCTTCACTAGTGAAGACAGTTACAAGTTTACTCTCAATGATGACCATAAAGTGGCTTAGAACTGTTATATGTCCTCCTTCATCGAAACCATAAGTGGAGTTGGAGCGGTTCATGAAATCATGTGATAGGGATGTTACTAATGATGTGATACGCAGGACAGAGATAATATTGGAAGTGATGTTTCCAAGCAGTAGTTTAGGAGAGCGCTGTGTAACTGGAAGTCTACAAAGTGTGAATCTGATGGATGACGTATGGCCTGAACAATGTAGATTGGAAGCCCTTAAGTTTTATTATAAGGTTTTGCAAGCAATGTATAAAGCTGAAGCCGAAATATTATGCGTAACTAATTTGGCTTGTTTATTAACTAATGAGAGGTTTCATAGATGCATGCTTGCCTGTTCTGCTGAGCTAGTTCTGGCGACACACAAAATCATCACTATATTATTCCCTGCAGTTTTGGACAGAACTGACATTATAGCCTTTAGCCTTAGCAAGGTGATCGAGAGTTTTATTAGGCATGAAAAAACTTTACCTAGGGAATTGAGACGGCATTTGAATTCGTTGGAAAAGGGACTTTTAGAGAGCATGGTATGGGAGAGAGGCTCCTCGATGTACAATTCTTTGACTGTTGCAAGGCTGTCACTCTCTGCAGAGATAAATAGTCTTGGATTATTGGGAAACCTAATGCCATCTCTGGATGCAATTGCAGAAACATGAATCTTTACCAGGTAATTATTTATTTCTTTGCATTTGTCGCTGTAATAATATGTGTGATTCATACAATATAACTAACATAACATTGTGTTATCTTTGTCAGGTCAGAATGGTGATATCAGGTCTTTGAAAAGACAAGCGAAATACCTTTACGTCTCATGTGAAGGATCATCTACTGGCATTCAAAGCTATTGCCGCTTACTTTGCAATCAACCTTTGCGAGGTATCATCCAATGTAGTTTTAAGGGGTTAGAAATTAGCCAATATAATTTATTGTTCCTCATTATTGTTTTTCTAATTAGAAGTTCTGCACTTGGCTATGCATATGTGGCCCCATACGGCCAAACCCAAGTGGTGGGGGAGAAACATGTGCAGAGACTGAAATAATTCATAATGTTTTAACAGAAATTATCGGTGTCTCCCATTCAAGAATTCAACTAAATTTCTCAACCAGCGTATTGTGTACAAGCCTCCAACAACCCCCTTCATATATCTTCTATTTCGCTATGTTATTTATTTTTATTTTTGACGGAGGGGTGGTGGAGGATGGGGTTAGTCGAATGGGTTAAAGCCATAATATTAGTTTTGTTCTAATACTTACATAGTAGATACTCTTTTATTGGATAAATTAAAATTCACTTCCACGAGACAACTAGACAAACCCCGGATCATGTCTCAATGCAACAATTACTTGATGAACTTTTCTCTAATAAATAGACGAAGATACATATTACTAGATGAAACAACAAAAAAATATTAAAAAAATACAGTAGTGAACAGAACTAACCCAAGAAGCAAACAGTGAGGTGTCATCATTTTCATTCAAAAGAGATCCTGATCGAACTTGACATGTAAATCTCCTAAAATATGCAATTAACAAGTCATAATAGTGAGCAAAAGATCGTAAAACAGCAGTAAAAAAACAAGAAGTTATTATCTAACTTAGCTTTTGACTAAGTGTTCAAAATCTTATCCTACCCAGCATCAAAATAAATGTCAAGCTTGAGGCCTTTTCGATGAGTATAATTCGCAAGAGCTTTGATTCCTAATGGGAAAGGTTTTGGATCAGGGATCAACTGACCCTACACCAACAAAGAACTACAAAAAAATCTCAAATTGTTTAATTACTTCACAATTTTACACATCATGCATTCTTGCACAAACAATTTCAAATGGAAAGCACGGCGATATGATGTGTCTGTGATTCTGTGTATGCACGTACATATGTGTATGACTCTCTGACTATTATTAAGTCCTAGAAAAAAACTGCATAATGATTTCTCATATCAAACTAATACAATCTTACTAATAAGACAGAAATTGTGCTTTTCATTGGACCATACAATTTATAATTGCTGAGAAAAATTATAAAAATTGTGATAACTATTCAATTTTCATTGAATAAGTACAAGACATAATTAAAATAGAAAAAATAAAAAGCACAATAGTTGAAACATGGTAGAAGAACATACCTATATTGATATAGGCATAACCTAGATCAGCCAAGCTTGTTGAGATAAGTTCATTAGGTATTAACAATGAAACTAAATGTCAATATTTCCGATGATTTTTGACTGGCCAAAAAAAGAGTTGTTAGTAGTTTTATCATACCAATAAAAATAATAACCACTAATGAAGTTATGTTTCAGTCTGACAAATCCAAATAAAGGAAAAAATGAAAATAGGAGATCTTCTCATATGATGCATAGGCCAAGGTATCCTGGTCTCTCATCGATCATACTACAAGCAGAAATGCATTTATAAGGACTCTAACTAGCAAAAATCCATTGCAAGATATACAAACCTATTTTGCAATATCGCATCAATTTCTCAACAACTAATAAATAGGCCACTCCACTAAATTCATCATTAATCGTTCACCTAAATTATTTCCAACACAAAAAGTTTACAACACGAAAAAGGTGAACAAGCACACACATGCAAACAAACAGCTTTACAGAGAAACCAAAACTCTTTAATAAAAAACTATACTAATTCACAACACACCTTAATAGTTCACTTGTGATTTAAAAATTATCAAACTTTATCTACACAAATCTCCTAAAACCTATAACACCTACCAACCCCAAAATAAAAATCGAAACTTTCCCCTCTATCATACATAAAAAACACAAAACTAAACAAACCCAAAAAAATTTAAACGAAAAAAAAAAAACTAAAAATAGTATCGATGAGTATGAGACGATTGTCAGATTGAGAAGAGCACTTGAAGCGATGAAGAAACTCTGTCATGATATCAACAGATGGCACATCTTCCAGTGCCACTGAAGAACTCACTAGGTTAAGCTAAGAAGAATAAAAATGAAGAAAAATATTCCACTCCCTTTAAAATTCCAACTCATCACCGTACTTACAGCCATACATAGTGTCAGATTCAACCACTCCTCTATATTATACCCATCTTACTTTACGCTGTTTACGTCTTTTTTATATTTGTTATCGTTCAGTTACCCTTTGTTTGTTCAAGTCTCTTTTATATTTTTTATTGTTCAGTTTTAGGAGTGAAAAAGGTAAAATTGTAACTTCATTTTCAAACAACAATAGTAGGCATTGATTTCTGATACTATTCATGCCTCTCAATTTTTTTTTTTTTTTAAGTAAAGCTATTTTTATAGACAAAACAGCCCTAAAAAATAAGGGCACTAGGGAACATACAATCAACACCAGTATTATACTACTAACATTCTCTTTTGAGGACATGGCTAGGGAAGCAAACTTGTGAGCCAAGTGGTTCCCGTTTCGAGAAATGGCTGGACACTTTTTAACACCCATCACCTTACATAGAGCCATTATAACATCAATAACAAAACTACCCTCACCATAAGAGATACAATTGGACTTTTGGAAGCAACATTCCTAGCATCTACTTCAACATGAAGAACAATCAGGTTGCTAGCTTGGGGCAAACTTAAACCTTCACGGAGAGCCAAAAATTCACCAATATCTGGGGGAAAAGAACCCAATAAAAATTTAGACATAACTTCAAACACTTATTTTTTATAGTTCTAATAACTGCATCGATCCCAATACCATTGGAATCTCTTCTCACAGTTGTGTCCGTATTTAGCTTCAACTGCCCTTGATCAAGGGAACACAAAGAAGGAGGACTAGAGATAGCTGGTTTCTGTACTTTGGTATTATTGAAAGCTGCAGTGACTTTTTAAAACTCCTCCAACAGCTAAAGGGCCCATGCCACCACATCCCCCTGATTTTCGACAATTCCACCAAACAACTTGGTATTTCTATTATGCCAAATCCCCCACATTATCATGCCCTACTTAGCAAGCGAATCAAGGGAGGAAGAAGGAAGCTGACCTGTAAAAAAATCCAGAATGGATGGAGGAAAGTTGACCATAGAAGCTATGTGGTTCTCTGCATAACTCCAAGAATGGGAGACAGAAGGACAGCAAAAGAGCGCATGCAATCAGGTTTCTAATTCTTGATCACATATTGGATAGCTTCCTTCCATCAACACACCTCTCTGGATGAGGTTAGATCTCACTGGTAATGCATTCATACATACTCTCTAGATGAAGTGCTTGACTTTAGAAGGTATCGGTAAGTTCCAAAGGGACATCCACCATTTGTGAGAGGAGGAACCAAAGGAGGAGAAGGCTTTTGTACTTGCTAAGATCTCCAAATGATACCCACTCTTGACCGAATATCTTCCCTTCTTGTCAAAATGCCACTTCTACCTATCTCTCACGTTTTTGAAGCTCAAAGGGATCGAAAGCACAAGCTCTTGGTCTACTGGGAGACATATTTGCTTAACCTTCTCCACATTCCACAACCTGGTATGTCGATCAATTAAATCTACAACTACCAGGCCATCATCAATATTAGGAGATATCAATTGAAATGAGAAAGGTCAAGACCCAAGGGTCCCCATAAGCTTTGATGCTCAGACCATTTTCCAACCCGTTTTCTAATTCCTTTAGGCAATAAACTTCTACCCCACTTGATTCTTTTCCAAATATGGGAGCTACCCGCCGTACAAGTCCCCAATAAAAAATCAGTATGGGGATGACATTTGGTTCTAATAATTCTCGGCATCGGGAGTTTGGATCATCCAACAGTTTTCAAGCTTGTTTAGCCAATAAAGCCCCATTAAATGAGACTATATCTCTGAAACCAAGCCCACATTCAGCCTTGGACATGCACATTCTATCCCAGCTGACCCAACTTATTTTATGCTTGCCATCTTTAATGCCCGATGAGAATTTGGAGATCATAGCCCTTAAGTCCTAATACAGCCCCTTAAGGAGTTGGAACACACTTATAACAAACGTGTGAATTGCCTAAAAGATGGCTTTGATTAAAAAAAATTTTCCTCCTTTCAAGAAGAGCGAACTTTTCCATCCAAAAAACATTTCCAGACTAAATCTTCTATTGAGTTGAAGGTCCTAATATTATTGCGTCCCACTACAGTAGAAAGCCCCAAGTATTTATCGTGAGAGTTCTAATCCCACACCCCAGGCACCGACCTCACTCTTTTGTTGGTAGCTTGATCCAACTTTAGGCTGACAGTGACAGAAGATTTATCAAAGTTCACTTACTACCTCGAACTTTTCCCATACACCTCCAAAATCTCCTTAATCTTCAAGCAAGTAGCCTTAGACACCCCATAAAATAAAATGGAATCGTCTGCAAAAAACAAGTGACTGATAAGCGGGGATCTTCTCGTACACTTTAAGCCTAACCCTCTACCTCTATTTTCAGCAAATTTGAGACTTTTAGAGAGAGCTTTAACACAAAACCAAAAAAAAAAAAAAGGAAATAAGACACCTTTATCTTATGCCTCTTAAAAGAGATATGCTGCCTACTTGCTTCCTATTAAGGATAAAAGACATTTTAGAAGTGGAAACACAGTCCATCACCTTTCTAATCCACTCTCTTGGGAACTCGATTTTTGTGGGACCCCCGACCGGCCTCGGCCGCCTCGGAAGACAAATCCCTGGGCCCGGGACAATACCTGATTGGCGTGGGCTGGGCCGAGGCCCAGAGGTGTGCCCTGCTTCCGAGGCGGCCGAGGCCGGTCGGGGGTCCCACAATATTAATGAGTACAGCCTTCAAAAAGCTCCACTCGACTTTATTGTACACTTTGCTTAGATCATATTTAACCGCCATCATACTTTGCTTCCCTGTTTATTGAGTGCAAGATCTTAAAAGAGGAAATGACATTATCGAATATTGGGCGCTCCGGGGCAAAAACGGATTGATTCGAAGTAATAAGGGTAGGTAAAAGAGGCTTCAGTGTAACGTCCCAAAATTTTCTGAATTTTTTTTATATATATATATTGAATTTTATTTTCAAGGGGGATTAAAATAAAAATTCAATGAGTGGCATAAAGGTAATAAAGTAGTTGATCTTGGGGTTAAGATGGAATAAGAAATGAAAGAAAATATCAAGTTATGAATATTTCTTATTCGAGGGGTTTAAATGAGAATTTTAAAAAAGTTTAGGGGTCGATTTAGCATTTTAAATTTTTGAGGGACTAAATTGTAATTTGACATAAAAAAATTATATAAAAAGACAAGCATAGTGACCGGCACTATTTCTTTTTCTCTTTCCTTCAGCCGGCTGCGTCTCTGGTGCGAATTTTTGATTTTTTTTATTTTATTTTCTAATTTCTTTATTTCTTTTAGTTTAATCACCCATTTCAACTCATTTCCTAGCCAAAACACCTAGATCTAACCTTATTCAAGCTATTGGGTGTCTAAATCTAGACTTGAAAAATTGTCAGTGAAGTGAAATTCGGGTAAGTTAATTTTTTTTATCCCATTGAGAGCTCAAATCGTGTAGAAATTCATGTAGAAGCATGCTAGAATATTTAGGAAGCATCAATAACATTATATGATAGCTTAATCACCTCTCAAGCATGATTTTCTTTAATTTTTCAAACCCCAGGTAGAGAAATACGCGATTCTGATCCCAGAAATTTTAATTAAAGATTTTAGGGATCAATTGGGAGCTGTTAGAGGCTAGTAGAAAGCTCAAAGGTTGGTGTACTCATATTTTTAAAAATGTTGCTTATTAATTCCGAATTTTAATATATATTTATTATTGTGATAGTTGATTTAATTGTTAGTTTGAGATATTAAATTGTTTTGGGTATTAATTATATGTTATTTGATGAAATTATTTGAAGAAAAATGATTTCGAAACAATTTTCGCAATTAAAATCCCCTATAGTCGAAATTGATGTATAAATTATTATAGGGGTATTTTCGTCATTTTGTTTGCCTTGAGATGTTAATTATGTGATGTATTGGTGGTATGTTTGATGGATTTAATATTTGAAATGAAAAATTTTGAGAATATCCTATTTTGGGATCGTCCCAAAAATATGAGAAAAAGGGATAATAATTTTATTAAGATGTGATAATGAGATTAGGGGCAAAATGGTCATTTGAAATGATCACGAGTGGTACCCCGAAGAATCTGGAATAACAGATTTAAATATGAAATAAAATGTTTATGTGATTAAAGTCTTGTTAAATTCTGTATTTTTGAAAAATTTAAAGGGCCCAAGTAAAACTAATCACCGGTAGGTGGGGATTGGTAGTTGGCTAGCCAATAGGGTGATTTTTAGCAGTACTGCACCGTTATGATTGCTTATAGACGTTGTATGACGGACTGTGAGAGGCACCGAATGCCCGGTCCTGAAACGGAAACAGATTGTGATATGCGACCCGGTGGATAGACACCGAGCGGCCGTTGCCGGGGTTGCCGTTTAGTCTGGCTGATGCCAGTAAACCCGTTACCGATCCATGGTATCGTGATAGACTTTACGAAAGGCTCTAATAAATTGAATAAAAAAAATCTTGTGAATTTATTTGATAATTGATTTTGTAAGAATTCGATTGTGATTGCGTTTGCAATAAAATGTATTGGAAAGCTACAGGATTATGATTTATTTTGTGAAATTGGGTACCGTGTGTTTTATTGATAAATAAATTATGATCGTGCATATTGTTTTAATTTATGCTTGTATTTTGAAAATTATATGATTTCAATATTATATGAGTATACCCACTAAGTCGAAAGACTTAGCGCGTTGGATTTACCGCGCGCAGGTAGTTGAATAGGGCTTGAAGCAAAGACAAAGACAAAAATAGCTGCAGTTTCCCTCAAGTCACATCCGCCCTCATCATTTTGGTAATCATCATTGTTGTGTTGTCGGAATATCCTATTTTGGCCACAATCATGTTGTGTGGATTTAACGTTTATCACTAGTAATAACTTCTGTAAATTATCCGTTGAAAAAGATTTTATATGGTATTATCTTTGTAAAATATTTAAATGTTGATCGAAATATTTATTATCAAATGATTGTGTGTTGGAGTGGATTGGAAACGGACGAGAGGTCCGAAACCAGAAAGTTGAGAAATGAATTGATTTAGAAGTGCGTTTTCTCTACAGGTTTAAATTTGGATTTTCAGAAAAATAGAGAAAACTCTGTCGAAATTTCGTTAAAGTATAATAAGAGTTTTTGAAAACGATAATTTTTATAAAAGAAATTTCAAAAATAAGAAAAAGAGTAACATCCCACGCCTCGATCCTCGTACAGACGGGAATTTGGGATAAGGGTGTTACATTCAGTCTGTTGACCAAATACTTCGCAACAATTTTATAGATAACATTAGTCAAGGTAATAAGTCTGAAGTCTTTCAAGAACATCGAGTCTTTCTTCTTAGGGATCAAAACTATGTTGGTCTTATTAAAAGCCTTAGTTGAGTTTTTACCATTTAAAATGCACAAGCAGGATCTTGAAACATCTCTTCCCATTTTTTGGAAGAAGATGACATAGAAGCCATAATGGCTAAGAGCCTTATTTGGTCCCAAGCTAAACACTGCTCGTTTGATTTCATCCTTTTCAAAAGGTCTCATAACATCTCTTTTCATTTCTTCACATAGTTTTGCATCAATATGAAAGCAGACAGCTTCAATGTTCTATTAAAAAGGATTCAAGGAGCTAAAAAAAATTACAAAAGAACATACAAGTCAAGTACAACATGTCCTGTGCTGATTCAACCACAATCCCATCATCCCCTAGAAGCTTAGTGATTGTATTTTTTTTCCTCCTTGCAGTAGCTTTTACATGGAAGAATTTTGTATTCTAATTCTCGACTAACAGCCAATCCGATCTTACATGCTGCCTCCAATAGTCCTCCTCTTTGTTGAGCAATTGTTCTAACTCCATCTCAACCTGCTTTATTTCATTCATAACACCATTCTTTGCAATATCCCTATATAATATCTCTAGAATCTTGGATTTCGAAGCAATTTTCTTTTTCAGCGATCCAAAGCTTTCCATACTCCAGAATGTTAGGTACGAAGCACATGATGCTTGTTTGATACCTAGATCGTTCCCTTTCAAACCACAGCCTACCTATGTTCAGCTGCTCTCAACAATCTCTACACAATCTTCTTCTTGGAGTAAAAAATGTTCAAATTTGAAACTCTTTTATTGATGAGTTTCAACCTTGAAACTTTGAACTGTTTTAGCAATACTGCTTTATGGTTTGAGCCATTAAAACCTAAGTTCTCCACTATTGCAAAAGGAAACAGGTCTCTCAAACTTTAAGTTGCCACAAATCGATCTAATCTCTCTTGGATATTCTCTATACCTTCCCTTCCATTATTTCAGATGAATCTAGGCCCAACATTCCCCAAATCATCTACGTCGCACTCATCTAGAGCCCTCATAAAGTTTAAAATCGGTTTCATCCCTTTCTCAGAACCTCCAGCCTTTTTACTCATTCTCAGAATGGCATTTAAATCCCCTCCCACAAGCCAAAGGAGAGAGTTCATCCAGCTAAGTCTTCTTAAGAGTTCCCATGAGTTGGCCTTTCTTAAGAGGTTTGGGTCTCCATAAAAACTAGTAAAACGTTATTTGTTACCTTTCTCCCTTGAAATACACAAATCAATGTGACCTATAGAATAGGAAAGCACTGAAACATCAATTTCCTCATTCCAGATTAAAACCAACCCCCATTTTTTCCTTTACTATCCACAAAAAAACCTCCATTAAAATCTAAACTTTTTTTACATTATCACAAACATTACCATATATCTTCGTCTCTATTAAGAAGACTTGGATAGGGAATAATTTCTGACTACTCCTTTTAGGGCTTTAAACGCAAAAGGATTCCTCAATCCCTGTAGTTCCAAATTAAGCAACTCATGGTGACCGACGAGCCTGTATCGCAGACTCCGCCGATAGATCGGTGGTGTTCTCAATTGGGAGAAAGCTATTATTTATCTTCTTGTTGTTGCCTTCCTCTTCTTCTCTAAAGATTAACTTCTTCCGTTTCAGACCATGGCTCGACTTCCTACCCATTCTCTCCTCTAAGCTCACTTTTCCAATTGAGTTCACACCCTTCGACTCATTATCTTTCTGAGAAATCTTCTGCTTTGGGGACAGACTGGTACTTCTATTATTCCTTCTTCTAGCTTGTTGTACTATGATTAACTTTTGGATGGGGCTTGAGACCTTACCTAGGATTCTCCTTTCTCTAGCTGCCCTCTTCCACTCTCTTGAATTCTTTTTATAGGGACTCACAACCATCCCAACAGCTTCCGACTTGCTTGCAGTACTCTTTTGTGCATTGAATTCCATTGGACTTTGGCTTAAAAGTGGGCCTTGAGAGATTCCACTAGTCACCTGTTAGGTCTTTATATTGTTTCCTATTGTAGATAGCGAAAATGGCCCCTCTTTAACTCATTACTAAAATCTCCTCTTGTATTCAAATTGGGGATCACTGTCACATGTCGTACTATTATTGGACCCTTAATTTCTCTTAAAACAATTAAATTGGGATATTTGTTGCTGACCACTAAAGCCCCAGACTTGTCCCTATTTTCCTTTTCCTTTGGTTTTCCCCTGCTGCTATCACCTTCAAATCTAAAGGTAGTCTGTTTCCTTTTATCTGGAGAATCCATTGTCCTTGCCCCTCATTCTCCTCTTCTCTAACACTTTCTTTCTTTTGCTTTCCTCTATCACTCAGGCTCGCCTTTAACCAAGGAATATATGGTATAGGTGCTCCTTGGCGGATGGCTTCTTTGGTTTCTTCATCCCAACACTCCTGACTATCATGCCCTACCCTTCCACAAGTGTATTAGTTTAAGATTTACCACATTCGTAACGCCCACTCTATCCACTTTCAACTTGAGAATCCTCTGTAAGGGTTTGGAAATGTCAAAATTCACCTTTACCTTCATAAATTTTCCTTTACATTCCCTATCTTCTGCGAGGGCATATACCATCCCCCTAACTGATTCCTCATAGTCCAAGCCACTATGTGGTTCATACACACTAGAGGGGCATTGTGAATCTGAACACAAATCTCCATACGATTAAACCCTAGCTTGGATATATCACCCACCCCTTGAGGCATTTCCATAGCAATGAGACTATTGTCAAAATGCCATGATCCTCGATTCCAAATCTTATTTTTTACTTCTAGGCTATCAAAGTTGAAGACAAATACATTATTCCCTAAAGATTTGATTTCTACCCTCCTCATTTGTCTCTATAGTTGCTCGATAGTCATTCTAAATGCATATCTACTAATTCTTCTAGAAGTTATAACCTTACCCACTAAACAGTGACTCACCTCTTCCACTCCTTTAGCCCTAATATCACCAGTGATGAGACATTCTTTCTCTTCTTCCACTGATAAGTTAAGAGATTTACACAGATAACCAACTCCTCCTCAACCATAGGGATAGGGAGAAGGAAAGAGAAGGAAACACTCTGACTTGCTGCCCACAGATCTGTGAGACAAGCTACCACTAGGGATTTCTACATAAACTTTCTTTTTTCTCTCTCAACAAATACAAAGAGAGATAAAAGGGACTCCCTTATCACCTTTTTTTTTATTTATTTAGTTAATAGAAATAGAAATAGATATAATACTGACAGACAGTTGAACTTCCCCTCAAGTAAGCTTTGAACTTTCATCTTATAAGAACTTATGATTGCTTGTTAAATTAAGTAATAAATATAAACAAGTTTTCAATAAGTCAATCCACATACATCATCATATCATGCCATGGTTAAAAAACATGCAAATTGACGGAATACGACTTCTTTACCTTCCTTCGTTTCTTTAGGATGTTTGAAAAATTTTGCTATACTCAAATCCGATCATGAGAAATTTGATCTCTGGAGCATGGAGATTGTGCTGTGCATGCAAGCCTTGTATTGAGACAGAAAAAATTGCAAATGCACATGCACATTCTTTCAGTCTAAGTAATTCTCTTCTGCTTTCTTTGAAACTCAAAGATTCTACAAACACGTCCTTATCCATCTATGTCTATGCCTCTTGACACACAGGCAATTGCAAAAAATCACATTTCATATGTACACTACAACTACTACTGTTACATGCACGGCTTTGTGCTCTTCCAACCCAGGAGGCACATCAGACGCTACAACTATGACCATGCCTCGAAAGCATTTATGCATAAGAGTGCAGATTTTTGGCTGACACCAAAAGCTAACACCCTGAAATGGTAGTGACTGATTTCACAGAGATGGCTTTTCTGGATATTGAAGTAATCAGCTTTAATACAAGATAATTAGGTCTTAGATCTATGCAGTCCCTGCCTCATCTGAGCTGGTTGTTGCATCACTTCCAGCCAGACATGCACCACCTCCATGAGTCTCATCCTCACTGAACAAGCTCTCCTCACTTGAGCTGGAAAATGGGTCATCGTCATCAGTGAGCATATCTGCCTTCTGTCTCTTCCTGACATCCCTGATTCCTCTTCCTTGCAAAACTAAACGCCGTCGTTTCCTTGCCTTCCGCTTGCCCTTGGGAAACTCTTCCTTTTGTGACTCGAGGCTTTTGCAATCTACCTCCTTTACCGTTCTTCCTTCATCATATTCATTATCTTCAGATTCATCAGCATCAAGCTTGCGCCTTTTTCTACTAGAATTAGTCTGATACAGAATGGTGTACATATAATGTAAATAACGACTGCTGCATGCAGTTAAAAACTTAAATCCAATAAAATTTGAGAGTTATCAATGGTGTCTCAACCAGAAAGTGAAAGAAATGAGAGAAAGAAAAATAAAATCATTAAATAATTGCAGATAACAATTCAGAAGTATACCTTGGGACCACGATCAACCAACCTGGCCCATTCATGTCGGTTTCGCAGACAATCAAGAACTGCTTGTGAATGACTTGAATATGCATAACGCTCTCCATTATGCTTCCTCAAGTGAGGCCAGTGCTGTCAAGAGAAGAAAAAGAAAAGCAGAAGAAAAGACGCATAAGTGATTTTCGTACATGAAAGAACCCCCAAAGTAATCAAATAAACAGAAAAGAATAAGTGAAAACATACTGGCAGGACAGCGTTACAGAGTTCCTCATATGTCATACGCCTGCCTTTGCTCATTATTTCATTGATCAAGCCTGTATATGTATCATTAAGAGGGTAGATACATAAATACCACATCATACCAACTAGAAGGAAGAAGCAATACAACATATTTTTTCCGCTAAAACAAATCCAGAACCAGAATACATTTTAAAAGAAGAAACCAAAAATCATACACGCTCAGCAAGGCACTTACCAGGCAATGTGCGGTGAACAGGAGTCTGAATTGCATCATCATCAGATACATTCCTTGGTGAATGACGTACAGATAACATGTGATCATGGGCTTCAGTAGAGGAAGAAGGCCCAGTATTTGCAGTTGTGTTAGAAACAGAAGACATATTCTTCTTGACAGAATAAATTGGTGTTGGAGATCCATTATCCTCCCTCTTTGTATAAGCATCCACTGTACATCCTACATCTTGTCTTCTCAGATCTGGGGAAGATGGCACTCTGTCTGTCCTTCTAGCTTCATCATCAAAGTCACGAGAACCACGTGACCCATCTTTGGATGCATCCTTGTTTTTTCTTCTAGAACCCTATAACATGATATTTGTGAAATTCATTGGCAGAGTAGAATTACATTAGATAATCAAGTTACAATAGAACACAAACACTAAGAAATAGGGCATATAAGTAATATCATATACTCCTGGCACGAAAATGAAGTTTTCCCTACCAAATTGTGGTCCTTTCCTCCAGAACTAGACGAACGCTTTATTAGCATGCTTGTTGCAGTTGGAGAAGCCAACTGTGGCAAGCTACCTGTGTGGCGCATACGCGGTACGCGAGGTACCCTAGGAGAACTGTTGAGTTCTTGATGCAAAAGCAAAGCAAGCTGACAAAAATAAAGAAAAAAAGAAAGTCAAACATAAGCTTCTATGGGAAAAGGAAAATCTAGTTTACACAATTGGCAGTTCCAGAGGCACCTCTTCATCACTTAAAGTCGCAGGAGAATTAGAAGCAGCAGGAGGATGCATTGGAGGTGCATGATTCACCTTAGGTGTTGATTGAAAATTTGATTGATTTAACTTGTCACCTTTCACCGGTAAACCAGAAGATGACATCTTATTTTGCCCGGGCAAAGGACACTGACTTGGCAATGACACAGCAGACTCGCTAGAGGCTGAAGTAACAGCTGCATTCTGAATCGAAGATTGTTTAGAAGATGGGGTAGGCATAGAATCTTTTGAATCCGATATCGTTCGCTTCAATAGAGTAGCATGTGAAATTCTGCTGGAGTGTGATGCTTTTAATACAGAACTCACGGAGGATCTTGAATGTTCTTTGGCTGTTTTCCTCAATGAATCCTGCCTTTCATCATCCCTGACTACATCACTTTGACCACGATCTTTCTTAACACTAGCACTACCGTCTGAAATTACCTTTGGTTTAATGTTAAAATTAGAGTTCTTAGTATCTGTAGATTTAATTTTGTCAGAAGCAGATGATTTGGAGATCACAGTATTGGATGAAGTGGATGATGACTTTCCCACACATACTACCATTTTACGCTGGCCAGCTAGTGCTGCAGAGTCTAGGCTGGTTCCTTCAGACTTTGATTGCTCTTCAGCAAACCCTAAACTATGTTTGGATTCTGAAGAACCATTTTGTACTTCCACGGCTCTAACTGAACCCTCCACTTCTCTTTTAATCTGGCAAGCATCAACAGTTACTTCTTGAGCTTTTTCTGCATGGCCATTACTGCCTGCTTCTGAAGTTTTTTCAGCATCATGAGCCTTATGATCACTTGATTGAGAACTGCTTGTGGCTACATCATTCGCTTTTGAGATTTCCTGGATGTGAGTCATGTGACCATGGCATTTAGCTTGAACTTTAGCATCAGCAGAAGAAGGCTGAATATTCAAGTTTCCATTAGAATTGTCATTATCTCCTTCTATTTTCGCTTCAACAATAGGCCTTCTCTGAGACACATCTCCACTAAAATCTGTATGAATCTGTTTGTCCAACACTTCTGGTGCAACACTTGCCATGTCTTGAGCAACAGGCTTCAAAGCACTTTTAGCAGAAGCTTCTACAGTGTCACCTAATTTATCGAAAGCCCCATTATCGCCCTATCATAAAAATTCATGAAGTCAATTCAGTACAGTAGATGAAGTTTTAAGCACAAAGGAAAAATTTACGATTACACAAGATAACCTGCAAAAGTAGTTTAACTGACAACTGAACATCACCAAATGAAATCAGCAATCATCACCTAAAGCAAACAAATATTTTTAAAAAAATGAACATGTTGTGTCTATGCTCAAAACTGTATGATACTTATTCTCTCTATCACTCTTAATATTTATTTTTTTCTTTTCTAGAAAAAGCAGTTAAGGTAATAATGATTGCAGGAAATTGGCAATATATTTGCCTAAACATGACTTCCAATAGCATATCAAGTTGTTAGAAAGAAAAATCCTTATGCTGTAAGTATCAAAGCCAATCTCACTAGGACAATACGGCAGAGCAAAGGAAAGTCAAACCAAAGCCCAACTTAACATGAAATACATATTATATAGTTGCAACTAGCCTAATAAATTGAAGCATCAATTACTTATGTCCATTAAGCAATTTTTATATCGAGGGAATTTAATCAACTTAATTTAAACTATATTTTCACTACATACTATGATTGGTTATTTGGTCCTATCGGTTCCTAACTCATGCTCCGGGTTAGGTTATTTTTCACTCAGCTTGGGTAAGTTTCAAATTGTATGATATGCAACCCATATTACAGGTTCGCCCTAGTATCTGAACATTCCAGCTTTAACATAACTAGAATATTGCCTGAAATTTAGCTATCAATCAAGTAGTCACCCACCAGACAAAATCATCTTTTTCCCATCAAAATCTAAAGCTTACTAGTAGAGAGAGCTAGCACTAAACTTAACATGAATTATAAATATGAAACTCTTTATGACAACCTTTTTTTCGCTTTACAACTTACATAACGATAACAGCATTATAACTTTGCTTCAAAATCAAAATTATGATAGCTAGATTCTAGATGCTGCAGTACTGGTGTCACAGCAGAAGATGAAATCTAACATGGGACAAGTGTAAGTGGCATGCATACAGACAGCATTATGCCAGTTTAAAAATAAAAAAGCAACAATTTTTATTTAAAGATAAATGAGAGTATAAGGATGCATACCTCTACTTTTACCGCAATGCTCCTAGCATCATTGTGCTCTAATACTGACCCCACGACATTATCAGTTTTGGAAGAAGTCGAAGGACTCTTCGTAACAGCAAGAAGATGACAGCCAGCCGGTTCTTCTTGCAGCCCAGTTTCATTTGATGAAATACGTTTAGATACGTCTGAAGATAAAGCATCAGGAGGATGCTCATTAGCTGTTAGATTGTTACTTAGCTTGTCTACACCATCTTCCACTGCAAGATGACCATCTGATACGGGTTCTCGGCAAACATCTTCCCACCTATTTTTGTTCTTTACACTCTGCATGTCAGTCTTGGAAGACTTCGGACCTCTGTCTTCATAAAATTCGAATGGTTTTGCATCACTCGTGGGTCTAAACACTAGTAATTCGAATGAAAAAAAAAAACCACAAAAACTTGGGGTCAACAGGCGCAAGTCAGTTACAGCAAGTTGTGACTCACTGTTTACCTTCTTTCCAAAAGCATAAATGATAGCCGCTAGAGTAACAGCGGCAATTCTAAAATATAAAAAGCAGATCAAGTATCTGTGTGTGCAAAAAGAATTCAATAGTCAGAAAAGTACATCATATTACCTGATTTAGACACATGTAAACCTCTCTTCCTTTCATCGACCTCCTTCTCAGCAGATCTGGCCTTCTTCTTTCCACTCCGATCTTTGGATGTTCCCAAATCATCTTTCTTCCGCTTCCCTGAATAGACCACAACAGGTCGAAGCAAGCTCCTCTCCTTCTTCACACCATTCTGTGAACGCCTAAACTCTACAACCTCATTCTCCCATGTCTTCATCTCCTTCGAATGCACCTTTCTCTCCAACCCACCTTCCTCCTCTCTTCCTCTCATTCCAACAGAAGCCTCCACAGGGGTAGCCAGCACAGCCTCCTTCGACAAATTAAACAACATCCCCGCTCCTTTATCCTCTGCATTTTCATTTTCATTCCCATTCTCATTCTCACGTCCTTCCCGCTTCCCATCCCCATTCTCCTTCTCATCCCAACCCGGAAACTCCCTATACTGAAAATTAAACTTCTTCGGCACATACCCTGTGCACTTCCACAACTCGGGTGTAAAAACCGACGACAACCCACTAAACAACTCAGGATCCCCACCTGGAACCCCTTGCACATGCACCCTATTCTCCATCGGAATATCCGTCCACAACCTAACCGGCCTCCTCCCTGCCCCATTACAAGAAGCCTCCATCCTCACAGTCTTCGTCGGCAACTCAACCAACAACTGCGCAACCTCAGTCTCCTCACTATCGTTAACATTACCACCACCACCACCATTCCTAACACTCTTGCTCTTACACTTATCACACGCAAACAACTCGTCCCCTTTCACATACTTAGAGCACCGCGTGTGCACCCACACGCCGCACTCGTCGCAGTTCACCATCTCCTCTCCGTCATCGAACGTGACCCCACACACGCAATCCACCGTCCACGAGCCATCCACCCAATCCTCGTGCGGGTCCACGCTCTGGAGACGGTGGGACCGCCCTCTCATAATTACAATTCTCTCCTCTACTTCACTTCCTATCTAAAAAGCCCTAATTCTCCAAACTACACGCAATAGAAAACCCTGATCTCACATTCATTTAATCAAATTCCACTACAATTTTTATACATTAACGAAGAATATAAATCGAGTTCGAGAATCAAATACCTGGCAATTCCTCTAAACGCGTCGTTTTGGCGTTTCTCGTTCGCGTCTCTTGATCTCTCGATCTCTCTCTGTGTCTGCTCTTCAATCAAATTATCCAAATTGACCTCCCCCTCGCGCACAAGAATTTGGTTTGGCTCTGACGGAACTCAAAACGGAATTGTGTCTAGTTGGATTTGTTGGTTTGTTTTTGTTTGGCGTCCGCGTAAGCCCCTTTTTTTTTTTTTTCATAGCTCAGCTCTGAAATATCGAGAGGCGGCCCACTGTTTTGTAACTGGGCCGACTTGTTGGCCCGTTGAATCAGAAGATAGGATTGGTACGATCCGTACCCACCAATGTTTTCTTGACACCTTTTGTAAGATTTTGCTTTAATTACTGGGAGTAATCATAAAGACGATGGTGTGATATCATTTCATCGGGTCTCAATGACATATCCCTAAATGATATTTTTTTTTTTTTTGGATTATTGGGACCAGCTGAAGGTGTTGCCCAAACTAGCAGTGATATGATTCCGAAGGTGTTGCCCAACTCAAGGTATTGTCCAGATTAGTTATGATATGATTTTAAAGCAAAACCTAAGAATTAAGTCTCATAATATGATACAAGACAACTCATGTAACATAAGAAAAATTATTCATATTAAGTGAGATTTGTTAGTTAAACCCACAACCTTTAAAGGTAAATGGGTAGACTTTTGATTTATTATTACATCAAAACCACTTTCTCGCTCTAAATGGTTTTTAGGTCATACAACAAACGCAAATTTATGATCTTATTAATTTTGGTATTAGTATTTTGTCGTTGTTTATAATTGTCATGATTAAATTCAAGGTCATTTTCCTCTAAACTTAATTTGTTATGCATTTATGGTAATGGTGAAGGTTAATATCCATTTTATAAATGAGTGAATTGTACAACACTCCCCCGAGATTTCCCTAAAAACAAATGAAAATATAGTTATCTTTTTATTGCACAAAACTTTCATGCTTAACATTGATTTTTGTCACCATTAACTAAATGAATGGCACTTTGGTCCTTTCTCCCATGAACAGTAAGTTATCGTGTCTCTCTCCTTCTTATCTCATATACTCACCATCACTAATCACGTTCATCAGATCATGTTTCTCTTTCTCATCTCACTCATTCACCATCACGGGTCAACTACATCACCTCTCACTCAATATTAAAACCCTTAATCTCTTTCTCTCTTCTTTTTCTTCCTCTAGTTCGTTCCTCCAATCCGTTTGTCTTCATTATCACACAGCTTTAACTTCCCTCTCTACCGTCGTATGAATCTGACTTCTAGTTCCTCCAATCCATCCTGCTCCACCACTGGTATAAGATAATATCACGTCCACCGAGCAAGGCCCTCGATGAGCCGTCGTGCGTGGTCAGCACTTAGCCCTAGTCAAGGGCCTGGGCTCAAAATTGTGAAACCGATACGAAAGGAAGGAAAAGAGAGAAGCTAGAACTGGCATGGAGACCAATTTTGGTCCGCGATGGAGATAACTAGGTCTTCTTCGTCGGAGGTCTTGGTCTCTGGCGAAGGAGACCCAAGTTTTTGGACTTCATTTCCTTTTAGTTTTTTCATTTTTTAAAATGGTTGATGTTATTGATGATTATGTAGTGTTTGTCTGTTGTTATTGTTGTTGATTTATTCATTGTTGCTGCTGCTGATTTTATGGTTCAAGAATAATAATGATGTTGATGAAGAATAATATTTGTTGTTGTTGATTTTTCTGTTTTTGATGAATAAAAAATATGACTTGATATATTGGATGATATTGATTCAGATGTGTTAATGAAACTATATTGATTTTTTGGTTATGGATGGTGTGTTGAATATTTGAGTTTTTACAGGCGACGGTTTTGAAGATAAGCGAAATCTCTTCAACGTTAATTTTTTTTTTTTTTAAACATTTGGGTTGATCTTCAAGTTGAAAATTTGAACCTAGATCGTCAACTTAAAGATCAACCCAGATCTTCAATTTTTTTTTTTTTTTTTTAATTTTAAGTTTTTCCATCTTTCTTTTAAGATCTTGATAGATTTTTAAATTAAAGATCTATAATTCAGATCTTCAGGTTAATGATTTAGATTATCCAAATTTTCATATTGATGATTTAGATTACTCAGATCTTTAACTTAATTTTTTTTTTTTTGTCTTATTTATAGGTAATCTAGTCAACTTATAATGTTGAGGGTATTATAACCATTAATCTAAAATCCTAATCAAACCGTTAAAGTTGACATAAGTCAACTAATAGTATGGGGGTTTAGTGTAATAAAAATGTAAATATTTTTTCATCTATTTTTGGCAAACCTTAGGGGGGCTTTCGTGCAATTACTTCTTTATAAATTTGTATGGAGAGTTTTTTTGCATTGTCATGAAAGTAAATGTCTCCATTTAAGGAAGTGGTTATTTGCACAAATAATTATTGATTTTTACGAGTTTTAATTAGTCTCTTGACGGTTTACTATAAGTTTTTTTCTATTTTATTTATGTACTCCAAGGTTTCTCTCATATGAAAAATTGAAAATAATGTTTGTTGATCGTAAAAAATCAATTAAGGTTCACTCTACTTTATTTTGTAGACAACAAAAGTAGAAATGAATTATTTTTATTCTCCATCCTCTAAATTTATCAAAACATTATCAAGTTGGCTTAACGCTATAAACAACTTTTCACACTCTTGACTTTGCAATTTCCAACCCATATTTTTGGCATACGTTTATCTAATGCACCTTCAAACCATTGTATATTTGTCGCAAAAAGCATGGTCATCCTTTGGATCCACGCAACTTTCTTGCAACTATTAGATTATGTAATCAAATGGAGATCTAAAGTAACCATAGGATATCGATTAATTTATCTTTTACATGATCTTTGACATCAAAACTTATCCTCTAAAATTTTGAGTGGGAATAAAAACTTGAATTACATAATGCTTTCTTAATATTATGAAGATTATGTTGATGTGTTACAAGCACATTAAAATATAACATCAAAACCTATCAAGATCAAGTATTTTTTTGGATATATTCAATTTATAATTCATTACAATTTAAAATATTTCAAAATTTTGAGTGTATTCACTCCAAATTTATATAAATTTCATTGAAATTTTTATATATTTAATTCATATTTGTATCAAAACTATTACAATATGTTTGTCTTCAATTTAGATTTGTATGAAATTATTTAGAATTTAAAGTGTATTAGATAAGTCATTAACTTTACAAATTTTACTTTAAGGGACAAAATTCATTAGATTTTAATGGATTTTGATATGAGGTTTATGAATAAAAAACTTTATAATAAATTATACCTTTCTCCCAAAAATTTAATGGATTTTATAAATAATTTCAGCAAAATTTATATATAATCTATATAATTCACGAACTCCACTAAAATCTATTATTTAAAAACAAAAAAATCAAGTTTTAGTAAACTATACATTGAATACACCATTTACACATATGACTGTGAATAAATACGACTTGATAATATTAATGCAATCAGGAAATATTTACCCACATGATCTTGGTAAAATTTTGAGCAGGAAAAAAACCTTAAATTATATGTTTCTCTATCAATATTTATGAAGATTATATAAATAACTCCTAAGCTTTTCTTTTGTTTTCTGTTTTCTGTTTTTTTTAAATAATAACACCTAAGATGTTGGAGCCTTGAAGGTGTATTGGGACTTATTAATATCAAGCATTATAGACACTGTCCAATACTCAATTTTTATTCACATAATCAAGAAATATTTACTCCCATAACATTAGGGACAAATTTTTATACGTTGTAAAATACGTACACCAAGTCTCTAACCCCATATCACAAAGGTAGCAACTAGCAAGTAGTGAGGGAAGTATACCACTTAACATTTATTGCAACCAATAATTGGTATAAAGATAAAAATGTAAAATTTATAATTATTAGTATTAACAGCACTAATTATCAATACCAATCATTAATCTTACGCATGCACATGCCTTATATACTTTGTGTGATTAATTACCAATTATATGCAAATTCCTCATATCCAAGTGGTTGTGCACTTGTGCATCCAACTGTCCATATAATAATAAAGATTTAAGCTTTACCAAATATATTTTATATACTTTGTGAGATTAATTACCAATTATATGAAAGCAGAACTGAATAAATAACGATTGATCTTAAAATTCCGATAATATTTGATAAACTTCTAATCCATTTGAAGTCCTTTTTGAAAATAAATAATACTAATCTTATCTTGGCATGTATGTTGAAGAACACACATTAACACAACCTAATTTAGGTCATGTTTAGTGCGTGAGATAAAATTTGATTATTTATATAAACTTAATTTAATTATTTATATGAGATTGAATTATATTATATTAGATTGAATTTGATGAGATTTCATCAAATTATATTAATTTAAATATTATCTCATATTTGATGAAATGTACGCTAAAATTAAAAATAGTGTATACTTGTGTTTGGTAAGTTATAAGATTAAATAAAATAATATAATCCTATATTTATTATAAGTCTAGATCAGATAATAATTGAAATAATATTTTAATTATGTTTAAATTATTTCTAAATATAAAATTAAATTCATCTCAATAAAATAAAATCTATTTATAAAGTGAAAAAATAAATGAATTTATTATATATCTATAAATGGGCCAAAAACAATTAACCTCATGAACATCTTCCAACCAAAATTTCACTTGCCTTTTCAAACCCCAAAAAAAAAAAATATATATATATATATATTTTAAAATAAGAGATCCGAACAGAGTTGAAGCCGAGCGATTGCTAGGAGTGGCCGAGAAGCTTATCAATCAACAAGATTTCTTAGGGGCAAAAGAACTCACAATCTTGGCGCAGGAATCGGAGACGCTATTAGACGACACAGATCAGATGTTGGTGGTGGCGGACGTGCTCCTGGCGGCGGAGAAGCGCGTAAACAACAACCAGCACGACTGGTATTTGATATTACAAATCGAGCGTCGATGGAACGATCAGGATCTGATAAATAAATTTCAGAAGAAATGGAAGCCAGACAATAATAGTTTCAGGAATTTGCTCATTTTTTTTTTAAATTGGTTGTGGTCTTGAGTCGAGAGAAGCAGACTAGTGAGAGTGGTCAACAGAGCTGAGAAAGGAAAGGTTTGGGTGGATAAAATTGTGAGAACATATGAGAATTTTTTTTTTTTTTTTTTTTAACCTGCGGTGTTAAGCGGGTTTGTTTTCTCCCAATCCAACGGAATAAAAATAGGGCTGGATAAATTAGTAATACTTTTTCGGTTGGATCAAACATAAATTTGGATAAAAATTAATCAAAACCAAACCTGTGTAACAAACAGGCCCTTAAGGTATATTCTCTAGTTTCATGCCAACTGGTAGCTGCAAAATGCAAAAACAAACATCAGCTAGGCGAGGCGGAGAGTCGGGTACTACGCAAGTGACTCCACCAAATCCCCAAAACACCCTCATAGCTAGCATTAACAAAAAAAATCGACTGCTCACGTTATACACGCGCATTTCCCTCACCCACTAACTCGCCGCCACGTCGCCACAACAACACGTGTGGTCACACATCCATACATGACGACACATGTCATGTCATGTCCATTCATTAAACATACACGCATACATACATGAATGCCAGATTTGACGTGTATATGAGTCGAGCAATAGAGTTTGGTCGAAATTTAGGAGGATGTGAAGATTGAAGTAGCAGATCGCACTCTCCGAAGAACAACAACAACCCTTTTCGGTCTCTCTTTATCGGAGCAAAAAAACCAAAAACAAAAAATCGTTTTAGAAAACAAGAAAAAACACTCACCGTAAGCAACCATTTTCATTTCAGTGGTTTTTGTTTTTGTTTTTTTACCATTTTATTTTACTGGAGTAGTATATCTTTTGTGGTTTTATTTTTATAAAATATAATTAAATATTGTGTGTGTTTTCGTTTTCTCCGAAATGATCTCCAGCTCGATTTTGGTCTTCATCAATGGAAACAATATAAGCTTTTGATTGGCTTTGTAATAATCTGGAATCTGGATCAATCGATTACAGATATATATATATAGAGAGAGAGAGAGAGAGAGTGAAGAGGAGTGATCGATGGCTGTGGTGGAGAGCACAGTAGGAGGAGCGACGGCAGCGGCGGATTCTGCGACATCGGCGGCGGTGGCGAATGGTCAGGATCAGGCGAAGCAAAACGGAATGAGGGGGCAGGATCAGGGAGGGTTGTTCGTGGTGAGTAATAATAACAGTGGCGGCGGAGGCGGAGACCATCGATCCGACGGCGGAGATGACTATAAGCGCGATATGAGGGAGCTACAGGAGCTGTTCTCGAAGCTGAATCCGATGGCTGAAGAGTTCGTGCCTCCTTCACTTGCCAACACCAACAACCAGCTTGGAGCCAATGGAGGGTTCTTCGCTAACAACTCGATTTTCTTGCCAAACAGCAACAGCACTACAAATGGTGGCCATGTCAACGCCAACGGCGCTGCTGTTCGACGGGTAGGTAGAAACGTAGCGGAGAATTGTTCAAGTTTTAATTTTTATTTCGAAATTTTCGAGTTTTAGTGCATTTTAGGGTTTTGAAGTGTTTTAATTTATTGGGATTTTCGATTTTTTTTTTTTTTTTGTGCGTTTTGTTTTGTTTTAGAAGAAAAATTATAGCCAAGGGAAAAGGAGAATGAACAGCAGGACTAGTATGGCGCAAAGGGATGAGATAATTCGGAGGACTGTATATGTATCTGATATTGATCAACAGGTGTATATGAAAGCTGATTTTTGTTTGGAGTTGGTGGTTTTTTGTGTGTGGACTAATGGATTGGTTTTTGGGGGAATTGAGTTCAGGTCACTGAGGAGCAGCTTGCGGCTTTATTTGTTAGTTGTGGGCAGGTATTGGGTGGTGTTGTTATTGATGTTGAGTTCTGGTTGGTGAATTTTTGATTTTGAGCTCATTGGTGTTTTCTGTTTGTAGGTTGTTGATTGTCGCATTTGTGGGGATCCTAATTCTGTGCTGCGTTTTGCGTTTATTGAGTTTACTGATGAAGGTAGTGTTGAGCGTAGACTATTTTTGCTGGTTATTATATGAATATAGAACAAGTTTGATGGATGGTTTTGGGTGTTCTCTGATGGTGTTTTGGTTAAGCAGAAGGTGCGCGGACTGCTTTGAATCTGGCGGGAACAATGCTTGGATTCTATCCTGTCAGGGTGCTGCCCTCCAAAACTGCTATTGCTCCTGTTAACCCAACATTTTTACCCAGGGTGAGAAAAAAGTTTGGCCATTGAGACCTCTGAACCATAGCTTAGTTTGGTAATTCATGGTTGTGGTGATGCATTGGTTTCATCTTGTGATCCTTTTTATTGATCGGTTCTCTGATTTTCAGACTGAAGATGAACGTGAGATGTGCGCAAGAACTATCTATTGTACAAATATTGATAAGAAGGTGAAATTTTTTGAATTGTCCATTACTAGGTCTGGACCTATGTTAGATTGAAAAAACCCTTCTTCACATTTACTGCACGATTGTTTTTTCTGTGCAGGTTACTCAAGCAGATGTTAAACTCTTTTTTGAATCTGTCTGTGGAGAGGTTTGTGATCATACCTGTCATCAACTTGATTTTTTTTTTTTTTAAATTGTTATTATTATTATTATTATTTTGTATGCAAGTTAGATAAATTTTCTGCAGGAATTCATTTATGAGGTCACCTTGTGTGATGCAGGTTTATCGCCTGAGGCTGCTAGGAGACTATCACCATTCTACTCGAATTGCTTTTGTAGAATTTGTGATGGTAATCACTTCTCCTTTTTATCATAGATGCTGAATATTGTCTCCTTTGCAAATCTTCAGTTGCTGCGCTAGGAAAATCTCTGTGAATGGTGTAGACTTGTAGTGGGGTAATGAAGGGTTTATGGGTGATGGAGCATATGAGTTCTAGGTCTGAGATGTTGGCCTATTCTCTGTGTCATGAAGTGGCCTCAACTTTATTTATATATATGTTAGGGTCAGGATGCTTCTTTTTAAGAAACCTTCTCATAGAGGCAAGAGAGTAAATTATTTCCCCTTGCCTGAAAAATCAACAATTTTCATCCCTAGGAAATGAAGAAATGCTTTTCTTGGGTTCTAAAGTCTTGATGCCATTGGAGCACTTAAACATACCATTGACATTAAGACAATGGTCTAACAAAAATTTTCAGTGGGGTTGGTGTTATTTCTTTTACGTGTTTTTTCCTTATTGCCAGTTGGGCTAATATTTGATCCGTATCTTTGATGTATAGTTGGCATAATTCTTGATAACAGTTTATCATTAGTACAAGAGGGACTGTAATGTGACCTTCAGAATGGTTGCTTAACCCATTAAGACAAAGTAAAGGGTCGTTTGTTTTTTTCACTTAAAACTTAATAATATTGAATTGTACCTATTAAGTTACTTTGTTTATTTTTTTAAGTGATCAAACCACTTAAATCTACCAAAAAATAATTGAAAAAAATGAAGTAAAAATTTTTAGTTTTTTAATCAATTGTAAATCATTTAATAACATTTAAAAGTTTTTATTCTAAATTTATCTTCTCTAAAATAACGTAATTTCAAATTTATTTTAATTTTATATTATTCAGAATTTTTTTCCTTAATACTTACAAAAAGTATATTTAAAAAGAAAGACCTATATATATCTCATCCCAAACTGTTTTGGAATTAAACTAATATATTTTAATTTACAATTTAAACATTTATTTTTTCAGTTTTTTTTTTAAATATATTAATATATTTAAATATATAAATATGATTAATGCTATTATATTTTTTAATTAACTTTAATTATGAATAAAATATTATTAATATGTATACAAAAATTGTTTTAGAATTTATTAAATTATTTATTTTCAGATGTTTGTATTAAGTTAATTAAAATTAGATAATGACAAATAATAAAAAGGATATAAAGTTAACTTACTAGTTTTCAAATAGTTTTAAACTTGAAAAACAAACAAGTTTACAATATATTCAAAGATAAGAGAAACATAAACAGACATGTTATTCAGATTTCAAGTTTCATTCACTATTCAGTCTTCAGCTTTTAGTAACATTATTCAGTCTTCAAACAAAAAAACAAACAATCCCTAAATATTGTTTAGGGAAAGCTCAGTGGCAAAACAGGGTGAACACCATTCTTCAGATGTTGAGACACCTGTTCTTTTGATATATTCACTCTGTGATCATAGTTCGTAAATATGGCCCGGTACGGTCGTATATACGGCTATACAGCTGTACTGGGCAAAAGACGTATCCATACGGTCGTATTTTGGCCGTATGGATTTTAGACCATACAATGCGTACTAGTACGGCCGTATGTGGCCGTGCTGTACTTATACGACCGTATATGTACATATACGGGTGCCTAAACCTCCCATTTCCAGCTACTTAAGCTTCCATTTCCAGCGACTTCTCTCTTGGTTTCGTCTCTTTCCAACCCGCTTATGATTGGGTCAGATCGGAAATAGAAAGTAGAGGAGAGGAGGAGAAGAAAAAGAGGAAAAAGTGAGAGAGAAATAATCGAAGTGGAGGAGAAGAAGAGAAATGGCTAAGAGAGAAGTAATTCGAGAGGAGGAAAAAAGATCGAGAAACGCATAAGCAAGTGGAGAACAACAGACATTCAATAAAAAAAATTAAGTAAACTAATGGTGGGTGAGTGTGATTTATAACGGCGGAGGTCACCCACTAAAAAATTATTTTAACATTATAAAAATAAATAAATTTTTTAGAAAAATATTTTAATAATTTTACTATATTACCCTTATAAAAATCAAAATTAACTTTTATTTATTTAATACAATTATGCAAACATAAAAAAATAAGTAAAATAAAAAATACATATTTATTTAATATAAAATAAATATTAAATAATTAAAAAATGTAAATGAATAATGTTTTTTAAAAATAACTATTAAAAAATTAACATTTTTTTAACTGTTTACCGTATACACGGCCCGTATAATACGTATCAACCGTGCCGTATCATATCATGACGGGGTGTCTGTATGGTACTGTATCACGTATTTACGAACCTTGTCTGTGATTGCTCGAACTTTGCTCCAAATGATGAGTGACTCCCTTTTTTCCAAATGATTTTCAAGTTAGCTTATCCTTACAATGTTTTTCTCAACTAATATTAATTGTGAAAGGGGAGTCACTATCAACAGCCCCCAAATTTTTTATGCTATATCCCTTTCATTTGTACTTGTTAAAGAAAAAAGGAAAAAACTGGGGTTGGCTAAGATGTGAAAGCAGCAGCCATTAGATCGGAGTTTCATGGGAAAAGATCATTACCCAAGTGATATGCTAAGTTCACTGCTTGCTACCAAATTGTGAAAAGCTTTTGTTGCGTAATAGTTTTTGGTTGATTTAGACATACTTTTCAAGTCTTACCATAAATAATTCATTAATGGAAAATGTTTTATCCATGAAGTGTAGACCAATCTAATTGACATAATTTCGTAGTTTTTTCCAATGTAGTGGAATAATATCTAATTATTTTGCACTTTTAACTGGCTTATCTTATTAGTATAGCCTTATTTATCATGTCACAGGATAATTTAGATAATTAAATCTTATTGTTTCATGTTTTGAACACTTGATATCTCTTGGCTTGTGTGCAACATTCACATATAAATCCTTGACCCTTGTAGGCAGCCCTGTGATTTAGGTGGAAATGCTGCTTTATTTTATAATGATTATCTCTATTATCCTAATCTGGAGCAGCTTGATAATGATATCGGTGGGTCCATCTTGATTGGTTGTGCACCCACTCTGAACAGCTGAACAGCTATCGTTTATCCTGATAATTTATTTTATGCTATAGAAATTCTGTTATAAATTTATAAATTCACATGCATTTAAGACTTCAATGTGGAGTGATATTTTTTTAATTATTGAAAACCTCATGTAGGTATTTCTCTTACGGGAAACAAAGAAGTACTAGACATTTTTTTGCTTTATATTTTCTCTTTCGGTAAAACTTGCTTTTGATGAGCTGTGAAACTTTACTTGGCATAGAGGATTCCAGAGTGAAAGCCTTTTCATAAGATTGTACAATTTTTATACTTGTGGTCTTCTGATTTCATTTTCTGTTGTGGTTGAGACCTACTTATAGGTTTTTTACTCTTGTTTGGTCCCTGTAGTCTTCATATTAATAAAACTTGCTTTTGATGGGCTGTGAAACTTTACCTAGCATAGACGATTCTAGAGTGGAAGCTTTTTCTTAAGATTGCTACAATTTTTATACATGATGGTCTTCTGATTTCATTTTCTGTTGTAGTTGAGACCTACTTGTGGTTTTTGTACTCTTATTTTGTCTCTGTGGTCTTCATATTTTCCCAAATTAATAAAGACTTTGTGCCTATTGGGGAGCTCAGCTGCGTGAATCATTATCTGTACCTTTACTTTATGTAGTGTAATATCCTCTATTAAGGTCTGGGCCAAGATGTTCTTGATCTTCATGCATTCTCATTGTATAAAATGTTTATGCTAGGATTGTCTGCCAAATCAAGTTGATGAAAGTCTAGTTGTTTTGAAAAAATTGGGTAACCGAAGATTGTTTAATACAATGAAATTACTTGTCGGAACAGTGAGGGTGTAAAAAATTGGTGGAAATTTTAAGAAGAAAAGGTTATAAAAGATATAATATTAGTTGTGATAGTAGAGATATGATACTCTGATCTCATGGTTCAGGTAAAGGATGGATGATGGCTATACCATATTTGATTGACATGAATGGTAATGGCCATTACATAATCTTTCTCTTGTCCCAAGTGATTTGTCTAGTGTTATTTGTGGGCAACTGGGCAACTTTCTTAGTATGTTCTTCAGGCACACCTTTGTTGTGTCGATTGGATTGATGTGAATTATGGTTCAGAGCCTGGTATTATTGCACACACAACCCACAATAATTTTAAGAATATTTAGTGCTTTTAGCTGAGATGTAGTAAGGTTTTAGATATTTGGATACTCATTTTAAGTCAAAAAATAATATGGAAAAAGCAGTCTAAGATGACCATTTTTTAGTTGCTCTATAAATATGCTGCATGCAATTTGTGGTGGCAAGTAGAATCAGTAAACAGGTCGAGTTTTGGTCAAAGAATTGTTTGGCCAGGTCTTAATGTAAACATCTACTTTGTGAATACCTTGCAGAAGGTCCATTTGTGTTCTAACAAGCATGAAGTTCCAGAAACTTTGGTGATCCTATTTATTTCCTTAATTAAGCTTTAGTCTAGAGCATTTATATCATGTGGTAGGAACTGGCTGAGTGATGAGGTTGACACTCAACTTTGGCTGTGCCAACAGTAGATCTTCTGTTCAATGCTTTTTGGATGACTATTTAATCATGATTGACATCCTATACTGGCTCTGGCTCGGACGCTTGCTTTAGATTCAGGAAAGTAATTATGGATCGAATGAGCCATTTAGTGTCTGTGAGAAGTGTGCTCCACAATTTACTCATGCTCATAACCGATGGCCACTTTTGTTGCAATGTTCCCTTTCAAAATCGAATGATCCTTTTAGGAAGTGCATGTGGCTGTTTTATATAATGTAAGTTGTAATATACATGGGTGCATTCCAAGCCAACATGCATACTAAGACTATTTGTGCCAATGAGTTTGTAGATTTTCTACCAATTAATTTAAGGCAACTCCAACCAATGTTCTGAACTAATTTCCTAATTGTCATCCTCTCTTTCTTTACTCTCAGTCTGTATGAATATTTATATATTATGTTTACATTTCCTGCAGGCTGAAAGTGCAATTGCTGCTCTCAACTGTAGTGGTGTGGTTCTGGGTTCATTGCCAATCAGGTCAAGCCTTCATGCTGTTACATCTTATATTAATATTTTTGTTGCTTTATTTTGAAATTTTGCCAAGGTTTTTCTTCAGTCGTAGAGTTAACATTTGGCGTTTTCGATGTTCAGGGTCAGCCCATCAAAGACACCTGTTCGGCCACGTGCTCCTCGCCTCCCCATGCATTAGGTCCTGTTGATGCCTCCAGCTGATTTAAATACCGGTTTATATATATTTAGATATACACACACCATTGTAAAGATGTTTCTCATCTCGGGTCTGTCTGTTTTATATACTTTTGTCCTTAGCTTCTTCTGTGCCTGGGATCTTTTATTATTATAGGGTCTATGTTTTGTTTGTTCTAGCAATATAGAGTTGGGCGGAACTTCGAGGCTTAGAGATTTTAAATGTATTTATCACTCATGGATATGGATGATGCTTGTCCATAACTTCTCTTAAGTAGCCACTGACATTTAAAGACCCTGAAGAAAGTGGACTTTAACAAGACTAATGAAGTGGTTTCCTTGTAAGTGATTTTAGATAGTGAGTGTGAGTGTGCTTGCAGGAAGATTGCAGCGTTAGGGTACACGATTTCACCCAGATGAGTGCTATATAAATGACTCTCAACCAAATGATGGGTGGAACTCGTGCTCTTGCTTGGCTGCACGTGTGCAAACATGCATGCTTGCAGTGCACATACGCACGTGTTGAGCTAGAAAACTAGGCTATTGTTGAGTTGTTACTCTTAGAAAATTGTTAGTCATTTTGCATATTGTTGGCTATGATCAACTGGTAGTCTTGTTGATTATTTGTCATGTTATATTTGTTATTGTTCTATCGGTATCATGCTGATTTGTCATGTTAGAAATGCAACTAGATTATGGTTCCAAATAGGTAGAACATTATTAACGCTATATATACATCATGATTGTAAATTGAGTGAATAAGCTTGAAAAGTTAAGCAGTAGCTTACTACAGCTTGTAATGAAGCAGAGATGTGGTGAATATCTCAGAAGTTGAGAATGCATCAGAGCGGTCTGCCATCAATGAGCAGCCTTATTTATCCTGTTAAACGGGTGTTCGTGTGAAGAATTCAAATTCAGAACCTAAAATTAATCAACCACATACCACATGATATTGAATCAAAGGGACTTGGAGTGAGGCAGCACGCATGCACTGTTTAGCAAAGTCAGGCAGTTCTGATTTCCTTAAGTCTTTGATGTTCGTTCCAATGATTCTCTGACCATCCAACAACCCAATCGGATGTAGATGAAGCAGTTACTGGGATTCGATGAATTTACCAACTGTCGAATTGACGGTTAATAGTGGTGACATGTTTGATGATAAGTTATTTATATCTGCTTGAATGATTATTTGGCTCGAATGATTTCCTCCTCGGAAGTCAAATCCTCGAACTATAGAAATTATAAAAATAAAAAAGGGAAGAGAGGGATGGATTTATTAAGATCTTTAATTACTTACTGTGGGTATTAAAGAAAGCCTCTCCAAGAGGGTCCAAGTTTACTGCAAGGTCAAAGCTGTTGTGTCTAAAATTAAGCTGCATGATCACCCATACTTCCTGCGGTCGTTTCCCTGATTCTACGAATCCACAAATTAAGTGCTCTTATATTAAATTGTGATAGTTGCTAGTATCTTGAGACATGCAAGATATGCTCATAATAAATTTTTTTAACTCTCACGTATTGAGGTTCATTTTCTAAAATTGTGTACTGTATACAAAGCTTTGTTTTGATAAAGTGAGTTTTTTTTTTTTTTTTAGTATAAGAACTGTAACTGGGACGGACTCAAAAAAATATCAAGACTAACTAAGATGGAACACTGATGATGCGATCTCAAAAACTACTTATAATTGGGAGGGATCTATCCACACGATGGTAGAGGAAAGACTTATATAAGGGTGGGATATCAACTCATATAACTCATATAAATGCTATGAGAACTATTATTATTATTATATTAGTATATATGATTCTAGTGAATAAATATACACATCGACATATGATGTACTAAAATCAATATTTATTATATACTTCAAGGTTGGATGGGCGGGGTTGCTAGAATATTGACCGTTCGGCAAACTATAGTGTTTGGACCTATAATGCTTAGGGTTTTTTTTTTTTTTTTATTTTAATTTTAATTTTTGGATTCGAAGTTTTTCTTGTGCTAATCTTGGTGCTGATATGACTTATGGAACAGTTGAAGATAAATGCTAGCCAGTGACTCACCAAATTTGCTACGATCAACAGACAACAGGGGATGACCATCGACTAGACAGTCACAACAATCATTGTACATTTAAAGATTGCAAACCAAACCAAGTTTCGATTATTTATATAAAATGATCAAGGTTTGTTGAAGTAGACAGAACCAAAAAGTTGGGAATTCTGGCATGAAACTACCTTCTGTTCGCTTATTGAAAATTCCAAGATCTTTACATATTATTTGTATGGTTTAAATTAATTATTTTAAGTGCAAAATTTCCCAATCCGTGTAGATACCTTTTTGTGACAGAAAAGCTTAATTTTATATAGTACATCTTAAGTCTTGAACGCCGTCGACCAACCCATCATTTATATATATATATATATGCATACATATGTAACCACAAAATATTATAAGTATGTTCATCACTACTACTTGTCCCATTGAAAGTTCTCACCAGCTCCTCCAACACATGCCGTCTCTTCTTTCTCTTTTATTCAACTTCTTCCTGTTTTCATCAAATTTTGATCAGTCACGGTTGAATTGGAAGCGTTTGGCATGGATGCAACCGCAGCTACAGATGGTGGTGTGAAAAGAATTAAAGTGATTCTAAGGAAGCACGAGCTTGAAGAAATATCGATGTCTAAGAAGATGACAACATCAGTGGAACTGGAGGAGATGCTGTTATTGGGGATTCAGAGAAAGGCAATATTAACGTTGTTACGTGGAGATCATCATGGAGTTGTTGAATATTATTCATGCACAAGGTGGAAGCTGCTACAACTTGAAACCATCCCAGAAGGAAGTGAGTAGCTTTTTATGCTTATCCTCTTGTTGTCATGTAAATATCTTCAAACATTACAAGTTGTTGTTGGCACCTCATAAACTTAATTTAATGAAATCAAAGTACTGGTTTTACATCTCATTGAAGGGTATATTAATAAATATAATATGTACCAAACTCACTTGTGTATATTTTGTTTGAATAACATGCGATTAGTGATACGTTTATTCATAGTTTAAGTGATAAATGCGATTTTCCCACCTTAAGTAATAGTATATAAGCATGTATAAAATATTTTCTTTTCATATTTTGAAAGTAGATATCTTCCCGTATTATAGGAGTAGATTAGTAATATTCAATTTTTATTCAATTTCTGAGCATATAAAGCCTCAAGATATCAACGTTACCACGTTAACAATACTTCCATGGGCTTGGGCCGGATCGATATCTAGCGGATCATAAATAGGTAGTTTGTAGTTTAGAAGGAAAAGTCCAAAAAGTAAAAGGGAGATTCAGCTAAAACTTAAACGTAGCTCATTTTGAAACAATTTCTGGCCATCGGATTCCATATACCAATTTGCCTTTTATATGGCTCCAATCCAAATATTAAAAAAAAAAAAAAAAAAAAAATGCAAAGGATACGGCCAGCTTGTTAAGATCTAAATGAATCTTACTTTAGCACAGGTAAAACACATATCAGCTTGCAATTTCATACAAATTACCACCCATTTGTATCTATCAACGAGGCAACTTTTCTTACCGTTTAAGAAATTTTGACTTGGATCTTCCTGACTCTAAATACATTCTCTAGTGATTTTTTTGGCAAAAGAAAAAATAAATATTGGTCATAATTTTCTGTTTATGCATAGACATATAATCATTTTATACGTCCATTTATAGATCAAATAATTAATATAACTTTTTCTTATATTTGTGATAAGAGTTCACGTCCAATCACGTATATTTATATACATGTGGAATACATTTTCGAACCACAGTATTATGTGAGTAGATTTGGCGTCAAAATATGTACGATTACTTTGCAGTCATATATTTATAAACCATATAATCATTTTTTGTGTTCATACATTGTTGTATTTTTATATTATTATCTAAGTAAAAATTTTCGCACCATTGAAGTTCTCACTTGAAAAATAGAGTAAAATGGAATCTTGTTACCCAACTCAACGTGGGGCCATAGCTTAATTATTAAGCCCAAATTAATAAAAGACAAAAGAAGAATCCAAATTTAGTCTTAGTGATGCATTTCAAGTAAATAAAATAAAAATTTGGTGGACTCATATAATGATCATTGATCAAAGCTCAATGAAGTGTGCGACCGACGGACCTGCATGCCCCAGAGTTTCCGTAGCCTCCCACTTGTTCTTGTTCCTTTCTTGCACTTAAAAAGAAAGAAAAAATTAAAAATTAAAGAATCTAAAACAACACAAATCAGTAAATAAATATATAATAAACACACGAATATCGTGGTTATAAACTTATAATCATATATATAGTATTGCTAACGATCAATTAATTTTTTTTTTGGTCCCATAAATTCTTGAAAACCTTTCACTTTTGTCCTTTGAATCCTTTATAGAAAGCATGCATAGATATTGGACTTGGGGCTTCTAATTCAACCAAGAAACTGCCCTAAATTACTCAGCCAGTACTCATGCTGATTCTGTCATGATGAACCCTGCATTGAAGGTGGTCATTCCATGTATTTATCTTCACTTTAGCCCCCTGAACTGTCACAATAAAGGACCAATTTTTATTTTTCATAAAGAGGCGTGACCCTATAAAAAAAACAAAAGTACAAAATGAAAGTAAAAGTATTAAAATAAGATGCTTGTTGATTGCCAATTCTCTTTTACTTTCAATTGACTATTGTTGGTCCCATCCTTGACCGAGCCATTCGTTTTTGAAAGCAAAAACCAATTTTAGCCTCCCAACTCTAAAACTTGAATCACTCTATAAAGAGTGGGACAATAATACTTAAGATTGAGAATAATACGACTAAAAAGTGAGGTATTTCAATTGTAATGGTAAGTCTCTTTTGCTTTTAGGACCAATCCTAGAAGACTTGGTTGACAGATTAGGATATGTTAATTTAATTGAATACAAATAATTTAGCTAATAACAAAGCGAATGAATTGATGAGCAATACTTAAATTCTAAATTTATATTATTTCAAACTCTTTTTTACGTATTTCCAATTGTATTATAGATTATTATAAATAAAAGTTTTCTACTCAACTAGTAAAGAATTTGGTTTCACCTTCTCTCCCACCCAAATTAATAAATTAATATAATGAATTCCAATAATATTTCATTTCTACAAATTCTAATTTTTACACTACTTCCCAAAAAAACCAAGAAACATACATGAATAATATTTGTCATATCCACTTTAGATAATGTGTATTACAATTCTTTCTTTTCCAGTTTAAAGAAATTTTTTTTTTTTTTTTTAAAAGATTTTTAAAGAAAATGTTAGTGGGTGTAAATACAAAAAGAACAGGACTTTCCCTGTATGAGTAGTTGGACCACTTTACTCTACAGTGGTATGTACAAATAGTACTAGTATATAGTGGTGATGGGTGGGTGGCAACATCTACATCTTTTAATCCAACTATGTTTCACGTTTAATTTCTCTCACTGGTTGGCCACCGACGGTCACTAACACATCTTTCTCTTATATTGAAATATATACCCTCCTAGAGCTACCCTTCAACCAACGAAATCATCATATGGGAAATTGTCTATTTGGAGGAGACGTTGATGATGATCATGACCATGATCATCAACATCATTATCCTCATGGAGGAGTATCATCAACAATGATCAAAGTCATCACGTCAAACGGTGGCATCATGGAGTTTTACTCTCCCATAACTGCATCATGCATCACACAAGAGTTCCCAGGGCATGCCATCTTTCCAAGCCACCACCTTTTCTGGAAACCACTCTCTCTTAATGAAGAGCTCCAACTGGGAAAGTCATACTATCTACTTGCCATCAACAGCAAAGAAGTGGGCGGACAAGTCATCCGAGAAGGCCATATACGATCAAACAGCATACCAGCAACACCCCTCGTGTCGTCTTATCGTATGTCGTTTGATTATCAAGGAATGTTGAAGAGATCCTACACTGAGGTCTTCTCTAGATACAACAGCAATAATAGTAACAAAAAGAGAAAACGTAGTAGTGGTCGTGGTCGTGGTCGTGGTGTTTGGAAAGTGAAGCTTGTGATCAGTCCAGAGAACTTGTTGGAGATTTTGTCACAGCAGGCTCGCACAGAGGAGTTGATTGATAGTGTGAGAACAGTCGCCAAGTGCGGAAATCATGGAGCTTCAATGTCATCTTCATCAACATCTGTGGCGTTTTCTGATGAATGGAGTCTCTCTAGCAGTAGCAGAAATGCTTCTTCTAAGAAAGATTACTTGTTAGACATTTAATTAGTCTAATTAATTACCAGAGTTTCAACACTCTTTGGTTTTAATTCTTGTTTCCATATCATAGTTGATATTAATAGTAATAGTCCCTTCAATTTCATTTTGGTGTGTGTCTAACTAGATATAAAAATTATTATATTCTGCAGGTTCTTAATTCGTACAAAATCTTGAATCTATAACGTTATAAAGTTGAATCTCTTAGTTAATTTTTACGCTGTTTCTCACTATATAATATGTCTCACCTACATATAATAAGGTTGGATGTTTATTGAATTATATGCTTGATTTTTATGGACACGGTAGTTTTGGTTGTTGATTTGGGGAAATAGGTGTCTATATTTACACCTTATTAATTAAGATTGTATGTTCACCCTTCTATTAACAGATAAATTTCGTAGAAAAGTTTAGTGTATAAATATTACATGAAATCAATGTAAAATATGAATATTATACGAAATCAAGCTCTGATTATGTAAGCGAGAAAATATTTTCATACATGTGACGACATGGTTTTGTTAGATAAACGTAATTGAAGTACAAAACTCTTTCCAAATTGATGATGCCCGGCAGGAATTACACACCTGAAGATGAAGCCAAGTGCTCAGCTCTCATGGAATGATTAATTGGGCTGACAAGAGGAGGACGTGACAAACTGTTCGACCCAAAATTTAGGTTCACAAAGATAAATGTGGATCGTGAATCGTGTAAACGAAGCCCAGACTGCTCACAAAGAGCTCGATTGGTTTTCATGATCTGGTTTGATCCCGCCAGAGGGTTACTTAGTTGCGTGGCCCATAGTTTTTGCAAATGAAAACTTCAAGGGTGTTGCATCATGTGCATACCACACATAAGAGAATTGATTTTTTTTTTTTTTTTTCAGAATTACGTGTGAGAATTGATTAAGCGTGGAATTTCACATTTTTTTTTTTACGTATGATTTAACTTTGTAACGTTATATAATTGATTTTTTAATGTTTTAGAGTTGAGATTTCGCATATCCTGCACTTGATACTTATTATAATACATGTGTTGGATTTTTATTTTTTTTAATTGTTACGAATTCAGAAGTGATTGAAAATTATCATTGCTGTAATGGGATGAGGATTGAGGAGGGTTAATCATAGAGACGCTTCCAACTTCCATCACATGTATTAGTAATTACCGATTTATCTTTAAAGTTATAACGTGATGAGTGTCCACACAATTAGTGAGTCTGTTTAATATAATACAAAAACAATGTTTCCCTTTTTTCATTAGATTGATTGGTTGATAGATTTTTCACCTTTTAGCCAGAAGAATGTGATTGATTTAAAATATATAATAATATAAATAACCGAAAAGAGTGTGGGAAATGGATGCAGGAAATGAAGGTACTTGGACCAAATTATTTTCAATATATCACCTCATGGTCCTCACCGGCCTTATCAAAGCACAATCAAGATATTGTTCTCCTATGTATATATTTTTTAAATATACATGAATAAATAAAATTTTTGAATAAAATATTTCAACAATGCGATACCAAATTAATGAAAATTGTTTTTTTTTTAAAAAAAAACTCGAATTGTTTTGTTTTTGCTGTCAAAAATAAAGACAAATGCGAGCAAATGGGTTTGCCGTAATAGTGAGTTGCCTGTTTTGACCTTGCTTGCAAGGGCAGAGTTTGACTCTGTTCACCAACCACTTGATATAAGTGGCAATTTTTCTATTTTTAGTGGATAGTTCTCTTCTATTCTAAAATAGATCTTCGAGCTACACACTTAATAGGGATATTTGTAATCCCAATAAATATCTAATCTAGTGTGAGAAGTTATTATAAAAATAAAAAATGACATACACAGCAAAGAGCTATTTAATATTCTACTTTTAATTACTTCCATAGACATTTGGCTGAAATGGGTTAAAATCTATGGATTGGGTATCATTGCACCAGATAGTCATATGCATATATTTCTAAAATTCATTGTCACTTTATGGATGAATTGTGATTTTGTTCGATTATCGATACTTATGCAATTCTTCTTTATTGTTAATTAACTTCGTGGACATTAACATAGTAGGCAAATATATATAAGAAATCAAGATATTCCACATTTTAGATTCCAATTTGATCTTGTCGACGTTAAAAATCAGTCGACCCGGTTATTGAAACCCACTACCTGTAAATAATGTGAAATAAAAATACAAAACAAACGAACAATGAAAACAGAGGAAGAAGAACACAGAAGCACAAATATTTTTACGTGGTTCAGCTTAACAATGCCCACGTCCATGACTATCACTCTTAATTTTGGCAGAGTAATAGTATCAAATTCTCTCTTGTCTTTTACAAGTGATTTCATCCTCTATTTATAGTGAGAGATTTACATTTTGAATTACATTTAAATTAGAAAACATAATATTACATTAACTACATTTCTTAAATAGTCTCCCTTAAATCAGAAACGGATCCAAGATTCTCAGAGGTTTGATTTGCTTCAAAATAAGTAAGCTTAATCATTCTAGGATTTGGTTGTTTCAGGCTTGTAGAAGGTATGTTAGGCGATCTCGTCCGAGCTGAACTTGCTTCTAGTCATGAGCTGAAAGTAATAGGCGAGCTGGGAATTATATTATAAACTCCTTAGCTTATGGGCTGCGAGCTTGTTCATGAGGACCTGAGCTCGCGCAAGGACCTGAGCTTGCATGATGACAACCTCGCCTCCCAGGCCCGGCATGCTTCAACCTATGAACTAAATCATTAAGTCTTGTCGGCCTATTTTCTGTCGAAAAATACCTATAACATATCTCAACTCATGCTACACGAAGTAATTAATAGATACACTTTTAAGTAAATAAAAAATTATTAAAGAGTATCTATTTAATAATTGTCTGGCTATGAATTGAGATTAACATTGAGATATAAGATGGAATGTGTAATATTATGCATAATAAAATATAACAAGTATAAATTACAACAATTATTATTGGGTAATCTTAGGCATATGTTAAGAGCATCTTTAATGCAATTATCTAAAATAAAACATACATTTACTTTTGATCAATTATAATAAATTATGTGTCACACTCTCTTTCTTTTTATATTTTATAATTAAAAGGAAAGATAGTGAGAAAAATTCTCTATATCTTTAGTTAGTTTAAAAGGATGAGAAATTCTAATAAGTTTTTTTAGTAGCTTTTTACTTACCTACGTAGATCAAGCGACATACATAATCAATGGTTTGGATTCATTGCTTTTTTTTTTTCTTCTCTTTCTTTATTTTTATATATAAGGAAAGACGTTTCACATAATAAATGTGAGAACAGAAAGATATCTCCTTATTTGGTAAAAACAATTATTTAGAGCATCTCCAATGTAAGTATGGATTATGAAAAAATGGAGTGTCACATAGGATAAATTGATAGAGTGTTAAAATTAAGCTCTCCAATACAAACTTCTATAACTACTATCAAGCTGACATGACAATAAATAAATAAATAAATAAAGGCTATCAACCTCGATGTCTATTTCTAGAGAACCCCCTTGACAGTCATGTCAGCAATAAATAATTAAAACTTCCATAAAATAATATTTTATAATAATTTATTTTAATGATATATTATTCTTTGACTATTCATCATTGAAATGAATAGAATAGCATTGAAGAGCTTTTTTAAATTTGAGTGTCTATCAATTCATATTTATGCTACATAGGATGTACATTTCCTCGGCATTAATGATATGTCTATTTTTTTTTAAAAGATAATCTACATTTGCATTGGAGATGCTCTTACTAGTAGTGTTAATTTGATCTTTACAGCCAATGAACTTCTAGTCCATCATGTGGACGGTGCTAATAATACTACAAATATTTGATCTTGTTAAATTCCAATAAACTCATGATTATGCAAGTATTAGAATTCAAATTATGTTCATAGAATCACCAATCACACATTTTGTATGACAAAACTAGGCAAACATAAATTGAACTTCTAAGTCTCATCTCACTTTACACTATTAAAAAAAAAAAAAAAAAACTGGCAATTTAATTCCCATAAGGTGGTTATCGAATTTTCTAATCAGGAAGTAAACGCATCTATTCTTTAATTAAATTTATTCAAAATACTAGTGATTCTGATATGTCGTCCTTTTCTTCTTAATTAACAACTTCCGGCCTGAAAATTCAAAGAAGAAGACATGTGACCTAGGATCGACCCCCCAAAAACACAATTTCTAATTATGCATGAATTTAGAGGTCCCATTTTGATTTAAGCTTTGCATCAGTGTAACTTTTCTATATCATGTTTATCTTGTGTCCCTACAGATTCATATTATTATTATTATTATTATTATTGACCAGTAAATAAATCATTCAATAATAATTGCCTTATCATGACCGCTTTTATGTAAAGTTGCTTTTAATAAGATTCTGCTTAATTAGAGGGAGGCTCACACGCTTTAATTATTTGAAGGCTTCATGAAAAATCTCCACTGGTTGTTGTTGAATCACCGCTAATCAATCCTTTTAGTTGGTGTAAAATGGGGCCTTTAATTACTGTATTTCTTGTAACAATGTTGATTCCTATTAGCTTTATGGTCATAATAGATTGTTCAAAATGAAAAAAAATATGACCTTTTCTTTAAGTGTGTGATATTGATGTATTGTCTCATCATTGTTAAACATGAAAAGTCTATAAATTTTCTCAACAGAGTTATGGGTTTTCTTGAAAAAATTATGGTGGTGAGGAAAAACAATTAGTTACCCTTTAATTCCCACAAATCATGAATTATATTCATATTTTTGTAAATTTATTTAATATGACAACTAACGGTTGAAATGTTTTTGTCGAGTTTATGAAAACTCAATTGATATTAGTGCAAAAATGGTCAAAATTGTCATTTTTGTGTAATTATGGCAAACATTAGGTAATGTTAGTGAATTTTGCCCAATATTTTTTTAGTTTTTTTAATATGATTATTGGTAATTTAACACAAACATTTGTCGGACTTGCAGCTAAGATTAAAGATTAACATGCGGTTAAAAGGTCTACACTTATAACATTAGGAGATCCATTACTTTCACACTACTGCTTGCCTAGTTGAACCCCTCTACCTTCATAAGTGTTATAGTTTTGGAACGGCTTAGACCTGTCCGAACAGAAATTAGTATCCAAAATGCCTAAAAATTTAAGTTCCAAATTTTTATATTAGGAAATGTAATGAATTGGATTCAATTAAATTGTTATTGGGTTAAATTTTATTATTTAAGAGTTAGGTCTAATAGTGTACAAATATTTAGTCAAGCTCAATGGTGGTGTAAGGAAGAAAATTACTAAATGTACTTACATGGGCCACTAAGTGAGCTCAAGATCTTATATGTTGGATTGGGTCTAAATGCACCCAATTTACTTTCTAAGTGTACAACTATTATTAAAAAAAAAAAAAGAATGAGACAAAAATGGTGGTGCGGCCCAGAGAGGAAGACATAAGAATGGGAGATTGGAGAAAAACCAAAAATGGATGTAGAAAAGTAGGAGAGTGAGTGTGAACTCGGTGGACAAATATAAATGAGAAGTCAATAATTTGAAAAGAGAGGGAAAAAAAGAAGTATGAAGATAAGAGAAAGTGAGACGGTAAAGAATATGAAGTTGATGTGGATTCATTATGATAATAGTGTTACTGTCTTGTGATAAGATTTTATCCTTCGTGCCTTTGAGAATAACCTCAAAAGAGTGAGTCACAATACTCCTCATGTCAGATAGCACAAGGTAACACCCTTATCCTCTAGTGCTTGTTTGTTAGTATCCTTATATTGTGGTAATTGTTTATAGATTCTTGTTAAATTAGAAAATACTCACTCGGTATTTGACGTGAAAGTGAGTTAAAAGACATGGCCAAAAAACATTAATGATGATTTTGATAGAAATCACAATTGATTTGTGATATGCCATGCATGAACTTGATGATATATATAAAAATTATTACGCATGATGCATCATTAAACTCATGCATGACGGAATATTTAAATATTTATTATGTTGTCTGTGTTGTATATGAAATTCATACATATCAATAAAGAATTTTAGATGGCTGATATTATTGAAATTAGAATAGTCTCTCTTGGGCTTGGTAAACTCACCCTTTATGTCCCTCTCAGGTCACCATGGCAGATTATTCCATTTGGGTTCGTGTGGACTAGAGAGTTTTAATTTATTTAAGGGTTACGAAAATGAATAGTTATTTTATATATTATCCCATTGGACGTGTATATGGAGGATGTAGTTATAACTGTACCGATTTGGATTGGAATAATTAATAGCGTAAATATGAAAATTGATACTCTTGGTGTTGTATTATGGTGATCCGGAATATTTAGTAAATATAATCTGGAGAGACAGATTCTCTACTTATTTGGATTTTGTTGTAAATTCTTTTTGCAGTCTATAAATGCTGGTTATTGGAACTTCTCCGAAGATCTAGAAACAGTTGAAACGTTGTTGAATTTTTTTATAAGAACGTGTTTCATTGTAAATTTGAATTTAAAGTGAATAAATCTGGAATTTTTCTGCTTTCCCATTCAATTTTAATATTTTATTCATATACTCGGACTTACAATAATATCAATAAATTTCTATTTCTATAATAAAAAGGAGCTAATTCCATGCATGTTAACAATATGTATGGTAAGACTGAACCTCCATTATGGATATGAAAGAGAAATGAATTAATTATTTAAAATATGAATGAAAATATTTTCTAACTTTATTTTTGATGTGTCACTTGGTAGCTAGTGCAATTGGTATGACACCAATGGTAAGGTTCAACACCAGCTCTAATAAATAAATAATATGTCTTCCACCTTATGTGTAGGTTGTCATTCCTTCCATCCTCGTGTGAGTCTCTTATTCACTTTAATGTAGGTGGATTCCTTTCATATAGAAGTAGTATCCTGGACCGCGCCATCAATGTTCCAATCCTGATAGATTTTGATAGTTTATTGAGTTAGTCTTAATTCTAAAAAAAAAAAAAAAAAAAAATTCTGATGTTAAATTCACAACCTTCCTATTGAACTAATCTTGTATTCGTTTAATTTATATGATTATTGATGTTTTAGCACTTGCCACATACCGCCTTTTAAGAATAGTAGTTGAATATCTACCTAGATCTTAAGAGGTCAAGGATTCATGTTTCATCATTTTCCTTTAAAAATACACAAGACATAAATTGTGAGTCTCATTTTGTTAGGAGTTATCTTAAATTCAGTTATGGGAATAGTTAGCTGGACCACGTTATCAATAATGACTTGTAAGGTGTCAGCATTAAAAATAAATAAATAAAGTTCTAACACTTGTCATTGTAACGTCCCAAAATTTTCTAAGATTTTTTTTAGGAATATATATATATAATAGAATATTGAATTTTATTTTTAAGTGAGATTAAAATAAAATTCAATGAGTGGCATAAAGGTAATAAAGTAGTTAGTTTTGGACCTTAGATGGAATAAGAAATGAGAGAAAATATCATGTTATGAATATTTATTGTCTGAGGAGTCTAAATGAGATTTTTAAAAAAGTTTAGGGATTGAATTAAAATTTTAAAATTTTAAGGGTCAAAGTGTAAATTGACAAAATAAAAATATATAAAAATAAGAGAATAGTGCCGTCACTATTCATTATCTACTTTCTCTCGCGAGTCGCCTCTGTTTACATTTTTTTGTTTTTTTTTTTTTTATTTTATTTCTTTATTTCTCTATTTATTTAACCTTTAATCACCATTTTTTAGTCAAAATACCTAGATCTAACCTCATTCAAGCTATTGGGTGTTTAAATCTGGACTAAAAAAGTTGACAATAAAGTGAAATTCGGATAAGTCAATTTTTTTATCCATTTGAGAGTTTAAATTATGTAGAAATTCATGTAGAAGCATGTTAAAATATTTAGGAAGCATCAATACCATTATATAATAGCTTAATCTCCTCTCAAACATGATTTTCTTTAATTTTCAAACCCTAGGGCGTGAAGTGTGTGAATCTGGTCCCAAAAATTTCAATTAAAGATTGTAGGAATCATTTGGGAGCTGATAGAAGCTAGTGAAAAGCCTAAAGGTTGGTGTACTCGTATTTATAAAAATTATGTTTATTAATTTCGAATTTTAATATATATATTACTGTGATAGTTGATTAAATTGTTTGTTTGAGATATTAAATAGTTTTGGGTGTTAATTATATGTTATTTGATGAATTTATTTGAAGAAAAATGATTTCGAAACAATTTTCGAAATTAAAATCCCCTATAGTCGAAATTGATGTATAAAATATTTTAGGAGTATTTCTGTCATTCCGCTTTCCTTGATGTGTTAATTATGTGATGTGTTGGTGATATGTTTGATGAATTTAAGATTTGGAATGAAAAATTTGAGAATATCCTATTTTTGGGATCGACTTAAAATACGATAAAAGAGATAATAATTTTATTAAGATGTGATAACGAGATTAGGGGCGAAATGGTCATTCGAAATGACCACGAGTGGTACCCCGAAAAATCTAGAATAATAGATTTAAATATGAAATAAAAGTTTACGCGATTAAAGTTTTATTAAAAATTTAAATATTTTGTAATTTTGAAAAATTTAAAGAGCTCTAGTAAAACTAGTCACCGGTAGGTGGGGATTGGTAGTTGGCTAGCGAATAGGGTGATTATTAGTAGTACTGCACCGTTACGATTAATCACAGACGTTGTATGATGGACCCTGAGAGGCACCGAGTGCCCGGTCCTAAAACGGAAACAGATTGTGATATGTGACCCGGTGAATAGTCACCGAGCGATCGATGCCGGGGTTACTGTTTATTCTGGCGGGTAGCCACCGAGTGGCCGATGCCAAGAGACCCGTTGCCGATCCATGGTATCGTGATAGACTTTACGAAGGGCTCTAATAAATTAAATAAAAAAAGTCTTGTAATTTTTTTTTTTTGATAATTGATTTTGTAATGATTAGATTGTAATTATGCTTGCAACAAAATGTGTTGGAAAGTCATATGATAATATTTTATTCCGTGAAATTGTTTACTGTGTGTGTTAATTGATAAAAATATTGTGATCGTACATATTGTTTTAATTTATGTTTTTATTTTGAAAATAAATATGATTTCAATATTATATGAGTATACCCACTAAGTTGAAAGACTTAGCACGTTGGATTTACCGCGCGCAGATAGTTGAATAGGCTTGAAATAAAAACGAAGACAAAATAGCTGCAGCTTCCCTCAAGTCACATCCGCCCTCTTCATTTTGGTAATCACAATTTTTGTGTTGCAAGAGTATCATCTTGTCGTGTGTATTTTGTTAGTGTTGTAAATGTCATAAATAAAATTGTATTTAAAGTTTATTGCTCGTAATAAATCCAAGTTATTATCCGTTGAAAAAGATTTTATATGGTATTATTTTTGTAAAATGTTTAAATGTTAAAAGAAATATTTATTATTAAATGTTTGTGTGTTGAAGTGGGTTGGAAACGGACGAGAGGTCCAAAACATGAAGTTGAGAAATAAATTGGTTTAGAAGTGTGTTTCTCTACAGGTTTAAATTTTGGATTTTCAGAAAAAAACAAAGGAAATTCTGTCGGAATTTCATTAAAATATAATCAGAGTTTTTGAAAACGTAATTTGTATAAAAGAAATTTTGAAATAAGAAAAAAAAAGAGTAACATCCCACGCCTAAATTCTCGTACGAATGAAAATAGTGGGGTAAGGGTGTTACATCGTCATTATGACTTGAAAGTCTACAATCACTCGTGTTCATACCATGCACACTAGACTGTTACTCAAGTTAAAAATTAACAACCCCCACGTAATTCACCATATGATTCTACCATTCAATCGATTTACTCATATAAATAGTAGTCAAATCTATAATTGATTCCCTTATTTGATGCAAAACGTTATCAACAAGCTTACATTATGGTCTAATTTCCCTTAATTTACTATGTACATCTTAAGGCTGATACTATAGGTTTATAATTTTATTAAAATTGTTTTACATCAAAGCAATGAATATATATATATATATAAGGTGGTGAATGGGGAATAAAATTGTAAGAAAAAGGTGTCGAATCTTGCCCATAGTAGGATGCAACTAACATTTTAATCAATAGCGTCCGCTGTTTTGATAGATGAAAACAATAAATATGATTCGAATGATAATTAACTCTTGAAAGTAAGTCGAGAACTTTTTATATTTATATTTTTAATGGATAAAATGAGGTTCAATTTATTTTATTTAAATAAAAATATACACTACTATCTCAAATTAAAGTTGATAATTATATAAATAAATACGAATTTAAATTAGTCAAATGATGCCACATAATCTAAAATATGTATTGCATGAAAATAACTCACCTAGATTTGACTAATAGCATGGTCTAATAATATACAAAGTTTGCTTCTCGTGCAAACTTCAGCATCACCAACCTTACTTTTTCTTTTTCTTTTTCTTTCTTTTTTTCCATGGAAATGATTAATTATTTTAAAATTCAGAGTATGAAGTAATTAATCATCAAATTCTCTACCTTCTAATCAGCTGTTTTAGTATAATTCTAACTATTTTGCCGTCACAATGCACGTCATTCACAGTCCCCACTAAAGGACAAACAATTTGTCAACTCAGTAACCTATTAGAAATCAATAGATCGAGGTGGTAAAGTTTGACGTAGGCGCATGAATACGACACAAATACTAATCAGTTTAAATTGGTCAGTATTATAGATTTGCTACTGTTATAGTCAGGAATAAGGATAAATTTTGACACGATACTAACATAGGCTGGGTGATTTATTAAACAGGTAGAATTCATTATTAGCACCAATATGATACAATTTGGATTGTAGACTTTAACACAGTTAATTAATTAAATTTGTTATGTTTAAATTTATTACATACCATGAATTGCATTAGGTTATTGGCTTTCATGATGTAATTAATTAAACAGATTGATTTCTGATAGATATATACCGACATGGACCATGGTACAATAACACGAAGTGCCACACCCCTAGGATTTCATGACCTTTTGAAATGTTGATTATACCAAGAAGATATATAATTAATTTATTTATTAAATATTCAACCACAACCGACTACAACAACATTGAAAGGTGATAAGGAGATGAGATGTCTAGTGCAGGTTAGTAAGAAGTGGTTGCTCCGTCAATTGTTAGTCCAAATTAATAATGATTAGGCATAGAATTTAGAGGCATAACGATCATGATTAGGGTCGAGAAACACAAACACACACCCCTCTCTTTTAACAGAAAGAATATCTACTATGGTTAGTGCTACCGTTATATGACTATGAGTCCATGAAAGAGAGAATTTGCTTAAAGTATGTCGGTAAATCATCATACTACGCAAAAATAAAATCATCATTAAAGGCGATTAATATAGGAAAATTTTGGCCACCTCGACACACCACTAGTTTAGTGATTTGATTAGTTAAAACGTATATGGGATATATTATCAGTTGACTTTAATTTAATTGGTGTAAATACTTGTAGGGTTTCTTAGAGAATTAGTTAATATTTTATTGGATGATTCCTTTTCTATATTCAAAAAATTATAGTTACAATGTATGACAATCGACATACTTGTAAACATTTTGTCAAAATATTGTGATTATTTAAATAGTTTCTTAAAAAGAAAAAAATGTTAAATTGACCGTAGCATAATTAGTAGAAATAATTAAACACTTTTTTTGATTTTAAAAGATTAAGAGTTTAAGTCTTATCTTTATTCTAATATATAAAGTATAAATAATTTTTTCTGAATTTAATCCTCAGAAAAAAAAAAAAAAAAAAGATGCAAAAAAATGAAAAAGAAGATGCATGCAATTTAAAGAGTGAAGTTTAATGGTTAAATATATTGCACTAGATAACGACGATAATGATGATAAAGAATTGGAGGTTATCGATGGGTCGGAGTCGTGGTAATCTTAGTCATCTATAGACTACAGTGTTGTTTACCTACACTAATTTTATGTTCGAAGTCTTCAAGACATTTATCTTAGGATTGGTGTGATTTGGTCTTAGTGGTGATAATTGCATGCTATGACATTGATTCGAAGTCTTACGTAAATATGACCCCATTATCAATTGTAATTTATTTAACCCAATAATAATAATAATAAATAAATTATTTTGCAATGGATTTCAACTTTCATGAATACGGTTTTACTATTTTAATCAACCAACATCCTTATAATTTTTAGATTAACACGTAATTTAGACTTCTTATTTATTCTATATCGTCAACTCTAATTAACAATAATAATCATCCGACTTCTAGATTATTTTGTACGTTAAAATTATTTACTAATATGTTAAAAATGAGTATTATCATGATGCAAATCGTTATACAATTGCACATATCAACTTTGTACTAAAAATAATTTCAAGACTAATCATTATTTATTATTATTATTGGATTGAAAAAACAATTTGCTTTCTAGGCCACTATGGAAAGGGGATGGTCCGAGGAAATTGCAAATCAAGCACCACAAATTAGTTGTTATTGAATTCATTAATGGGCTATATTACTAAAGAGAAATAATATATAACATTAGTGGTTAGTTTTTATTTGCTAGAAATCCAGTAATTCAAAGAGGAGAATGTCAAAAAATTGAAATATATATATATATTCTACAAAAGAAACTGAAAATTGGTCAAATATCTGTCATATATAACTATCTAGATTTTGTTTATATAGGGGCAAAATCTCAGACTGAATATTTTTCTAATTCAGAAAAGATTAGATTGAGTTCACAGCATGAAAATTGAACGACAAATACAGGTTCTGATTGCTCGAAAGAAGTTGGTTTTTTATTGAGAATTTTTTTACTTTCTTATTATAATAAATAAATATAAATTAAAGCCACCAAACCCTCATGTGGGGAGGAACCTCATCTTAATTATTATTATGAATTGTGCATTATTATATGTTAATTAGAAGTTTAAATGGACTTCAAAACTTATTTGTTGGAACAAAATATATATGTATGTATGTATGTATAACCATTAATTTTCCAGAAGTTCAGCAAGATTTAGTATCTTAAAAATCATGTTGCATGGGGTTGACTAACTAAGATTCCAATTTAGGAGAGATTGTTTGTCATAATTAAAATAATAGAAAACTGGCTTGAGGTTAAATCATTTTATATGTATTGATATAATAAAATAAAAATACTTTTAGTCTTTAAAATTAAGTCTAAAGACCCAAATACACTGTGCAGTGATTGCATTGGGAAATATGTTTTAGATTAATTGATTTATAACAGGACATAATATTTTACACATCGGTACAATTGATATGCACCAGTAACTGATGTAGAAATCTTCATGAGATAAAAAGTACCCCACCATGCACAGTTAATCAGAAAGAAACATGATACCGATAGTATGACTTTTGTGTATATATATTTTGCAGCCGGCGCTTGCACTAGAAAGCAAAGGCAAATACGTGTTGGTGAAGATTATAATTAATTTTGACTATGATATTATTTCTATATATGACGTGCATACATTTGAAATAGCACAATATATTCATGGCACTTTTCACTTTTCTTTTGTTCTTTTGGAATTAATTAAAAAGCTATCGCTGCACCTCCTCAACATTATTTTTTCACCTTTCATGAGTTTTCACTTTATATCATGACCTGTATGCCACGCAATGATGAATTAATTAATTGAGTCCTCAACTGCTAGGAGAATGAGTTTGAAGTTTCATATATATGCACCTTTTAATAAATGTGCACCAAGTCCATGTATCAGACACACACGATAAATGCATGTGTTGGAGTTTCAACCAGAAAATTTTTTTTTTTTTTTTTTTGAAAAATTGACTTTAATACCTTTTAAATGCAATTTAGAGGGTTTAGGTTTTCCAATTTCAAATGGAAGATAGAGTTGTTGTTGCCATGTAAACTCAATTTGTAGTTCCAATAGGATGACACGTGCGCTTTCTACTCTAGATGAATATTGCAAGAAACAACTTTCCTAATATAGCATGCACTATCGTTAATGTTTCCACAGTTTAGGTTTTATGCAGTTGGACCATAAATAATGGCCACATTTACATTTTAATCCCCATTTTTTGTACTGTTTGATGATGTACATGTTGGTCTATGATTGGTGACAGTAATCAAATGTAAAAATAGTGACACTAGAAAATGGACAAATGTTGTCTTCTTATGTCAGAGTTTTTGAGCTTTTGCCAGAAATCTTGCCAGGCTTATGAAAAAAGAAATAGAATCTTGACAAAGAGTAATAGTAATGCAAATTTCTCGTATTAAAGCGTCTTATTAAAATGTATTCTTAGGGAAACATTAGGAAAATATTTGAAACGTTCAGATCAGTTAAAACTGAAGTTCTATATATTTTTCTCAGGATTCTAGAAACCGATATATAAACCCATTTGATTTTTTTCCTTAACGTATGCTCTAAACATATATATTAATATAATTCAATAGAATTAAAAACTTATCATGATTCACATCGGTAGAGAATCCAGGTACATGTGTAGAAAGTGCCCACTCAGATCGAATTATAAGAGTCTCCAGAAAACCACCCATCATGTCTTTCCTCCCAAAGGGGGGCCATGAAAGCTCAGTGCCTCCGACCCCATCATCTCTTTCTTGCCTCTCTTGTCGTTGTGGTGGTTGCACAAGTAAAACGAGTGAGAGAGAAAGAGAGAGAGATTCTTTTTTGAGGATAGTGGTGGTTTTAGAGGTGCTTTTCAAATAGATATTAAGGTCGAAGGTCATAGTTGAGATGGAGGCCTGCCCCCTGCTAACACATTATATTGTTTACTCCTCTAACGCATTTTTTTTTTTTTTTTTATATTTCTTTTTTTGGGTAGGCCCCACAGTTTAGTACCTATATTTGTGGGACCCCAACAAAACCCTACCACTCTCTTGTCCTCCTATCTTTAGTCTATAGTTTTAGGTGGTTAGCTCTTCTCGAAGCGCTTTTCTTTTGGTCCCAAGGACCAAGTACACTAGTGGCCATGATACCCAAAACTTTTTCATGCATATTTTGGACACTTTCTCATGTCCTACCATCTCATTATAAATTCTACCTCCTTCATTTCTCTTTCTATTATCTTTTTCAATTCTCTCTCTCTCTCTCTCCCTATCCATTGTAGCTCTAGTTTCTATTCGCAATAAGAGAGAGTTTGAAGACTTGAATTGAACACACCCCCCCCCCCCCCCCCCCCCCCCCCCCCCCCCCCCCACCCACTATCCATATATACACATACATACATATATTTTCTCTTTTATCTAAACAGCTAGATAATGCAAGAAGACATGAATCTATCCATTAATGGTCAGTCTCAAGTTCCTCCAGGCTTTCGATTTCATCCAACTGAAGAGGAGCTTCTCCACTACTATCTTAGGAAGAAAGTTGCCTATGAAAAGATAGACCTTGATGTTATTCGCGAGGTTGATCTCAACAAGCTCGAGCCTTGGGACATTCAAGGTAATTAATTATATATAATTAACTGATTATATTATATTTTAATTTTTCTTGGTTATATATATATAAGTTTTTTTTTTTTTAACTAAGTTATTTATATATATATAAGATTTTGATTGCTCATTTTTTATGTACACGATATTTGGCTTGTATAGAGAAGTGCAAAATTGGATCGACACCACAGAATGACTGGTACTTCTTTAGTCACAAGGACAAGAAATACCCGACTGGAACTAGAACCAACCGTGCCACGGCGGCCGGGTTTTGGAAGGCCACTGGGAGAGACAAGATCATCTATAGTGGCTTTAAGAGAATTGGATTGAGGAAGACTCTTGTGTTCTACAAAGGACGAGCTCCACACGGGCAAAAATCTGATTGGATCATGCATGAATATAGACTTGATGAGACCAACCATGACACCAATGTAAGTTACACATCTGTTTCTTCTTTTCCTCTAGCCCATACATACATATATATATATATATATATATTATTAAACTCAGTTCATTCTTTTTGTATATCTGTATATGTATATATATATGTGTTTAGTCATGGTTGATTGATGTAAGTCTATATTGTGATCATGAATACGTGACAGCCTTCAAACCAAATGGGAGAGTCCATGACAGAAGATGGGTGGGTGGTTTGTCGAGTGTTTAGAAAGAAGAATTATCAGAAAACCCTAGAGAGCCCTAAGAGCTCACCATCCACTTGTTTGGATTCAAAGCCATCACAGACGCAGATGCTTAGTTCGAGCAATGATGTGGTGTTGGATCAGATACTTCTTTACATGCAGGGGAGGACCCCTTGTAAGATGGAGAACAACTCATCAAACACATTAGTCATGAACCTCAACAACACCAACAACAACAACAACAACAACAATATGAGATTGCTGACTTCAAATGATCATCATCATGAAAGATTCATGCATCTACCAAGGCTTGACAGTCCAACACTGCCTTCAATCCCCATCACAAGCTCACCTTTCGATCAAGATCGTATTTTCAAGTCATATTACCAATCCATTGATGACATACTCACCGAGACCGAGCCGGCCTCGGTCCATGACACGAAATCCGGAATAAATGACTGGGTGACTCTAGACAGGCTGGTGGCCTCGCAACTTAATGGTCAAGTAGACACATCAAAAACAACATTATCATGCTTTAGTGACTCAAACGCGGTTTTCAATCTTTGTCCTTGTGATGATGATCCTGTACAACAACCGAGTTCGAATCAAGGTCCTGATCACCATCAAGTGTATAGCACCGAGAATGATATATGGAGCTTCACCAAATCATCGTCATCTCCATCGTTATCGGACCCATTATGCCACTTGTCGGTATAATAGCGGCAGCAATAGTTAAATAAAAAACATATACCGCCATGAATCCACACAAAAAGGCTCCCAAAGTCTAGGCACATATATATGTCATAGATATTGATATATGCTATACAATAAATGTAACACATAAATAAAATCAAACGGGTTGGCATTATATCATCATCCATTACATGCATATATTATTTCCAAATATATAACGAGCGATGTCATGATCATCATAAATTAGTTCAATATGGGTTGCTGTGATCATGTGATCTTTGTTGGTTTCCACATATGCAATCATTTCAAAAGGGGCTCAAAGGGTGAGGGTCTCACCCGAATTCGTTAACTATATTGAAAAATCTAGACAACTTAATTATTGCACATTTTTGCTGATTCTAAGGTAGGATTTGATGTGTGTGTGTTTAAATTTCCGGGTCACACACTCATAAATAATGTAACCCGCTTTTGCAGCTATCTAGCTGGGTCTCATTGCTAGAAAGGTCATTTACTACTTTTATCAACAATTTGTTATTGTGGTGTCGAAATCTTTTTCGGGGGGTCGGACTCTTACCTAACCTACGTATATGTGAAGATAGATATTAAAAGTTGACTAACTTTTAGCAAAGATTTGAGATAAGATTTATAATAAAAATAGTTCTTCAGGCGAATCATGAGGCTACTTTTATACAAAAGTAAACCATATGTGCTTTGTTTTGTCTTGGTGGAACTTGGATTTATAGGTTTATGTTTTATTAGTAACAACAAATTGAGTTTAATTAGTTAGTATTTATTTACTAGCAGATTATAGCTTAATTAATTTATTACAACTTGACGGGTACGGTGTTACGATGGAGACATCATTCTAGGCTAGAAATCAAATATTTTATGACAAAAACTCTAGGTATTCTAACATGTGCACTTCTGTGTGTGTGAGATCATACTTAAATTTGCTGAAAGACACAAAAATTTGGATGGTCTGACGTAAGTCATAATGAGATTGGGTCTGAATTATATCTTCCTGACATGTCAATAATAACAGACAATTGAACTGATTTAATTGTAATATTTTGAAAAAATATGAATAATAAAATAATAGTTATGTCTCTCTTTTCGAATCAATTTAATTATAATAGTGTTAAAAAATATATATGAATAATGATATCTCATTTATATTGATCTCCTTCTCTAAATGGATCTAATAGTAAAAGTTAAAGAAATATACAATTCCGAAGTTTTGTAGAAGATTGTTGAATGAAAAAAAAAAAAAAAAGATGACATATTTATTTCTTGCTCCGAATTGGAGCTAGCTGTTGGTTAGAGCTTGATAATCAGTATTGAAAACTGACAATAAAAAAATGAAAAAAAAAATGTATGAAAAAAATCTTTCTTTTGCAACATGAGAACTAATTATTAAATGAGGTTTAATTTCCCACGTTCGAAAATGACATTTGGCCTAGAAATGCGTGTCTATGGTTTGACTAATAGTTTGGTGGAGTTAATACCATTAAGACGATGGAACTGTAGGCTATTCCAGTAACTCAAAAAATTAGAAAAAAAAAATGACAGGACTGTGAATAATATACCTATAATTTTATTTTTATTTAAAAAAATGATGGTTTATCGCTTTCAACATAAACGAGTGTGATTAATTAAATAATGTTCAAGATGTTGAGAGCTAACTGTCAATTTTTAAGGACACAACTTCAAATATTTGTCAACATATTATATAGCATGCAATGTTTGGTTCAATTTGTACCTCACATGTATGCCAACTTTCATGTTTTCAACACGTTCTTATATACAATCAAACAAGTACTAAAGTCCTTACATTAATTTTTTTTTTTATCCTCCGAAGAAAACGTTGAATCTTATAAAGAAGTTAATTTTGTTTATAATAACTTTATTTTAAAAAAAAAATTATAATAACTTCATTTTGCAAAAAAGAAAGAGAGTTTTTACGGGAGAAAAAGATAGATAAAAGGTATTAATGGCAATATTAATTGTTTGACTAATTGCATGCTTTGTCTATTTCATATTTATGAATCTACGTGTTTCGTTTTAATAATATTCAATTGTGGTCTGAATCTGATTAATTAATGTCCACTTTTGTTTCATTTTCCAGAAAATTAAATCAATTAACTCGATCTATAGTGAGATGACTAAAATTATCCTAAAGTAAGTATGAACATGCAGTACTAAATGTCTAATCTTTTTGACAATTGAGTAGAAACAAAAAGATGATGGTCTGCTACGTGAGACATATGAACTGACTTTTCTAGAAGGAATTTTAATTACAGTACTTGCCAAAAAAAGGTAAAAAGTAAAAGTTTGAGTACAGCCGCAGGGCAGATAAAAAAGAGTTTCGGATATCATATATTGAGTTAAATTCGACTCGATTCATTTACGAATTCGATCAATATGATATAAATTTATTTAATAAATTGATCAATATTTTTAAATTTTATATGAATTTATTTATAAATGAATAATACGATATGATACAATTAATTTGTTTATTACTTGAATCATAAATTATTCAAACCTATTAACTCATTAATCCACTAACCTGTTAATTTGTTTACTCGCTTAATTCGTTTAACTCGTTTAACCTAAATAACATTTTCACCCTATTAATATATAAATATTAAAATTTTAACCCTATAATATTTAAATATTATAATTTGACTCTATTAATCATGTCAACCTGCGAATCTGTTAAGCAAACCCAACTTAATTAATTTAATAAAAAGGTTAAACTGGTTGATACGATTATAACATAAATTCATTTAAATCAAATCCACACTCATTTATTTTTGTGAATTCATGTTGATCCATTGTGTTGTGACATAAATTGCCACTTTTAGGTTGAACTGATCCGATAATAATTGTATATACAAATCATGCCTATCTTCTGTCACTTTTAATTTTGTAATTTCTTTTAAGAAAAAATCAATTCTAGTGGATGATTAACATAATATATTATTCTACTTTTCAAAATACTAATAAGAATAATATATTATTCGAGGATAATAAGCAGTTTCTGATCCTCCAAACCACTAGGAAATTCTGTTTCAAAAGGAAACAAATTGTTTTTGTTCTGATCCTGTACAATAATAATAGTAATAATAATAATAATTAAACAAATTGTTTTAAACTAAACAACTCTTAGCCTCCTACGAATTAATTATTTGCGCGGATTCAACTCTGTTTGTTCAGTTGTATGCTCCTTATTTCTTGAGTAATATGCCTAGCTCCCTCCTCAAATCACAAATTAATTATAAATTTTTATATGAAAATTCTATGATACTATAAAATTATAGTAATAGATATTGGAAATCTACATGGAAGAATATGTAGGATTCTGCAGTTGATAATTTTGTATAAACAAATAGTGACTAAATGTAAACCTTGCATGCATGCATGGTTGCAAACCTATTAATTAATTGAATTAATTATGTTGGGTGATCGGTGACAGTATATATATAGAACAACAGCTTCATATTGCTAGGATATAGATCGATCGATATTCATGGAATATGGATGGTTGATCATGATTCAAGAGCTACGTACGTGTAAGGTCATAAATTGCGGCTTTATCACAATATAATTTAATCGGTCAATTGACAATAATTATAATGATTAATTAATGTTGACTTCACTTCAGCAGCCGAATAATATTGCATGTGCATTTCATCTTTGGAATCAATTATAGCTCGATTTTGTTTAACAACATTCATCGTCCAACTAAAAGGAGAAAGGTTAATTGAATCTATGATCAACACCAAATTTCATATCCTAAATTGAACATGTCATGATGATAAATTACCCATCTCATATAGAACTTCAATTTATTATCAATTAAACAATATTAATTATTCTTCAGTAATGAAATTTTGCTTGATTTAAAAAACAAACAACATTAATGATTAGAAGAATCAACTAACTCAAACCTCCTAGGAAGTATTGTGGAGTTTGTAAAATCTTATTATAAAACATAAAAAGAAAGATACATAATCGAATACATTAAAAATTGATGTACCATAAATCTTATATTATAATCAGTATGGCGGTGACTACAAAAGAAAATTTCAGGTAACATTATCAATAAATTTAACGATAAATAGATCCATGCCATCAACCACATATTTTCTATATTATGATTATATAAAACCCCAAATCACCAAGATTGGTCAAATCAATTAATCAACCATTTAAACTTTAATTAATAAATATCTTATATGGTAGTAGATATGCACACCCTTCCATCGGTTCATTAATTAGACATTTAATTCTCTTAACACACCCACTCGAGTATACCTTAATCACTATAAAAATCATGTGCATAATCACATTGTACCTAACAATCTGATCACTTGACTTTTAATTAAAAATGTACCAATTTTATTATTAATAAATTGGTGGGTTTTTAGTCTTTGTTAGGGTCCCAAAAACTAATACTTCAGAGAAGTTATCAAAGATAAGGACCACGCTTGAGGAGAATGTAAATGTTTCTTATGGTAATGATTGCTCTTTTTCGATGATTTAGATGGGATTTGTATTTCAATTTTATTGGAAAAAAGGAATGTCACCAAATGCCCTACGTGTGCCTAGTGATTGAAGTTTAAACTAAGATTAACCTACTCTACGTTGAAATTTCATATAAAGATAAGGTTTACAATTAGTCTCCCTTTTTTTTTTCTTTTATCAATAGAAGATGATAATTAATAGAATAAAAATGTATGGTCCAGGTTGACGTGATTTAATGATAGTATTACATTCACCACACATATATGAAAGAGATTGTGGATCTAAGTTATACTTCTTTCTTTCAACTCTCACATTTGTAATAATTCAAAATAAAATAAAAAGATGTCCAGACTCATATTCTACTCAATTTTGGATTTTTTTAAGTAAAAAGGACAAAAAGTATACGTATTTTAAGAATTATTCAGAGTTTACTTTTTTCATGTCTGTATATATATATACACACATATATATAATCAATTTATTATAAGTGGATTATGTAGGATTTTGTTTTTCCAAAATCTTTAATTATTAGATGCGAGATACATACTATGTTTATAGCATTTGATAACTAAGAAAATGCAGTATCTCACAGCAAATGAGACTTCTATACATATACATACATCAAGAACTGTATTTTTTAAGGTTTCGAAATTTCAAATTTTTAAAAATTAACACACTCATTATAAAGGCAGAACCATATAGATTTAGACAAACAAACAACAGAAAAACAAATACAAAAGTACAAAAACAAATCTTTTTAGAAGCCGTACTTGTTTGCACAATGACAAAATAATTCTCTATAAGAAAATTATGCTAAATATTTGTAGTTAATTAGATTGTCTAATCAACCCAACAAAAAAGGGAATATTATTGCAGTAATATTGAAAAATAATCAATATAACAGGTAACAGAAAACAAAACAGTAAACACACAAAGTTTACATAAAAAACTCAGATCGGAAAAAAAAAAAAAAACCACTAACAAATAAGAAGAAATTCACTTGATCGAAGATGAATACAAAATAAAGTGTTTAGGGCGACTCCAAAACATAATCATTAGCCTTAACAGAATACATCTCACACACACAAAGAATAGGTTCACCCTGCCGAGCCCGTGGCCCATTGTTGATCTCAAAAAATTTTATATTTGTCATTTCATTACAATTATCGCACCATGAGCCCCTTAGATTAGACCAAACAAAATTCTGGTCTAAACTCTAATAGATATTCCCTTAATTCAACCATTTTTTTTTTTTTTGGGAAACAAGTTGTAGTATCTTGTCTTCAAAATCAAACTCTGATAAAAGCATTATATCAAATTCTTGTGGTCTTGTCTTTTGAAAACATTTCGTATATTGCCAGGAAGTAAAGTGATATTTCTCGTCTTGTTATAAGGACTCTTGTTGTCTATGAACAAAATTATTCGAAGTGTACATGTCCCAAATTTGGTACAAAGATTCGGTCACGAAGAAATTATTATTGAGTTATCAATCTTCTATACAATCTTCGATGCCCAATTTTATGGTTTCAAAATGCATAAATTTTGTCGTTGAATTTGGATATATTGCAGTTGAAACACATCAATCACTTGTGTCTCGTACATATCATATGAAATAAAGCCATTGTACACTTTTCTTGAATAAGTAGGTATCGTGTAGTCCTTGTTTTGTTTTTTTCGTTTTTTTATTTGAATTCTCCAAAGTTCAATTAAATTGGAAAATATAAAATGTTAAAATATGTAATATATACATAAACTAAATTAAATTGTCTATAGATATAAATTAATATAAAAATAGAATTTTTATTTCCTAAGAAGATGAAACTTATGAAGCATGTTTAAATCTATTTTAATCTAGATATATACGTATTGAATATTGATACAAAATTATATTAAACTTATTGAAATATATATATATATATATATATCTTTAACTTGTTTAAGTTGTTCATATGAGTTGAGAAGACTTGTCAAAAAGTAACTAAATATTTCACAATTAGGTAAAATTCCATGTCAAGAAAATTTTCCCCAATGATATAGGGTATTATCATTATGAGTTATGATTATGAATAAAAAAAATGATGGAGACCGCATGAAAATTTTAATATATTTCATTGAGATATTATATGTGGCGAGACAAACTTGAATATAAAACATCATAAAGTAAATGAGCGTTATGTTATTGATCCACGCTGAGCTGCGGTATTTTAATCTAATTTAAAAACCACAACATTGTTTTTTTTCTAATTTCAATCAAATTATTGTTAGTATTATTATTATTATTATTATTATTTTGGGTGAAATTGAAGATATTCATTCTCAGAAGCCAAAAGAGAGATATAGCCAGGTAGAAAAGCCATCGGAGAATTGTGCGTCCAGCAACAAATTAGGGTTTACCGACAGACCCCAGACCAAGTCATATAGAAATAATAATTAAATACCCAAATTCAGCTCCTGTAGGTCATGTGAATGATTGTAACGTACTCATTACGGCCCCATCTGATTAACCCTTCTTATTTTTCTGCTAATCACCCATCTTAATCTCTTCTTAATCACACCTCTCAACCACAATCTTGTTTACTGCAGTCTATAAGAGTCTTTTAGACCATTTCTAGGTTTAACTACGTTAACGTTAATAAATTTGAATGAATTCTTACCATAGGGTTTTTGTATTTTTTGTGACTACTGCCACATAAATCCAATAGATGACTTATAACATCTAATAATATCGAAAGTTGACAAATTCGAATAAATTCGGTTAGTAGAGATTTTGATATTTCAATGATTACTATAAAATCTGATAAATAAATTATAACATCTGATAATGTCGAAACTTTTAGAGATTTAAAATTAAATAAAACTAAACTTGATCATACGTTGCATTAAGAAACCACGTTTTTGTTGATGAGAGACTGGTGTGGGATTCTTCAATAAAGAATTTGATCTTGTTAGGTGTGTGTGGGACCAAACTATAAGGCAAAAGGTTAACATCGGTGAAATTGATCTGATTACAACATTCTATAGTCACGAAATTTTTGTACATTTTCTCAAAGTTGTACACATGTTTGGGTTTGGAAGTTAAATCTTGCATTGGACAAATAAAGGAAAAAAGTTTCGATTTGATTAAACTGATATTTCATGTGAATTAAAAGTCAAAAAGACACTTTGTTTCTTTTCTTCTTTTTTTATCGTATTTGCTTTTTTGACCTTTACGATTTTAAAATTACTATTTTGCAAATATTTTCAATTGAAAAAAGGAAGTGCAATTCATTTAAATATGATTGGAAAAATTAGTCATGAAAAAGATTTATAGAACAGAAGCCATCAAATAATTATTCGAATGATGATTGACAATATATACATACATATATATATATAATTTGATAATAAATAATCAAAGGAAAAATAAAAGGGAACGGGACATGAGAAACAAGACTTAAGCCTAAAAGTAATAATGTTGTTGGAGGGCCTTGTATTGGGCAACAATTTTTGATCTGCCCACAACCGATTACCAAGCCCATGTAAACATATAATAACCAATTGACATGCCACTCATGCATATGGACTTGTAGGGTTTTAAATGCGTTCTAGAATACATCGACTGGTCCTGAGTCCTGAAGAAAGAACAATTCTATTCTTAAGTTATTTTTCTGGTTGTGATGATGTTTTATGTGATTTTGTTGCAAGACAAGGCGATAAAACTGGCCATACTTAGGCTAACTATGCTGTCTCTTTGGCAGAGGACAAAGTTTGGGTTGATAATTGTCCTGCTTTTGTTAACCTTATAGTTATAAACAAATCTTGGGTTTCTTTAACCTTTCCACCCCCACCAAAAAAAAAAAAAAGATATATTTGTTCATTGCAACAATAGTTTTTTGGCAACTATTGGACACTGAATCAGAATAATTTACATTTCATAGAAGAAGCAAATATTAAAGGATGATGGTTTCAAAATATATACATTGAAGGATGTTCAATAGAGAAAATCAAGTACCCATAATTTTGGTCTTGTATCACTGTAGACAAAAGAAGCAAAAACAACGCATGCACTAGTTTAAGCTTTATATGAATCAACAGTAACACCTCAAATTCCTTTCAAGTTGGGGCGGTGGCAATCAAACATCAAACAACAATTCATTGTTGACTGAAAAAATATACATTCATGAAAGACTTGTAATTAAGAATATCCAAGTTCCAATAATTTGCACAATTGGAGTTGGAACTCGGAAGGCATGTGTGGTTTAGTATTTGCATACATGTGGTTAGTAGGAATAGCAACAATGACAACAAAATCAACAATCTAAGGCTGAAGTTACATTGAACGGCGGAGCAATACACGAACAATTTTTAAGTTACCTTGCACAGCAGAGCACGCGCATAGTAAGGCACATTCAAAGATGAATTCTATCATATATGATCCCCCTAAGACCTGTATTTCTCAAAGTGACCAATTTGTGTGTGGACAGATTCTCATGCAAACGCATATAGACTTAAAACTAGCTTCACCTTAATGAGAGGTCTACTGGAGGAAAAGAATGGGGATGGAATTCATCGGTAATAATACAGACTGCATTTATGCTGAGTCGTTTTAACATCCTTCTGCTAAGATAAACGATTCTTTCAAAACTAAATAAAGACCAGCACATCCATCAAAATGGTTGGAATCCAGCAAAATCAGTACTACTGTACACAAAATGTTAAAACAAATATGATAATTAGTACTAAAGATCGTGATCATAGTCATTACATCAGCTACAAAGCTAAAATTCTTAACATTTACAAACCATATAGTCCCTCTCGAAAATTATAAAATTTGCAAACTCATGGAAACACTAGGTTGGTAGGTTACTAGGTAGAGAACACTTCTGTCTATACAACTTGTAAAACCTAGAGGAACCCATGCCATCCTCCAAGAAAATATATTGAATGGCCATCTAGTTTTATCAATTAATAAATGCCAAGTATAAGAAAGCAAAATTGAAATTGATTGTAGTTGTGGACTGATTCTCCTAGGTTATCCATTCCTAGAATTTGAAGCCAATAAAAGCTCGTTACAACTTACAAGAACTTCCTCTGCAGTACAATAATCTATAATCAACGCAAGCTTCTTCCCTTAGACTCTGAACTTTACATTATTTATTCACAAGAAATTATTTTGAAAGAATTGGCAGGGCAATCTTGGTTCAACGCCCTCTAAAATGTTTTTGAAAAATAAGGCCATCCAAGCATAACTGCATTTACTCATGAAACATCAACATGATCTTCCAAAAACGGATCAACTTCAATACTAAATTCAAAATTTCATTTCTAGTCATCAGGCATCACTAACAATAGTTCTAGGTTCTTCAAGTTTTTCTATACACTAAGCACATTGTCATTTTCCAAATCAACATTGGGGAAAAAAAACACACAAATGGAATGTTGTACAATCAATCAAACAAAAGAAATTTAGATCAGTAATTCACTCTCCATTCACACAATGTATAAATAATTTTGTTATAATCAAACGCAAAGATAAGTAATCTCCTGCCAACCTTGTCTGCCCATTTATCAATCATTTTGCAATGCTCTAAACACTACACTAACAAAAAACAGCACATATAAACATATTGAACAAAAATGCACAACAAAGACTCTTCCTCAATCAATCAGAGTAGGATTTAAATTCAAGATCTCTTATATAAGGACAAAAAGCTTTATCAAGTAAACTAACTAGTACCCACAATTCAGTGCAGATTACCAAACAAAAATATACATTACTAAGGAAATTTAAACCGCTCCTCATTGGCACAATGTTTGAATAACTTATTTATAGCCAAATGCTAAAATATGTATTTTTGTACCAACTTAGTCTCCCATGTCCCATGTTATCAATCATTTTGCAATTCTTAAATCCTAAACTAACAAAAAGGAAAACACAACATACACAAGTCAAGAGAGAAAGAGAAAGTTGTAAGAATCCAAATACACCTCTTTCCCCATGCTGATACAATTGGGATTTGAATTCAAGATCTCTTGTATAACAACAAAAGATTTTATTAGTTAACTAACTATTACCCACAATTCATTACATATAACTATATGAAAACATATATCACGAAAACATCCACCCGAACCAAACTAGATGAAACATAGATTACTCAAAGGTTCAATCAACTACAAATGGGACAAAGTACTAACCCATTTTCATTACATTGAGAACATCTAACCACCACACTATTACCCCCTCCGTTTTGACCCATCTCTTCCTTGACATTGATCACTTTTTTACAGCTGCCATTACAGTCGAAACATGGCAAGAACCTGACATCCGCGCAACCGGGGCAGGCACCTTTGGCTATTCTCTTGGGCATTTCGTCGAACAGTTGGCGGAACCACCCCTCCTCGACGAATTTGAGCAGCTCCTCGGCCCCACCCACGTACCTGCCTTTAACAAACACTCTAGGAGGCACGACCATCGAGTCTCTATCCTCCTTGTTCTTCATCAAATCTCTCAACTCCTCCCGGAACCCCCGGTCCATCGAGACATCTCTCTCGCAAATCGCCACCCCCAGGCTCTCCAAAGCCGACTTCACTGCATTGCAGGCCTCGAATGTCCTCCGTATACCCCGCAAACTGGTGGTGTAGACCACCACTTTGTTGTCTCCGTCCGGTGGACACAGTCTCTCGAATCTATCGAGACAAGAACCCGTCTCGAACAGATTCTTCTGGATCGGTTTCGAGTCGGCTGTGGTCAAATTCGGATTCGAATTCTCTTTGTCGGAGGATTTGATTTTGGTGCAGAAACGGAAGCTATCAGTGTCAAGACCGGACATGAGTTCCCAGGAGTTGATGACTTCAGGATCCGACCGGACAGTGAAACGGAGAGGTGGGGTTGGTGGGGTGGTGGCGGTTGCGGCGGCGGAGATGGCGGTGGTGGTGGGTGGCGGGTCGAGATTGAGGAGGCCATAAGTGGTGGAAGTGAGCGAGACAATGTGGTGACTCAGTGCTGAGCTACCGAGTTGAGTGAACTCATCGTCTCGGTTAAGCAGATTCGAAGAAACACAACCCATTTTTTTCTTTTCGCTGTTTTTTGTTTTCAAGAAACGATTTTCGAGTCTCGAACTGTCTCCAAGTTTTTAAGTTTTTGGAGTTGGATTATTATTATTGATTAGTTTGATTAACTGGTTAATTAATTAATTTAAATTAATTGTAAAGTGTTTCTCGTCAACTAGGAGATTCTGTTCATTTAATTTTCAAAACTTCAAAACACTACACAGTTTTTGGGCGCTAAAAATTTTAATTCGAAACTAACTGATACACTGTACGTGGAATGCATGAGAAAGTGCTCGGTGCATCGTGTGTATTGCCATGTGGTACACCTGACCACTGAAAAAGTAACATATGGACATTCAAGTATGATTAATTATGATTACAATGCCAAAAAATTGTGTAAGCCGAAGTGTAACTATTTCAAAGTCACAGTATCAATACATATCATCAATGAAATTGATATAAATCAGTTTACAAAGTTAATTGTGAAAAATATTTAGATAATTTTGATAATACAGCAATATTTTTATTTTAGATATATTATGAGATTATTGCAAATCAACTTGTCATATTATTTAGGATAATTTTTAAATCAATTTGGAATAGTATAGAATTATCCATGTTTAATATATGTAATGTGGTTGTTATAATTTGACTTATTATATTATATTTATTAAAAAAAAAACTTATTATATTATCAATAAATATTTAGATTAATTTTTGGATAACAAAATATTATTCTTATTTTATATGTACTATATTAACTATGATTTAGGTGTCTCAAGAAGTAATGCATTGGAGATTTTTTATCAAGGGAGGAGTTTTTTTTTTTTTAATCTGACATAGGATTAGACTTCTATAAAGATCAATAATGATGAAACTCTAAAGTATGATTCGAAATTCTATGCTCAAAACTTGAGGGAAAATCGATAATACAAATGATGGGAGATGAGAGTTAAATATATTACTTTGAGTGACAGATAAGTGGGAGTGGCTTTATTACCGGATCACTTCACTTTGATCGGGAGGAGCCTCATTTACTCGTTGTAATTTGTGAATTAAAATTTGCGTAATGACCAAGTTACATCATACATGTGGTGAAAGTTTTGGTTGCTTACACTGACATGGCCTTCATTGATTGGAAAATAATGGGACCACTATTGGGGTTTGGTTCAGCGTCATGGTCCATGGCAGAATCATTTATGAGTTTGCTATTTCTTTGCGGGGAAATTTCCGTATGTAGTGGGATGAACCACGCATCTATCCTCTAGGAATCCATAATTTAACATGTTGTATTATCATAATTAGAGATGCTTATGCATCACGTTGCATGGTAGATTTTATTGGAAATTTTTACCGTTTAAGTCAGGATTAATGGTACTGATCGATGGCAGGTTTGTCCAACAAATGCAGGTATTAAATGTGGTGATAGATTTATGGGTCCAAGTGATATGAATAAATTGGACGATAAATGACATCAAATAATGCATGAGATATAGGACTAATATGATCTGATATATCACATACGTCATTTAAAATGGTTTTTTCATCTGAACACGATTATGTAGAATATTTGTTTTATTAAAGATTTTCTCGTAATAACAGTGATGTAACATACAGACTGCAGAGCGACCTTTCATTGTCAAGAAATGTATGGTATATTTATTTACAGATGAAGCATCCGAAAACGATAGATGCATGGATGATACAACATGAAAGATAAGGTTATCTTGACCATTTCCAAGAAATAAATTATCATAGACAAGGAAGGCCGCGCAGAAGAAGGAGAGAGAAGAGAGAGAGAGAGATGGAAAGTAGAAACCATTTTAAAATGACTGCATGTGCTATTTTCTACAGCAAACAAACACAAAAATCCCTCTTAGATTTGTTAAATTATACTTTTGAGTATGATTAGCTATCACTGATTTTGGTAGCTAATAGAGCTACTCGGAATAGGTTTATTTTTTTGTCATAAACAATGGGAACATCTACAGAATTTTTAGAATTGTATTGAAAATTTTTTATAAAATATATCTTGGCTTGGATTGGAGGGGTAACATGGATCTCTAATTCGGTATGAGAGCACTTTTAACATCTGTCATATGTTGGGAGAGGACCCATTAGCTGTGGGGTTCTCTCAATTTTTTTTAATGTAAATTTCTACTTTTATAATGATATGTGCACTTAACTCAAGTGATTGCTATATCTTTCTTTTTTATATTTATGATAGAATTTAAATCATATTGAACATATTTTTTAATGTGTGTGAGGAGTTATTTATTCTAATAAATTATGAAAAGAGTAAATTATAATTTAACTATCAAATTGAAACATAATTATAGGCGGAACGATATTTTCAATTTTATTACAATTAACCCCTTCCACTAGAAAATCTTCATTAAATTTAACAGTCAACAATATAAATATAATCAAAAGACCAAAATACCATTATAATCAAAAATTAAATAAAAAAATATTTTTTAAAAAAATAAAGATATTCTTTTTTTCTGGGAAGAAATATCAACCATCCATTAACAAAATCAGTTCTCATCTTCAATCAAACTTCGAAACATCAACAGAAATTGGCAAAAAAAAAAAAAAAAGAATTACCAATCCAATGTGAAATCGTCAATCTTCAACGTGCAAAAATCATTAATGATCTACTCATTGCAAACTCATCCACCCACTACAATCATCAATTCAAAAAATCATTAACAATCATCAATCAAAAATCTTTAACAATCACCAGTTCAACCCCATCAAACAAATATTCATCAATATCTTCAAAAAAGGAAAAAAAAAAAAAAAACAACAATCAACCCAAAAACATAAAAAATAACCAAATCATTTTTAAAAAATCACAAAAAAAAATTGAAAAAATATGACCCAGATTCATTTCGATTCTAAAACAAACCCAGATGAAAGAGTTTCATTTGGGTTCGTTCCCGAACCCAAATGAATCTAGGCTTATTTGGGTTCTATTCTGAATCCGGATGTCATCTAAGTTCTGTTGAACGAACCCATATGTCATCTAGGTTATGTTGAACGAATTTAAATTTTATCTGAGTTCAATATGAACCTTGAGATCTCTAAGTTCGCATCAATCTAGGTTTGTTCATCTATGTTTTGGAACGAATCTATATTAATCTAGGTTCTAGAACGAATCTAGATGTATTTGGGTTCAAACCCAGATGCATATGGATTCGAAGTAGAATAATAAAAAAAAAAAAAAAAAGAGAAGAGAGGAAAAATAAGAAGGAGAAAGAAATCTAGTTAAAAAAAAAAAGATAAATAATATTAAAAGATAATTTTATCCCTCAATTTGTTAACTCTAATTAAGATAGATTAATAGTAGGTAGGTTTATTATAATAAAAGTAAAAAGTTAGTTCCGTTTGTAATTATATTTTAATAGTATAGTAAATTGTAATTTGTTATTATGAAAATAAAATTTTGGAAACATATACATGATATTCAACTTCATAGATTTCAATAAATTTTTAATAATTAAGATAAAATTATTTTTTAATTATTACATGTCGAGGTACTTGTTTTATTATTATATGTCAATTATAATTCAGACAAGAATCAAGATTGGAAAGGAGAGCACAGAAGGACGGTTTGACCACTTTGCTAGCTTCATTGATGGTCTTCGAGGACTACACAACACCACACAACAAGCCAACGCAACAACAAAAAACATAGATCAATTAATCAATCTGTCTCTCTCTCTCTCTAAATACATATAATATATTATCGTCCTTTTGCTGCTCACAACACGTGAAGCCAATGGGGGTTTGCTCAGTTTCCATTATTAAAGCATAAAATGAAAGCATGCACGCTCTCTCTCTCTCTCTCTCTCTCTCGAGCTATCTCGCCCTCGCTCCTCAACTGAACCAATAAAGCCAGCCCTTTTGCGCTTTTTAATAAAAACCAACTTTGGATTCTTTTACCTACACTGCATGTATTGGTATTTGGTAAACATTAAAAACTCTTCCCGTCTATATCGACCATCTCATGTCATGTTCTGTGTACATTTTCATGTACAAATATTTACGAAGTTACTGTGTTGACAGTACTGTGTGTCTCTATGTCTGACACGCTCCATTAGTTTTTATTTCCCCATATGCCACTATCAAACACTCGCCACTTCTAGCAATGCCTTCACTCCACTTATTAAGTAAACTATTTTTTTAATAAAAATGGTTAAACATCTTCAGATTATTAAGATGTTATGGATTTTATTCTTATTAAATATATTTTAAAATATGTGTGATGATTTCTTCTTGTTACGAGAGTGATTATTATTTTTTTTATGAAAATAAATATTCAAATTACATAAATAATATTTTTTATGATAATTTTCTGATTTGTTTGATTTTTTTAATAAAAAAAAATCAACTTAGTATTAATATGGGAACATGATCATCATCACCTTTCTCTCATTCATTGCTCTCTCTCTCTCTCTCTCTCTCTCTGTGATTAATTTTTCACTCAAAATGGTGTAAGAATTTAGAGTCATCACTTTATGTGCCTTTTTTAGTTTGGCTTGCTGGCTAACAAGCTTGCTTTTGTTGTGTGTATGTTTTAATGGGGAAGAAAAGTGGTAGTTCATGGTTGACAAAAGTGAAAAGGGCCTTTAGGTCTCCAAGTAAAGAGAATGAGAAAAGGAGTAGTAGAAGGAGAGAAGAGCATGAGGAGCCAAAAGACGAAGAGAAGGTAAATAGTAACAATAAACAACAATTGATCTCTCATTGTAATATGTTATATATTTTGATGCATACGTATTTATGTTTTTGTTGGGTTTGTGCAGAAAAGAGAGAAAAGAAGATGGCTTTTTAAAAGGCCTATCAATAATGATCAATATACACAACTATGTGACGCAACAAAGACGGCAACCACTAACACTACTACTACCACCACTACTACTACTATGCCTATACTGGGGGCTGGTGATCACCACCAAAGGCATGCAATGGCAGTGGCAGCAGCCACCACCGCGGCTGCTGAAGCTGCGGTGGCTACAGCCCAAGTGGCGGTGGAGATTGTTAGGCTCACTAGGCCTTCAAGTTATGTTAGAGAACACTATGCTGCCTTAGTTATTCAAACATCTTTCAGAGGCTATTTAGTAAGTAAAAATTAATTCATTTAATTAAATATAGTACATGCTATAGTACTTTTATTGATTGTTTAATGTAAGTGATGTTGATTTTTTTTTTTTTTTTTTTAATTTAATTCGGACAAGGCAAGGAGAGCTTTGCGTGCACTTAGAGGACTAGTGAAGCTTCAAGCCCTGGTAAGAGGACAAAATGCTAGAAATCAAGCCAGGTTAACACTAAAATGCATGCAAGCATTGGTGCGGGCACAGACAAATCAAAGAGCTAGACTTTCACACGAGGGAAGTACAAAATCTATGTTTGGTGAATTCACTGGCTCGTGGGATTATACAAATCTCCGTGACATTAAAGACAGGAAGTCCATAGTAAGTCATCACAGTCTCATAATATCAATGTTTGATTGCATATGCACATTAATTATAAGCTCAATATGTGTATTTAATGGTTCATCTATATTTTCCAGTCTAGAGTTGGACTTCAGGGTAGCATAGATGATTGGGAAGAGCTCAGTCGTCCACGCACAAGTGAAGGGATTGAAGACATGATAATTCAAAGTAGAACTGATGCTGCACTACTAAAACGCGAAAAGGCGCTTTCTTATGCTTCCTCTAATCAGGTTTGTTGAATACTCATACTTATGTGACATTTTAATAATTGTCACATTCGTGGTATATGGACTGATTAATATGTTCAAAATCAAGATATGGAGGTCACGCAGGAACCCATCTATGGGAGATGAGAAAGAGCTTGAAGAGAGAACAAAATGGCTTGATAGATGGATGGCAACCAAGCAAAGGGACAAAACTACTATTGGCAGAACTTCAATAGATCACAAGAGGGACGATGTAAAGACTGTAGAAATTGATGAGCAATCTCGGCTTAACCCTTACAATTCCAATCAGACCAACCAAAAGTCCCCATATCAAAAACAATACTACTCCAGGACACAACATTCCAACAACATTAATGCATCTCCACTTCACATGGTCCACCAACCACCACCCATCATCACACCCTCTCCTTGCAAGACCAAACCAATTCAGGTGCGTTCAGCTAGCCCTCGGTGCCTCAAAGAAGATAGAAGCTATTACTACTCAGCAGCACACACCCCGGCTCGTTTAAGCACCACCACATGTTGTGTCACTAATGGTGGTGCGTCACGCTATGGGCTGGTGTCAAATGGGGGTGCAGCCACTTCCAGGCTGCCCAATTACATGACTGCCACCGAGTCAGCCAAGGCTCGTGCAAGGTCACAGAGTGCGCCGAGGCAGAGGCCGCCATCAACTCCTCAAAGAGAGCGAAGCGGGGGGGTGAAGAAGTGCCTTTCTTATCCAGCACCTGAGCTAAATGATGGTGGTGTCTGCAATGGCAATGGCAATGCATGTAGTAGTACTAACAGTTCGCGAAGCCAGAACCTGAGAAGCACCAGTTTCAAGAGCGCACATGGAGGCTATTTTGGTGGAATGGAGCAGCTCTCAACCTACTCTTCATGTTATACAGAGAGTTATGGTGGAGAAGTGTCTCCATCTCTCTCTGGATCAAGATTTTCTCTCAATTTGTGGGAGTAAATGAGTTATTTGATTGTTGTTATTGGCCTCAAAGAGGAGCTATTGCTGTTTATACTTTCTTTAGTGGAAGTTCTATTATCATTAGCAGCAAATAAGCTAGAAGACTTGAAATTTAATCTAGAATGCTTGGACTTTGAACAATAAACCAATCCTACAAATGTTACATAACTCATGAAATAAGAACTGGGAATCTCTGTAAAGCATGAAGAAAATATAACATAGAAACTTGTGCTTGACACTATTGAATTTGATATAAACTATAAGAACAAAACCAATTCAAACTAGCAGAATTCAAGACATTTTTCATGTAAATGTTTTAGCTTTGGTTGAACATTGATGAAATTCAACGATTTTCATCAAAATTTACAGTTCATTGATACCATCCACAATGGACTTAATTTTGATATTTGCTAAGAGACCAACTACATTACTGCATTGCTTTTAGTCAGTAAAATTGAAACCACCCCGGCTGCCCGCTCCACAGGAGCTTTTGCTGCTTGTGGTGGTGCTGGTGCTACAGCCACCGCAAGGCGATGATGCTGCATTGGAATTCAATTTTGCACTACTTGATATCCCCAAGCACAAGGCCTCAGCCAGTGGTCCACCAGGTGGTGATCCCATTCTTGAATCATGGTTCATCCAGTGGGGTCTTAAAGTCCCAACATTTTCCCTTTCAGACCCCATGATTCCAAGACTACCCATCAGTGCATTCTCATTTCTATCAACAATGTCACTCCCACCAGACATTGATAGTGCAAGGGAAGCGAATGGTAGCCTCTCATTAGCATTGTTTTCCTCTGCCATTGACCATGCATCAATAAAACGTCTTGTCTCTTGTGTTGGTGCCTGATGAGAGACCACCAGCTTGTTGGGGCCAGCTAACAAATTGTAGTGGTCTTGTACGAGCCGCTGGTGAGCTTGCAATGTGAGATTTTGATCACCACCCAAACTGATGGAACAATTTGAGTTGATGAGGTCTTTTTGGTACCATTCTATGTGGGAATTACTAGCAACAGGCATGGTCTGCCCTTTCATGAACCACTCCAAACACCTTCACGGATCAACCACAGGTCACCACAGTTAATAAAATATCTCACAATAAAGAACTAAATTAGCCAAACAAACAAAAAAGCACCCCACATCAAATACAACATTAAAATTTATCAAGAACAAAGTGATAAGAACGAGAGATATTCCATTTATTACATTACAATTATGACTGATTTAATCACCTGGGTTGTTCATCTGATGGTGCCATTGAAGAAAGCAATGTTTGGTTGACAAACTGAGACTTAGTAGATGCCAGGTTGAGTGAGTGCCTGAGAGTTTGGTCATTTTTTTTGAGGTGGGCAGGTACTTCCACAGGCTTTCTTGAACGGGGACGACTCTTGTGAGAGTGGCGCTCACAGTATTTTTGGTCAGGAGCCACATCTCTAGAGCACCTCCATTTCTTCCCATCTGTTCTTCTGCACCTCCATGGCTCCGGATCCGAATTGTTGCTACTCAAAAGCCCCAATTCTATTGAACCTTGCACACAGCAACAAACAAACAAAACCACTTATAAGACCACCACACACACTAAAAAAAAAATAACCAATTCCACATATAAAGAGAAGGAAATTATAGAGAGCAAGTACTATTGGATTGAGAAAGAGGGAATCTTGAAGGGGTTTTTGAGATGGGTAGGATGAGTTCATGAGGGACTGGTATAGATGCCATCATGTACTTATATATCATGGTCTGCCTCTCAAGTTCTTGCAGCTGAGCAGCAGTGAAAGGCACTCTCACATTCAAATTCATAGCTGCTGCCATTTGATCTCCTACTGATGAAATCCACAGCACAAAAATCAGATTTTTTTGGACTAATTAGCTATTTGTTCACCATCAAAACCACTAACAAAAATGATAACTTTACCTGAGGAATTGAAGGGAAACAAAGAAGAATTTGACATCAATACTGCACTATTAGTATTACTGGTACCGGGAACAGAACCAGATCCAGAAGCAGCACCGACAACATCGTACATATCCGCCATACAAGCAACCTGGTTGCTTGTGTCACAAAACAAGGCCCCACCAACACCAACACCAACACCACCAGCAGCAGCAAAATTTTCCCAAGGGGAAGATGGTGATGATAGGTGAGACTCATCATGATTGTGATCATAATAACAACAACTATTATACCCCATCAACCGCTTGTGGCCAGAAACAACTTGGTTCTCTTGCATCCTCAAATCCAACTCAACACCAACTCTTTTCTTTTTCCCCACAAAATCACTTCTTGTTTCCATGAACATGAATATGTGTGTATGTATATATATAAAGTCAAAAGGACATCAACTTTACACAAACCAAATAAAAATCAACACCCCAGAAAGCAAAATCTTGAACCTTACACAGTTTTGCTGTCTACTCAACTCTAACTCAGCTCCCAAAAATCTAGAAGAAGTCTTTTGTGTCTACTTAGTGGTTACATGTAAAATATGTTTAAGAGGGCTTATTGATATTTTGATAGAGAGATTATATAGATAAAGTGGTGGGTTGATGTTGTTAAGGTGTAGCGGTGCCGCCAATTTTAGCCATGCGTTTTGGTTTGCTTCCTTAGGCTCCAACATTCGCACCACTTATAGAATAAAGACAAAACCACCATCACTCCACATACATTACATTACATACATGATACACTTCCTCTTACTCTCTCTAACACAATGAGACAGAAAGTGAGAGATGTGTCTAACGTTTGTTTTAACGTTGTTAAGTTTCAAACAAACAAACACAATCGCCTTTTACTTCCAACTAGTTTTTTTTTTTCTTCTGTTTTGATAGATGGCAAGAGTTAAATAATGTTTTCTTATTATTAATATGTGTTATAGGTCAGATAAATTTAAAAAATTAAAGTCAAAATAAAAGAAATTTTCTTAATAACCACTTTAATTTATTTATGTATTTATTCACAATATAAATGATGGATATATATATTTTTTTCATATCTATAATAGTAGCTTGATTTTTTTACGTATTTGTTACATCTCCGAAGAATTGTCATCTTTCACTGGAAAAAGATATTTTTCGGTATTGCAAAAATAGGTTTTTGAATTTTATGAAAATTTTCACTCTTATCATATGAATATATATTTCTTGATATTAAATAGAGATAGTATTTAATATCAATAACTACAAAAAATATCCTAATTATTAATGTTGTTAAATTTTGAATTATCGTATGATAATTTTAAAGAAGGAAAAGATAAAGTATTCCAGTAACTTGTTATAATAAATGCTGCATGATAACTGAATTCCTATACTATTTGGATTTAATTATTCGAATTTGACTACCTTATTAATTAAGTAAAGTCATCTATTAATAATAAATCTTGAATATTCTTTAATAATCACCATTACAAATTGTTATTGATGAGTTAATATTATCCAATCGACAATCAGAAAGGAAACTCTATGATATTTTTAAAATTGTAGTATTATTATGTTAATTTACGAAGTATGATTGAAATGTTATATGTGTTTTTCATAAATTTAACTATTTATAACTATCTAAACTGTCCTATCAGGTCGGTTTCGACAGAGAATAAATTTCATTAAAAAAAGAAAAAAATCAATGCATACAATAAAAATAATAATACGACACCGCTTAGTGTGATCGGACCAAGGGAGTGAATGAGATATGGTTTGACTTTTCGAAGGCGGATTATTTTGGACAGATCTGGATGCCGATTGGGCCACAGCCCCATAACCGAACCACTTTAACCTCTTTCGTTTAACTTTGACTACGTTGACCAACTATATCTGTCAGAATATGTCACTTTCCGTCCAGCGCGCCGTTAAGTGTTTTTAATACTGCATCGAGAGTCGTGACGAGGTTGCGGGGCCCACTTCGTTTCCGTGTGAGCCTCTCGTTGTTGCTGCCGGTGGGGGACCAAATTGGAAATATATCTACGGATGTGATGCAGTAACTAAATAGGTCCCATTCAAACTTAATTAATTTTTTTAATAAAAATTCAGCTAATTTTGGTTTAATATGATTCCAAAGTAACTGAGAATTTATCAGCATTAACGGTCAAGGGAAAGTTGGAACAACTTGCTGAAATTGGAGACTACATGTCTACGACTGTGATTTGGAAACAAGTGGTTAGAAGTCTGATTGAATTGACTTGTTAATATTGGACATTAAAATGTGCAATTCAAGGATTTATTCTAAAAATCCATCGATATTTATTTCTATATATAAAGAGAAAATTTTTTTATATAAACAATGATAAATATGTGTGATAAGATTTATACATAAAGGGAAATATTCTAACCACATGAACCATAAATGGTTGTGAAAAAAGAAAAATCAATTAATTAGTTACTTGATTTAGTTAAATTTAACCCAGGTTTTCCCATCTAACAAAAGTTGTTAATTAAGCTGGTCAAATTTTCTGTTAAATTTGATGGTGATTACGTTAATTTTGGTGGGGTTTTATTAATCTTAATCATAGTTTTTTGATGGTGACACCCTTTGAAAAATATATGGTATCTAACACACTTAATATAACCAACTCAACGAATTATAAAATTAAACCTAGTTCAACCTATTTTGGGTATATTAACATTCAATGGTTGCTATAGCTGAGTAAAATGAAAGACCGATGAGAGTGATATGGCATCACCAAAACCAAGGTCTACCTTAACTTTGCCATGTATGTGAGTATTCAATGTCTTTCCGATTTCTATGTCACACTCCTTTACCCCACTCAAATTCATTCAAAATTTTTTATCAGATTTGATTTGTTCTGGTATGTATTGTCCGCTTTAAACATATCAGCCATTTCATTTTATTTTTTTATAATGTTTGATATTAAAATATTTATGTTGTGCCTAAAAATATCACCTGGGTCTTAGATCTCAATAAAACTCAAAAAGAGATAAAAAAAAGCCCATACACCTAGAGGAACAATACCACAACGAGTCCCATGAGTTAATGTGCATATGCCACAACAACATGAACCTATGAAATTGAGATTTTAAGCAACCAACAATCAAGTAATGGGTAGCGGAGCAGCTCGCATCAAGTAGCTCCCATGAGAGACAGTTCATGCTTGGAGCAGCTCGAACTGCAGAAACTCACACGTTTTCTTGTTTTAATAAAATTTAAGGGAAAGATATTCAACAAACAGGAAGCTACACCAAATAGAAAATTTTTAAAATTGTAGTTTGATTCAAAATCTATATAATCATTGTAGTTTGATATAATATAATAAATGAATTCTAATCTTTCCCATAATTTAACTCCTTAATTATACAAAAATAAGGATCCTAATACTATATATATAGGGTCGTTCACGTAGGAAAATGGGACTTTTGGACTATTCTTAGCCGCCTGAAACTCTGCCAAAACCCAATCTCTCCAGTCTCTCAAGCATCAATAAAACGTCAAACCATATTAAAAATACTTTTATCTCCTTTATTTATTACTCTTACATCATATTTGCGCTATTATTACACTATATTTGCCTTGACTCATTCATTAATTTTGTTTGATTCATATTAAATTGAGTGTTAGCTGATTTTATTAGTCAACAATTTATAAAATTAAAAATACTTTTGCCAGTGAAGTAAACTTCGAATAGTTCAAACTAATCGAGTATGAATAATTTCATTCTCAATACACCTTTCTCAAACTCATTCAAATTTTTTGACAGATTCAATTTGCTCAATATGATTAATACTCGATTAACAACTTTCAACATATATATCATTCGATTATATTGTTTTTAGGTGTTTCAAATAATTTCATGTATAAGCTTTAAAACGCTTTTATTAGTGATAAAATTCAAAATGGCTCGAAATGATCATGGATTGTTTCGACCTCATTACATAAATTTTTTTCATTGAAGGAACAATCCATTTGCTGAAAGATTTAATCGGCGCAGCATTATAGATGAGGATGGTATTTAGTAAAAATGTAGTTTTGATGTGAATAGGGAGCATTGAATTTTCAGAGAGTAGGAACACCAGATTTTAGTAAAATGCACTAATTAAGTTGACAACCACCAGCGTTTGTACAAGAAAAGTTACTGCTAGCAAAGGCATTTTATGCTTTGATTTTGAAGGACTTGTACATATTACACACAGATGAGAGATCAAAACCAAATAACAGAAAAGGTTTCATTCAAGATGTGTCGTGATCAGTTTGCTATAACAAACATCGATATAAATATGCCCTCTAAATTGAAAATAAATCAAATGGTGGATGAAATGAATGAATGATTAGTTTATAATGTCTTCATTATCATACATGATCTTAAAGAAGTAATTACGTAGGTAAATATTGTAATTAACAAATTTGTGCTTTAGTTATCTAGATGGATTCGACTAAATAAATCAAATCTTAAAGTGTACACAATGCCCTCCAATGACCAGGTTATTGAAATGGAAGGATGCTTGTGGAAACAAAGATGCAATTAAAATACAAACCTAAAAAGGCAATTTTTGTTGATAGGTGCCAGGGTGTATAGTGAGTGGCACCGAAGTGTTAAATGATGACTGATTGTGATTCAAATTATGACAGATTCATGGGATTTCAATCATTTTCTTTGCTCTCTTCTTTCTCCACCTAATTCTTTTTAATGCATAGAAATCATTACCAAAGACTGATACACTGATAATATCATATGATGTTAACATTTGTAAGTTGTAGTTGTTATATACCATCTATAAGATTTGAAAAGTGACTTGTGAGTGATATTTTTTTTCCTATAAGAATGTTCAATTTCACCTCAGATAGTCACATAGTCACATTCTATCTCTAACCGCACGACACACTTCTATGGACGTCAAGATCCAGAAAAATTAACAAAAATGTGTTACAAAAAAAAGAGACAATTGAGCATGTGAATGAGTCTTCATAGTTGGAAAAGATGAATATTTCAACAGATCTAAGAACACATATGTACATCTTCTAGTACTTGCTCAGATCCTAAGCAATTCTTTTCAGACTTCAAAGCCTGGAACTTATTATATCAAACTCATGTAATAGACATTATAACATGACCTGACATTACATAATCAATTACAAACCAAAACATATTTACTTTAATTCTCAATTATAAGCTGCCAAGAACAGAAGTTTTGATGGCACTAGGTAGCAGCAGTAGTACTACTAGTAATCATTTCCAGAAACAAATCAACAAGACAAAATGAAAATAAGAATAGAGAATAATATCAAGAAAGAACAAAAATTAATCAAGACAAGAGAAAACATGTTGACAACAACTTAGCTGCTGATTATATGTATATATGTGTTTGATCAACTCATGATTAGACTGTTGGATCTGATGGGGGTCTTTTGTTTAAGTAGAATCCTTAGTTGAGCCTTTTGACACTCCAGCTTTGTACCCCAATGCCTGCTTTTTGATCCAATTGCCCGAACCACCCTAGGAAATTCGACAAAGCCTTTGATCCCTCTCTTTATGTGGGGATTTTCTGGTTCTGATAAGGCTCTTCGTTGAATCGAAATTGATGAAATATTGTTGCCTACATTGTCATTATTGTCATCTATAGACTTCTCACTCAATACCAACCTGGCGAATTTCCCTGAAAGACTACTTGAAGAACTAGAAGCTGTTAAATGTCCTGGAACTTTGTGATCTTCTTGAATCCTGTTTTCCATGTTCTTGGAGATTGAAGTATCCATATGAGTCCGTTTGGTTTCCTCCAATTCTAATAGCTTCTCTTCGAAGAGAATCTTGGCCTCGGTGAGCTTCATTTGGACTCTCTCTTCGCGTAAGACCTCTGCCATCCTCAGCATCTTACGTTCTTCAACCATTTCTCTCTTCACGCGATCAATCTCAGCTTTTTCGGATGAAATCTCCCTAGCAAGCTCCTCACACACTCTCTCCATTGCTTCTCTTCCTCTTCTCTCCTCAGCCAGTTCTTTAGCAAGTCTCTTACTAATAGACTCAGCTCTTCTACGCGCCTTACGCTCATAATCAAGCTCAGCTTTCAATTCAATGATCTGAGCACGCGCAATGTTCATTTCACTCTCCATAATATTCCTGAAGAAGGATAGATCCCAGAAGGAAGCTGCAATCTTACGCGTCGAAAGAGGGAGGTGTAGATGGTGAATATTAGGCTTGTTGCTTTGACATTGATGGCGATGATGGCTTTGATGATGTTGTGATGAATTATAAAATGGGTTCTCATAAAGTTTCCAGCTTGGATATGTGGTGGTGGTGGTGTTGATGTGTTGTTGTTCTTGATCAGAAATGGTTTCATATGTGGGATTGTCAGGACTAGTGATCACCATCATCATGGCCTCCTCCTCCTCCAAATCTTCTTCTTCTTGCTCTCCTTTTCTAAATGAGCTTTTTGCTCCTTTTTAGCTTTCTTTTTGCTTGATGGGGGGTCTTCCTCTGTCAGGAAAGCAACTAGGGTAGGCCCATTTATCCTGGAACTTGCTTTGAAGATGTGGATTGTAAAGAAAGATACATCACATGCACCTCTTTCTCTCCATTTTAATTAACTATCGGCATAAACTATAGTGTGGCGGTGCTCTTAATCTCTATATATCTTTCTTTGATCAGTACATATATGTTTATATTTATATAATCTCTCTCTCTTTATAAATTACTAGTTGTGTGTTATGAGGTCCTCAAACGACAACCTCCTTCATGATAAACGAGTAGTGGCTCCAACATTGTCATGGCCCCAAACTGCCAAGTGCCAGCCACATTGCCTGATTGTTACTGCACACTAGAGACTGGATTGGTCAACACAATTTGAGGGACAATGTGCACTGTGATATTAATGGGACTGATTTATTTCTATGTTGCTGTCACCATGCCTATGGTGCGAGTCAAAACCTTGAATTGCTGTTGGGGAAAGAGAGATGACCCTTTTTGCTCTGCTTCTGTTTAGATTAATTTGTCTACGAATTTGGACTAAGACACTGAAATCTGAAACTAACAACTCGACAAGTTGTAAATATTTAAGAAAATTAGGCTATATTTACATACGAGTGAAAAATATTTACTGTCCTTTGCATTAAAGTTTTGCTTCTAGACGAGAGTTGAATGTATTTGGTCCATTACACCTGTGGAATTGCACATGGTAGTTGTACTATTTTTTTTCGTTTTTTCTTTTTCCTTTTTTAATTAAATAACAGAGTGCACAAAACGTCAACGATGTCAAACTCAATAATGGCCATTTTTGGGAGCATTTCTGATTATTGGATTTTTCTTGGTACAAAGATTTAAATAACGATTATGTATTTATCAATATGTGTAGATAATTTTTTTTTTTTAAGAGTAATAATAATATTTAATGGATTTTCAAATCATACATACAATATGTTATGGGTATTTTCGGATTCCTCAAATGGGCTGGTCAAGGCTCATCAAGATAGTGGCCCAAGCCACCAAGACCAGGTATGAAGCGCTATTCACCAGATCGCGAGATCGCTCCAGTAGTCAACGAGATCGAGCCCGTAAAGGGACTAGCGAAGACAAGGTCGGACGCCAGTTGCCTTCTTAGCGACGTTGAGGTCGCATGCCGGTCATTGCGACGTCGAGATCGTCAGGCCGGGCTCGTCAAGATCGTCACGACGAATATTCAGTTCGCTTTCTACCCAGTTCGCCCAGTTTCAGTGCAAGACAGTAAAATGGCGTGTCTTGCACGATAAGTAAGGGTTTCTCACCTAATGACAGCTTAATTTCGGGAAATCTCACCAAACCAGCATGGGTTAGAAGTCGGCCCACGTAAAGCCAGAGTTGACCTGGCACAAGTCAGAAGCATTAAATGCATTTCAGCAGCATTAATTACGACAAGATCAGTCCTTTTTTGTCTGTTTATTCCATCTGTAGCCTCATCTCCTCTATAAATAGAGGAGGGCATTTATTGTTAAGGATCCAGAGAAAATTTGAGAGTGCTGTTATTCTGCCGAAACTTAGAGAGAGTCTGCCATTAATAACAGAAGCAGTGGACGTAGGCACTTCTAAAAAAGGCCGAACCACTTCAAATCTTTGTGTGTTCTTCTTGCTTCCTTCTCATCTTTTTTGCCATTATTGGGTCTGTTTGTTGCAGGTCTCCTTATCTGTGCGGCATTGGGCTCAAGAATCTGGTTGGCTGGTTTACCACGTCAACACAATATTTAATAATTTTAACAGATTATGATAGACTTCTCATCATTAATGACAGATTATCATATAATTATTTCTAAAAAGATTGTAATATTTAGGGAGGACTACATGTTGTAAGCAATATACCATATAAAATACCATCTCATTTGTTAACCTGATAAATTTTCTTTTTAACATTAGACGAGATGGGTTTAGTTTCATGCACAGAAATATTGCTGCTTTGGTTCTGTTTTGAATAGCATTCATGCAAGACAAATGTGCATCAACGTTCCACAGAAATGTCCCCTTTTATGTCTTTTACAGTGCCCATTGCATCATGTCAAAATTCAATGAAGACTGAAAGCTATTTATGACTCGAAAGCACCATGTCCTATCTACAAAAATTGCCATTAAAAAACCACAAAGCTTGCTCCTTGAAGAGTACTATTATTCTCAGACAACCATTGTTAAATTAACATCGTTATCCAAGCTTTATTGGCATAATTAAGGTCCAATCTGAAAAAAGTGAGGCATGTTCAACGAGTGTTATTAGGCTTTTATGCAAAAGAGGCTTGTAATGATGTGCTTATACATCAACAAATGGAGGATCCAAAGATTAGATTAGACTAGAAAAGGCAAGACCCATGATTTTCTCTACACCCCCATTATGTCAATCGAAATGAGTGATTCCGTTTGGAAGCCGAAACATCTTCATCACTGGTAAACCAATTCGTAATCAATTTGAATACTTGCACTTTAATTTGACATATATCACCACTTAGAAACCACCGAGTTTATGTTTTTCAATTACAAGGTACAAAGCAAGCAACATCTTTAGATCTAAGGCTAGTTTAATTTGAAAAGTAAGGGTTTCTGACTTCAAATTGTTGACCTATTGTTATGCTATTGCGGGAGAAAGATGCAATCCTCAATGCTTAAATGGGAAAGCAGAAATGTTGTTGCAAGTCCTCTAAAATAGGAACTGACCATAGTATAGACACGATTTGTATAAAAACTCTGAGAACAAATGCGGCCTTGAATAAGTAAACTAGCATACAAAAACTGCAACTCTAACTTTAAAGGGAATCGAGACAGGTTTTATTAATGGTTCTGTTTCCAAATCTACCGGAAAGCATTTTGTGTGTGTTCCAGCCAACAAAATTATACGAATTTTACATGATCATGCAGTCATTTGATGGAAAAAGTTGATTTATAATGGCATGCATCTAAGTTGAATGTCAACCATAACCAAAATAACAACTACCTCAGACATGTTAAATCACATGAACAAGCTGCAACTGAAAGTACAATCTCATGAATCGAACACCACTCGCTAGCTTGGAAAAATACATTGACATGCTTCTGAGTCCGTAATTATCAATTCAAAGTGTAATGACAAACTAAATTCTCTGATGGCAGAGCAACTCAAGGATGTATCATTACAGACAAGACAGGAAAAACTCCAGCTTAATCATACATTACCTATTATTCAAATGAAGTCCAACTATTTCATAGTCGTACTCATATAAACCCAACCATGCCGATTACGCCGATTAAACTATCCCAGTAACTAGCATAGAAATGGCAAGTGAATAAGTTGCATCATCACCAACTTTGACACGGCAAATTTTTTTTTGGTATGATTTACATCAATTTTATACATTTGACACGGGCATGAATATGATAATATTGATTTCTAACATGCATTAGGAGTCAGATTGCATAAAACCAGTTTTCCTCGCACGAGATGCACAGCAGTATCTTACACTTAAGGCATGTAAACATTAAGAGCACAGTTATTAAAAATGTGCCTAGGCGTGTGCTTGGGCGTGAGGCGTGGCCAGTCGAGGCGACCTTGGTCAGGCTCGCGTCTCACTGGTCAAGGTGCGGATGTGAGAGTTGAACCTAGGCACACCTCGCACAACCCTAATGTTTAAAGGGCTTCCGACCATCGAAACCAACTTTCTGGCTGCCGAAGCCAATCTTCTTACCACTATTACACTCTCCTCACGCCGACATTCTAGCTGCCGAAACCAGCATTCCGACCACCAACTATGGTGGTTGTTTGGCTGTTGTGGGATTCGGGTAGCAAAAAGGAATAAGATGGTTGTTGTGTGTGAGGATTAAGATTTATAACTATTAAACTGATATATGCATTTGAATTAAATAGGTAAAAGAATTTATTTTAAGAAAAAAAATACAATGGATAAATTTGATTGGTTCATCCTAAGGCACTGGTGGTAAAAGTACTATATATACATACATATATATATATAAATTGTAAATAGCTCCCTAACTATTGATAAAATACCCAATCAGACCCAATGATTTGACAAACATATAAAAAAATCCCTACAATTTTATATATCTATATAAAAATTAAAAAAAAAAACCCAACTCTATTATTTTATAATATTTTAACCTTTTTTTATAATAAGTGTGCCTCGCTTCGCAAAGATGCCCCTAGCCTCATGCACCTCGCATCTCAGGCTCCAAGGCCCTTTGCATCTTGGAACGCCTTTCACCTTTCAAAACTACGATTCGGAGACACAATAAATACACAATTAACAAAATCAACGCCAAAACTAAACTCATTCCACCATTATACGATCCAATTACTACATTAACCAAGAAACCTTAAAAGAATTGAAAGTGACAGTAACCGGAAGTACTTATCACTCTCTAACCACATCCGCTCACCATTATGATAAATCACATGCAACACTACACAAAATTCTAACATGCATTAGGAAGCAGATTGTATAAACCAGTTTCCCATGCAAATGACGAACCACAGTATGTTACACTTAAGGCATGAAGAGCATTAGGCATACACAATTAACAAAAATGAAAACCAAAAGCAAACTTATTTCATCATTATTCAATCCAATAATAGTTCAATGAAGAAACTTGGAGACAAATGAAATAGATAGTAACTGGAAGCACTAATCGCTCTCTAACATGCATTCGGCGGTAATGATAAACCATAAGCTACACTACACAAACTTGAGTAACATGTCCTTCACATTAGATATATTACACATCAAAATTGCAACTTATTTCCCTTGATGAAGAACAAATAAGAACCCGATATCATTTCCCACGAACTCGAAGAAACCAATATTTATGTATCATGATCAGTACTTACACATGCTATAATAACATTCACACATGTAGATAAAAAGAGTATGCAAATTTTGACCTACTAGTTCCAAAAATGAAAACGAAAACTTGTAGGCAGGATTCGATTCTACCTGTTTGCAAATCTAAAAACTCAAAATCACAATTCAAATTCATCTTCAAGCTTCAAGGCCTCAGCTGCCGCCTCCTCCTCCTCATCATCCACCACAAAATACGGATTATGCACCTCCGGCTTGAACTTATACCCCGTGAAAACATAAAACGCCAGAGTGGCCAACTCTCCGGCCACCACTCCCGTCCACAGATACTTATACGAGGTGATCGTCTCCAGCGCGTAGACGACCACGCGCGTGAAGTAAATATAACATATAACAACAATGTAGTACTGCCTAAACAAAGTCAATTTCATCAGATTGACAGCTGCCTTGCCGTCAGTCCTCGCGGCCTCGCGGAGGTTCTTGATTGACCAGACGATCGGGAACAAGACGGCGCAGCAGCAGACGACGTCTACAAGCAAAAAGACCTGCTTCCACGTGATCCAGTCCTGGCCGTACGGGCCTGACTCGTCGATGACGACCTGCGCGATGTTCGCGACGACCTGGAGAGGAATCACGATGATCAAGACCTTCTTCTCCTTGTCCTGCAAGTACGGCTTCAAGAAGGACCAGCCGGTGCCGATGAGGACGATGAGAGTGAAAAGCATGATGCCTTTCAAGAAGCTGAAGATGTAGAACAAGACGTCCCAGCCGTGTGCGCTGCCAGTGCGCTTGATGTACGACTTGTCCTCCGCCTCGCAGAGGAGGTTCAACGCCTTGAGAACGACGACGGAGAGCATGAAGAAGTGGATTCGGAACACGGTGAGGCGCTTCTTGTAGAGGACGTAGATCCACGCGCCGGCCAGGAAGAAGTAGATCACAGAGAAGAGGAAGTAGACCTTAGGGAGGATGGTCTTGCCGGCGGAGAGGTAGTCGCGACGATCGCCGGACCGACCTTCGAGGTTGTACATGGCGGATCTGACGTTCATCGAGACCTTGACTTGCTGGAGGCAGTTGGCGAAGACAAGCGTGAACTGGTCGGCGTCGGTGAGAGGGTAGAGCTCGTCGTAGGCGTCCTTGCCGTGGAGATCGTTGAAGGTGAGCACGTGCTTGACGAGATCCGACTGGAGAGCGCACGTGATATCCACGTCTTCCAGCTGCTGGAGTACGTGCAGCCACGAGTCACGCGTGCAGAGGAAGAATCCAACTTTGGAAAAGTCCAAATCAGGGTTCGGGTCGGAGAAGGAGACTTTGGTGACGTTGAGCTCCAACCGTCCTTTGTGCGTGAACCCGAACTCGTCGAAAGGGATGATCGGGCGGTCATCGGATCGGATCTCGGTGAAACGGATCTCAGCGGACGAAAACGAGAACAATAAAAGCAGAGAAAAAAGCAAAAACCGTCTTGAAAAAGCCATTCTTGGATTCAAGAGACCTTTTCAGATCCAAAACGAATTGAATCCCAAATGATCGGCCTCTCCCTCTCTCTCTCTCTCTGTGTATCTCCGTCAAGGCAAGGTTTTGGCTTATATTATGATTTCTCAAGTCCAATAAAAGTTAGACGGAGGAGTGAAGTGAACGCTTGGAGGGGAAAAGTCAGTGGTTGATTGGATGGATAATTTTAATTTTTGTGACGAGGAAGAATTGCTTCGGGCTTTGGATGGGCTGACTATACGAGAATGGGTCTGTGTTTGGCGTCAGTCTGGGCAAAATGGTAAGTTTGTTGCGAGGAATATACTTCATTTGCCAAGTGTCAATGTTGTGTTTTCATTTTCATTTTTTTTTTATATAAAAAAATTCATTATATTTCGTAAAAATATTCATTTTACGGTTAGAGTTTCATTTTTATTCAAAATCTATCTTGATGTTAAAAAATTAACAAAAATAAGTAATTGTACGAAACCCCCCTGAGATTTATAAAAAAACAGATAAAAACATATTTACCCTTTTATTATACCAGACCCCCATGTCATCGGTTAACTTCCGTCAAATTTAACGGTTTGATCAGGATTTTAGACTAATATCTATAATACCGTTAACATTGTAACTTGAAGATTTGGATTCCAAATCTTCAATTTGAAAATCTGTCCAGATATTAAAAAAAATCAACGTTAAGTATAGGGGTTTTGTGTAATAAAATGATAACTATGTTTTCATTTGTTTTTAGACAAATCTCGGGGGAGTGTTGTGCAATTCACTCTTAACAAAAAATGATCATTTCATCCCTTATGACTTCATCATTACTTTATAACTATCGAGAGTATTATCGTCTTTTCATACGCCTCCCGGAGATATTTTAAGTGTTTTTGGTATTTCAATGAGACTTTGAATAAAAATAAAATTATAAGTGGTAAAATAGATATTTTTATAAATTATAATAATTTTTTTGGGATTATCTCTTTTTTTTTTTTCGAAACTGATTCCAATGACTATCGAGATTAATCGAAATAGGATATTGATGGTACAGTCCAAAAAACTATTCTCGTATAGAAATGATCGAATCCACATAAAAGTGGAGAATGACTTACACAAGGTTGAAATGTCTATCGACACAAATTGATGCAGAGGGTGCATTAATCAACTGTCTCAACAGCCAGCTACGTTTTTTTCTTTTCTTCGGAGAGTGACAGTTGCAGTTTGATTGTTGAGTATTAATTTGTGCATAGACGACCATTGTTTTGTTTCTTTTGTTTTCTGTTTTCAAGTTTGTGTTTCATTAACATCGGTTTTGAGGGGTCTACTTATATACGATTGAAAACTCTAGGGAAATGCTAATAAATGAATATAATAAAATTTGAATACTTATTTTAAATATTTAAAAAAAAAAACTTTTTTCAACTAATATAATAATTATTTGAATCGTGACTGATAACTTTATATTTATAGAGTTATTTTATCTTTTTAAATTTGAATTCTTACTTAGTTCTTAATATTTTTATTATTATTAAGTAAATTATTTCATATTTCTTTTATTTTTATTTTCAGAATAAAATTGGTTAAAAATACGCATGTGGACCCCACCAAGTAATATTGTTCAAGACAAGATCATCGCTACAAAATGAATATCATTCCCAGCAAGTTCATCGCCTCAAGAATTACTCGAGTCGGAGATCGCATAAAGAAATTATCGCGGTTTAAAGATAGGGTATTCTAGAAATAAATATTATGTCATGCTAATGTAAGAAATGATGTAATCAAAATTATGATGTAAGCAATGATGTAATAGAAGTTGACTTGAATGGGGTAGGTGAACGATGATGTATGCAATGATGCAATTTAAAAGTTGACTTTGAATGGGGTAGGTGAAAGATGATGCAAGCGATGATGCAAAATGGTGAAAAATCAGGAAACAATGATGCAATCGATGATGTAATTGGAAGTGAATTTGGCCTATAAATAGGCATTAGAATCACCATTCTAAGCATTCCATCACAAACCAAAACAATAAGTAGTTTAGAGAAAGAGAGAGAGAGCTTGGAGAGGAAGAGCAAAGCAGAGGAAGAAATTCTACGGTGAAACTTCAATCCACTAAGTTTTCCTATCTCTTGTTATGTTTAATCTTCTAGTTTTTATAAATTCTATTATGGAGTAGATTTGTTTTCTAAGGTTATGATGTAGCCTAACTTTGATGTTCCAACCCTTTGTTCAATTCAATTAATGATTTTCTATCTTAGTTGATGCATTTAATACTGTTCTTAATGCTTCTAAATAATTGACCACTATTTAGTTGAATTGTTAATCATAATGATAGTGGAAGCTGATTTATGTGTCTAGTTCATTGTATTTAATGTCATAAATTGTATGTAGGATAGAAATATACCTGCATGGTTTGTGTAGTCTATAAAAGAGATCCATAAATCTTAATGAATCCTTTAATGTTTTGACTTGCATGGGAACATAGCAGTTAATCTTTATAGGGTATTTTCCTTAGACCTCGGGAGAGGCTATGTGAATAATCTAGGGAATCTCGACTAACAACTAGATAGTTAATTTTGGTTAAAAAGAACAAAGGGGAGGAATAGATTAGTTATGGTGAAATCATAATCTTAGAGTTTTTATTCATTGAATTAATTTTCATTTATTCATAATTGCAATTAAATTTAGTCATAGTTTGCAACTCAATTATTCAAACTTCATCCACCAAATAAAAGTTGAGTTATTTTAATTTTAGGCATTAATTAACAACAATCCTCGTGGGACGATACTTATCTCATCACTTTATTACTTGTTCGGCTCGTTCACTTGCGATTTTGTACAACAGTGACTTATGGACATATGAGATTTGTTAATATTGATTTTTGGATTTCAATATTTCTATCAATTTGAATTTTTATCGATATAAGTTATAACATGTAACAACTTATTTATGTTATATTCCTAAATGAGTTTTTTTTTTTTTTTGTAGACTTATTAGTACCTAGTAGAGCAGTTTCTAATATTATGTTTGTCCATTATTTAACGGAGGAGATTAATTTTTTGTCATAAACTTTTGGTCATGTGTCTTATCATATATATATATCAAAGAAATGTAAAACAAAACACAGAGAGAATATTTGTTGATATGTATTTAAAAAGTTATTGATTTTAGAGAATTTATTTAATTGATAGACTTGGATGGATTTTAAAGTAATTTTTTTTTAACAAATATTATCATTCTCCAAAAGTTTTCATCAAATTTTTTAAAGAATTCCAATAATATCAATATGGAACCTATAAAATCTATGAATTTCATTAAAATTTCAATAAACTTGAAATTGAATACATCATTCTTAGAATTATGCTTAATTCTATGGCTTCTATTGTTGCTAATGTTATTTTCTCTCTCTCTCTTTTTTTTTTTTTGGCTAAATATTGGAATTTTGTTTGGGATTTATTTCTTTCATGTTCACGTGGACAAATATGATATATGAATAAGATTAAAAATTGTAGTGGTAGAATTACATTGCATGTCACTTTTAGTGCTGTTACCACTTCAATTGTAAATTGAATGCTGACTCCTACAGAGTGAAAAGCTAATAGTTATTTTATCATGGAAAGATGATGATAGTGGTTGCAAGCAAAGAATAAAGAAAAAAACAAGCTTTTTTACAACATTTAAAAATTAATAAGAATCATGAATCTTGTTCTGTCACAACATTGTTAATGTCTTGATGTGTGTCATTATACAGCATACAAGGCATGGAAAGGTAAAATTGAATCAGGATGGGAGTTTCATTCAATAGTAAGCATAGATGTTATAATCAAAAGCAGTATTTGGTCAATGGACATGGACATACAACTTCTTAATTGATAGGTCTTCTAGTCAATGAATGCTTGGCTCTTGTGAGGCCTAGAGTAGCAATTCAAGATAAGATTTTAATAACAAGACTCAAAAAGTCTTGGATTTACTCATAACTTACAGCTACTATGTGGAATAATTGATATTGTCTCAAGTTCTCAATAGTATTACATGAGACAGTTACCAATTCTAGTGACAGGAAACAATACACTTTTTTTTGGTTAATTTGTGGCTGTTTTGCTTGAGAAGAAAGCAACAGCGCCAACAAATGGAGCATTGATATAGGTAGCAGGCTCAGATTGCTGATAATTGTTACGATCATCCGCGAAATTGTCTTTGTTATCAGGACCACCTAGTATGGCACCAACCAGAACATTTGGATTTGGTGTACCTGAGTACAGGTACTGGAACCCATCATTGCAGGCAATGCGACCTGGATGGGCACGTATGGATGGTACAGATGAGCCCCTGTGGTGAACATGTTGCGGATACTTCTGTCCGAACCCCACCATGTATGACATCTTATTCGGGTTATTGCCTAAAATGTAGTCCACTTGCTTCTTCGCCAAGGCAATGAGATTCTCTGCGGTCACAGTTGAAGAACCACAAGTGGCAACTCCTCCATTTGTGCTTAGATATTTTGCATAAGTCAAGAGGAGGAAAGATGTGGTAGTGACATATTGTAAATTGCTCTCACTAGCTTTGTAGAAAAGTCCTCCTGGGGTGTATTGTGCTTGGAAACCAGACGTGCCTGGAATTAGAGAGCATATGTAGTTGTCCGAGTGTGATTTGTATGGTTGAAATTCTTGTGTGCTTTTCTCTAAAAAGTCCTGTGATGTGAAAGTTAAAACATCAGCTCTAATTTTGTAGCAGGAGGGGGCATGAGTTTTTAGAAGAATTAGTACCTTGGAAAGAAGGACCTTGGTTCCTGCTCGTTTGTCATCCCAGCTAAATTGGTAGGCATCATCATCAGCTCCCAATACGTGGCCATTTGATTGGATGTAACTCATGTATGAGCTGTTCTGTGAAGCTCTATGTAACCATGATGCACCCCAGAGAAGCTCATCCTAGTTGGAACAAATGGGGTTGGTCAATAATTGTGATTTGGCTTCAAATAAAGCTAGCTAGGTACATACATATGTTACACGTTTCATGTCTGTCTTACATGGTATCCTGAGTAGGAGCAGTAAAATGGGCAGACCACTGAGTTGAGAGAGTCACTGTAAGAGCCTCTATACCTGTCCGCGAAATCAAATACCTGCACCAACACAACACAAGTCAGTTTCTTGCATAAAGAAGTGGTTGAAACAGAGAAATATTAGACAATTCTTGTAGTTCATGGTTCATCGAATCGTTGATGATCACCTTCATGGCTGTTTTGAGCAATTTGGAGGAATAAGAAGGGTCTGAGTCTTTAAAAACTATTGAAGCTGCAGCCAATGCTGCTGCCGTCTCTGCTGCTACATCAGATCCTGGGTTCTGAGTGGAGACTTTGTACACGTTTCGTGGTGTGTCCATATCTTCTGGCCTCTCCCAGCACTTATGATCCATGTTGGGATCTGCTACCTGCAGAGAATAAATCAGGTAACAAGCTAAAAAACGAAACATAAATGTGTCAATGTAAAGACTAGTACTCAATTTGCTCACTTGGACATATAAGGCGCCAGGAGTGGCAGTAGCTGCCTTCAAATGATAATCCGTGGCCCAACGAATAGCGGCTTTGGCATTATCAACCTGGTTTCCCATTGAACTACCGAATTCAATGACACTCCAGGACAACAAAGTAGTTGTAAAAGCCATTGGCAGGCCAAACTTGACATTGTCACCTGCATCATAGTATCCACCCACTAGGTCCACCTGTAAAAACGTAACGCCTCAGTCAATACAATACCAAAATATCACTACTTCAATGAACCAATAATCATATAAACCATACAAAAATGTCTACACATACATGATAAGAAGCACCATCAGACAGCCCAGAGTCGCCCCGCCAAGTGAGCCTTTGGTTAGAGGGCAATTTGCCAGACCTTTGCCCCTCAAAGAAGAGTATGGACTTGTCAAGAGCATCAGAGTAGTCTTGAGAAGTGAATGCAGAGCAAAACAAGCTAAGTGAACAAATAATCAAGGCAACTACTAGAATCTGCATTGAAAATATAGTAGCAGGAGCCATATTTTTTTGATTTCCCTCCTAGTCTCTACAAATTTCAGTTATTGTAATGTAGTGGTAGTGGTGGCCTAGTGAGGTTGGTGCCTCAAATTTATAAGTGGGAAGTTAGAGAGTTCGTTGGTCGTTGAGAGGGGGATTTGATGTTGTTTCACGGGATCAATTGCGTAAAATTTGGATGCATGTTGTGTGGGAGCAGTACTCAAACAATATCCATATTATAAAAACATAAAGTGTTTGTAGGCTAAATTCTAAAAAGTCACAATAAAAGACAATATCTAGTGTAATTTTTCATTGTGTCACTATTGCTACTCGTGTATTAAAACTTGAAAGGTTTTACGTATGAAGAAAGTAGCAGAAATTCCATGTTGATACATCACCAAAAAGTCTTTGGACAGCCGAAATTAAGCGAGAAAATTAGGGATGCTTAAGCATGCATGTTCCGAGTTTTGGATGCCGTGATTATTGGTACATGAAGTCACCAAGGCTGCAGTTTGTCGAAACATGATTTGTCCATGGCAAGAAAATCGGGTTACGAAAGGAAGTTGAGTCCGTTGATAATCGTCTAACACTCACATCAATGGAATTATTCAATCAACCTCTATCTTAAATATTGTAATATTCTAATTAATTTTTTCAGTTAAATAATTACTAAGATGTATCAAAACCTGAAGGTATTTATTATATATATTACATAATAAAAAACGTTTACGATATATCTTATCTTAAACATTTATAATAATAAATTCAACATATATTACTATCCGGCCGGTTACTTTTAAGATGTTATAACTCTAAATAAAGAAAAAGAAAGTCACGGACGGATGGATGGATAGACAGAGTAATGGAATCACATGAGCATTTTATCAGAACACAATTGAAGAATGTGAGGTGGGCTACCCTGTGTGAACACTTTTGTTAGTTAAAAAATTGAAAGGCCGTTTGACTTGTGTGGTCCAAATAGAATTCCATTTATGATCATGTGACTCCTGAGCGTCACAGGACCGGTCAAGGGGATTTTCGGATTTTTCCTGGCGCCAACAGGACCTCTTGTTTTGTATTAATGTGCCTTCGTTCTTGGAAACCTTTTTCCTTTGTTGGAATCTGGAAAGACTTCCTGATAAAACTTGCAGTTAGTAGGTTCCCAAAGATGCATACGTGATAGAGTTGGATGAGAATAATATTTGTATGGACGGTCTCAGTGAAGGTCTTTGGACCTTGTTGCATTTGTTACCATCAGCACCAATATCATTGATTATGATTTCAATCTACAGTATGATGAATGAGTTCCCCTTAAATGATGTAATAAAATTTTAATTTCATAACTCGTTGAAATATTTGTACAATTGTATGATATGGTCTCACCGTGTCAGTTCGAAGTTCTTTGCACTAGGAGTACACCCAATTGCGATTGTTACTACCAGCCATATAGCATCATTGATTATGATATCAATCTATAGTATGATCAAGAAACTAAATATCGAGACAGTTAATAATTTCGAATGTAGAAACTGCTTCTCATTATTAAAATATGTATCGTTCAATTTTTAATGCATATATGAAAAAGTATTAACGCAATCAAAAAATAATTTCTTTGAATGACTTTAAGAAATTGGAAAAGTTAATATGGTCAAATGATAGAACTCTAATATTACAAAATAGGAAAGAATATAATTCACATCTCCTTTAACAACTTTAATGTTTTATTGGTTACAAAAATAAACAAAGGGTCAAAAGTAGTTGATGATTTTCTGCAAATAAATGATAAAGTCAGGTTGATTGTTTGAAATGGTTGTGTATATTTCAAAATCAAATTGCCTACCAAGTTAAACGCCGAATTAGAAAAACATGTATGATTATGACCACTACTTCAAATCTTTTTTAAGCAATTCAAATAATACAATTGTCACATTTTTTTTTTTTAATACTAAATCCATTTCAACTCTCAAGTGTTTGCGAGCTTTTGTTTATGATTTTTAATCCTCATTATTTGAACAGGAAGTCTACTATCCATTACAATAATATAATTATCACTGTTTAATTTTAAAGATGATTCTCTAATTCAAGTATTTAATAGGTAAAAAAATATAAGAGATTTCAATAAACATTGAATAATTATTTCTTATTTCAATATTATTGTGGATTAATCCGTATACATGTCTTGTATCACAGTGAAAACTTTGTTCAAAAATTCAAATTGATTTCACATTAATATTTTGTTGATATATGGAATGTTACGATTGGTTTATATATGCATCCATGTACATATATATTATTATTAGCCTTCAATAAAGAAAATGTGAAAGAATATATTTTTTTAAAAAAAAGGATAATCCCAAAAAATCTATTGTATTTTGCAAAAATGTTTATTTTACCATACTAGTTGCATTTTTGTGCAAAATCCCTCATAATGTTAATGAATTAAAAAAATATATATATAAAATGTAAAAAGACCATTTTAACCCTGAGATTTTTATTTAAAAAATAAAATAATATTTTAATATAAAAATATCTCCATCTTCATCATCATCAATCTTTATTTTTTTATTTTTATATTTAATATTATTTATTTTGATTATTATATTTTAAATGATAAAATTTAATTATTTTTTAATGATATTTTTTATTTTATCCTTAAAGTCAAACAGTCAATCCAAATAAATCTGTTACCATCAATAGCATTGTTGTGCTTTCATATGCCTTTAGAAGATATTTTAAGTATTTTTATTAACGTTAAAGAGATTTTAAATAAAAATGATAAAATGAATATTTTTTATAAATTATGATATATTTTTCGAAATTATCCTAAAAAAAAAGTGTAAAGGAATATCAAGGCCCAGTGTCCACTGACTTGAAATGGCCTCCCAGTCTTTATAGACAAGGCCGACGGCCCACTTATTTGGAATTGGACTCACAGTCCTGACTAAAACACACAGGAAAATACAACACCGTTTAAAATTAGTCTATAGTCATGCACGTCAACGAAACGTTGTTGGTGGCGAAAATGAAGACCTTTTTTTTATTTTTTTGACCTCCTAGAGCTACTACGAGGATCTAATTAATATAGTATTCTAACTCGAGGCTTGAAATGTTACTCCCATAATGCGAGAAAGATCTACCCATATTAAATAGAAAAATTACCTACACTTTATGGATTATGATGTTATGATCTTACTCCTCTTCTTTTTATAAAACTAGACTAGTAGGGGTGGTGTCACTCCATTTGGAACAAGACCGAATGTTTTTATTGTTTATGACATTATTTAATTTCTGTACTCTGTCCTATTAAGTTCTCCTTTTGTGTAATCAAACCAGTAAATATATATAGAAGTGGGCAAAAGTATGCTAAATCTGATTAATTGGACGGTGATGGAAATTATCATTCGATTTTGTTGTAATACAAATATGAGGAGGGGGGGCGCGGGGCGCCGGGGCGGCGCCCTCTCATTAGTCAATCTTGTAGTTACTTGATTAACCACCATAGGATGGGATTCATAAGATAAAAATTTGTGTAGGATGGTCACAATAAAATTCTATAGGTAGTTATTTCCGTTACAATTTTAACTTCAAACCGTCTTTATTTTTAAGAATGTTGATATCAAATCATTAAGTACACTAGTTGGATTACATAATAGTAGTTATGTGTCAGTATTTGTCAAATCCAATTATTAATTATGCTACTTGGATTTTGTCGACGTCTGAATTTAATCGACTAGGTTCGTTTATGGTCCAAGCTACAGTTTTGGGGTTGTTGTAGTATAATAAGTAAAGCAAAAAGCAAAGGAAAAGAGGTCATGGAAGAAATATGAACACCAGAGATTTTCAAGTGGTTCGACTCAAAAAGATGTCTACGTCTACTGTTTACTCTCTCACTATTTCAGCAGAATAACGACACTCAAGAGATTGTCCATTCCTTACAATGAAAATTCTCCTCTATTTATAGAAAATGAGAGGAGTTATGTAACATCCTTACCCCAATATTCCCGTCCGTACGAGAATCGAGGTGTGGGATGTTACTCTTTTTCTTATTTCAAAATTTCTTTTATAAAAATTACGTTTTCAAAAACTCTTATTATATTTTAACGAAATTTCGACAGAGTTTTCTCTATTTCTCTGAAAATCCAAAATTTAAACCTGTAAAGAAAACACGCTTCTAAATCAATTCATTTCTCAACTTCCTGTTTCCGGACCTCTCGTCCGTTTCCAATCCACTTCAACACATAATCATTTGATAATAAATATTTCGATTAACATTCAAATATTTTACAAAGATAATACCATATAAAATCTTCTTCAGCGGATAAATTTACAGAAGTTATTACAAGTGATAAACTTTCAATACAAATTTTGTTTACTATATTTACAGTACCAACAAAATGTACACAACATGATTGTGGCCAAAATATGGTATTCCTGTAACACAAAAATGGCGATTACCAAAAATGATGAGGGCGGATGTGACTTGAGGGAAACTGCAGCTATTTTATCTTCGTCTTTGCTTCAAACCCCACTCAACTACCTGCGCGCGGTAAATCCAACGCGCTAAGTCTTTCGACTTAGTGGGTGTACTCATATAATATTGAAATCATATTTATTTTCAAAATACAAACATAAATTAAAACAATATGCACGATCATAATTTATTTATCAATAAAACACACGGTATACAATTTCACAAAATAAATCATAATCCTGTAGCTTTCCAATACATTTTATTGCAAACGCAATCACAATCGAATTCTTACAAAATCAATTATTAAATAAATTTACAAGATTTTCTTTATTCAATTTATTAGAGCCCTTCGTAAAGTCTATCACGATACCATGGATCGGTAACGGGTCTCCTGGCATCGACCATTCGGTGGCTACCCGCCAGAATAAACAGTGACCCCGGCATCGGCCGCTCGGTGACTATCCACCGGGTCACATATCACAATCTGTTTCCGTTTCAGGACCGGACACTCGGTGCCTCTCAAGGTCCATCATACAACGTCTGTGATCAATCGTAACGGTGCAGTACTGCTAATAATTACCCTGTTGGCTAGCCAACTACCAATCCCCACCTACCGGTGATTAGTTTTACTAGGGCCCTTTAAATTTTTCAAAAATACGAAATATTTAAATTTTTAACAAAACTTTAATCGCATAAACTTTTTAGTTCATATTTAAATCTATTATTCTAGATTCTTCGGGGCACCACTCGTGATCATTTCAAATGACCATTTCGCCCCTAATCTCGTTATCACATCTTAATAAAATTATGATTTCTTTTCTCGTATTTTTGGGACGATCCCAAAATAGGATATTCTCAAATTTTTCATTCCAAATATTAAATCCATCAAACATACCACCAATACATCACATAATTAACATCTCAAGGCAAGCAGAATGACGGAAATACCCTTATAATAATTTATACATCAATTTCGACTATAGGGGATTTTAATTTCAAAATTGGTTTGAAATCATTTTTCTTCAAATAAATTAATCAAATAACATATAATTAACATCCAAAACAATTTAATATCTCAAACAAATAATTAAATCAACTATCACAATAATACATATATATTAAAATTCGGAATAAATAAACAAAATTTTTATAAATATGAGTACACCGACCTTTGGACTTTCCACTAGCTTCTATCAGCTCTCAAATGATCCCTAAAATCTTTAATTGAAATTTTTGGGATCAGAATCATGCACTTCTCTGCCTGGGGGTTTGAAAAATTAAAGAAAATCATGCTTGAGAGAAGATTAAGCTATCATATAATATTATTGATGCTTCCTAAATATTCTAATATGCTTCTACATGAATTTCTACACAATTTGAGCTCTCAAACGGATAAAAAACATGACTTACCCGAATTGCCCCTTTACTGTCAATTTTCCAAATCTAGATTTAAACACCCAATAGCTTGAATGAGGTTAGATCTAGGTGTTTTGGCTAGAAAATGGGTTAAAAAGGGTGATTAAACTAAAAGAAATAAAGAAAATAGAAAATAAAATAAAAAAAAATGAAAAATTTGGTAACAGGCGTGAATCAGGCGGAAGAGAGAAGATAATGAATAGTGACGGTCACGATTCTCCTCTTTTTATATAATTTTATTATGTTAAATTATAATTTGGTCCCTCAAAAATTTAAAATGCTAAATTGATCCCTAAAATTTTTAAAATTCTCATTTAAACCCCTCAGACAATAATTATTCATAACTTGATATTTTCTTTCATTTCTTATTCCATCTTAGCCCCAAAACTAACTACTTTATTATCGTCATATCACTCATTGAATTTTATTTTAATCCCACTTGAAAATAAAATTCAATATATATATAAAAAAAATCATAGAAAAATTTGGGACGTTACAAGTTACAGTAAAATATAATAAGACAATGTACAGTAAATAAAATTGTAATGATGAGTTTTCATTTAATGCGGCTGACATTGTCAGGCCTAATTCTGTCAAAGCATGAGTTTAGGCAGTTAACTCATACGGGTTAGGTAAGATTTTTGTAATTCAGGCTGTAATCTCTGACGAGATTGGCATGTACGATACGCCTTGAACTGTAATCGATCTGATAGCTCTGACTGTAATTGACTTGCCTTCTGAGAGGTATGACAGGAGCGAGCACCTTAGCAAGAAGGATGTCCTGTCAGGCTAATGAACGAGTAGGGTTCTGTTGAACTGATTATATATAGGGTCGTTGATAAAGGTGATGAGCGAACTATACAGCGATCTGGTGTATCAATAAATAATCGGCCTCATAGGCGAGGTGATAAACGAGTATATGCAGTAAGGGCCGAGCAGATTGACGAGCATATGATCAATCAAATAAGCGAGCTCATTCATGATCGGATGAACGAGCTCATGAAGAGACAGATTATCAAGCAGGTAGGTGAACTGTTCAACAAGCAAATTGAAGATAAGACAAACGAAGTGGTATACGAGCAAATTGGCGAACAGATAAGTAAGCAGGTAGACCACTTGATATATAAGCAGGTTGGCGAAGTGGTATACGAGTAGATTGACGAGCAGATAAGCGAACAGGTGGACCACTTGATACACGAGCAGATAGGCGAAGTGGTCTACGAGCAGATTGGCAAGCAGGTAGACCACTTGATACACGAGCAGATAGGCAAACAGGAAAATGGACAGATTGTTCGGTTTCTTAGGCTTTCGGGTCTCCGGACCCATTCTTTGGACCTTTTTCGGCCCAATTGGCTTGATCGCGAAAATAACCATAACAGATTTTATTATATAATTGGGAGATAACAACTTATTCAATAAAAAACCTTGACATCATACTATTAGATAGTGTTGTTTTTATAATTTTTTTTTAAATGTTTTTTCATTTTCAAATGGGTTGAAAGTATTTCATTAGTTATTTTGTAAAATATGCTTTTAAAAATGAAAAACATAATTTTAAAAGTTGTAACTATAAAGTGATTTTTTTTTTCTTATATGTTTCATCGTTTTCAAAACATGTTTTCAAAATAAATCATTATTTTTTCATTTAAACAACTATTTAACTCATTTTCATAAATAATATCACGTACATTTATATTATTTTTCATTTTTAAAAATAAATTTTAAGAAATCCTATCAAATATATTATATTTTCAAAAACATTATTTTAAAATAATTTTTAAAAATATCATTTTAAAAACTATTTCAATCGGATCCTTAAATTTGAGTTTCTTAATGATCTTCATGGACGGGTTCAATTTATACCTATCAGTAGTATTAATAGATGGGCTTATGTTGGGGCAGTCAACTGTTGATTCAATCGATTCCAGCTCAGAGTAGGTGGACATTGAATAATTTTTCTCACAAGAAAACATGTGTGACATGCCAAGTATTAAAAGGGTAGTGGTTTCTTTTTAGTCACTTGAACAAGTCAGTCATTTAATGCAAACAAGTATGCGTGGTTCTCTCCTGATCAAAACTGCCAAACCAAACCAGTCTAGGCGGTCATTTTTTTGCATGTTTTCCTCGGTTCCTCCGCCACTCTCTCCCGCTTTATACGCTCATTTCTCCTCCCCAAATCTTCCACGCTCACGAAACAAGAAAACCAACATACACACATTGCAAACATTGGCACACTATAGCCATCTCTCTCTGATCCATTAACAAGAACAACAATGTCTTCATTATCATCAATCAAACCCATCAAAGCTAGCTCTTTTACCATTGAAAAAAACCATCCACTCACCCCCTTCAGACCCACCTATTCTTTCCTTGGATCCACTCACAAACTATGTTCCAATCCTCTCATCGCCAAGTCTCCTTCGCTTTTGAAGAAGAATCAACATGCCCACATCGTTGCTTTGTCGGATGTCAAGCAAAAGCAGGTCAAGTCCACTCTTTCTGTTGGCAATCTGGTATGTCCATGACCAAAGATCCAATCTTTCAATGTAAAAGTCTCAACTTTTTCCTTAATGTTTTTGGTTTTTGTTTGTTTGTTGTGTCTTGTAGTTGATAACAAAAGAGGAGGGATTGGAGTTGTATGAGGACATGGTTTTGGGGAGATCATTTGAGGACATGTGTGCCCAGATGTACTATAGAGGCAAAATGTTTGGATTTGTGCATCTTTATAATGGACAAGAGGCTGTGTCCACTGGTTTCATCAAGCTATTGAAGAAACAAGATTGTGTTGTTAGTACTTATAGGGACCATGTTCATGCATTGAGCAAAGGAGTGCCTGCTCGTGAAGTGATGAGTGAGCTCTTTGGCAAGACCACTGGATGTGTTAGAGGCCAAGGGGGGTCTATGCACATGTTCTCCAAAGAGCACAATTTGATTGGTGGGTTTGCTTTTATTGGTGAAGGGATACCAATTGCAACTGGTACTGCTTTTACTTCTAAGTACAATAGAGAGGTTTTGAAACAAGCGGATTGTGACCATGTGACACTTGCTTTCTTTGGAGATGGTACTTGTAACAATGGACAGTTTTTTGAGTGCTTGAACATGGCAGCATTGTGGAAGTTGCCTATTGTGTTTGTTGTGGAGAACAATTTGTGGGCAATTGGGATGTCTCATTTGAGAGCAACTTCTGATCCTGAGATATGGAAAAAAGGACCCGCCTTTGGGATGCCAGGCGTGCAAGTTGACGGCATGGATGTGTTGAAAGTGAGAGACGTGGCCAAGGAAGCTGTTGAGAGAGCTAGAAGAGGGGATGGACCAACCTTGGTTGAATGTGAGACTTACAGGTTCAGAGGACACTCTTTGGCTGATCCTGATGAGCTTCGTGACCCTTGTATGTGTTCTATTACATTCTTTGTTTCACTTACGGGAATGAGAATTTTCTGTTTGATTAACTGTTTGTGCTAATGTTTTGCAGCTGAGAAGGCACACTACGCAGCAAGAGACCCCATCACTGCTTTGAAGAAGTACATGATCGAGAACAAGCTGGCCAGCGAAGCTGAGTTAAAGGCCATAGAGAAGAAGACCGAAGAAGTGGTTGAGGATGCTGTGGAGTTTGCAGATGCAAGCCCACATCCAGAAAGAAGCCAGCTTTTGCAGAATGTGTTCGCTGATCCTAAAGGCTTTGGAATTGGTCCTGATGGAAGGTATAGATGTGAGGATCCCAAATTCACTCAAGGAACTGCTCATGTTTAGTGTCTAATATTCTTGCTAGCCATTACTGATTCCCGGTTATTGTAACTTTTCAATTTGCTCGGTATTAATTTTCATATGAACAGGCCTCCAATATCTCAAAATTGTAATCGATCTCCTACTTGTTTAGATACATTGTTTTTGTTCATTGATTCTATTTGTCCCCACCTGTTGTAACTCTAAACACAAAGAGTCAGACGGAACAAACAATGCTAAATTATTTGGCCTTTTATGTCTCTTTGTTTTACATGGTGACTTCAACTGAAAATTCATCGATCACTACTCTACGATAATTTTTAGTTAGCTGATGTAACTGCACAATTATCATCTATCAGTTCACCCTGCAAGTATGCTCATGAACAACATTACGAGGGCATTAACCGTGATTTTGACTTGTTTCTTCAAATCATCATGCAATGAAGCAGTAAAAAGAATATACAAAAGTGCAACAATCAACATGAAAAAGAAAATGATAATGCCTGTTATTCCTGCAACAGCCTAAGATTCTTTGATGACCTGAGTCATTTTCGAAGAATGCAGTACATGAGATTTTTCTCTCTTTTTGATCTGAAGCTGCCTCAGCGCTTCACAGCTCAAACATAAGAAAAAAGATTACAACCCTCTACTCTTTGATGAAAGGGGTGGTGGGCGCAAGTGAGGGGAAAAATATTTGGACAATTTCTCACTCCATTGCAGCCAGGACTTTGATTGTTTGGGATCTCTAGAATGAGGCAAAAAACGTTATAAATCATAACCTCCTTCCAATTTTTGCAAACCTTCGCGCTACTCCAAATATAACAGCCTTTGTCAAGAGCCCCCGGTCAAGAGAACAGGCGAGGGCAACAGCCCCACCAACAACTAGAAGCTTAGGTATGTTCCTTCCCAATGGTTTCTCAGATTGATCTGAGGTTTCGACCTCAATCATATCACGAGTGCAACTTTCCAAAGATCTTAGGTAGTCTGCACTTACTTTGGAATTAATCTGTGCCATGAAAGCACATCGTGAGATTGGCGCTCCTGATGCTCTGTCCTTCTGATATGCACGCAAACCTGGCTCAAGTTTCTTGACAGCTCCCCACATGCCTTTTCGGACTCCAAGCTTTGCAATTTCCCAAGGAATACCCATGTCTTCATGATGGAAGAGTAACACTTCACATGCAGACAGCTGGCCGTCTCCTCTTCTGGATTCAACTGGTTCACATCCAGAACATATACATCTCAGACACAGTTTTCTATGAACACAGTGTGTATCAGAAAATTCTACATAAAAAGGCTTTTCCCTTTTCATTTGTTTATAGAACAAAACGATAATTATCTTCTTTTTTTCTTGTTTCAGGGAAATTTTAGGCACGAAAATCATGTTCTATATTTGTTACATTAAGGAACATAAAAGTCCCACAAAAAACTTACAACTGAATTACATAATAAGAATTCAGTTACCTGCACGAATGCACCAACTAGAGTAGTATAAATCAACACGTCTAGGTTTGTTGCGCCTTGGCAGAGAGGAGCAGGGCACTCCCTGAAACGTGCATGGAAAGCTAATCAGTTACCATAGAACAAGAAACATCTAGTCAATAAAAGGTCAATACAACAAAGGACAAACTGTAAAATTATCCCAACTGATTACCACAAGTTTAAAAGGAACACTAGCTGAACGTAAAATTAGCCTGTCAAGTAAAATGGTACAACCAGTTCCCTATATTTCCAACAAGAGGCACGATCCAGTGGTGCACAGTATCAAGTCAATACACACCAGTTAATAGAATCTAAAATCCTTGAACAAGTAATACACTAGTTCAAACTTTACGCGATTCTATCTAATAGGTCGCTACTCTAGCAATGCTGCATGTATGATAATTTTTGTTTAGTGGTCAGAAATAATAACTCAAATCTTTATATGACAATTCTAACATAATTTGGCATTAGTGGCTCTACCTTGAGGTAAGGTACCATGGTGTGAGAGGATTGACTTAGGTCAACCCATAAAAAAGTCATTTTGGAAGATAAGTCTCCACAACTATGATATTCATTCCACTATAAACTAATTTTGATGCTCTTTTAATGACTAAAAGGACCTGGAGATACATATAGACATGCAGAAACATATATAATCATATTCCTCAATCAATTCTAAATTAACTCAAAACATGTCTCCCATATATGCAATCACGTTTCTGAACATAGAGACAGCTTTTCTTTGTCATACCTTTGTAACACAGTAGTACAATCGTCCTGACTCCCAAATTCGCCGGCCTATAATGTATTCTCGGTCACTACAGAAGAAGGGGAACTGTGACACAGAAAGCTTTTTAAGATCAGCTAACACAACCAAGACAACTATTGCAACAAAAGTATACAAGCAAAACATCTTCTCACCTTCCGAACCCATTGGACTACCATAGTTCCTGTAGTGGGGCACTCCTCCAGCGTTGTGGCATGTATAAGCATGTCATCCCACTTTGACCGGAATTCGTCATCCCAAAAGAAGTCCCTCACCATCTCAGGAGTGGCATCCTCAAAAACAGTTCTGGTTCGATATTGTGGAGGACCACTCTAGCAAATACATCAAAACAACCATCAAATCAATCACATGAATTGCATGTACCACACAACTGAGAGAATTCATCTCTTTATCAAAACAAACATCCAAATTAATTTCACCTCGAAGAAATTGAAACTACCTCAGGATCTCTCCGCCAAGCTTGATAGCTCATGGTGGCCGTAGAACGATCCATCATCTGAATCCAAGCAGGTCCTCCATCTTTCACTTCAACAAGCCTACATATACGCTCCAAATCCTCATCTCCCACTACAATTGATTTTTCCATTGGGAGCTGAGATGAACTGCACAAATTAAGTTAAAAAAAGTTAGAATTATCCAAAACAAAATTTCAATTTCATCTCTCTCAACACTAAACAAACTCATCTAATACCAGAGACTAAAATATGATGCCTTAAAGATTTGAACTTTGAAACTAAAACCGAAACTTGACTACAACAATCCATTATATAGCAAAACTAAACCATAGATTCACAAGCATATTAAAATCCAACAAAACCAAACAAACCTGCAATTAGAATCAATAGAAGACGGCACATCAAAAGAGGCCCTTTGAACAGCATCATGAGAAACCCCAGAAATGCAACTTGGAAGCTGAAACTTGAGAAAATTCAAGCTTGAAATAGAACCAAACCGAATAGCAGCAGAATTGGAATCCGAATCCTTACAACCAAAAGAATCCTTCAAATCTCTACAAGCCAAATCAGCCCACTTAGGCTTCCAAGCCCAACCAACAAGAACCCCAACAATCACAGCAACCCACAAAGGCGCCATGAACATCGCAAGCTCACCAACCACCTCTCCCATATTAGGTCTCCTCAAAATCTCCATCAAAATCCCCACCAACCCCATCTCTATCTATCCACCGAAAAACAAACCGACCCAGATAACAAAAACAAACAAAAAGCAAAACCCTCGAACGAATCGAACTAGTATGCGTTAAAGCACAGCGATGCCTCTCCGAGGGTTTGAAACCGAAGAAACCGTACAAAGAAAAAAATGAAACCTTTGAGGAAATAATAAAAAAAATGCTAAATGAGTATTACAGAGAAAAGGATAAGGGTGTTGAAGATAAGCGGTAGAGAGATGGTTTTTGCAGATTACAGTAGGACCAGAGAGAGAATGATGAAATCTTTTAAAATATTTTTAATGAATTTGATTTGATTCGCTCTCTGTGGCTTGCGTTTGTTGTGATTTTATAACGAGATTGGATTTTTGTGTTGTGTGTGTGAGAGTGAAAGAAATGGAGGCTTAGAGATTGATGTCTGAATTGGATTATCGTTTGTTTGCGTTGTGCGAGTTGGCGCTAACATGTTGCGTTATGTTGAGGTTTCTGTCCATATTTGTACATGTTTCCGCTCTGGTCTGGTCTTCATGCGAGTATGCGCTCGCCGCGTTTCTCGTTTTTCACGTTTACTTCATTTTTATTTACTGCCTTGCCATCTCTTCGACCCCTTTCTTTGTTTATTTTCTTTTATAAAACTCCGCATCGCCCTGCCTGGTTGACAGGCCCAACGCACCTACACGCGCTAAGGATGCATAGGTTCAAGTGTCTGCAGTGATATGAATAATTTTTATTAAAAATCCCCGAAGCACGAGTGAATAAATTATGGACAGGTCCTTTTTGGACCGTATAGATCATTTTCTTGTTGAATAGGGATTATGATTCAAATCATATTATAATATTCATCAGAATAGTTCTAATAGATATAATTAGCTATTGAACACTAACCTTGAATCCATTAAAATAAGATTGAAATTGAGATGAGATCAAATTTTAAAATAGTTAAATCTCTTATGAGTAAGCAAATAAATTATGGATATAAACCCTTTCAAAATAGTAAAATCAATCTTTTACTTGAATCGGGATTTACGATCCAGATTATATTATAATGTCTATTATAGTGATCTTGATAAACAAAATAAACTAAAAACAAATAAAAAAAAATGACCTCAAATCCATTAAAATAAGGTTGGACTCGAGATGAGATCAAATTTTGAAATAGTTAGAGACCAATTATTACTTAATATAGTTCAAATATCAATTTTAATAAGTAGAACACGATTATTCCATAATAAAAGTATCGTGAGAATAACTACCTTTACACCATTCAAGTCCTAGGATGATGATATAACTTATCAGATATTTACTTTTTTAATTAGGAAGTAACTATCTCCACGATGATTATTGATTTGAAATTATTATATCAATAAAATTACTAATTCAAGTTTTAAAATGTGTTTAAAGGAATTGAACACATAACATACATGGTAGTTAATAGTTAAGTGCTCGACCATAAGAGGAGTTATAACTTGTAAGTTATTTGTTTATCTTTAATATCTTTATATGGTCACAATTTACGATTGTACACTTTTATATTATATCGGTTATAAAAATCTAATTGTTTTTCGGGTTTATGGTTGTAGCAGTCGATATAATCAAGTTCAGTTTAGATTTCTGCTCACGTAATGGCTAAGGTTAACGGACAGCGATGCATCGATGACCCATTAAATATTATTCATATTTTTGAAAAAGAAAGTCTATGTAATTTTGTTTTATGTTGATTTTTCAATGTAGACGTAGATGTATCAATTTATTTCTACCATTGGTTATTTAATCATTTATATTTTCAATCACCATTTTTTTTTTGTATGTTGTTACTTTAACAGGGGGAAGTTTATGTACCTCTTAATTAAATTCGGTGAAAATAGTGATGGACATAAGTATGGGAAACATTTGGTGAAAGTTTAATGTAAAGTACTCGATTCTTATAAAATTATAATAAAATATTTTTCATGTATACATACTTGAATATGGTGTATTTAATCAATAATTTATTGAAATTTAAAACATTTTTAAAAATTTAGATGTATTCAATTCAGATTTGAATGAATTTAATTGAAATTTAAATATATTAAATTTAAATTTATATCAAATTCATTAACGTATGGAATCTAATGAAATTAAATTGTATTAAAAAATATTTTAAAAAAAATCTATTTTTAAAAAAATTTATCTGATATTGAAATGGAAAGTGATATCTCATTATTTGTATCGAAGATAAAAGAACGTAACTAACCTAATATGTAAATTTGTTGAGGAGGAGTGATGCCATTTGAAGGTTGTTTTTGTCTTTTATTCTCAGGAGCCATTTGAAGTTAACTGACATAATAAGAAAGAAGAGTTTGTCACGTCTCATTTGGCTAAAATATGAAAACAAGTATTGCAATTTCAAGTTGAATAAAAGATATCTTTTTTATTCTTAACTAACTAACCTCTTAGGAGGATAAGCCTACCTTAGAACAAGATTTTTATCCTTAAAAATCGAATATCCTTTTAAACATATTACCCATACACGTAATTATCTCACTACGAGTATTTGCAGTTTCATTTTTTTATGGCTATCCATATATGTAATTATTTAGGGAAGAGTGATCCTTTAAAAGTTACCAAACATGAAAAAGAAGTCAGAATTATAACAACTTTTATCATATTTAACTAAAATTGTAAAAAAATCGAAACTAAAACACAACTAATAGATTTTGGGATAAGATAGAAACTAATTTTATGGTTCATCAAATACTCTTTTACCATAACTATAAACAATTACCCAAAAAAAGAAAAAAGAAAAAATTAAAGAAGATTTGTTAGTCATAGTATAAACTTGGTGGCAAATAGACGTGATATACAAATGCCACCGACAATCGATAACAAATTTTAAGGCTTAAAAAATGGTGGTAAAGAAAGTCATGACCATAAAGCATGTAAAAATGGTTTTGACTTAATAAAACATAAGAGATGGTTTCAACTTTCAAGACCATAAGAGATTGATGAGAGCTTTTGGTTGTTAAATTTAGATTTGAATTCAATTCAACACTTGGGAACTCATTCTATAGTTTCAACACGGATTGGTTTCTTGGACTCACACCTTTTGATCTTGTATGCAAAACTTGTACGCTGAATGGTTGACATTGACTGTAAAAAACTTAAACAACCAATCTCATTCTATGTAACTCTTTAATTAAATTTACAAGTCAATTGATTGAATTGAAAATTGAAAATTCGTGTTCTAAGAGTAGGAATATTCCAACTCATGACTCCAATTGGAGTACTGTTGCCTTTCAAACTATATAACTATTTGATTTTTGGTTTCACAATAAGTAGCAGCAAAAGTTTATTTTATTTTATTTTGTTTGGTAGTTCTTCAACAACGAATATAATAAAAATCTATACTTAGTCAAGTAAAATTTAAGTCAAAATACACGTTTTCTCGATTCATATGGTGTATACTTCTTCACTTTCCAAAGGATTTCAGTTTCATTATGTATACAAACATATATAAAGAGTAAATATTACTTGTTTATGAGATTGGTACATGTAATATTTGATTTTATCGTATCTTAATATATTTGAGGAAGATATAAGGGGTTTTTATGTGGTTGTTGAAATCAAAATTTAATGTACAATTGTCTGACTTTTGGGTGACAAACTGGTGTGAATCTGTGTAAATTCTCCTTGCCTACGCTTTGTTTTATTTTAATATTTACTTATTTCAAAATTATTATTCTAATGGGCCAACTGAGGAGAAAAGTGGGCTTCAAAACCTTGAATGACATTACTTCACCAATTACATAACTTTTTTGTTTGTTTCTTTTTTCACTAGCACCGACCTCAAATCATAAATTTATTGATACGAAATACTTCCACAGCATCAAATACACATCTAATTTGAGAAAAAGCGGTCAATTCAGGTGTAAGATCAAGGCTCACCCACTCTTGGTTTATGGTTGTGAGTTTAATTTCACAATATCCCACTATCTGTGGGTAATTTTCTCCTACTCGATATCAGTTGCTCTCTCCTACTCTTTGGGAGAATATGCTTGAATCATATTTCAACTGGTCTTGGTAACACCCTAAGTAAAATACCAGTAATCAAAAGAAAAAATATACATCTCATTTCATTATTTTTTTTTTCAAATGTTTTATTAGTACTTAAATTAAATCAAAAGTTTATCGAGATCAAATATTTTCACACCATCTTAAATTTATGTGCAACAAAAAATATATAGCCAATCAATAAAAAAAAATATGTACAATCTACAAACATGTGTGGTGAATTCTTTTCCAGTATAATGAGATCAGACATCTTGACAAAAGAAGATGTTTAATGTCCAATGCACAGAATTTCGTTAAGTGGACCGACCACTTTCATAAAATATCAAATCCTTCATTCACGAACTTCATGTTTTCGTTACGTATTTTCTGTTTCTATTGCTACTCGGTTCTACCCTTCAAAACCTGGACTTTTTGGTCACTATCTTTGACTTTTCGTGCTTGCACAATTATTGTATAACTTCACATGTGCATTCATATTCCACGCCAAAATGGGATCTAATTCGACCCCTCTCATAATCTCCGAAAATCTTGAACAGAACGCGTATGCTACATTATTCATATATTTGTTCAATCATGACGCATGTATTTTCGTTACCCCAGAAAACTCTCTCCACCATATATAATATGGACCCGAGATTTAAATGATGCAAGACTTGTAAGAAGAACTGGGATTTTGGGTGCATATATATCTCTAAATTTGCATAGACGGTGGTTTGGTGAAGTGGGGGTCCTCTCCTCCGTCCACGATTTCATGAAATGGACAAGCCACTTGGAAGAATATGGTCCACTGCTATATGTACATCAACAGATCATTTTCTTTTAACATGCTTTCTAGAATTGGAGAATTGATTCATTGGTGCAACATGTGTAAAAGTTTTGGCATAGAATTCCATTGCTGCACGCTTTATACCCACCCACTCTCATTCTTACCATGTCAATATCTAGAATGTTAAACATGTTTTCAATGTTGTTGTCCCTGTTGGTTTGAGTACTACATTGGTTTTTCAAATGTACATTTGAAGAATGTAACACACTAGTATTAGCTTTTGATTGACGAAGGTTTCCTGTTGGAGCTAATTTTGATTGTTAGATAAAGTTTTTAATGATATCAATGAATCTTGGATTAACTTTTGTAATCGTTTTAGAATTGGGGTGGTTTGTTTTTGATAATGTGATCGAAATAGGTTCTCATCTGATCATATAATACATCTTCACGAATAAGCTTGCTATCTGTGTGATCAAACAAAGCTGAAACTATGAAACTAGAAGATTTTCTTTCATTTTCTTTCCTGAAATGAGAATTCATATGTGCAGTAAATTAATTTAATCAATTTTTCACCGGCTGTCCCGAGGCATCGACAGGCAAAAATCGGGGCATATGGTGCTGTTCTTACATTGAACATATTACAACTACCAAGGGGGGGTGGGGTAAAAGTTTCAGAAACTTGTATGCCAGATAGCTTCATTGCCCTCCCCACACCGCTGGTGTACCTCCTCCATTCTCTCGACAGATTTGCAAATTCCGCTACAGCTCCAATCAAATGATGCAGCACATGGATTCCCTGCTTGAGCTTTCCACTCACAATCTATCAACAAAATGTTGTGTGACCATCATCAGTAAACTTGACGGGAGAGGCCACACTAAAAGGGAGGTCCCAAAACATAACTTCACCGCATACAAACTAGGAGACTATTTGGCAGGTGTCTTACCAGGGGCAGTTCCACAGCAGAGGCTTCGATCATCAATGTGCTCGACATCAAGACCAATAAACCAAGAACCTAGAGAGACATCTTCATTTGCATATCTATGGAGTATATGCCTGGAGAGTAGAGTCATAAATAATTAACGTTTAAGGACAGACTTATAATATTTCCATTTAGTCCTGATAAATATATTAGAGTCGATTAAATTGTATAATTTTATGTGCATGGACATTCCGGTGATTGTTACTCCAAATATGGGAATAAGTATAGAATGATGTAGTGCCTAGGGGCTAACCGATTTACTGAAATATAGGTGGCCAAATCTTTGGAGATTGCATATATTTGTCCGGTTGCATGCCTAAAGTACTTATTTCCCTCCTCGCCGAATTTCCAATATTCTGGCTCATGGTACTTTACTCCTCTGCATAATAATACCAAAAGGTACATTAGACATATGCTATGCATGGTTTATTATTAGAAAGATTTCACAAAATTTAAATTTGATTCCCTACTTTTGTGCCAGGACTGGTCCAGACTTCATACAGCCAATATAAACACGGGGTTTTGATCGATGGCGTGCCAGAGTAGAGCCAACCATACCTGTCAAAAGAGCCAATGATTTCAAATACTGCACTCAAATCCGTTCACTTTATTTCCAAGCAGAGAAAAAAGTTTTTGAAAGAAGATACACTAACCAAGATTCACATGCACATCATCGTCAACTTTTATGTAGAAGTCAGCATCCCACCTAGCAACAGCTGTTGAAAAGTATATTTGAGTTTTTGATGACAATTCATGATATCCTTCGATGTGGTTCTGCAAAAGGAATAATAGCAACTCAAAAATAAGCTTCGCAAATGACTGTTAATTTGGTCTCATTGCTTTCGGAGTTGCATAAGATGTCTTGACAATTTAGTTCTTTCTTCTAATCTCACAGCCTACTAGATCTTGTATAATCCAGGAATATCAGTTAGACCACATTTTGAGTGAACAAACTAAAGTTATACTTGAAAGTGCACCCATCAAGTTACTATGATTCAATTTTGTATTTTGATTGTAATTATCTTCTTGAACAGTTTGAGAATGTGTTTTCTCTTAGTGTGTTGAAGAAATTTGGCTATAATAAACTGTTGGATTGAGAAAGCAAATTAGAAGTTCCTTCAACATAATTATATTTATATATTTTGACGGTCTTTGCTTGGTGATACTATGCATCCTGTCTCATTCCTTGTGACTGGAGAAAAGGCTTAAACAGGCTCCAAGAAGTTGAACTGTAAACATACCAGCCGCAGGAAATCCTTATGCTGCTCATCCTCAGCATCAATAGCACGATCCAAAACACCACCTGGAGTTGCACTGACGACCACAGAAATTAATTAAAAATGTTTCGTGAAATCCATCGTTTTGAAATAAGCAAGTTAGGTGATAATAACTTGCAATATCAGGCAAACCTACCTGTGTCCGATAACAAAACGCATTATTATTCCTTTCTCTTTCTCCAACCTCTTCAACTCCTCCCCTAAAATAAACAATAACTAATGAGTTCAAGTAAACACCTAATTTCTGTAACTACTGCAGATGTACAAGAGTAATGGTTCCGTGTTGAACCTTTTGGCATCCAAGTCTGTCTGATTGAATCTCTTCGCTTTCTACTGCTGAATGCAGTAATGATTCCCATAACAAAGAAAACCTTTTGCCGTCCCTTCAAAGGCTCAGTTCCCGGTTTTGTAACCGCTGGAGATCCTTCCTGACTATCACCTTTGGCAGCCCTAGCTGCTGCTAGTTGCATCTCCAATGAGGAGATTGTTTTGTCTAATGTCCTGAAATCAAGGTGACAAGAATACATCAATTTATCATGGTCCTAAACTTCAAAGACATTTTACAAACGAAACATCACTCGGGGTATAAAACATAGTCACTGTAAAGTGAAAAGTTATACAGAACTCTTAAATATAATCACTCAGCAGGATTTGTAAACTTACATGATCACATCATGAGTTTGTGAAACTTGAGAAAGGATGTCCCCTGCTTGTACAGAAGTCTCCTGTAATAAACAACACCATATCATTTAGATGTCTCACTGAAGGCAGTGGAGCTTATGACGTTATTCTAGAGACTTGCCTTCTTCTCACAGTTAACCATGGGATGCACTACTGTTGATTGCTGCTCAACAGATGAAGTTTCCTCATCTCTTTTAACTGGATCAGGAATAGCCCAAAACCTGTGGATAGGCAACTACCTAGTCAGCTATCATCAATATAATAACAATCATAACAATGACAAAATGCAATAATCTATTCAGCCTTGGTGTGCAGCTATCAGAACATACTATGTTATTGATATTTATATCACACAGAAATAGTACATAAGTAGTATCCCATGTTAGCACAAGTTGGAATTATCTTTCATTTGTTTACTGACAACTCAAATACTCCAGTTGAATCGTCCGTATTGATCTTCTAAGAGAATACAATTTTTTTATCCTTTTTTTGCATCCAATAGGATGAAGTAAGAATTGTCTCCAAGATTAAGAGATACACTTTTGATGCTCATACACATCTCCTCTTTTACAAAACCAATATTTTGCCTAAATTATACAACAATCCTTCATCGGAGACATAAGAATAGTGCACAGTTATACAAAACATCTTGATTGCATTGCAATTGAATAAGGTATTATCAATTATACAAATTTGTCTCAATGTTGATTCTGAGAGACAATCTCTCATTGGTGGTCAAACAGGATGCCAATAATTAATTTCCATGGTCAGAAGAGATATAGACAGTTTTCACTGTAAACTAGAACAAACTCCACACTTGATACTCACGTGCAGTTATATGACAGATTTACATCAACTCTCATAGATTTTGTCCACAAATAAACCAAGGGAACATGATTAACAAAGGCTCCAGAAAAATACAATGACAGCTATGATAGTTCTAAAGATCACATTACAGGATTATGCCAAAGGCATACAGATGAACTCGTTCAAATGCAGCTCATTAACATCCTAACATAAGATCATACAAGAATGAACTCAAAATTCAACTTCACATATGGCATCTAAAGCTATCATTTTCAGGAACTAGCCCAAATGAAATGTTCCCCACACGCTCCACATCCAATCCACAAGCAATCACTTTAGCAAATTTCCATTAACTTATCAACCCTCTCAACAACTTTACCATTACAAACGACTCAATAGGCTAATGCAGTAGACCAAATTTATAGAGACAAGTCTCATTGCATGCCAAGTCCAGTATCACAAAATCTACTTTGTGTATTACTCAAGAGCCATAAAATGGTGCAACCCAGATGAATATACACTCCAAATCTATTGACAATCAGCAACAAAAAGTTACTCCAACTATTCCCTACTGTAACAAACACATGTATCTTACTACTAACATCAAAATTTACAGCCGAATACAGTAACTTCGAAAACAGAAACAAAACTGCCGGCACCGAACAAAAAAGACTAAATTTTGATCATAAAACTTGAATCCAGGAGCAAAACAAGAGCCAAATCTATCAACAAAGCTTGCATTTTTAGCTATGATATCTACACAAAATTATCCATATTCTCCAACAAAAGCAGTTTACATACAGAAAACGAGACAACAGTAAAACAAGCAACTAATCTGAAGAGCTGATCAGCTAAAGACAAGATCTTGAACATTCAAACAAGATCCATAGCAAAAAAACAGAGAACCTGTTGATGACAAGAACACCCAAGAAGAAGCTAGCAATGCAGAAAACAGACACCCATCTGGTGGAAACTCCACTGGCAGCTTTTTGAGGTCTGCTCACCAAACCCATTTCCAATCTATATATCAAACAAAAAGTTTCTGGCTCAAAGAAGCTAACTTTACTAATAAAAATAGACCTTGGAAGAGGTACCAATACAACACAAAGAGAGAACTAACACTATAAACGAGACCCCATTAGAGAAAATGAGAGCTTGGGAGGAGCAACTACATCAAAAATGATTCTTGAACAGTGACATCAAAGTTGAACTGTCTCTTGTTGTGAAAACAAACATAAATGAGAAATGGATCTGTTTCGAGAATAAATCAGAAGAAGAACGGCATGGCCCTCCTGCTGTAATTATATTTGCTTCATTGTTTTGTCTCTACAAATATTTTAAAAAAGTCACCACCACTTTTAACTACCAATATTGCCCCTCTATTTTTATCCAAGCTCAATTTAGGTTTCAAGTTACCACTGGCTCAAAATTCTATCGAATCAGTTAAAATAAATATGTATATACACTGTTTGATCTTAGTTTAAGTGTTTTGCATCTCTCTTTTCGTATTTGTGATCAAGGTTTATATATATATATTTTTTACATACTACAATGACGTATTATATGTTATAATTATAATCACCATTAGTCAGGTTCATTTGATGAGTTGATTTAGGTTTAGTCCCAAAAAAACACTCTTAAAAGTTAGAGGAATAACCCACATGAAGTGAAAAAATTGTCATATTAATTCAAATGATATTGTTGCAGTTCAAACCTTAAATAAAAGCTCAAGAAGAGTCACAACAAGAGAGTGGGTGCCATTATACCGAACCACCAACTACGATCAAGGTTTAAATCTTAATGCATATAATTATCAACATGTGTATACAGATTTTTTCTCAATATTTGTAATATTTAGTTTCAAAAAATTCTGATGAACCTCTAATCAGTTTAATTTTAAATTTAAAAGGATAAATAAATTAATAGGCTTGCATGGTTGGAAATAGCTAATCCCAAATTGTTAATTTATTTATTAAGTTTGTTTTGGATCATTAACTTGTATTTTTCGATTTATTAGGTCAAAAGTGGACAATTGAAAACGATTCGTATACAAAGTGTTTATGGGATAATTTTATAAACAAAAGCCTGGCATTAATTATTATAATTGTGAGCTCTTAGATAGTATCAGGTGCCTTGTATTATCAACAATATAAGTAGCTCAACTCGTCAACCGCCACATCTTGTTTAATGCCTTTGTTATCCCCGATATATGTTAGGTGGTAAGTGTTTTTAAATCCAAATGGTGCATTTAAGTTGTGAGATTTAACTTAGTATCCCATGCTAATCCATTTATATAGGATTCTCACTTTTTTATGTGAAAAAATTAATTATAACTAATGCTAACTCAAAAAATAGTCGAAATCAAGTAGGATATGAATCTGATACCCGAGAAACACTTCCCAAGCGACAGAAGGAAGTGACTTACATCAAGTGAGGGAACAATCCATAATGAGTGAGGGAAAGACTCATAGATTATGATAAAGGCGGGTGTAAAATTCATGAGCTAAGAAGGTCATGAAACAGTAGTATTGTCCAAACCACATATATATAAAATAGGATCCTACATCTTGTAAATAACATTGAACACTTTTTCCACAAAATTTTTAGTTCTTTTGCATTTAGATTAATGTTGTAATCCATGGTAGATTGCCTTTTTTTAAAAAAAAAATAAATATGAAGTGGTTATAAATTTAAAAGGCTAAGAAAAGAGAACCTAAATCTAAATTGAATTTATAATTTTACGGACATTAAGATTTATAAATTATCACAAATTTAAGAAGGAACTCCCTACATCTAGAGCCACAGAAGTCAGGACCTATTAGAGATGCAATTAATTTTGGTTACGATCACAAAATGGTTTACTCCAATTCAATAGTTGCTGCCATGTGAAGCCATCTACTGGAAATTAGGATAAACTACTAAAACTATCATGAACATATATATTCTGAAAATTGAACAGGTTCCTGGCTTTGGTTTTGGTGGTGTCAATGTGAAAGAATACAAGGAATACATACTATTTTTATTCAAAGGAAACAATAATTGTTGTCGTCATCCAGCATAGTCTTGTAAATTGATTGGATGATATATTTGGCCAAAAGAATGCGTATAACATGATTTTCAATCGCTTGTAACTTGGTTTACACTCTAAAATTAATTAGTGGCTAATTCACGTTCTCTACATTTTGGGGCTCGATGTTTTCAGTGTGCATTATTTATTAGAATATACAAACAGAAATAGAACAAAAGAACCACCATTATTTTAATATTACTTTGGGATTATAAGAATATGAAACTTGCATGTTTATTGGTTTATATGATTACAAAAATTACTGAACATCAACAATTAAACATCTTATGTATGAGCAGTGTAAAAATTTAATTTTATAATATTGGAAGATATAAATTTCGATAATAAAGGATAAAATTCTCTATACATGTTAATAGTTATTTCTAATCGTGGAATTGCATGGTTATCTTTTAACAAGAAAATTCATGTTATATTGCATGGACTGAATTGGAAAATAATCAAGGAGTAACTTTGATGAGTATATTCCATGCGGGCACTTATAATTTATAGATAGCTCTAGAAAATAGAGTATTGTATAAAAAGTAGATACATTAATTCAAATGTCATTGTAACTTGTTCATGAAGAATGTAGTTTATCATATTTTTGGGTTACCATGTACATTAATTAAAAGTGACATAATTTTACTAAATCGGTTAAAGCGTCTTTAAATAACTTTTTGACACTAATATACTTCTTAGTATTAATTGATTTTGGTGAATTTCAAATGACTCCTGACTTGATGTCTATATTAGTTATAAAATATAAAAGGATCAAGTACCGAGGTTAGATTAATTTTGTAGCTTAATCTTCTACAAAGTAAATCCATTTGCATACTTAGTTTACAAAACTATACATAGAGCTTTCTTTTCGATGTTCTACGAGTAAATATTTGATCCTTTATACAAAGATTGATCTTGATACATTCATGATCTGTTTTTTTTGTTTTTTTTTTTAAAAAAAAGTTATTACATTCATTAGACTCAATAAAGCAGAATATTAAGAAAAATAAAAGCAAGTTAGGTTAGATTTTAAAAGTAGTGATCCTTAAAAGCATCAAGTACTTTATGAGAATATAAAAGAAGGGTAGTTTGGTCCATAAAAGAAAAAAAAGAAAAGTAAAGTCCAGGTACACACCGATACAGCTATACTACACTACCTTATCGCCAAATTTCAAATTTTAAAATCAATCCTGGGGCAGAAAGTGGTAAATATGAGAGAGGCAGAGGAAAAAAATAGTGATTTCACATTGACAGAGTGTCAACTCAGGTGCAGGAAAAAGCAATGAACAAGCATGCAGTGTACAAGAGGAGAGTGGGGTGTCAAAATAGAAGACAAGAAGACGTGACCAAATCTATGCACCACGTCCAAGACTCGTCAAAATCAATCCGACATACTATTTCTCCAATTGCATACGATAGAAACCCTTCCTCACGGGTTTCACTCTATTCTAGTTATAGACTATAACTCTCCTCAGACTGCTCTTGGTTTGGTTGTTGGTCCCCATCACCGAGTGGTTTTTTTTTTTTTTTGCTTTCACTCAATTTTATATCGTACATTTCTGTTGGCAAGGCAGAGTGCATTATTTTATAGGACTCATGCAATTATTAGTTTATTACTGTGTTTGTAACTATTATAGATTCAGCATCTTGGAAATTTCCTACACCATGCTTTTCCTTTCATTTTTTGTCTAATAAGTGGTGTTATTGGGTATCTACATTATGAGAAAAACATGAATGCATTTAAATGTGTGTTAAACTCTCTGAAATCATACTCTCTTATATTAGTTTTTTTATATGGTTAGTTTAAGTGGATTTGATGTATATATTTAATATGAATGTATTTTTCGATATAACCTATCTAAACAGGCTATAGTTTTGAAAATGTATATAATCGGAAACAATGGATATTAAACATTACACATGTAGTCCAAAAAACTATTTTCATAATATTAGAGATCAACTTTAACAATATAGAGAGAAAACTTCTTTTATATTTGATACATACACATTAGAAGATTTGAATTATTATCACGGATGTGAGAGAAAATGCATTACCGCTTTGATATTAGCGTTTAACCATAAAATTCTATGGTTTGCAATAACGAAAAAGCTTTTATGAGAAATTGTATGTGGGGTTTCGGGTTTCATTGGGATTTTTTTTTGTCACAATTGAATCCATAAATGAAATTACATTTTACACTAATAAAAACGAGTGGGGCGTTTTTAGGTGGGCAGGAAATACATTTTCCTTTTTATTTTTGTTTGAATTGGGTTGGGTGTGAAATTTGAGCCCAAACAACTAATCCAAGACTGAAATAGTATTGGGCTAAATTAAATAATAATAATACTTTTTTTTTTCTTTAAAAAAATAATACATATTTTTAAATTAAAAGATACAGATATACCTAGTTAGAAAATATAGAGATATACCTAGTAAAAAGAAATATAATAAACCTTACTCCACAAACTTCAGATTATCAATATATATTTAAAAAAAAGGGTAAAACGACTTAATAAAATATGAAAGAAACATAAAATATGAGTAAAATCAAACATCAATTAAGAAAAATCTAAAAATATTTAAATGATCAAACTTATCAATTGTGAATTATGGTAAAAATAGCATTATAGCATCAACAATATTTCTTTAAATATAAGTAATCTATATTTTGATAATTATGGTACTACCACATTTCAAATTAAAAAATGAATTAAAAAAAATACTAAAAGATATTAAATATAAATAATATATTATTCAATTGATATTATGATTGAATAAAAAAAAAAACAGAATATGAAAAACTTCAGTCAAATTTCACATTTTATGCGTGAAACAAAACTATTATATATGCAATACTTAGATAGAATAAAAATATAAACATGAAAATATAACATGCAGTAGGTTCGGAACGAATATATATTTACTTTGGTAGCAAAAAAATTAATAAATAAAAAATATATATTAACAAATTTTAAAATAAATATAATTTTATTATTCAATATGTATTAATAAAATTTAAAATAAATACAATTTTATAATTATAATTTTTAAAGGTGGGCCAGGGTAGGCCCACCACATAGCTTCTTGTTATCACTTATCACATTGCATAAGTTTTAATTATAAGAATTTTTTTTTTTTAAAAAAAAAAAATTAATTATAAGGATGACATTGTAAAACCATCTCATGCATGATGTGAATGAACATAAGCAACTCATGCTTGCAAAAGTAGAAGCTGACTTTTCCTAAAGTTCATCTTCAACTTCTGAATAAAAACGTAATTAGAAAAACAAAATGTATCCAGCAAAACCAACAAACTGTATCCAGTAAAACTAACTTTAATTTGCATGCTTAATCAAGCTAAAATAGGGTAGTCTCCCTCAGTCTTTTCGCACATCTAATATTGCATTACTGAAGCGAAATTTTATATAAAAAAATAATATAAAAAACACCATCTTTTTTGAATTTTGATCGACATGAATTCAAAGTGACTTAGTTAAAGCACTTATGAAGAGCCAAAAAAACAATCTCCATGTGAACTTCTTAGGATGATGTCTGCAAATGAACACAGAGAAAGAAGCAAGAAGAAAAACCATAAAAAATCCTTAAGAAAAGAAGAAGAGGAGAACTGTTATAATTATTGAACAAACAGTAATATACCAAGGTAATACTCTAACTAAAGTAGGGCAGTCTCGCTCACACTCTTTTTGCATACCCAATATTGCATTACTAAAGCGAAATTTTATGTAAAACAATAATATTAAAAAAATGGTCTTTTTCTAAATTTTGATCGACATGAATTCAAAGTGACTTAGTTAAAGCACTTATGATGAAGAGACAAAAAAACAATTCCCAAGTGAATTTCTTAGGATGACGTCTGCAAATAAACAAAGAGAAACAAGAAGAGAACTGAAAAGTGGATGAAGAAGGAGACGCAAACATTTCAAAGAAGAAAGCAAAAGGAGCGAGATAGAGAGCAACGACTTGACGGTAGGTGATGAATGCAAAAATGCACATTCCTTGACCGAAAGTGACTTTGCAGAGGGGTTGAAATCCATTACTGAATAGTTGCAACATTATCATGTTTACGAAAATCTGTGACTACCCTATCCATTACTTCACTACTTCAAACACACCCACTTCTTGATGAATTCAGGTACTTGTGTATAAATGCAGCGGATGAAAGAGAAGAATTAGTTCTGGTGATGATAACTATCTAATTAACCTCCCAAGGTCAATAATTGCCTAGCTTTCAAAGGGAAGTCAATTTCAACCCTTCCAGCGCTTCTGAATGACCCGTCGTACTTCGCTTCTAGTGTTTAGGGTATTATTAGTATTAATAATATAATAATAAGTAGAAGTGACCTCCTTTTTCAAAACTAATCAATTCTTGGTCTTGGGGGAGTTAGGTAACTTTATCGTCGGGACTATTTCTTCCTTTTCATCCGCTACATTTATATACAAGTGTTTGAGTTCATCAATAAATGAGCGTGTTTGAAGTAGTGAAGCAATGGATAGGGTGGTCACAAGTTTTCGTAAGCATGATATTATTGCAATTGTTCAGTACTAGATTCCAACTTCTCTCTAAAATCATTTTCGGTAAAGGAATGTATGTTTTTGCGTTATCACCTACCGCCAAGTTATTGTTGCTTTCTGTCTCGCTCCTTTTGCTTTCTTCTTTGAAAAGTTTGCTTCTCCTTTTTTATCTACTTTTCAGTTCTCTCATTTTTCTTTTTTGAATAATTTCTTGCTTCTTTCTTTTTGTTTGTTTACAGACATCACACTAAAAAGTTCACATGGCGATTGCTTTTTGGGCTCTTAACAAGGGCACGTAAGACTTCACTTTGAATTCATGTTGATCAAAATTCAGAAAGAGATTTTTTTTTAATATAAAATTTTTCTTTAGTAATGTAATATTGGGTGTGAGGAAAAAGTGAGGGAGGTTGCCCAAGTTAGATTATTATATAACAATTCTCAACAATACCCAAAGTCCATTAGTAAAGCCTAAGACCGGCCTATTAATCTATGTTAGTCTACTGTCTAAGGCGAGCATGCCAATTGGATTTTATGCGTCGGTCGACCCAGTAAATCGAACGGCCCAATTTGTAGTTTCAACCCATCAAACCTGGTCCAAATCGTGGGTCTACCCATAGGTTTGGTTGATAGTCCAGTGCTAAGCCCAACCTACGAAACCCATAGAGTAGGCCCAAGAGCCTACCTTTCTATTCCATTTGTGACATAACCGGCTTCACTCCCAATTAAGTTTTGTTCATAAAGTGATAGAGGTGGAATCGAAATGGGATGCTAACTATTTGGAATTGAGAATCTAGGGATCAGTCTGAGATCTCCTAGATCCTCTAAAACTCAATCTTAATGGCAAGATACATAATACATTCAGAGAAAGAAGTTTTTGCTTATAGACTTTGTCAGAGTTCTCCTTAAGACTACTATCCAAGGCGAGCATCCCATTCGTGGCATAATCGGTTTCACTCCCAATTAAGATTGTTTCTAAAGTGATAGAGCATCTCATTCGAAACCGAGAATCTATTAGTTCGAGATGTAATTGCTGAAAATATAAGAAGCGTCTTTGGATCCTCTTTGGCCAATATCATTCGGCAGGCTGTTATCAGTAGAAAAGGAGTTTGCTATACCAATTTTGAGGTGTTCTCTCTGCTTCACTTCATTACAAGAATTGGTAATTCAGAGCTTCTACAGATGGTCCTACAGCATTCAACAGAAGATATAAATAAGCATGACGGTTTGGGTTTGATACCTGTTCTGGTTGCAGCTAAGGCTGGCCGTACTGATGCTTACGTCTTCTGATCAATCATGGGGCTGACGTCATTGCCAAGGGCAGGGATGGGCAGATAGTTGTTTCTGTCTTGTTGGATCATACCTATGCTAGTGTCAAGTCTTGGTTTGAAGAGATATTGCTCGACACTCTTCTTGCTCAAAGACTGACAGGCTACTCCGAATTCAAAGCTCTCTACTTTGCAGCAAGGACTTGACTGCTATTGTTCAGCTTTTGAAAATGGGATTCCATGTAAATAGTGTGGACGAAAATGAATATTCACCTTTCATGCTTGCGGCCAAGGATGGTCATAGTGATGCCTGCAAACTTTTGTAGAAAAGAGGTGCTGATTGTGGCTCTGCCAATTCTAGAGGAGAGACACCTTATCTCTAGCTAAGAAAAGTAATAAATGTAAGACTGCAGAAGGAGTGCTATTCGATTATTTGGCTCGTTCTCATGTGTTATCAGGTGAGGAGCTCTCAAAGCATACATGCGAAGGAAGAGGTCCACCACATGCTAGAGTTGTGCACATGCAAGTCTGGTTCATTGACATGGAGAAAGTCCAGTCGGAGGACTGTAGTGTGTAAGGAGGCAGCTGCTGTTCCAAGTGCGAGCTTCTTAAAGAATAGAAAAAAGGCAAATGGATATGGAGGAAACGCGGCAGTCCTCAAGGTGTTAACAATGGAGACTGGAAAGGGAAATCCACTTTGAGGCAGGCTCTGTTGATTTTTTGGCTAAATTAGCCATGTTAGCAATCCCACATCTAAAACATAACAAATGGTGGGATGTTTGGTGGACTATAAATAAGTCCTTTAGCTAATTGATTTTGTACCCTAAAAATAAACAAGAATTGTAAAAGATCCATATATTTGTATTATTCTTGTTTTCTCCCCATATGTTTCTGGGTTTTTGGATCTTACCCAGATTTTGTAATATTTTGCTTTGGAGCTAGTGGAAGTTTTCAGCAGCGCCCGTGGACGTAGGTTTTATACCGAACCACGTAAATTCTGGTGTGTTCTTTCTTTTTTCGCTTTGCATTTATTTTCCTGCTTTTTTGCTTTATTAATATTTGTTATTTATATTTAATAGCTAGTATTAGTAGTTGTGTATTCGTTTAATTTTCGCTGCGCACAACAAGTGGTATTAGAGCCCTAGGTTTCTATTGATCTGGAAAATTGTCTAGGGCATTAGCTAGCTATTAAATATTTGTTTGTAGAGCTTCGGTGTTATTTTGGAATAGTTACAATTTGGGGAAGCTCTGTCAAAAAGACTATAATTGTCTAAGGAGACTGGATTTTAAGTGGGACCGTTTGTGACCCCTCCAGCCTTTCCTGGGAGCTTACCTTTTGAGTACTATTCATTTGATCACCAAGCTATTGACATAAAAACTTTTGGTGTAAAGCAGAAATGTCTTCATCTTCACATGTAAAAATTGAAGTAGAAAAATTTGATGGTCGAAATAATTTTGGCCTATGACAAAGCGAAGTTACGGACGTCTTGTATCAACAAGATTTGGATATTGTTCTGGAAGAAACAAGACCAGAGAATATTGAGGAAAAAGATTGGGAGAGGCAAAATGCGAAGACATGTGGTTTAATTCGCTCATGTCTCTGTAGAGAGCAGAAGTATCCGTTCATGAAGGAAACCTCTGTTAGTAAATTGTGGAAGGCGCTAGAGAACAAATATATGAAGAAAAGCAATGAGAATCGGCTATATTTGTTGAAGAGGTTGTACCGTCTTCAGTTGAAACCAGGTTTGAATATCAATGACCATATTGATAATTTCAACCGTTTGTTAGCTGATTTGTTGAATTTGGATGAAACGTTCAAAGATGAGCAGAAGGCCATGCTGTTGATAGGATCTCTTCCTGATGAGTTAGATCATTTGTGCATTACACTTATTCATGGGAAAGAAAAATTGTCCTTTGAAGAAGTGTGTGCAGCTTTGCTTAATTATGAAATTAGCAAGAAAGATCAGAAAGAGAATAGGGATGAATCAGCAGAGGCGCTTACAGTTAGGGGAAGAAGTAAGAGTCGGAAACAGGAAAGAAGGGGCAGATCACAGTCAAGGAAAAGACCTGATAAAGATGAATGTGCCTTTTGTCATGAGAAAGGGCATTGGAAGAAAGATTGTCCGAAGAAAGATAAGGGCAAGGGTAAAGCTACTTCCGATGTATATGTAGCCGAACATGAGGAAGAAAATTTTGTGTTGGTTAGTCTATCATCAACATCTGGATCTGGTGAGTGGATTTTAGATTCGGGTTGTACTTATCACATGTGTCCACATAAGGAATGGTTCTTCAACTTCGAAAAGCTAAATGGTGGAATTGTACTCATGGGTAATGATAACCCATGCAAAACTAAGGGGATAGGTTCAATCCGATTGAAGAATCACGATGGATCAACCAGAGTTTTGACAGAAGTTCGGTATGTTCCAGATTTGAAGAAGAATCTCATATCATTGGGAGCCTTAGAATCTAAAGGCTACACGGTATCTATCAGAGATGGAGTTATGAGAGTGGTATCTGGGGCTTTGGTGGTAATAAAAGGTACAAGGAAGAACAACTTGTACTACTACAATGGTAGTACAGTTACTGAATCAGCAGCAGTAGTATCAGAGAAGGATGTTGATTCAGATATGATCAGGTTATGGCATATGCGTCTGGGACATGCAGGTGAGAAAGCTTTAAGCAGTTTGGTGAATCAAGGCTTGTTGAAAGGAGTAAGAACCTGCAAGTTAGATTTTTGTGAACATTGTGTTCTGGGAAAGCAGACGAGAGTGAAGTTTGCAACTGCAGTTCATGATACTAAATGTATTTTGGATTATGTTCACTCTGATGTGTGGGAACCCACAAGGACAGCCTCCTTGGGTGGTAAACACTATTTTGTTACATTTGTTGATGACTTTTCCAGAAGAGTTTGGGTATACACGATGAAGAATAAGGATGATGTACTTGGGATTTTCCTTAATTGGAAAAAGATGATTGAGACTCAGACTGGGAGAAAGATTAAGTACCTCAGAATAGATAATGAAGGTGAATATTGCAGTAAATCTTTTCGAGAGGTCTGTCAAGATGCGGGTATTGTACGTCATTTTGCAGTTAGACACACACCACAACAGAATGGGGTAGCAGAACGCATGAACCGAACGTTGCTGGAGAAAGTTCGGTGTATGTTGTCTAATGCTGGGTTGGGCAAGGAGTTTTGGGCTGAGGCAGTGACTTATGCATGTCATCTCATTAATCGCTTACCGTCAACGGCGATCGGTGGTAGAATTCCATTGGAGGTATGGTCTGGAAAGCCTGTTACTGATTATGATTCTTTACATGTCTTTGGTTGTTCTGCTTATTTATCATGTAAATGAATCTAAATTGGATCCGAGAGTAAGGAAAGCTATATTTGTGGGGATGTCTTCAGGGGTGAAAGGGTACCGTCTTTTATATCCTAATTCGAAGAAGATAATCTTCAGCAGGGATATTACTTTTGATGAGTCTTCGATGCTGAAAAAGAAAATAGAAGATATTGTTGAGGTAATCCGCAACAGGTGGAGTCTACTCGGAAGCAGGTGGAGTTTTTTCAGAAACAGATAGAGTCAACAAATAATCCAGCTAGAATTGTTGATGCAGATGATGACACTCCTATGATCGAGGAGGTTACTGAAAAAGAAGGAGAAGAAGAGGTTCCTACCCAAGAACCTTCGCAGCAACAAGAATCAATTGCAATAAATAGGCCAAGACGTGAGATTCGCAGACCTGCTCGTTTTGCTGATATGGTGGCCTATGCACTTCCAATTGTAGATGATGATGTTCCTTCCACTTACAGAGAAGCAGTCAAATGTTCTGAAGTTGATAAGTGGAAGAAAGCTATGGATGAAGAAATGCAGTCTCTTCGGAAGAATGAAACTTGGGAGTTAGCTCAACTACAGAAGAATAAGAAGACAATTGGGTGCAAATGGGTGTTTACTAAGAAAGAGGGATTTCCTAACAAAGAAGATGTCTGCTACAAGGCAAGGTTGGTGGCGAAAGGCTATGCTCAGAAGGAAGGGATTGACTATAATGAGGTATTTTCTCCAGTTGTGAAACACTCTTCCATTAGAATTTTATTGGCCCTTGTAGCTTAATTGGATTTGGAACTAGTTCAAATGGATGTAAAAACTGTATTTTTACATGGTGATTTGGAAGAGGAAATCTGTATGACTCAGCCAGATGGATTCAAGGTTGCTGAAAAAGAAAATTGGGCTTGCAAATTGAAGAAATCGCTATATGGTTTGAAACAGTCTCCGAGACAATGGTACAAGCGATTTGATCAATTTATGATAGGTCAAGAGTACACCAGAAGCAAATTTGATAATTGCGTATACTTTCGAAGGCTACAAGATGGTTCCTTCATCTACTTGCTCTTATATGTTGATGATATGCTGATAGCTTCTAAGAGCAAAGTGGAGATTGAGAAGCTGAAGACTCAGTTGAGTTCAGAGTTTGAAATGAAGGATTTGGGTGAAGCTAAGAAGATTCTCGGTATGGAGATTAGCAGAGATAGAGGAAAAGGCAAGGTTTGTTTGACTCAGAAGCAATATCTGATGAAGGTATTACAGTGTTTTGGTGTATCTGAACAGTCAAAACCTGTAAGTACGCCACTTGCTCCTCATTTCAAGTTGAGTGCATCATTATCTCCGAGTACTGATGAAGAACGAGAGTACATGTCTCGTGTTCCGTATTCTAATGCAGTTGGTAGTCTGATGTATGCTATGGTGTGTACAAGACCTGACATTTCGCAAGCGGTTGGAGTTGTGAGCAGGTATATGTATGATCCTGGTAAAGGACATTGGCAAGCTGTGAAATGGATTCTACGGTACTTGTTAAAAACCGTAGATTTTGGTTTGATATTTCAGAGGGAAGATTCACTTGGTCAGTTTGCAATCGGATATGTTGATTCAGATTATGCTGGTGATTTGGATAAACGACGATAAACTACTGGATATGTATTCACTCTTACGAGAGCTCCTGTAAGTTGGAAGTCTACTTTACAGTCAACAGTTGTTTTGTCTACGACAGAAGCAGGGTATATGGCATTGACAGAGGCTGTGAAGGAAGCAATTTGGTTACAAGGATTACTGGTAGAATTGGGAATGAGACAGAAGAATATTACTGTTTACTCGGATAGTCAAAGTGCCATTCATTTAGCAAAGAATCCGGTATTCGATGTTCGCACCAAGCATATTGATGTCCGATATCACTTTGTGCGGGAAATTCTGAGTGAAGGGTCGATTCTCTTACAGAAAATTGGGACTGCTGATAATCCTGCAGATATGATGACCAAAGTGGTGATAGCAATCAAGTTCAACCATTGTTTGGACTTGATCAACATTTTGAAAGTCTAAAAAGACATATATGTAGGCATTACTGAAGGCTAATACGCCAAGGTGGAGATTTGTTGATTTTTTGGCTAAATTAGCCATGTTAGCAATCCCACATCTAAAACATAACAAATGGTGGGATGTTTGGTGGACTATAAATAAGTCCTTTAGCTAATTGATTTTGTACCCCAAAAATAAACAAGAATTGTAAAAGATCCATACATTTGTATTATTCTTGTTTTCTCCCCATATGTTTCTGGGTTTTTGGATCTTACCCAGATTTTGTAATATTTTGCTTTGGAGCTAGTGGAAGTTTTCAGCAGCGCCCGTGGACGTAGGTTTTATACCGAACCACGTAAATTCTGGTGTGTTCTTTCTTTTTTCGCTTTGTATTTATTTTTCTACTTTTTTGCTTTATTAATATTTGTTATTTATATTTAATAGCTAGTATTAGTAGTTGTGTATTCGTTTAATTTTCGCTGTGCACAACAGGCTCCACTGCCAATTTGGAACTTTGGGTTCATGGTATCAACCTCATAACAAAGGAGGCAGGCTCCACCGCCAATTTTTGGAACTTTGGGTTCACGGTATCAGCCTCATAACAAAGGAGGCAACTTGTGGTGCTTGATGACCAAATATTTTTGTCGAGAGTATGATAAGCTAATGGAATGTGTATATGCAGAAAGGGAAATATAATTTACAGGTTTTCGTTGTTGATTCATTTTGCCAAAGCCAAAGTTGGCCTCATTTTTACTATAAATTCTTTTTCTTCCCAATTGTAATTACTGTGTTTTGAAAGAATTTACTTATGATGAGAATGTGAAAAGAAACCAAGCATGAGCTTGGATGTTATCATATTTCTTAAGTACTTAAATAATTGTGTTGAGCTTCTAAGGACCGGTGTTACATTAATACAAACTTCACTTGTGATATGGCAGAGAACCCAGATTCGCAAGCAACCATAATTGATCTACACATAAGTTTTTAATAATGCTGACCTCTTCAAATGTCAAAATCACAAATGCGGTCATGCCAGCTTATCATTCTTTTTTGGCCGGTACATAATTCTCTACAATTTATGTCCCACTAGACTATTTGACATGTATAAACTATACTGTACAATGCAGAATTTTCCATTAGACTGTTTCCATCTTTACATTAAATGGATAAGCAATGTCTTCGGGCACACAATTTGTCAACTAGTGTAAGACACAGCCCCCTTTGGTGTGCTACGCACCTCTCAGTTGACCAAAAGGGACGTTTCTATTTATGTCATGATCCATTCACAAGCACTCAAAAGACACGTTAAAATCAATTATTAATATCAACAGCCTATTTGAACGCATACCCATTAACACAATACTTAGTATCATATCAAAAGTTGTCTTTTTATTTCTTTGGCTAGAAAGCAAAACCAACATATTAAGTTACTAGTTTACTGTCTCCAAAATCCATCTGGAAAGTGCGTGCACTACACTCTCCAAACTGTGATGAAGCTAACTGCTTTGCAACAATGACCAAGCCTTGCAAGATAAGATATGCTAACGTGAGTTGTTGTAGAATTTTCCTTCAATTAACCAATTGAAGTTACAAACAATTCAATAACGCATAATAGAGAAACTTTGTTGTCTGTCAAATCACTGAGTTACAATAGCAATGGAAACGCTAGACTTCTAAGTTTGACTTTTATCTTATTAGTTCCCTCAACTTTATGTATTTTTATAGTGTCTCATCTTTTTCTACAAGTTTGAAGTTGGCAAACTTGCATTTTTGGTACAGTCTGGCCTGTATGGTGCAAATATAATACATTACAAACCATAAAACCGACCACATGTAATATAACATGTCTTGTAATCCATATTTGGTGATCTCTAAATTTCCGCAAGTGCTTTCACTTTGTTCTCGATCAAGAACTATTCTCTGATCTTTTCGACATGAGCAATCGGGTGACATCGTTTGTTGTTCTGTATCTTGTCCTGGTTTTAAATGGCCTGGGCCTTGTTTTGTCAAAGGTTGATCATTACAGCAATTATGCTGTGTTCTTTATGGTCATCTTATTATGCTGTTCATTGATATTCTTCTCTTGATGATCAGCAGGTCCATATTGTTTACTTGGGAGAGAGGCAGCACGATGATCCGAAAATAGTAACAGATTCTCATCATGACATGCTTGCTACAGTAGTTGGGAGGTATAACATCACCTAAAGTTTGTTTTTAAACCATCGATAAATGCTCCCTCTAGAATACAATAAGGTTGATTGGATGGTTATTTGACACATGGATTTCTTGTTGGCAGCAAGGAAGCAGCCTCAGAACATATGGTGTATAGCTACAAGCATGGCTTTTCAGGCTTTGCAGCCAAACTTACAGATGCTCAAGCACTGAAGATTGCCGGTACTTAGTTTTCTTGAATCAAACACCACTGCTTTTTTGCACATGTACTAATACTGTTGAATCAATTAGAGTTGCCTGGTGTTGTCCGAGTCATACCAAATAGCCTTCACAGGCTGCAAACAACAAGGAGTTGGGATTTTCTTGGCCTCTCTTCGCATTCTCCTAGCAATGTTCTATACAATAGTAGTATGGGAAATGGAGTTATTATAGGAGTCCTTGACACAGGTTCATCTTCTTCTTTCTCTCTTTTGTTTGTATATGTATAAATATATATATTTTAATAGGAAACTTGAAACTAGTCATCTAATATACAGGAATATGGCCTGAGTCTAAAGCTTTTAGTGAGCAAGGACTTGAACCAATTCCATCTCGCTGGAAGGGTGTTTGTGAATCAGGAGACCAATTCAATGCCAAGAGTCATTGTAATAGAAAAATCATTGGAGCCCGTTGGTTCATTGATGGATTTCTTGCTGACTATGGCAAGCCTTTGAACATATCAGAAACCAAGGAGTTTATGTCCCCTAGAGATGCAAATGGACATGGTACGCACACAGCCAGCACAGCAGTTGGTTCTTTTGTGCATAATGTAAGCTACAAAGGGCTTGGCCTTGGAAATGTGAGAGGTGGTGCACCACGTGCTCATTTGGCCATATATAAGGTCTGCTGGAATGTGCTTGGAGGACAATGCGCCTCTGCTGATATCCTGAAAGCCTTTGATGAGGCCATACATGATGGGGTTGATGTGTTGTCATTGTCAATTGGATCCCAGATACCTCTCTTCTCAGACGTAGATGAACGTGATGGGATCGCTACTGGCTCCTTCCATGCTGTTTCTAGGGGCATCACGGTTGTTTGTGGAGCAGCAAATGATGGGCCTGCAGCACAGACAGTGCAGAATACAGCACCATGGGTACTAACTGTTGCCGCAACCACCATGGATCGAACATTCCCTACACCAATACTCCTTGGAAACAACAAAACACTAGTGGTACATATTGGTCAAAACTGCTTTTTAAAAACTTGAACCTGAGTTGAGTCTTGATTGATTTGTGGGGTGTTTTCTTGCAGGGTCAGGCTATATATACTGGAAAGGCGGTTGGTTTTACAGGATTGGTATATCCAGAGGCCACAGGGCTTGATCCCAACGCTGCAGGGTAGCTATACCTATTGAGTTAACAAAATTTGCTTACATTTTACTTATAATCGAAGCATGATTCACTTTCTTCATGTGCAGAGTTTGTCAAAGTCTGTCCCTTAACGTGTCCAATGTAGCTGGAAAAGTGGTGCTATGCTTCACCTCAGTGGCTCGAAGAGTTGCCATAACAAGTGTTGCATCATTAGTACAAGAAGCTGGGGGTGTTGGATTGATTATTGCCAAGAATCCAAGTGATGCCTTCTCTCCCTGCATTGATGATTTTCCATGTATTGAAGTTGACTATGAAGTTGGCACCCAAATACTATTCTACTTTCGTTCAACTAGGTATATGCATTTTCATCTTCATTTTCACTTAGTGATTATTGTCCCTAGATTCATAACTAATCCTTAAATTGGGGTTTGCTTGAATTGGGGTATGCAGATCACCTCTAGTAAAATTGAGTCCTTCTAGGACACTTTTAGGCAAGCCTTTTTTAGCCAAGGTAGCCTTTTTCTCATCAAGAGGGCCTAACTCAATTGCACCAGCAATTCTCAAGGTATATTCTTTGAACTTGTAGACTTTTTTAAAGACAACTTTCATGTTCATGTTTGAGTTGCATTGTTTAGTGTCCAAGGCATCTTCTTCTTAAATTTTTCAATGTGTTGTCCACAGCCGGATATAGCTGCCCCAGGAGTGAACATATTAGCTGCCACTTCGCCACTAAATCCATTGTCAGATAATGGATATATTATGTTCACAGGCACTTCAATGGCAACTCCTCATGTTTCAGGCATTGTGGCACTTCTCAAAGCACTGCACCCGAATTGGTCCCCAGCAGCCATAAAATCCGCTCTTGTCACCACTGGTATGTACTGCCACTTTTATATTTACTTAACATCAAATAGATTCTAGTACTTTTTATTACAGATATCGAGTGACCATTCCTTGATGATCGCAAATGTAATGCAGCATGGAGGAATGGTCCTTCAGGTTTTCCAATCTTTGCTGACGGATCTCCTCCAAAACTCGCAAATCCATTTGATTTTGGAGGTGGCATTGTGAACCCGAACAAGGCTGCAGACCCTGGTCTAATATATGACATGGGCACACCAGACTACATATATTATCTTTGTGCCATGGAATACAACAGCTCTATCATCTCAAAGCTAACGGAGCAACGCGTAACATGTCCTCATCCAAAACCTTCAATTCTAGACATAAATGTACCTTCCATAGCCATACCAAATCTCAGGAACTCAATCACCCTCACCAGAACAGTAACAAATGTAGGCGCCACCAATTCGGTTTATAAAGCTATTGTTGAATCTCCATTCGGTGTAAGGGTTTCGGTGAGGCCTAGAGTGTTGGTGTTCAATTCTACCACGAAGAAAATCTCTTTCAGGGTCACCATCTCAACAACTCATCAAGTGAATACAGGGTACTACTTTGGGAGCTTGACTTGGACTGATGGAGTTCATGCTGTGAGAAGTCCTTTGTCTGTGAGAACAGATGTGTTACAATCTTATTTTGATGCTTGACTTGATTAAATTTATTCATGTTTCTATAATATATGACAATGCGCTAAGGTTTCATTCTTTTACAACATTATATGTACAAATTGTTAGTTTGGTACCGATTTATTCACATATACAAGTATAAATTTTGTATTTGCAAATCTCTGTGAGCATACATTTTAATGTTTTTATAAACATCGAAGCTGCGTAGAAAGATGCCTGTTAGATAGTCCTACGTGGGTTAAAAAAGGTGAATTTGTATTGATTTATAAGGTGAGCATACACCTTTACTCCTATGCTAGCTTTTGTAATGAACTTAGCCCCATGATCCTTTTCTGACAAGTCCTATAGTGGATCAGGCGATGCAAGTTTGTTAAATTATTTGTCTATAAAACCTTTTTGAGATAATTTTCTTGTTGACTGCTACTAGTCAGTAATGTTGACCACTATCACACGAAAGAATTTGGTAGTTTACAGAGCAAAATCCATCACGCAAAATAATTTTCTTGTTCACTGCTACTAGACAGTAATGTTGGCCACTATGACACCAAAGAATTTTGAAATTTATAGAGCAAAATCCATCACGCAAACCCAACTAAGATAATGCCAAATATCAGTGACAGCAATTTGTACAGGAAGGATGATGTGGTGTACGTTTATCAATGAAAGTTTAACAACGCCATTTGTTCCATGTATTAACAGCTCCTTTCTTGAATGCAACAGATAAGTTTCCTGACGTGGATTGGTTTTTAGTTTTCCAAAACACAAGATTATTCAAACTGACCTTTCAAGGTCTAGTGAAAAATGAGCCTATAAAACTATGCATGAACCTTTCAGCTGCACAAACAAAGAAAAGTGTTACAATGAGTTCTCTTTTGATCGGAAATTCATTGTTATTGGTTCTTGTCAAACTTCTCTTGATCCTAAACACCCTTGATAGCTTCATTGCACCTGTCAGTGCCAAAAGCAAAGTAAGTAATGATTGATAATACCAGGAGATGTGTTTCTCTTCAAGCAGAAATATCTATGTATCAGTAAAACTAACATCTTGGTTTTGTTTTCAACTGTTATATATATATATATATACATACATACATACATACAGGTTCACATAGTATATCTGGGTGAGAGGCAGCACAATGATCCTGAGCTCATCACTCAATCACATCATGACATGCTGGCCTCAATTGTTGGAAGGTATGTACATACATGCATACATATACATGTATAACCCACCTACACACAATATCAAAGGAATATGTTTGCCTTTTGTTGAGGATGCAGCAAGGAGGCTGCTGTTGATTCAATGGTATACAGTTACAAACATGGTTTCTCTGGGTTTGCAGCCAAGCTTACAGAGTCACAAGCTCAAAAAGTAGCAGGTAATAATATCATATTCAACATTTTTTTTTACTTCTTAAGATTCTGTTCGATTGACAGGAAAAAAGCAGAATAAGAGATATTACAGTTATCTTTTTTTGACCAACTCAATCATTGACTCTTTGATTGTTTCTTATGGGAAGAGTTGCCTGGAGTTGTTCACATCATGCCAAATCAGTTTTATTCGCTGCAAACAACTAGAAGCTGGGATTATCTTGACTTGTCTTCCTATTCTCCCACCAATCTTCTACATGACACCAACATGGGAGATGGAGTCATCATTGGTGTTTTGGACACAGGTTTCCTTCTTTTCTTCTGTCTCAAGTTATGTATGTACACATAATTAGAACCATAAATGTGTTCATGCAATGTTTAATTTTTCAAATTGTCCTGGAATGGCCACAGGAATATGGCCAGAGTCAATGGTGTTCGACGATGAAGGGCTTGGTCCAATCCCAACACGTTGGAGGGGTCATTGTGAATCCGGACAGCTCTTTAATGGCACTACAAACTGCAACAGGAAACTAATTGGAGCAAAATATTTCATTGATGGTTTCCTTGCAGAGAATGAGGCACCGTTTAACACCACTGACAACCCGGATTATGTGTCCCCTAGAGATGTTGTTGGACATGGCACACATGTATCCTCTATTGCTGCTGGCTCTTTTGTGGCTAATAGGAGCTACAAAGGCCTTGCATTTGGGACAGTGAGAGGTGGTGCACCTCGTGCTCGTATAGCCATGTACAAAGTGTGCTGGAATGTGCCAGCTCCAGCTGGGCCGTGTTCTTCTGCTGATGTGTTGCAGGCCTTTGATGAAGCTATAAAAGATGGGGTTGATGTGTTGTCATTGTCTCTTGGCAATCAAATTCCTCTGTATTCAGAAGTTGATGTGCATAACGTAATTTCTATTGGCTCATTCCATGCCGTGGTTAGAGGTATTCATGTTGTTTGTGCAGGTGGAAATGAAGGACCTAGTCAACAGACGGTAACAAATACGGCACCTTGGATCTTAACTGTGGCAGCTAGCAGCATTGATCGATCATTTCCTACACCCATCACACTTGGGAACAACATAACTATATTGGTACACGTAATTCTGCTAAATTATGATACACTTGTTATTTAAGCCATCTAGAGCTGATCTCAGTTTAACATCACAGAAATTTGCACCTTTTGTCGCTGACCCTTGCTTTGGCAAAATCATTCTTTCAGGGTCAAGCCAAGTTTGTAGGAAAAGAATTTGGTTTTACTGGTTTGGTATACCCAGAGTCACAAGAACCGCGCCCTTTGGTATTACCTGGGTAAGATAATTTATAACTTTTTTTATTCAAATGTTTTGCACTTATTCATTGCAACAAAAGGAAGCACAAATAGTAAATCATTGTTCCTAACTAAGGCCTTGTTTGTAGCGAGTGCGAGTCCCTTTCACTTAGCAACACTTCAGTGGATGGAAAAGTGGTACTTTGCTTCTCCAAAGTGTTTGGGACAAGTGAGGACATTGTTGCTACTTCTGTGAGAGCAGCTGGGGGTGTTGGGGTGATTATTGCTAGGAAACCTGGTTATTCCATTAATAGCTGTAGCAATGACTTTCCATGCATTATAGTAGACAATGAGCTGGGCACACGTATACTATTCTACATTCGTTCCACTAGGTATGTAACACTGGATTTACAATCATTATTGTGACAGGATCGTTTTTGTCACTGTTTTCTTATTCATATGCTGCTATTTGGACATGGTTTCGGGTTCATAGGTCTCCCATTGTAAAAATAAGCCCTTCCAGAACACTAGTGGGGAAGCCAGTGTCAACCAAGGTTCCCTATTTTTCATCCAGAGGACCTAGTTCAGTTGCTCCAGCCATTCTTAAAGTATGAATTCTTTTTCTGTTATCTTCTAAAAATGAAATTGTGAACTCGTTTATGGTTATGCTAACTAACCATGCTTTTGTGCAACATAGCCGGATATAGCTGCACCTGGTGTAAACATTTTGGCTGCTAGTTCCCCATCAGATCCCTTAGAGGATGGTGGGTTTGCCTTTAATTCTGGAACATCAATGGCAACTCCTGGTGTCTCAGGAATTGTGGCATTGCTTAAAGCACTACATCCTAATTGGTCCCCAGCTGCTATGAGATCTGCAATTGTGACAACAGGTAGATAGTCTATAACCGATTTAACAAATCTGTACAAATAATTATAATAAGGGGACTATTCATATGAACCAATGATAACACTTTTTTGTAGCATGGAAGACTGATCCATTTGGAGAGCCTATCTTTTCTCAAGGTGTCCCTCAAAAACTTGCTGATCCATTTGACTATGGAGGCGGCCTTATAAATCCAAACAAAGCGGCAAAACCTGGTCTTGTGTATGACATGGGCATAGATGACTACATATGTTACCTTTGTGCTGCTAGTTACAATGACTCATCCATTTCGTTCCTTGTTGGACAAGCTACTATGTGCCCTTCTACTAAGCCCTCCATTTTGGACGTGAATGTCCCCTCGATCACCATTCCAAGTCTAAAAAAATCAGTTACCCTCACTCGAACTGTCACAAATGTCGGTCCTCTCAACTCGATATATAGAGTTGTCATTGAACAACCAATGGGCATTGTTGTAGCCGTAAATCCAAATACATTGGTTTTCAACTCTACCACCCGAACAAATTCTTTCACAGTTACTATCTCCAGCAATCACAAAGTGAACACTGGATACTATTTTGGAAGCCTAACTTGGACAGATGGGAAGCACAACGTGACAAGTCCTATATCCGTGAGGACACAGATCATAGAATCTTATGTTGATGAGAATTGAGAACTAAACAGTTGTTTAAGGTACCTGCATTTTTCTAAAAATTGGGTGCTGTGATCCTGTGCGTACTATGACAATTTGCACATTTGAAAAGAGAAATTAGTCTCCTTATATACTCCATGAATAGTGTATAGAATAAATCCTGTTATTAGTTTACAATGACACCTGCTTTTCCATGAACCGTCTTATGTTTTAGTAACCTAGAGAGTACTATAGTTATACAATAATGCTAGACATCTCGCCGTTGGTATCCCGGTTGTATCTCTAATTCATAATGCAGCAAATGGTGAATAAATATATTTAGCAATTGAAATAAATGATCATTAATATGTATCTAAATTCCTCTCATAAATGTTGATATTTCAAAATCAGATATCAATATGGTAGTTATAAGGATGTAATATATATACTGGTATGGTAGTGACAAGGATTGTGACACATAGTCCATGCTTTTCACACTATTATCTTAAATATTTTTATGTTTTATATCAATGTCTGATGCACTGAATTAAGTTACAAATGATCTGTTTAGTTAAAATAAGCAACTTCCTTGTCTTTGTCTATGTTGAATGTGGTGATGCACAATTCTTGATTTGCAAATCTTTCAACTGATATACATATGAGATAAACATATCAGTGACAATGCTAAATTGTTATATATATATATACATATATATCAAGAAAAAAATAAAAATATAGAATGTTCAAAGTCAAATTTTCATCCTAAAAGCTGCAGACATGAAAGGTTCAATGAAAAAAATGAAGTCTATATAATTGTACATGCACTAAAGCATTAATCAGCACAAATGAAGACAAATCAGGGACTTATTATGTGTTGTAGTAGACAACTAGCTTGGCATGCAAATATCATTCTATGTACATTCAGTTAGGTATAACGATCATTATCATTATAGGATTGTCAGAAATATCTCAATCGGATATAAAAACGGACGACAAAAATTTGTCAAAAAAACTCTCACAGAGTTTAACACTTTGTTAGTTAATGTTGGTCATGATTTTTAAGCGTTGTTTAGTATTAGTTGAGGGGTTTAAAACTTCAAAACATGCTTAGAGTTTTACTGTTGATTTAAAAACGCACAACTTAATCCAAGCAAGACGTTTAAAAATCACACTACACGCACATTTTTGGTTAGCGCCAATCAACGTTTTATATTATTAGATAAGGGGTCCAATAAAGTTGTTAAAGCTCAAACGGACATGAAGAGTGGACCCTGATTTTCAGAAACAATATCTCAAAGGACCAAAAAAATTAGCAAGAAAACTAGAAAAATTTGCATTTTTTTGCGTATTTTCAATTTGTGTCGATTTGTACTTTTTAACATTGTTTAGTATTAATTGAGAGATCTGAAATTTTCGGTCACACTTGACAACTTGCATAGAGTTTCAATTTTGATATTGGAAAAAGGTATCTGAATTGAATATAAAAACAGACAACTTAATTCAGGTAAAACATTAGAAAAAATCACACCACATGCATGTTTTAAGTCACCCTGGTCTAACATATGACATGGGCACACCAGACTACATACATTATCTTTGTGCTATGGAATACAACAACTCTATCATCTCAAAGCTAAGGGAGCAACGCGTGACATGTCCCCGTCCAAAACCTTCAATTCTAGACATAAATGTAGCTTCCACAACCATATCAAATCTCAGGAATTCAATCACCCTCACCAGAACAGTAACAAATGTAGGTGCCACCAATTCGATTTATATGGCTATTGTTGAACCTCCATTCGGTGTAAGGGTGTCGGTGAGGCCTAGAGTGTTGGTGTTCAATTCTGCCGCCAAGAAAATGTCTTTCAGGGTCACCATCTCAACAGCTCATCAAGTGAATACAGGGTACTACTTTGGGAGCTTTACTTGGACCGATGGGGTTCATGCTGTGACAAGTCCTTTGTCTGTGAGAACAGATGTGTTATAATCTTAGTTTGATGCTTCACTAGATTAAATTGATTCATGTTTCTATAATACTTGCCAATGCCATATGTGTTTCATTCAATTACTAGATTATATGTACAAATTGTTAATTCGATACTGATTTATTCAAATATACAAGTACAAATTATGTATCGGTAAAAATTGTTAATGAGTTGCAGGCCTAAAAGCCCAAATACTGCTGGCAACCCAAATGGAGAAGGGCTAGACACCTGGAAGACCAAAGGCTGAGTCAACTAGTAATACGCAGCTTGCATTCTGATAGCCCAAATGATTGTAATATAGGTCTCAGCTCCGGAGTCAAACGGCCCAATCCAGCGAAGCTGCTAACAGCTCGTGCCGGGTCAACCCCCATTGCTCCACGCTCCAGCGCAAGAAAAGGAACCTGACGCATGTGCTGGTACGTGACTGTAGGAGTGAGTGGAGGACACTGCGGGTCATGGAAACATATGAAAAGCAGCCTTCATTCCATTGTCTTTATTTCATTCAATCACAATCAACCCCACCCCACCCCAATCTTCGCTAGACTTTTTGCCTAGGAAAGATGATAGTAGGATCAAAACTATTTTAGTAACCGTTGATATTGCCCACTACAAGATTCCTGTTAATAACTTTACTCATGGGTCAGTTCTTGCGATGAAGATTAGTGAAACACTTTTTTTGACAATGCCTATAGTGGACCAGGGCCATGTGACTTCGTTAAATTATTTCTCTATTAAACCTTGTCAATGTCTGGATCACAGTGAAGATAATTTTCCTATTGACAGCAACGAGTCGCTAGTCAGTAACGTTGACCACCACCACACAAATGAAATGACCACTACCACACAAAAGCATTTGGAAGTTTATACCTTCTGAGCAAAATCCATCACGCAGACCCCGCTAAGACAACGTGAAATATCAGTGACAGGCAATTTGCAAGGACAATCTGACAATGTTTTTTCAATTTAGCTAATTACACCCCAGCCTCCTAAGATAAAACGTTAAATATATGAATATAAAATTTCATTCGAGGTTTCGTTTTTGTATCAAAAAATCCGCAGGTTAACAATGAAATAGTATGAACACTCTTAACGGTCAAGAAGTGTTGCGCGCGTTAACAATTAAATAGTATGAACACCCTTAACAGTCAAGAAGTGTTTACTCTTACTATTCATTTTGGTTTAAAGGATAAAGATAAAAATACTTTTGTTTTTTAAATTAATTTTCATTTAAAATTTAAAATTTAAAATAATAAAAATTAATAATACTCAATTTTTTTAATTTTTATTATTTTATTATCATCTTAACCATCCATTGAGATTTCTTTAAAAATAAAATTTAGTATTTACATTTTTTTTAAAAAAAATTAATTTTTAAAAAATGATGGATCTCCATTAAAGATGGAGAGTAGAAATCAAAGAATTAAAAAAAAAAAATTCTGAAAAGAAGAAAAAAAGTTTTTGAAAACTTTGTTAGAAGATCCGACTTTAAACATAGATCTTTAAAAAAATGCCCAAAAAAGATGTTAAAAAAAAAAATTCATTGATCTTCAACTTGAAGCTCTGAAGCTCTGAGCCAACGGAAGATTTTTTTCAATTTGTTTTTTGTTTTTCAGTTTGATTGATGTTTTTTATTTCAACATTTTTTTCCCATTTTTCTTCATCTCCATCTGCCTGAAGATGAAGTGTGTTTTTTTTTTTTCCTTTATTTTTTCTTTTTTTGAAAACTTTTTTACTTTATTTTGATATTCATTGTTCATTATAATATTGGACACCGACAATCTTAATCTTTTTCTTAATTTTATTTTAAGTTTTTATATCATTATTCCATAAAAAGGGAATGGTAGAGATTTATTTATTTTTTATTTTTTAATAATTTTTAATTTATTTTTACATCAAATTAAATTTTAAATTTCTATATTCGACACGTTAGATGACCTCAATAAATCAATGAAAATATCCTTCATCCTACTAACAGTCACTAGCGGCATGGGGATACTACAAAAACAAAACTTTATATTCGTGTGTTGAATGCTTTATCTGAGAGGGTCCGGTGCCCTCTGAGATAAAGTTTTATTTTTGATCATTTATCAATGAAAGTTCAACAATGCCCTTTTTTCCATGTATTGACAGCTCCTTTCTAGAATGCAATTGACAAGTTTCCTTTAGTTGATTGGTTTAGAATTTTCAACACGCAAGAATATTCCAACTACTGAAAAATGAAGCCTATAAAAACCATGTACAAACCATTCAGCCGCACAAACAAAGAAAAGAGTTACAATGGGTTCTCTTTTGACTGGAAATTCATTGTTATTGGTGCTTGTCAAACTTCTATTGATTCTAAATGTCCATGATAGCTTCATTGCACCTGTCGGTGCCAAAAGCAAAGTAAGTAATGATTGATAATGCCAGGAGATGTGTTTCTCTTTCGAGCAGAAATGTTTATGTGTCACTAAAACTAGCATCTTGGTTTTGTTTGAAACTGTTATTATATATATATATATATATATAGGTTCACATAGTATATTTGGGTGAGAAGCAGCACAATGATCCTGAGCTCATTACTCAATCACATCATGACATGCTGGCCTCAATTGTTGGAAGGTATGTACATACATACATACATATACATATACAACCCACCTACACAAATATCCAAGGAATATTTATATTTGGCTTTTGTTGATGATGCAGCAAGGAGGCTGCTGTTGATTCAATGATATACAGTTACAAACATGGTTTCTCTGGGTTTGCAGCCAAGCTTACACAGTCGCAAGCTCAAAAAGTAGCAGGTAATAATATCACATTCAACATTTTATTTCCTTCTTAAGATTCTGTTTGATTGACAGGGAAAAAGCTCAGTAAGAGAAATTACAGTTTTGCTTTGAGAAAATTTCACGTTAGTATCTAATGTTTTATGAAATATTACTTTTTTATATAGTATTATGTTTCTAATTTCCGTCAACTCTAATGTTTTACAAATTCATCAAATTAATCAAAAAAATTAGCAATCAATTGACACAGAATATATACAAAGACCAAAATATCCTTAATCATTTTATTTTTATTTTAATTAATTAAAAAATAAAAAAAAATAAAAAAATAAATTTTAATCAAAATAAAATTAAAAATAAAAAACTAATAAAAAATACATAATTATTAAAAAAAATTAGACGATTTGTATAAGGATCTTCAAATATTAAAGATGATCTAGGATCAATCCAAGTCTACAAGTTTGATGATTTGGATTGATCAGGATCTTCATCTAAATATATATATATAATTATTAAAAAAATAAAACAAAAAAGAAAATTTGGAAGATCTTTAAATTATTAATTTTTTAAAAAAATAATTAGAAAAAAATGAGGTAATGATCTGGTTTGAAACTCAGATCTTCAACAACCTTATGTCCATACACACACCTCGTCTCCTCCTTATCTCTAGGTTTGAACAAAAGCCAAATTTCGAACAAGCATTAAGAAACCGGATTGAAGAATATCAAAATTAATTAAGTAAAATTTAAAAACAAAACAAAACAAAAATTGAAGAAAAATAAAAAAATAATGAAATCCAAATTGAAGAACAGAACAAATTGAAAAATAAAACAAAACAAATTGAAACTAAGCAAACCATATCGATCTAGTTTGAACCACAAAACAAACCATATCGATCTGGTTTCGAAGAACCATCGAACCATATTAAAGAACTTAAGTTGGAACCAGATTGAAACAAATGAATTGAAAAAATAAATTAAAATAAAGAACCTAGATGTTCTAAATCGAAGACCATATGGGTTCTTCGATGCATATTGATTTGGTTTGAATTAGATTAAAATAAGAAAATTGAAAAAAAAAATATAAATAAGAGATGGTGAAAATTGTCGTTTATGTGGTTAGGGATTGAACAAGGGGTAGGGTTTCAATAAAGAATGAGATGGATGACGAGAGAGAGAAAAGGATAGCGGTGGTTGGAGATGGAGGTCGTGGTGGCCAATAAGGTGATGAAAGAGAAGGGGTTGTTGATGAAGAGTCGATCGGTGTTGATGGGGTTGAAATGGTGATGAAAGAGAAGCGTTGGCCAATTTGGTGGAGGTTTGGTTAGAGTTGTGGTGGTTATGACTGTTTGAGGAGTTGAAGGATCTGTTGTTTGAAGGGTTGATAGAGGGTTGTGTCGATCTTGATGTTGTTTGAATTAAAGGTTTGGGTTGATGGAGATTCAACCCAGACCTTTAGGATTTTTTTTTTTTTTTAATTTTCATATTTCCTTATTTTCTTTTTCATTTATTTATTTTTTATATAAATCTCTACCATCCATTTGTTATAATGGACAATAGAGATTTTTATGGTTTTATTTTTAAATTTTATAATATTTGCACCTTTGATTTTTTTTAATTTTTTATAAGAAAATTTTAATTTAGTTCCTAACGTTTGACAAAAATATTACTTTTTTAATACGTTTGCATTTCGAATTCCCGTCATCCCTAACGTTTCAGAAATGTATCAATTTAGTCATTCTGTTAATCAAATGTTAGTCAATGAGGGTTAATTTCGTCATTTTAATTTGAATATATTTAGTCATTCTGTTAATCAAATGTTAGTCAACGAGGGTTAATTTGGTCATTTTAATTTGAATATATTTATATAATTTTAATATATATATTTAGTACAATATATATGTTATATTTTTAATTTAATATATAAAAAAAATTTTAAGTTAAAAAAACAAAAAATATAAGAGATCTCCATGGGATACCTCTTTCCGGTGATGGAGACTGGTCTCCATTGCCGGACCGGAGACCAAGTCGTCTTCGATCTCATCGTTGGAGACTAGAAACTGGTCTTGAACGACGCTAAAGACCAGTTTTTTAGTCTTCAACCGTAGTTGGTCTCCAGCCGCCGGAGACCAACTGGTCTCCATCGTCGGAAATCAAATCTAGTCTCCAGTAATGGAGAATAGTGGGTCTTTTTTTTTTTTTTTTTTTTTTAAATTTACATAAACTTTTTTTTGTCATGATTAATAAACATTTTTTTTTTAGATTTGGAAGATATTAGGTTTGATGTTAGATGTTTAATTTGGATGATGTTGATTTGATGAAAATAATGAAGATGATGATTTTGATGAATGTTGAAGACGAAATTGAAAATGAGGAAAATGATGAGAGATAGAAGATAAAGATGAAGAATTTTTTTTTTTATTATTTTATATTAAAAATATTATTTTTAATTAAAATATTTATTAATACTTAATTAAATTAAAAAAAATTAATTTAATGATGTGTCACAATTTGATTGGAAGGTAGTTAATGATAATTTTATAATAATAGAGATGATTATTTTGTAATTATCAGTTTTTAAAAAGGTAATTATGTCATTTTAATTTTTTTAAATTATATCAAGGGTAAATTCATTATTTATCTCGCCTGTCACGTTTGACTGTTATCTTTTTGGTCAGAGGGACTATATTGATGCATTTTCGAAACGTTAGGTGTAACACCCCTCACCCCGATTTCCCGTCGACGCGAGATTCGAGGAGAAGAGCGTTACGGTTCCAAACTGAAAATTCATTTATTCATTTAGTTGAAAATTTCTTATTAAAGGGAATAGAATCACCATTAAAAGTTTTACGATATTGAAAAACTTTAATATTATTTTCTCGTGTATAGTTTTAGAAAATTCGGCAGAATCTCTCCTATTTTTCTGATAATAAAAAATTTAAAAACCTGTAAAGAAAATGATAACACTTCTATAAAATTAATTTCTCAACTTCAATTCGGACATCCCGTCCGATTTCAAAATCACTTCAACACGCAAATAATTAAAATTTGATATTTAATCAAGATCCACCACTATAACATGTTATAGTTTATACTCATTAAATTATATACATAACTTACAAATTATTTCTTATTAAACCTATCAATTCGATTTGTAAGGATTTTATTACTAATAACGCTTATTAATTACATAATAATAATTTTTCATATATATATATATATGTATCTCTAAAATATTTTTTCTTATTAAATATAACACAATTTCATTTAATAATCTTTAAGTCTCGAAATACCAGTTGCCAATTTATGTTTTACAAAATTTCAAAATTTCAAACTATCATCAGTTTCGCTGATGATCTAAGTTACTAAAAATTCTAAATGCAAAACATATAAATAAGTTATATCTATTGATAATTCACATATTTTCTCAATTAATATTTTTAACGCCATTTTTTTAAACTTTCGTTTGAAAATTACTAATCAATCGTTTAATCATAATTACACAGACAAAATCAATAAGTCATTTCCTTTCAACTTTTCATCCGCTTATAATCAGATCAAACGAAATACATAAACGATCAATTTCTTAAAAATACGTCTATCCAATAAGGTTCAATATAAACACAATATTTATCAATATAAATTCTAATCACATAAACTTTTCTGAAATCCGTCATTAAACACATTTACATTTTTATTCTTTCAATTCAATTTCCTATCATATTTCAATTATATTTTCGAGACCAACATATTATCGTTAAATAAAAATCAAAACACACTACACAAATTTCAATAATATTTGCGTAATATATATAAACTAATCATTTAAAAATTATAATAAATCGGAGAATTCATCACATAATATTAGTTGATAACTAAAAATCTCAACATTAATATTTTCAAATCTCATTTGTCACACAAAATTATAATATTGCCCTTTTTATTTAATTAGAGCCCTTTGTAAAATTCTATCACGATACCATGGATCGGTAACGGGTTTACTGGCATCAGCCAGACTAAACGGCAACCCCGACAACGGCCGCTCGGTGTTTATCCACCGAGTTACATATCATAATCTGTTTCCGTTTCAGGACCGGGCACTCGGTGCCTCTCAAAGTCCGTCATACAACGTCTGATATTAATCGTAACGGTGCAATACTGCTAGAATTCACCCTATTGGCTAGCCAACTACCAATCCCCACCTACCGATGAATAGATTTACGCGGGCCCTTATAACTTATTTATTAATCACAAATTTAATATTTTGATGACTTTTATTTCTATATAAAGATTTCATTCGAAAAACAATAAATACAATTTGAGACACGCATTTTTCTATATACATATATAATCAAATTATCAAGATGAACATCGAAAAATTCTATTTTTCATTCCAAGAACTCATCAAATCCTTCCCAAAGCGTTCGTGTCTTTCTTCCGATATCCGCTCGGTCAAGACACTGAACGTATCTGTTTCTTTTCTCGTTTTTATTTAAAATCCATTAAAATCATATTCAAATAATCCTTTATTCCAATTCACCGAGATAATTTCATATATTTCATAATCAAACAAAATTTCAATTTAAATTCTATTCTAACATCATTCGAAATATATCCAATTGGCATAAAATCAAAAACCCATCATAATTAATATATATTATTTCAATCAAATTTATAATCTTTCACAAACTTATAAATACTGATTTTTTTAAAGGAAATGTACATAGATATTTTTGGGCTTGAGTTTGAGATATCATTTCAAACGCCTACGTACCCATCCTATCATTGGGATCAAAACCCTCGTAGTTCAAATAAACTTTTATTATCATTATTATTATTACAATAAATTTCACCATACACTCGATTTCTATTTTCAGTCAAGCATATATTTTTCTCAACTTTTTATTTTTCATTATATAATGTCACAAAATTATTTATGCTATGATTTCACATAAACATGAAATTAATTCAATTAAAAATAACAATATTACACAGGTTACGGAATAATTAATTTATTTTCAATACATAATACACACTGAAATATACGTAAACATACTAAAACATTTCATTTTAATCATTTTCAAATCTTAAATCATTTATATACAAAATTGGTATAACTCGATTTTTTTTTAAATATAAACATAGTTATCAAAATACATATTTGATAATCAAATCATAAATCAAAATATAATGTCAATAAATTAATACACTAATTAATTACTTTTCTTCATGCATCATTCAAATACACCAACTCATTAAAATCTGCATATAAATTTTAAAACCCATTTTAACTCAAATCATCACACAACTCTCATTTCTTTTTCTTTTTTTTTTCTCGATCCAACACCCCCTTTCTAATTCTTTATCTTTCTCTCTTTTTATTGATTTATTTATTATCTATATGTTTTTTTCAAATAGATCCCACACTAACATATATATATAAGCATATATATATATATACAAATCACACTTATAAACAAAAATCATCACAAATCACAAACCCATGTCATATTTTTCATTAAATCCCATTAAACCCGAAATTAAATTTGACAAATAGATGGGTTTTAGGAATTTGAAGCTTAGAAACAAGTAGATCATAGAAAAATTGAGAGATTAAAGGAATTAATCAAAAATAAACCAAAACAAAATGAAAAAAAATGAAGACAACTCACGGGAGCAGAGAGAAGAGAAGTCGGCTGGGCTGGGCAGAAGACAGAGACAGAGAAATCTGGAAACAATCGGGTATATATAAGCATCAACTTTCTAACATTACGATTTTGCCCCAAAATTTTTGATATTTATAAATTAATCCCAAACTTTTTGTTTTCTGCACTTTTACCCCTGCTCATATACTAACATCCCATTTGATATTTTTGACACGTCACACTTCCACTAACTTATTCAAATTTATTCATAACTTTATTTTATTCAAAAATAATTAATTTATTTTAATGAAAACTAACAATAATAATAATAATACTAATAATTATATTATAAATCATTTATTTTTATTAAATTCAAATTTATTTCCGTTTAATAAATTACTTATGAAATCAACGAATATAAATCGGACGAAAATAATCATCGGAGTGTTACATTAGGGATGATGAGAATTTGAAATACAAACGTTTGTAAAAAAGTAATATTTCACCAAACGTTAGGGACTAAATTAAAATTTCTCTATTTTTTATTATGTTTTTAATTTTAATTTATTTTATATTTGATCTTTTCTCAATCAAATCTCCATCATCCATCATAACTTCGATGGATGGTGGAGATCTAAAGGTTTTTATTTAATTATTATTAGGGAATTTAGCAAAATTGCCCTAACTACAAACTAAAATGACAAAAATGCCATTTGATGTAATTCAATTGCAAATGTGCCCCAAAATGACTAAAATGACCTTATAACATCACAATTTACATCAGGGCAGACCCTCCCCTTCATCTCACGGCAGACTCGAAATCACAAACTCCCCTTGCATCTCACTCACGACAGACCCGAAACCACAAAACCTTCTCCCCTTCACGGCAGCAAATTCCTCCCCTTTACGGCAGCAATTCCTCCCCTTCACGGTGCCCTTCATAATGCCTCTCACGGCAACCCCTTCTCCCCTTCACGGCAGACCACTCACAGCAGCCATTTCTCCCTTTCACGGCAGATGACAATCACGACAACCCTTCCTTCCATTTCAAACCAGTCCACGGTATCTCAAGGTGCATCAAAACTCTTGTCTCCATTATCACCCTCACATTGTCTTCTTCAATATATCTATGAGGCGATGGTGGTGGTTGAAGGTGAGTTGAGAGAAGAAGTGGAGGAGGAAGAGGCAGAGGTTGTTGATAGAATGGAGAGTGGGAGTGGAACCTCTTTTCAGGAGAGTTTGGAGATTGTTGTTATTGTGAGGAGGAGTAGATGAAGTGGTTGATAGAGAGTGTTGTTGTTTAAGATAGTTGAAGAAATCAAGTCCAGACCGCCGGAGAAACAACATCGGACACTTCATAATGCCTCTGTTGCACTCCTCCTATCAACATAGGAAAAATTCCTCTGACCTGATTTTGGGTCAGAGGCTGACCAGATTTCGGGTCAGCCTCTGACCCGAAGAGGAAAAAAATTCCTCTTCGGGTCAGTCTCTTTTTCCCCCAAACATATCAAATGAAATGAAATTATTAACTCAAACATTAAATATACTAACCTTAATGCCGAAATTCCTTCAACTTTCTTCACATGATTTTCTATTCTAAACTAAAGTTAACAACAAAAAGGTGATTGTTTTGGAGAAAAATTGTGATAGGGGAAATGTGTTTATTTATTTGATGGTTTCATTTGTTGATTTTGTTTGGTGGTTTATTTGTTTGTAAACGAAAAATTGGTGATTGTTTTGGAGAAAAAGATGGACGAAATGGGAGTTTTTATTTGATGATTTGATTTGTTGACTTTATTAAAAGTTGGTTGGTAAGTAATTAATGATGGACGAAATAAGTTAGTTTGACTATTAATGAGTTAGTTTGTATATTCTATTGTATATATTTGCTCTTCGGGTCAGAGGTTGACCTGAATTCGGGTCAGTCTCTGACCTGAATTCGGGTCAGTCTTTGACCCGAAGAGGTATTTACTCTCCGGGTCAGAGGTTGACCCGAATTCGGGTTAGCCCCTGACCCGAAGAGGATTTTTTCCTCTTCGAGTCAGAGGCTGACCCGAAGAGGATTTTTTTCCTCTTCGGGTCAGCCTCTGACCCGAAATCAAGTCAGAGGAATTTTTTCTATATTGATGGGAGGAGTGCAATAGAGGCATTATGAAGTGTCCAATGTTGTTTCTCCGGCGGTTTGGACTTGATTTCTTCAACTATCTTAAACAACAACACTCTCTATCAACCACTTCATCTACTCATCCTTACAACAACAACAATCTCCAAACTCTCCTGAAAAGAGGTTCTACTCCCACTCTCCATTCTATCAACAACCTCCGCCTCTTCCTCCTCCACTTCTTCTCTCAACTCACCTTCAACCACCACCACCGCCTCATGGATATATTGAAGAAGACAATGTGAGGGGGATAATGGAGACAAGAGTTTTGATGCACCTTGAGATGCCGTGGACTGGTTTGAAATGGAAGGAAAGGCTGTCGTGACTGTCGTCTGCTGTGAAGGGGAGAAATGGCTGCTGTGAGTGGTCTGCCGTGAAGGGGAGAAGGGGTGTCGTGAGAGGCATTATGAAGGGCGTCGTGAAGGGGATGAATTGCTGTCGTAAAGGGGAGGAATTTGTTGCCGTGAAGGGGAGACAGTTTTGTGGTTTCGGGTCTGCCGTGATTGAGATGCAAGGGGAGTTTGTGATTTCGGGTCTGCCATGAGATGAAGGGGAGGGTCTGCCCTGATGCAAATTGTGATGTGATAAGGCCATTTTAGTCATTTTGGGGCACATTTGCAATTGAATTACATAAAATGACATTTTTGTCATTTTAGTTTGTAGTTAGGGCAATTTTGCTAAATTCCCTTATTATTATTAATTTCAAATAGTTAATGAAACAAAAAGATGAAAATACACTTTTAATTACTAAGTTCGACTAACAGCTAAGCGACGGGAGGGAAGAATCAATTGATGACTTTCTAAAACATTAGAGACGGTGAGAATTAAAATGTGTTACTGAATAAGAAAGTAATAGTTTACTAAATGTTAGGGACTAATGTAAAATTTTCCCTTTTGTTTTGTTTTTTGGCAAACTCGATCATCGACCGTTTGATTGTTTCTTATGGAAAGAGTTGCCTGGAGTTGTTCACGTCATGCCAAATCAGTTTCATTCACTGCGAACAACTAGAAGCTGGGATTATCTTGACTTGTCTTCCTATTCTCCCACCAATCTTCTACATGACACCAACATGGGAGATGGAGTCATCATTGGTGTTTTGGACACAGGTTTCCTTCTTTTCTTCTGTCTCAAGTTATGTATGTACACATAATTAGAACCATAAATGTGTTCATGCAATGTTTAATTTTTCAAATTGTCCTGGAATGGCCACAGGAATATGGCCAGAGTCAATGGTGTTCAACGATGAAGGGCTTGGTCCAATCCCAACGCGTTGGAGGGGTCATTGTGAATCCGGACAGCTCTTTAATGGCACTACAAACTGCAACAGGAAACTAATTGGAGCAAAATATTTCATTGATGGTTTCCTTGCAGAGAATGAGGCACCATTTAACACCACTGACAACCCGGATTATATGTCCCCTAGAGATGTTATTGGACATGGCACACATGTATCCTCTATTGCTGCTGGCTCTTTTGTGGCTAATACGAGCTACAAAGGCCTTGCATTTGGGACAGTGAGAGGTGGTGCACCTCGTGCTCGTATAGCCATGTACAAAGTGTGCTGGAATGTGCCATTGCCAGCTGAGCCGTGCTCGTCTGCTGATCTGTTGCGGGCCTTTGACGAAGCTATAAAAGACGGGGTTGACGTGTTGTCATTGTCTCTTGGCGATCAAATTCCTCTGTATTCAGAAGTTGATAGGCACGATGCAATTTCTATTGGCTCATTCCATGCTGTGGTTAGGGGTATTCATGTTGTTTGCGCAGGTGGAAATGGTGGACCTAGTCGACAGACAGTAGAAAATACGGCACCTTGGATCTTAACTGTGGCAGCTAGCAGCATTGATCGATCATTTCCTACACCCATCACACTTGGGAACAACATAACTATATTGGTACACATAATTCTACTAAATTATGACACATGTTAGCTGATCTTAGTTTTAGCATCATAGAAATTTGCACCTTTTGTCACTTGACTCTTGCTTTGGCAAAATCATTCTTTCAGGGTCAAGCCAAGTTTGTAGGAAAAGAATTTGGTTTTACTGGTTTGGTATACCCGGAGGCACGAGAACAGCCCCCTTCGGTATTACCTGGGTAAGATAATTTATAACTTCTTTTATTCGAGTGTTACGCCCTTATTCATTGCAACAAAAGAAAGCACAGATAGTAAACTGTTGTTCCAAACTGAGGCCTTGTTTGTAGTGTGTGCGAGACCCTTTCACTTAGCAACACTTCAGTGGTTGGAAAAGTAGTACTTTGCTTCTCCAAAGCGTTTCGGACAAGTGTGGAAATCGTTGCTACTTTTGTGAGAGCAGCTGGGGGTGTTGGGGTGATTATTGCAAGGAATCCTGGTAATCCCATTGGTAGCTGTAGCAAGGACTTTCCATGCATTGTAGTAGACAATGAGCTTGGCACACGTATACTTTTCTACATTCGTTCCACTAGGTACGTAACACTAGATTTACAATCATTATTGTGATAGGATCATTTTTGTCACTGTTTTCTTATCCATATGCTGCTATTTGGGCATGGTTTCGTGTTCGCAGGTCTCCCATTGTAAAAATAAGCCCTTCCAGAACACTAGTGGGGAAGCCAGTGTCAACCAAGGTTCCCTATTTTTCATCCAGAGGACCTAGTTCAGTTGCTCCAGCCATTCTTAAAGTATGAATTCTTTTTCTGTTATCTTCTAAAAATGAAATTGTGAACTCGTTTATGGTTATGCTAACTAACCATGCTTTTGTGCAACATAGCCGGATATAGCTGCACCTGGTGTAAACATTTTGGCTGCTAGTTCCCCATCAGATCCCTTAGAGGATGGTGGGTTTGCCTTTAATTCTGGAACATCAATGGCAACTCCTGGTGTCTCAGGAATTGTGGCATTGCTTAAAGCACTACATCCTAATTGGTCCCCAGCTGCTATGAGATCTGCAATTGTGACAACAGGTAGATAGTCTATAACCGATTTAATAATTATAATAAGGGGATCATTCATATGAACTAATGGTAACACTTTTTTGTAGCATGGAAGACTGATCCATTTGGAGAGCCTATCTTTTCTCAGGGGGTCCCTCAAAAACTTGCTGATCCATTTGACTATGGAGGTGGCCTTGTAAATCCAAACAAGGCGGCAAAACCTGGTCTTGTGTATGACATGGGCATAGATGACTACATACATTACCTTTGTGCTGCTAGTTACAATGACTCATCTATTTCTTTCCTTGTAGGACAAGCTACAATGTGCCCTTCTACTAAGCCCTCCATTTTGGATGTGAATGTCCCCTCCATCACCATTCCAAGTCTAAAAAAATCAGTTACCCTCACTCGAACTGTCACAAATGTCGGTCCTCTCAACTCGATATATAGAGTTGTCATTGAACAACCAATGGGCATTGTTGTAGCCGTAAATCCAAATACATTGGTTTTCAACTCTACCACCCGAACAAATTCTTTCACAGTTACTATTTCCACCAACCACAAAGTGAACACCGGATACTATTTTGGAAGCTTAATTTGGACAGATGGGAAGCACAACGTGACAAGTCCTATATCCGTGAGAACACGGATTATAGAATTTTATGTTGATGAGAATTGAGAACTAAACAGTTGTTCAAGGCGTTTGCATTATGCTCAAAACTAGGTGTTGTGATCCTGGGAGTACTATGACAAAGTGCCACATTTGAAAAGAGAAATTAGTGTCCTTGTATGCTCCATGGATAGTGGGTAGAATAAATGTCGTTATTAGTTTACAGTGACAACGCTTTGAACGGCTTTTCCATGAATCATCTTATGTTTTAATAACTTAGAGAGTACTATAGTTATACAATAATGCTAGACATCTCACCGTTTGTATCCCAGTTGTATCGCAACTCATAGTGTGGCAAATTGTGAATGAATACAATTGACAAGTGAAATAAATGATCACTAATATGCATCTAAATTCCTCTCATAAATTTCAATCTTTCAAAATCAAATATGGATATAGTAGTGGTTATAATCATATATTGGTATGGTAGTGACAAGGATTGTGACACATAATCCATGCTTTTCACACTATTATGTTAAATATTTTTATGTTTTATATCAATATCTGATGCACTGAATTAAGTTACAAATGAATTTATTTAGTAGCAACTTCGTTGTCTTTGCCTATGTTGAATGTGGTGATGCACAATTCTTGATTTGCAAATCTTTTCACTGATATGCATATGTGATAAACAAATCAGTGACAATACTAATTTGGTTTAATATATATATATACACACACATATATATCAAGAAAAAATAAAAATATAGAATGTTCAAAATCAAATTTTCATCTAACAACTTCAGACATGAAAGTTTTAATTGAGGCAAAATATTAAAAAAATCACGCTACAAGCATGATTTTGGTCAGTACCTTATATTATCATTTAGGGTTCTAAGGAAGTTGTTAAAGCTCAAAACAGACACAGAGAGAGAAGCTTGATCTTTAAAAATAGTATCTCAATTGGATTAAGAAACAGAAAATAAAAATTAGCAAGAAGACTAGAAAAATAACATATTTCACATAGTTTCGATCTATGTCATGTTTTGTCTTTTCACATCGTTTAGTATTAGTTGAGGGACCTAAAAACTTTCATAAAGCTTAAAAACTTGAATAGAGTTTCAATGTTGACCTTGAAAAAAAGGATATGGGTTGGATTAAACAACGAACAACTTAATTTAGGCAAAATATTAGAAAAATTGCAGTATACATATGATTTCGGTCATTGTTGGTCAACATCTTCTATAATCAATTGAGGGGTCTAATTAGTGAAGTTATTAAATTGTATTGATATCTGGATTTAGCTGGCTAGGTTCTTTTTAAGCCCAAGCTACAGTTTCGATCAAAGCAATATGAGAAATAAGTAGAAAGCAAAGGAAAAGAGGTCAGAGAAGAAAAAGGGTGCACCGAGAATTTTTAACTGGTTCGGCCTAATTAATGCCTATGTTCACTGTTCTCTCTCTCTATTTCTGCAGAGTAACGGCCCTCAAAAGATCTCAAGATCCTTTACAATGAGTTTCCTCCCCTATTTATAGAGAAATGAAAGGTGATATAATAAAATGTAATAAGACAAAATACAGTAAGTCAAACTGAAATTATGAGTTACATTTAATGTGGCTGACATCTGTCAGGTTAATTCTGTAAAAGTATGGGTTTAGATGGCACTCTATGCTGGTTAGGTGAAATCTTCTTAATCTACGTTGTAATCTCTGACATGATTGGTATGTACGATAAGTCTTGAGCTATAATCGGTTCTGACTGTAGTTGACTTGTAATTTGAGAGATATGACAAGCGAGCTCTTTAGCGAGAAGAATATTCTGTCAAGTTGAAAAGTTAATAAAACTCTGTCGAACTGATCTCATTGAGGGTTGTTGATAAAGGTTATAAACGAGATATTCAACGATCTGATGGACGAGCTGATAAGCGAGTGCATGCAGAAAGAGCTGAGCAGTTTTGGCGAGTAGATTGACGAGCACATTATCAATCTCATAAACGAGTTCATTCACGAGCTGATAAATGTTTACATGAGAAAAGCTAATAAACGAGCAAATAAATGAGCAGATGGACGGGCAGATTATCGAGCAAATAAGCGAGCGGATAGACAAGCAGAGAGTTGGACCTTTTTGGCTGTTCGACTATTGGGCCTATTCTTTGGACTTTTGTTAGCCCATTTGTCTTGATCGTGAAAACATCCATAACAAATTGCAAAACATACATGATGAGAGGAGCTCAATCTTTAAAAATACTATCTCAATTGGATTAAAAAATGGACAACAAAATTAGCAAGAAGACTAGAAAAATCACAATTTTCTCATAGTTTCAATTTCTGCAGTTTTGTATCTTTTCATGTCATTTAATATTAGTTGAAAGGTTTAAAAATTTCGGTAAAACTCGAAAACAGTTTTAATGTTGATAATGAAAAAAGGGATATAAGTCGGATTATATTACATATTTGAACATGTAAGTAATTTCACAAAGTAAAGGTTTTTTTTTTCCTCTGTTCTAGAACAAGGGTAGCTGTCACATAAGCAAGAATCAACCCAACAAAGAGGAGGATGAAATGAGTAACGATGTGAAAAATTATATTTACACCCCAATACGGTCTATTTTTAAAAATTCAACATCATCCTTAAAGAAAATTATTAAAAATAATAAATAATTTGTAACTGTACTCACAAATATTATTCAGTTTCTCATGTATATAATAAAAATTTTTTATTTTCTCAAACCCTTAACTTTTCTTTTAAATACTAATTTCAAAAATCAAACAATTGTTAAGGAAATAAATTAATTCCAGAATGTGGAGAATGATTTTAAGATACTAATTTCAAATATAAAACAATTTTTAAGGAAATAAGTTAATTATAAAATATTGAGAATGAATCAAAATCATAATGAAATTATTACATTTAGTTAAAAAGGACAAAAAATAAAAAATAAAGGGAAAACATATTTGAAAGAAAAAAAATATGAATATATATCAAGAAGTTTGTTTTATTCTAAAAACTCCATAAGGAATAATCCATCAATTCAAAATTCTTTTCTTTGTAATACAATATATCCATTGAATCGAGATAAAAAATTATACTTTGATCAAATAACTAGAAACTTATTTAAATGTTATCATATAACTCCAAAAATTATGTTTTCAAATTCTAACTTTTCTAAATTATCTGTTTCTTTTCTTTTTTCAAATATCATTTTTTTAAAAATAATATAAATTAATTGTAAAGTGTGAAAAATAATTTAAATCTTCTTAAGAAATTGATTATAAAATGATAAGTTTTAAATTAATTATTATTAGAAGAAAATCATAATCTACTTGTCCTATTTGTTGGGGAAAAAATCACAAAATTTTAGCAAAATTAATTAGATAACAAAATAAGTATGGTTGGTTATACTTACAAAAATATAGTACAAAAACAATAAAAGAAGGGTATTATTGATATTAGTTGAGGTTTATTTACAAACTTTTCATAGTTTTGATGAGGTGTACTTATGAAAGGGATGTATACATTTATGAGGGGTGGAAATATCACAAATAAGATGAAATTATCCGAAAAGAAGCCCAATATGTCATTAAGGTCCACATCTATCCTCTAAGAGAAAGCCCAATTCCATTGAACGATTAAAACAATAAATCAAATTTGGGTCAAAGTTTGGTGATATATTTATATATATATATATATATTTTAAGCCATAAATTCAATAAAGTATGTAACTATGTATAAATTTTATTAGATATCAAATTTCAATAAACTTTAAATTGAAAACACATATCTGAAAATATATATTAGTAAAGTATGTTGGATGCAACTAAATATATAATTTGGATCCATATATAACTAAGTAAACATATGAGTCTCATTAATTTTTTTTTCTTTTTTTGACATATTCATTATTTAGTTTTTATATATTGCATAAATAGTATTAAATATTATCCCACCAATAAATTACAAAACTCTAAAAATCACAACAAATTATAAAGACTGCCGTATAATGTCACAAAGTGACTGCAGATTTTGCACTCTCATTTTCTTTTTCATTGTTTTTGGTGATTCTCAATTTACTTTTACAGAGAAACTATTTTAATTCCACTCATAAATATCAGTATTTCAAAGTCAGACATATAAATGGTAGTTACAAGGATGTTGTCAGCTATTGATATAGTAGTTACAAGGATTGCAACACATTATCCATGCTTTTCACAAGCATTACCAAAAATTCAATGTAGAAATGTTTCAATATTATTATGTCACATTTTATATCACTATTGGAGCATACCTTATGATGCAAGAAATTAAGTTACAAAATAATTTATACAGTCATATAAGCAACTTCCTTGTCTTTGCCTATGTTCAATATGGTGATGCACATTTCTTGATTTGCAAATCTTTTAACTGGTATATACAAATGAAATAAACAAATCCATGACAATGCTAGGCTGGTTTATATATACTTCAAGAAAAAATAAAAAATACAGAATGTTCAAGGTCAAATTTTAATTCTAGAAAGCTATAGATCACCTGTAAGGTTCAATGACAAAGTAGTCTATAAAAGCACTAAACCATTAATCAGCATACATAAAGAGACACAATGAGGTCTGTTTTGATTGGAGGAGGGCAGAAAAGGTACAAAACTTCATTGCTAGTGGTAGTCAACCTTGTTATGGTTCTAAATGTCCATAACAGCTTGATTGCACCAGTGAGTGCCAAAAGCAAAGTACGTAATGATAACTCCAGACATGTAACTTTTTTCTTCTAACTAGAACATTTATGTGTTACAAACTTCACATCTGGGTTTTTTTGAGTGATATACAGGTTCACATAATATATTTAGGTGAGAGGCAGCACAATGTTCCTGAGCTCATCACTAAATCACACCACGACATGCTGGCATCAGTTGTTGGAAGGTAGGTATATATACCTGATTTATTGTCCTAAAATTTAAACACTTCATTTATCTGAGAATGTAACAAGTTTTTTTTTGGTCAGTTGAGTACCGTGCATCCTTGAACATTGCCATAGATTTCATGTCAGGTTTCCCCATACAAAATTAAATTATGAAAACAAAAATTGCAGCTTACATCAAATGACAGAGATTTGGTATTCCGAATTTATCAAAAACAGTACTTCAAGTAAATCATTCTTGCCATATATAGTTGTCTGTGTGGTGTATGTAACAGCCAGAGAAGATACTAGTGGATCTTGAGTCCTTGACTAAGTATGTATGGCACCTGTTAATGATGCAGCAAGGAGGCTGCTGTTGATTTAATGTTGTACAGTTACAAACATGGTTTCTCAGGGGTCGCAGCCAAGCTTACTGATTCACAAGCTCAAAACATTGCAGGTAATACTATTAATTCAATAGTTGTTTTTCTGATTTTCACTACTGCATCACTGATTACAAAAATTATGTGGACTCAATCACTGACTGGACTATTATTTTCTATGGACACTTAGAGTTGCCTGGAGTTCGTATTATTCCGAATCAGTTTCATTCATTACAAACAACTAGAAGCTGGGATTACCTTGATCTTTCTTCCAATTCCCCCACCAATCTTCTACATGATGCCAACTTGGGAGATGGAGTCATCATTGGTCTCTTGGACACAGGTTTCTCTCACTCTTATCACAGCTGCATACACATAAGTAATAGAACTAGTAGCTTGAAGAAGTGCTTAGCATGTAGAAAATGCCCAAATTCAAGCACACAATCAATTCAGTTATAATCATGTGGGGGGAATCGAACTCAGGACTCTTGGGATAAATCAAGTTTGGAACTATTATATTAGTAACCGTTAAATTTAAAAGTTTAAGCTGATAGAAAATGATTCAACTAATAATATAGGACTCTCTAATAGTGCTGAATGTTTTAGTTGTCCTGAATTGATGACAGGAATATGGCCAGAATCAAAGATTTTCAATGATGAAGGGCTAGGTCCAATCCCAACTCATTGGAAGGGACATTGTCAATCAGGACCGCTCTTTAATGGCACCACAGATTGTAACAAGAAACTAATAGGAGCAAAATATTTCATAGACGGTTATCTTGCAGAGAATCGGAAACTAGTTAACACCACTCACAATCAGGACTATATGTCTCCCAGAGATGTCATTGGACATGGCACACACACATCCTCTATTGCAGCAAGCTCTTTTGTGCCTAACAGAAGCTACAAAGGCCTTGCATTAGGGACAGTGAGAGGTGGTGCACCACGTGCTCGTATAGCCATGTACAAAGTGTGCTGGAATGTTGGATCAGGGCATTACTGCTCATCCGCTGATATATTGAAAGCATTTGATGAAGCTATACATGATGGGGTCGATGTGTTATCAGTTTCCCTTGTCTCACAAATTCCCTTGTTTGCAGAAGTTGATGAGCACAATGCAATTGCTGTAGGTTCATTCCATGCTGTGTCTAAGGGCATTCCTGTTGTTTGTTCAGCTGGAAATGCTGGACCTGCTGCTCAAACAGTACATAATACAGCACCTTGGATTTTAACTGTGGCTGCAACAACCATTGATCGGTCTTTCCCTACACGAATCACACTTGGAAACAACATAACTATGTTGGTATATATGATTCTATAGGACTATGACACAAATGTATATGTATATATAATTTTTGATGATTAATTTAAAAATTCTTGCAGGGCCAAGCTATGTTTGCAGGAAAGGAAATTGGTTTTACTGGTTTGGTGTACCCAACCAGGCCTGGACTACGCCCTGCAGTAAGGGGGTAACATATTCTGTTTTGCATTCCTTTTTAGATAGTACTAGATGTGTACATAAAAAAAGAAAAGGAAACCAGTGTTAATGTCACTAAGAATGAGGCATTATTTGCAGTGGCTGCGAGTCCCTTAAACTTAAAAACACTTCAGTGGATGGCAAAGTGGTTCTTTGCTTCACTACAGTTGCTAGGCGAAGAGCAATGATTTGTGCTGTCCCTGCTGTGAGAAAAGCTGGGGGTGTTGGAGTGATTATTGCTAGAAATCCTAGTCATTCTTTTGGACCCTGTGACAATGACTTTCCATGTGTTATAGTAGACTATGAACTTGGCACGAAGATACTATTCTACATACGTTCCACCACGTCTCCTATGGTAAAAATAAGCCCTTCAAGAACACTAGTGGGGAAGCCAGTGTCAACCAAGGTTGCCTACTTTTCATCTAGAGGACCTAGTTCCATTTCTCCTGCCATTCTAAAAGTATGCAATCTGTTTTTTCGTTATCTCCTGAAGATGGAAAATGTAAATTCCATTTGTTATGCAAACTAATCATGCTTTTGTGTAACACAGCCAGATATTGCTGCTCCTGGTGTCAACATATTGGCTGCTAGTGCGCCATCATATCCCTTAATGGATAATGGGTTTGCCTTGCACTCAGGAACATCTATGGCGGCTCCCATTGTCTCAGGAATTGTGGCATTGCTTAAATCATTACATCCTGATTGGTCACCAGCTGCTCTGAGATCAGCAATTGTGACAACAGGTAGATAGTCAATAACCAATTTATTTGTAAGGGGATTATTCGTATGAACTAATAGTAACACTTTATTGTAGCATGGAAGACTGATCCATTTGGAGAGCCTATCTTTTCTGAAGGGGTGCCTAGAAAACTTGTTGATCCATTTGACTATGGAGGTGGCCTTATAAATCCAAACAAGGCAGCAGAACCTGGTCTTGTGTATGACATGGGCATAGATGACTACATACATTACCTTTGTGCTGCTAGTTACAATGACTCATCTATTTCGCGCCTTGTAAGACAAGCTACAATGTGCCCCAAAACTAAGCCTTCTATTTTGGATGTGAATGTACCCTCTATCACCATTCCTAATCTAAGAAGATTAGTTACCCTCACTCGAACTGTGACAAACGTCGGTCCTCTTAATTCGATATACAAAGCCATCGTTGAGGATCCATATGGCATAGTTGTAACTGTAAAACCTGATGTATTGATATTCAACTCTACCACTCGGACGAACTCATTCACGGTTACAGTCATTACCACACACAAAGTGAACACAGGTTACTATTTTGGAGGCCTAATTTGGACAGATGGGAAGCACTATGTGGCAAGTCCTATATCTGTGAGGACACGAATCATAGAATCTTATACTGATGACAATTGACAACTAAACTCTTGTAAAAACATTCCATGAAAACAATTGTTTACAGGTAACTAGAAACCAGGAGCAATGCTCCTGTTGATATATTGAATCAATGCACATATGAAAAAGAGAAATAGTTGTCCTTGTAATAGATCTTGAATTTTATTATAAATCTTCTCAATGATTGATGAACAAACAAGTATCAAATATTATAATAGATAACATTTATAATTAGTAGTTAGAATATAATGATTGAGAAGAAAATGAATTCTTATTCTAAATATCATTCAAACTTGTAGAAGTATATAAAATTAAAGATGCAAAGTCATCATGATTGTCTCAGTTAGAAAACAATAATATTTGCCACACGACACATGCATGCAAATTATGGAAACTCTTAAGTAACCAAAATGTGAAGACATCAATGTTCACTGTCTAATATGTTTGTCCTGTAAAAATCATGAAAAGCGTCCAAGGGTATGTTAAAAATGGTCTTATCTCTCAGTGTCCCATATATTTACAGATTTATATATATTCGATAAACCAAAGCCACATATTTTGTGGGTGACCATGGTTGTGAAAATGTCTGTGTCCCTGATCTCTGTCTTTGTAAACCTTTTGGCCCTAAATGTGCTACTCTATACCAAAGTTGGTCGGCCCATAATGCATTCTCAAGCCCAAAAAAGTTTCTTCTATTTTCATGTGCATTACTAAATAAAAAGAAAATAAAATAATTACTTCTATAAACCATCAAATATTATAACTAAAGTGAACATATGAGCCTCATTAATTATTTTTTAATAATTTGCATAGATATTATTTCAAGAACATTGAATTACGACCTTTTCCATTATATATATAAAAAATAATATTTTGTTCTTATCTTTCCAGCTGCTTTGTTAGTCTAATATCTTGGTCCTTATTCCCACTCCTTATTAATTAATTGTCTATATATTATGCCGAATTTATGTCTGAGTATTTTTTTGTTTTTCATGTCAGTAACATTAATGTACTTATATTAATTAATTAAATTGTTAACTGTTCTAATTAGCTTAAAAAAACCCAAAATATGTACAAACCACTAAGAAATAGCACGATTAATAAAGTCACTTATAAAGAGTACTACTATATATTGTCACAAAATGTCTGCAGATTTTGCACTTTTTCTTGTGTTTTTCTCTCTTTGTGGTGATTCTCAGTTTGCTTTTACAAAAGTACTATCATTCATTATTCCCTTCATGAATTCCACTCATGAATGTCAACCTCTGATACATAGATATTAATACTGTAATTACAAGGATGTTACATGTATTATCTATGCTTTTGACACAAACTTCCCTGTCTTTGCTAGTGGTTGAATATGGTGACGCACGTTTCTTGCTTTGCAAATAAATCTTTTAACAAATATACATATGAGATAAGCTAAGCTCTCTGTGTGTGTATGTGTGAAGAAAAAATTAAAAATAGAATGTTCAAAGTCAAATTTTAATTCTGGAAGCTAAAGACCTGTAAGGTTAATGAAAAATGAAGTCTATATATGATTATATGCCATTAACCATTAATCTGCATAAACAAAAAGACACAATGGGGTCTCTTTTGATTGAAAGAGGCCAGAAGAGGTAGAAAACTTCATTGCCAGTGGTAGTCAACCAGCTTGTTTTGCTTCTTAATGTCCATAACAACTTGATTACACCAGTTAGTGCCAACAGCAAAGTAAGCAGTAATAATTCCAAAACATGTATTTTTTTTCTCCCAACTGGAACATTTATGTAATGCTAGAACCAACTTGTAGGTTTTGTTTGGGTGATATATAGGTTCACATAGTATATTTGGGTGAGAGGCGGCACAATGATCCTGAGCTCAACACTGAATTACACCATGACATGCTGGCATCCGTTATTGGAAGATATAATTCACAAACAGTTGTCAAATTAAGCTATTAAATTTTAGAACTTGATCTATCTGAGATAGTAATTATTTGTTTTTTGTTCAGTTGAGTATCCTGCAGCCTTATAGAATTGTCATAGATTTCATGTCTGATTACTACATAAAAACACCTTGCATCGAATGGCTACACTCAAAATTGAAACAAAAATAGGAGGTTCCAAGTAAATCATACATATCATATATCCAAATAAGGTCAGTTTATCACATATACTAGTGCGTGTGAGTGTGAGTGTGAGTGTGAGCGTGTATGGAAGAGTCAGCAAAGTTACTTGTTGACTAAGTATGCCTAGCATTTGTTAATGATGCAGCAAGGAGGCTGCTGTCAATTTAATGGTGTACAGTCACAAACACGGTTCCTCAGGGTTCGCAGCCAAGCTTACAGATTCACAAGCTCAAAACATTGCAGGTAATGATATCACTTCAACCGTTCTTTTTCTGATTTATATGTGGACTCAATCACTGACTGGCTTACTACTTTCTATGACCTTAGAGTCGCCTGGAGTTTGTACTTTTGCAACTCAGTTTCATTTGCTGCAAACAACTAGAAGCTGGGACTACCTTGATCTTTCTTCCTATTCTACCACCAATCTTCTACATGACACCAACTTGGGTGATGGAATCATCATTGGTCTCTTGGACACAGGTTTCTCTCGCTCTATCATGCATACACAAACATAAGTTATAGAACTAGTACATTGATGTAGTGCCTAGTTTTTGAATTGCACTAAATTGCTGACAGGTATATGGCCAGAGTCAACGATTTTCAATGATGAACGGCTTGGTCCAATACCATCCCGTTGGAAGGGACATTGTGAATCAGGACAGCTCTTTAATAGCACTACAGATTGTAACAGGAAACTAATAGGAGCAAAATATTTCATAGATGGTTTCCTTTCAGAGAATCAGCGACTGTTTAACACCACTGACAATCCGGATTATATGTCCCCTAGAGATGGTACTGGACATGGCACTCACACCTCCACTATTGCTGCAGGCTCTTTTGTGGATAACACGATCTACAAAAGCCTTGCAATAGGGACAGTGAGAGGAGGCGCATCTCATGCTCGTATAGTCATGTACAAAGTGTGCGTGCCAGCAGGGCAGTGCTTGTCCGCTGACATATTGAAAGCATTTGATGAAGCTATACATGATGGGGTTGACGTGTTATCCTTGTCCCTTGACACACAATTTCCTCTGTTCGCAGAAGTTGATGATCGTGATGCAATTTCGGTAGCTTCATTCCATGCTGTGGCTAAGGGGATTCTTCTTGTTTGTGCAGCTTCAAATGCTGGACCTGCTGCTCAGTCAGTACATAATACTGCACCTTGGATTTTAACTGTGGCTGCAACAACCATTGATCGGTCCTTTCCTACACCCATCACACTTGGAAATAACATAACTATACTGGTATATATAATTTGGTTGGACAGTGACACAAATGTATATGTATATATAATTTTCTTTGATTTATTTGGAAATTCTTGTAGGGTCAAGTTTTGTTTGCAGGAAAGGAAATTGGTTTTACTGGTTTGGTGTACCCAGAGGTGCCAGGGTAACAAAATTTAGTGTTGCATTGCTTTTCATTTTGCTATTAACATATTACACAATATGTGATGAGGTATAGCTTCTTTTGTTTGGGGGGTTATATATTTATTCACTGCATCAACAAGAAGCCTAGATAACAAGAAATGTTTTTGCTGTAAAAAACGAAACCATTCCTCCTAACAATGGCATTATTTGCAGTGTCTGTGACTCCCTTTCACTTAACAACACTTCAGTGGATGGCAAAGTGGTTCTTTGCTTCACTACATTGCTAGGCGTAGTGTAATGACAAGTGCTGTCACTGCGGTGAGAGCAGCTGGGGGTGTTGGTGTGATTGTTGCTAGAAATCCTAGTAATGCCTTTGGACCCTGCAACAATGACTTTCCATGTGTTGTACTAGACAACGAGCTTGGCACGCAAATATTATTCTACGTAAGTTCCACCAGGTATGAGTATAACAATCAATATCTTTATAGGATCATCTTCATCACCATTTTCCTTTCTAATATACTGAAAACTGATAATTGTTTTGGGTATTCACAGGTCTCCCATGGTAAAAATAAGCGCTTCAAAAACACTACTAGGAAGGCCAGTTTCATCCAAGGTTGCCTACTTTTCATCCAGAGGACCGAGTTCCATTTCTCCAGCCATTCTAAGAGTATGAAATCTGCTTTCTCATAATCTCCCGAACATGAAAATGTAAACTCCATTTGTTATGCTAAGTAGTCATGTTTTTGTGTAACACAGCCTGATATTGCTGCTCCTGGTGTATGCATATTGGCTTCTAGTGGCCCATCAGATCACTTTATGGATGCTGTGACAATTTTTTTGAATAAATTTTCAATAATATTTTCTTCAATCCTTTACATTTCTTGAGACCTCTAAATAAATAGAAAACAATACAACAAGATTTTAAGCTAATTACAACAAGATTTTCTCTCGATTCCACTGATTGCTACCAAGATATTCTCTCAATCTCTTAGTTGTATATTACACTAATTACTCTCAATCTCCTAGCTATACATTCCACTAATTACTCCAATTAACATCCCCCCTCAAATTGATGCGGGTGGATCAAAAAGCATCAATTTGTCAATCATGAACTGGTGTCTATGTTAGGTAAGAGCATTAGTGAACACATCAGCTGTCTGAAGATCGATAGAAATATGAGGAAGAGTAATCACACCACTATCAAAAGCTTCACATATGGAATGGCAGTCTACTTTGATGTGCTTGGTCTGCTCATGAAAGACCGAGTTAGCAGCAATCTGAATAGCTCTTGTGTGTCGGCATGAAGTGAAGTAGGTTGGTGGTGAGGAAAACCAAGTTCTACCAACAATCCACGAAGCCACACAATCTCAGAATAGGAAGAGAACATAGCATGATACTCGGACTCTGTAAAAGACTTGGAAACGCAAGGTTGTTTCTTACTTTTCCAAGAGATAAGAACATTGCCTAAAAACATTCACCATCCTATGATAGAACAACGAATGTCACATTCTGCCCAATCTGCATCACTATAACCTGATAACAAAATAGGAGATCTAACCGAAAAGAACAGTCCACGTCTAGAAGTCCCCTTAAGATAACGAATTATACGACGAACAGCAGCGAGATAAAGGTGGTGAGGTGCTGCATATGTTGTGCACAGCGGAAATTAAACAAATACACAACTACTAATGCTAGCTATTAAATATAAATAACAAATACTAATACAGCAGAAAAGCAGAAAAATAAATGCAAAGCGAAAAAGGAAAGAACACACCAGGATTTACGTGGTTCGGTATAAAACCTACGTCCACGGGCGCTGCTGAAAACTTCCACTAACTCCAAAGCAAAATATTATAAAATCTGGGTAAGATCCAAAAACCCAGAAACATATGGGGAGAAAACAAGAATAATACAAATGTATGGATCTTTTACAATTCTTGTTTTGGGGTACCAAATCAATTAACTAAAGGACTTATTTATAGTCCACTAATCTCCCACCACAATCTAATGTTTTAGATGTGGGATTCTAACATGGCAAATTAAGCCACAATTCAACAAATCTCCACCTTGGCGTATTAGCCTTCAGCAATGCCTTCATATATGTCTTTTAGACTTTCAAAATGTTGATCAAGTCCAAACAATGGTTGAACTTGATTGCTGTCACCACTTTGGTCATCATATCTGCAGGATTATCAGCAGTCCCAATTTTCTGTAAGAGAATCGACCCTTCACTCAGAATTTCCCGCACAAAGTGATATCGGACATCAATATGCTTGGTGCGAACATGGAATACCGGATTCTTTGCTAAATGAATGGCACTTTGACTATCCGAATAAACAGTAATATTCTTCTGTCCCATTCCCAATTCTACCAGTAATCCTTGTAACCAAATTGCTTCCTTCACAGCCTCTGTCAATGCCATATACTCTGCTTCTGTCGTAGACAAAGCAACTGTTGACTGTAAAGTAGACTTCCAACTTATAGGAGCTCTCGCAAGAGTGAATACATATCCAGTAGTTGATCGTCGTTTATCCAAATCACCAGCATAATCTGAATCAACATATCCGATTGCAAACTGACCAAGTGAATCTTCCTTCTGAAATACCAAACCAAAATCTACGGTTTTTAACAAATACCGTAGAATCCATTTCACAGCTTGCCAATGTCCTTTACCAGGATCATGCATATACCTGCTCACAACTCCAACCGCTTGCGAAATGTCAGGTCTTGTACACACCATAGCATACATCAGGCTACCAACTGCATTAGAATACGGAACACGAGACATGTACTCTCGTTCTTCATCAGTACTCGGAGATAATGATGCACTCAACTTGAAATGAGGAGCAAATGGCGTACTTACAGGTTTTGACTGTTCAGATACACCAAAACGCTGTAATACCTTCATCAGATATTACTTCTGAGTCAAACAAACCTTGCCTTTTCCTCTATCTCTGCTAATCTCCATACCGAGAATTTTCTTAGCTTCACCCAAATCCTTCATTTCAAACTCTGAACTCAACTGAGTCTTCAGCTTCTCAATCTCCACTTTGCTCTTAGAAGCTATCAGCATATCATCAACATATAAGAGCAAGTAGATGAAGGAACCATCTTGTAGCCTTCGAAAGTATACGCAATTATCAAATTTGCTTCTGGTGTACTCTTGACCTATCATAAATTGATCAAATCGCTTGTACCATTGTCTCGGAGACTGTTTCAAACCATAAAACGATTTCTTCAATTTGCAAGCCCAATTTTCCTTTCCAGCAACCTTGAATCCATCTGGCTGAGTCATATAGATTTTCTCTTCCAAATCACCATGTAAAAATGCAGTTTTTACATCCATTTGAACTAGTTCCAAATCCAATTGAGCTACAAGGGCCAATAGAATTCTAATGGAAGAGTGTTTCACAACTGGAGAAAATACCTCATTGTAGTCAATCCCTTCCTTCTGAGCGTAGCCTTTCGCCACCAACCTTGCCTTGTAGCGAACATCTTCTTTGTTTTGAAATCTCTCTTTCTTAGTAAATACCCATTTGCACCCAATTGTCTTCTTATTCTTCGGTAGTTGAGCTAGCTCCCAAGTTTCATTCTTCCGAAGAGACTGCATTTCTTCATCCATAGCTTTCTTCCACTTATCATCTTCAGAACATTGGACTGCTTCTCTGTAAGTGGAAGGAACATCATCATCTACAATTGGTAGTGCATAGGCCACCATATCAGCAAAACGAGCAGGTCTGCGAATCTCACGTCTTGGCCTATTTATTGCAATTGATTCTTGTTGCTGCGAAGGTTCTTGGGTAGGAATCTCTTCTTCTCCTTCTTCTTCAGTAACCTCCTCGATCATAGGAGTGTCATCATCTGCATCAACAATTCTAGCTGGATTATTTGTTGACTCTATCTGTTTCTGAAAAAACTCCACCTGCTTCCGAGTAGACTCCACTTGTTGCGGATTACCCTCAACAATATCTTCTATTTTCTTTTTCAGCATCGAAGACTCATCAAAAGTAACATCCCTGCTGAAGATTATCTTCTTCGAATTAGGATATAAAAGACGATACCCTTTCACCCCTGAAGACATCCCCACAAATATAGCTTTCCTTGCTCTCGGATCCAATTTAGATTCCTTTACATGATAATAAGCAGAACAACCAAAGACATGTAAAGAATCATAATCAGTAACAGGTTTTCCAGACCATACCTCCAATGGAATTCTACCACCGATCGCTGTTGACGGTAAGCGATTAATGAGATGACATGCATAAGTCACTGCCTCAGCCCAAAACTCCTTGTCCAACCCAGCATTGGACAACATACACCGAACTTTCTCCAGCAACGTTCGGTTCATGCGTTCTGCCACCCCATTCTGTTGTGGTGTGTGTCTAACTGTAAAATGACGTACAATACCCGCATCTTGACAGACCTCTCGAAACGATTTACTGTAATATTCACCTCCATTATCTGTTCTGAGGTACTTAATCTTTCTCCCAGTCTGAGTCTCAATCATCTTTTTCCAATTAAGGAAAATCCCAAGTACATCATCCTTTTTCTTCATTGTGTATACCCAAACTCTTCTGGAAAAGTCATCAACAAATGTAACAAAATAGTGTTTACCACCCACGGAGGCTGTCCTTGTGGGTCCCCACACATCAGAGTGAACATAATCCAAAATACCTTTAGTATCATGAACTGCAGTTGCAAACTTCACTCTCGTCTGCTTTCCCAGAACACAATGTTCACAAAAATCTAACTTGCAGGTTCTTACTCCTTTCAACAAGCCTTGATTCACCAAACTGCTTAAAGCTTTTTCACCTGCATGTCCCAGACGCATATGCCATAACCTGATCATATCTGAATCAACATCCTTCTCTGATACTACTGCTGCTGATTCAGTAACTGTACTACCATTGTAGTAGTACAAGTTGTTCTTCCTTGTACCTTTCATTACCACCAAAGCCCCAGATACCACTCTCATAACTCCATCTCTGATAGATACCGTGTAGCCTTTAGATTCTAAGGCTCCCAATGATATGAGATTCTTCTTCAAATCTGGAACATACCGAACTTCTGTCAAAACTCTGGTTGATCCATCGTGATTCTTCAATCGAATTGAACCTATCCCCTTAGTTTTGCATGAGTTATCATTACCCATGAGTAAAATTCCACCATCTAGCTCTTCGAAGTTGAAGAACCATTCCTTATGTGGACACATATGATAAGTACAACCCGAATCTAAAATCCACTCACCAGATCCAGATGTTGATGATAGACTAACCAACACAAAATCTTCTTCCTCATGTTCGGCTACATATACATCGGAAGTAGCTTTACCCTTGCCCTTATCTTTCTTCTGCAGCTTCGGACAATCTTTCTTCCAATGCCCTTTCTCATGACAAAAGACACATTCATCTTTATCAGGTCTTTTCCTTGACTGTGATCTGCCCCTTCTTTCCTGTTTTCGACTCTTACTTCTTCCCCTAACTGTAAGCGCCTCTGCTGATTCATCCCTATTCTCTTTCTGATCTTTCTTGCGAATTTCATAATTAAGCAAAGCTGCACACACTTCTTCAAAGGACAATTTTTCTTTCCCATGAATAAGTGTAATGCACAAATGATCTAACTCATCAGGAAGAGATCCTATCAACAGCATGGCCTTCTGCTCATCTTTGAACGTTTCATCCAAATTCAACAAATCAGCTAACAAACGGTTGAAATTATCAATATGGTCATTGATATTCAAACCTGGTTTCAACTGAAGACGGTACAACCTCTTCAACAAATATAGCCGATTCTCATTGCTTTTCTTCATATATTTGTTCTCCAGCGCCTTCCACAATTTACTAGTAGAGGTTTCCTTCATGAACGGATACTTCTGCTCTCTACAGAGACATGAGCGAATTAAACCACATGCCTTCGCATTTTGCCTCTCCCAGTCCCTTTCTTCAATATTCTCTGGTCTTGTTTCTTCCAGAACAATATCCAAATCTTGTTGATACAAGACGTCCGTAACTTCGCTTTGCCATAGGCCAAAATTATTTCGACCATCAAATTTCTCTACTTCAATTTTTACATGTGAAGATGATGCCATTTCTGCTTTACAACAAAAGTTTTATGCCAATAGCTTGGTGATCAAATGAATAGTACTCAAAAGGTTAGCTCCCAGGAAAGGCTGGAGGGGTCACAAACGGTCCCACTTAAAATCCAGTCTCCTTAGACTATTATAGTCTTTTTGACAGAGCTTCCCTAAATTGTGGCTATTCCAAAATAACACCGAAGCTTTACAAACAAATAGCTATCTAATGCCCTAGACAATTTTATGCCAATAGCTTGGTGATCAAATGAATAGTACTCAAAAGGTTAGCTCCCAGGAAAGACTGGAGGGGTCACAAACGGTCCCACTTAAAATCCAGTCTCCTTAGATAATTATAGTCTTTTTGACAGAGCTTCCCTAAATTGTAACTATTCCAAAATAACACCGAAGCTTTACAAACAAATATTTAATAGCTAACTAATGCCCTAGACAATTTCCTAGATCAATCGAGACCTAGGGCTCTGATACCACTTGTTGTGCGCAGCGGAAATTAAACAAATACACAACTACTGATGCTAGCTATTAAATATAAATAACAAATACTAATACAGCAGAAAAGCAGAAAAATAAATGCAAAGCGAAAAAGGAAAGAACACACCAGGATTTACGTGGTTCGGTATAAAACCTACGTCCACGGGCGCTGCTGAAAACTTCCACTAACTCCAAAGCAAAATATTACAAAATCTGGGTAAGATCCAAAAACCCAGAAACATATGGGGAGAAAACAAGAATAATACAAATGTATGGATCTTTTACAATTCTTGTTTTGGGGTACCAAATCAATTAACTAAAGGACTTATTTATAGTCCACTAATCTCCCACCACAATCTAATGTTTTAGATGTGGGATTCTAACATGGCTAATTAAGCCACAATTCAACAGCATAAACTGACTAACATGCTAAACAGTAAACAAAATATCGGGTTAAATAGTTTAAGCTCCCAACCAATTGCAGATAGAAAGAGGGATCAGAAAGAAGCTCTCCTTCTCCTTGTTGCAGTTTCAAATTCACCTTTAAAGGCGTAAGAACTGAATTTCCTTCCTGAAAACCATCCAAAGTAATCACCTCCTGTGTATACTTGTATTAATGCATATATGTACCTTCTGGTGTGAATTGAACCTCAAGACCAAGGAAATGTTGTAGGGGACCCAGATCTTTCACACAAAAGGAAGCCTTAAGGTGTTGTTTTAATTGCTGAATCAAATCAGAGTCCATCCTTGTAATCACAATGTTGTCCACATATTCCAAAAACAAGACAATCCCTGTAGTAGTCTTTCGAAGAAAGAAAGATGAGTCAAAATTACTCTAAACAAAGTTGAAATCAAGAAGAGTGGAACGAAATTTATCAAACCAAGCATGTAGTACTTGCTTTGAGCCATATGGAGACCATTCCAAGTGACAAACATATGAAGATGGTGTAGAAAATAAACCTTGGGAAGGAGTTATATAGATTTCCTCTTTGAGGTCCCTACATAGAAAAGCTTTCTTTACATCCATTTGCTAGAGAGCCTAGCCTTCGGAGGCATCACTAGCCAAGATTGTCAGTACCGTAGCCATCTTAGCGACAGGTGCAAAGTCTCTTTATAGTCAACGCCATACTTTTGATGATTTCCAAGGGCAAGACAAGCTATATATCTCTCTAAGAAGCCATATGAGCGGAACTTAACTAAATGTGCCTATTTACACTCAATAGGTTTCACACCAAGTGGACAAGATACAATATCCTAAGTATGATTTTCCCTTGAAGCTCTACTTGCATGACTTGTTGCCAACACGCATGCTAAGATGCCTGAGAATAAGAACGAGGCACTGCAATAGTATTCATAGTAGCAATGAGTAACATATGACGAAAACCATACCTATTTGATGGTCGGATGACTCTGTTAGATCTTCAAGGTTCAATGTGCACTGGATCAGATGGAGAATTAGTGTTGGGAAGGGGTATCACTGAGTGTGGACAATGTCTTTGGTACATAAGGCCTACTTAAATTGTTCAACATGTGGTACATCATCAAAATTTGGAAGTATGGCAAGATCATATGTCGAAGAAATGTGAGACTAGAAGAAATAGTGATTCTCAAAGTAAATCACATTTCTAGATACATGAAATTTGTTAGCAATAGGATCAAAACAAACAAAACCTTTCTGAGTAGTAGTATACCCCATCTAATAGATTGAGCAGCAAGTTTGTGACGTTTAGTAGGTGGCAGGTGAACAAAACAAACACACCCAAAAGTAAGAGTGGCAATTTGGATTGGCGGATCGGATTGGATACGACACAAACACAATATGATTATTTTTGACTCGACATGAACACGATATGATTAATAAACGGGTCGAATCCCTTCAACACGAATACGACACGATTATTAACTGTTCGACACGAAAACGACACGATAACCCGTTTATTTACGGGTCATTTATTGACTCGTTTATTAACCCGTTTAGCCGACACCTTTAATGACTCGTTTATCTGTTTAGCCAATACGTTTAATGACCAATTTATGATCCATTTAACCATATTTAATACATTTAAATTTTAATATAGATCTAATAAAAAAATAATATTAAAGTAAAGATACATAAGACCTCTTAAATCTACAAATATAATCCAAAACTTAAAAAAATATAATCATTCACAAATACAATCTAAAACATAAAATATATATACTACCACTAAAATTACATGAATACCCTTCCAATATGAAATTACTTTTTTACCCCTATTAAACTGGTCAACTCGTTACTCTTTTAAGAAAATACGAACCCGACACGATTAGTAACGGGTTGGACGGGTTGACCAGTTTATTTATCCAACCCGTTTATGCTCAATCCTAACCCGTAATAATCGTATCGGTTTTGTATCGATCCATTGTGTCAGATTCCAAATTGTCAACCTTACCCAAAAGTATGAATAGAATGATACTCAGTATCACTCCCAAAAGACAAAAATAAGGAGACACATATTGCAAAGTTGGCGTCGACAAGTGATTAATCAAGTAGGTTGTAGTAGACAAGGTTTCAGCCTAAAATTTAGATGGAACAAAAGATTCAATTAACAAAGTATGAACAATATCCAAGAATTGCCAATTCTTACACTTAATGACCACATTTTGCTGTAGGGTGGAAGGGCAAAATCTTTGAGAAAGAATACCCTTTTACTGTAAGTAGTTCTGAAAATTATTAGACATATATTCCCCTCTTAAGCCAGAACGTAAGAGTTTGATATAAGTGAAAAATTGTGTTTTAATAAGAGCAACAAAGTTATGGAATATAATGAAGACATCTGCTTTAGATCGAAGGAAATACACCTAAGTGGAACAACTATAATCATCAACAAAAGTTACAAAGTACTTGTATTGAGCATGTGAAATGACCAGACTAACACCCCAAACATCAGAATGAATAATCTCAAAGCATTTGGTAGCGCAGCTACCATGTTTAGGAAAAGGTAAGATCTTGCTTTTGTTAAGTTTACAAGTAGCACAATCTATACACAAATTTAGAGATGAAAATTGATCTTTATTCCTCTAATGACCATGCTTTATTAGATGTGTCAAATTACAGAATTTGGATGACCTAATCATTTATGCCATACTTCACTTGTATTAGCTCCTTTATACAAGGCCAAGACATTAAACTAGGAATAGAAAAATGAAGAGGAAATAAACGTCCCATTTTAGGCCCTTTCACAATCACATTATCGGACACCTAATCTTGCACAATACAACCATCATGAGAAAAATGAACATCATAGTTAGTATCCATCAATTGGCTGATAGAAATAAAATTTGTAGACACCTTGGTGACATCAAAACATCATTGAAACCATGTCCCAAATTACCAATAGTAGTAATAGGAATTGTACTACCATTGGCAATCTGGATATGTTATGCACCTGCATACTCATGAATACCATGTAACATATCTGCATTTCCAGTCATATGGTTTGAGGCCCTCCCTTTGTAACCAAAGAGTGACTTTGAGACCTTTACCTTGAAGTCCAAAAGCGGAGAAAGTAGACATAATCATCTGTTGTACCATCTTTGTTGTTAGTCCAGGTTGATTAACACTAGATGATCCCGTAGAAGTGGTTGTAGCATTCTGTGAATGATCTAAAACCCCTAGTGAGGTTTGAATTACTGCATGAAATGTCTTTGTCTGCCTGTTTTGGGGTCGTATTGAACATTTCTTAATGATATGACTATTCTTCTTACAATAGTTGCAAAATTTCTCTCTACAATTTCATGCAATATGTCTATATTCCTTGCAGCTATAGCATTGAATTTATGATTGCTTTCTTCCTCTTCCTTGAGGAGCATGAGCCATATTAACCACCTCAAAATCTTGTGTCATTCTAAGTTAAGTGGCTAGCCATTGCTTCCTCTCTTAACAATTCACCTAGACAGATATCTAATAAGGGGATAGGATCATATTTAGCAAACTTGCTCGTGTGGTCTCAAATTCTGGTCTCAAATTCTGGTCTTAGCTCCATCAGAAATTGATCTCTCTGACACGCTACACTTTTTTAGGAACCTTGGCATAAACAATGTCCAAATAACTCACTCCATAAGTAAGAAACTTACCATAGAATTATTCAATAGATAGATTACCTTGGCTGAAGTTTACGATCTCCAACTCTAACTGAAACCTTTGAGCATTGTTGTCTTGATTGTAGATTTGCTTCAGATACTCCCACATCTCTTCAGTAGTTGTGAAGGAATGAAAATTATTCACATGTGAGGCTCAATAGATCCCAATAGCTAGTACACAACTCTTGCATCTTTGCTGTCCTATTGAACAAGATCTGTTCTGTTTGTAGGAGCTTTGCTTGTGCCATTTATATGGGCCCATAACTCCTTTCCTTTCACATACATTTTAAATTGAAATTTCCAAGCCAAATAATTTTTTTCATTAAAATGCACAATAATGTTTTTGTCTTCTTTTGACATCTTCAAACTTCAAAAAAAAAAAACTGCCAAGAGTTTAAAAAATCCTCCAAGAAAACCCACCACCAAGAGCCACAGAATTGACTAGAAACCAAAAAAAAAAAAACTCCAAGAAAACCCACCACCAAGAGCCATAGAATTGACTGGAAACCAAGAAAAACTGAAAGGGTTAAACCAAGAGACTAGAAGACACGATGAAGAATTCTGGTTCAAAGAGTAAACTCTGATACCATGACAAAAATTTTGAAATAAATTTTCAATAATCTTTTCTTCAATCATTTTCATGTCTTGAGACCTCTAACTAAATAGAAAACAATACAATAGATTTTCTGCTAATTACAACAAGATTTTCTCTCAATTCTACTAATTACTACCAAGATATTCTCTCAAATCTCTTAGTTGTATATTACACTAATTACTCTCAATCTCCTAGCTATACATTCCACTAATTACTCCTATTAACATGGTGGATTTGTCTTGCATTCTGGAACATCAATTGCAACTCCTATTGTCTCAGGAATTGTGGCACCGCTCAAAGTACTGCATCCTGATTGGTCTCCAGCTGCTTTGAGATCTGGAATGGTGACGACAGGTGAACAACTATGACCATTTTAATAACTTAATAATGGTGCCAATAAGCCATCATATGGACTAATGACAACACTTCATTGCAGCATGGAAGACTGATCCATTTGGAGACCTTATCTTTACTGAGGGGTCCCCAAGAAAGCCTACTGATCCATTTGACTGTGGAGGTGGTCTTGTGAATCCAAACAAGGTAGCAGAACCTGGTCTTGTGAATGACATGGGCATAGATGACTACATACATTACCTTTGTGCTGCTAGTTACAATGACTCATCTATTTCTCACCTTGTAGGACAAGCTACAACGTGCTTGAAAACTATGCCCTCTATTTTGGATGTGAATCTACCTTCCATCACCATTCCTAATCTTAGAAAATCAGTCACCTTCATTCGAACTGTGACAAATGTCGTTCCTCTCAACTCGATATACAAAGTTATCATTAAGGATCCATTTGGCATAGTTGTAATCGTAAGGCCTGATGTATTCATTTTCAACTCTATAACTCAGATGAACTCATTCACGGTTATAGTTATCACCACCCACAAAGTGAACATAGTGACGGGTACTATTTTGGAAGCTTAACCTGAACAGATGGAAAGCACTATGTGACAAGTCCTATATCTGTAAGGACACAAATCACAGAATCTTATATAGATGATAATTGAAAACTGAGTTCTTATTATAAAAATCAATCCTTGAAAATATTTACTACATAAATAATAAGGTGCATTTGACTGAAAACTAGGTGTGGTTGTCCTGTGGCCATATGGAATCTTAATAAGTACATGTTTGAAAAGAGAAATAAGTGTATTTGTATAATTTATAGATTTTAGAACATATCTCCTTGCTTTTTCAGAACCATCTCATGCTTTAATGATGCATTCTCTGAAACCAATATTTAGCTTTTTTTAACATCTTCCTGAAGTCAATTGATGAGCCCCTACTATGCTCTCATTATCCCTTGCAACTTTTTTAAACATTATGGGTTCATTGGAATAACACCTTTTCTTTGAAGAATACCCATCCTGCTTTTTCCTTGAATAAAGTGTAGTCCCAATTGCTAGCAGTGAAGAAAAATGAAATGCAAAAAGCATAAGTAGAAAATTGATGGATTGAAATTGGAATCTCATGGCTAAGGCTTTCAATAAAAAGGTGATACAATTTAAAGTGGAAAAATGCACCTATCAGTACACTTCTGCGACATCATCATCGCCATCATCAAGGTCATTCAAGGCTTTTGTCACTTAAAATATTATTCAGCTATATATATAGATATAAATATAATATAATATAATATATATGATAGTTTTTACTGTCAGTCCGTCGTAACTATTAAATATATTATATATTAAATATTTGTGCTCTACTCTCTACTGTACAAGTTGACAGTAGACAATTATTTTTACTCTAAATTATGTCTGACAAGGTATACATCATTGTTCCTGATGTTTTGAAGAGCTCTTGTTGGAGCATCATTCCATAACCACACACATTCTCACTTGCTTTTTCATTATTTAAGCAAATAAAAGAAGAATGAGAACAAAGAGGAAAAGTGCACAGAAAAAAGAGGTTCAACTTTCCTCACGTGTCAGTTCATGAGTTCTAATATAATCACTTAAGCTGGGAGGGCTGACTTACAGAAGACCCTCTTCATTTTTCCCTGAAGAATACAAAATTTCTTCCTAAATTTTACATACTTAGCTGATGGATAGAAGATCAAGTAAACACTTGCTCAGAATTCTTGTTTTCTCTCTATTTCAATACCATCTTTGGATTTCCTTATCATGTGTCAATGCATCAAGCAATGTGAGTACAACATATATAACTTCAACTTTCTGATTCCAAGTCCTTTATATATATATATATATATATATGTTTTTTTTTTCTGGCATATATGAGTACTCAACAGAAAATGTTATAGCTGTACATTGTGTATATGGGAGAGAAGAATTATGATGATCCTGTAACAACCACAAAGTCTCACCATAAAATACTATCAACCTTACTTGGAAGGTATGGCTTTAGATGACTAGAATTTTTGGTTAAATTTGAAACTGAAAAATTATCACTACTTCCCATGTTTGCAATACAGCAAAGAAGCAGCTAAGGATTCTATTCTTTACAGCTACAAGCATGGCTTTTCAGGATTTGCTGCAAGGCTAACAGAAACTGAGGCAGAGAAAGTTTCAGGTGTGCATAATCTTCCTGGTTGCATATTTGTGAGTGAGATAATATGTTTCTGACACTTCAAAGTTATTGACATCTTTAAAACTGCAGAGTTTCCTGGAGTAGTCCAAGTTATCCCAAATCGAATTCTGAAGCTGCATACAACTAGAAGCTGGGAATTCATAGGACTCAATGCTCATTCGCCAGATAACCTGTTAACTGAGAGCAACATGGGTGAAGGAACTATCATTGGTGTAATAGATACAGGTATAATAACAAACGTCTTCAGATAATTAAGGAATTTCTTCAGAGAGAAGCAACTTACACCTGGATTCATTTTTCAATTGATTAGGAGTTTGGCCAGAGTCTGAAAGTTTCAATGACAAAGGCATTGGTGCAGTTCCATCTCACTGGAGAGGAATATGCCAAAAGGGAGAGCAGTTCAATTCCTCCAACTGCAACAGGAAACTAATTGGTGCGCGCTGGTTCATGAAAGGGATGGTGGAAATGGTCAAAAGACCAATCAGAACAACCCAAAACAAGGAGTTTCTATCTCCACGGGATGCCATTGGCCATGGCACTCACACAGCTTCTACAGCAGCAGGCAATTTTGTTGACAAAGCAAACTATAAAGGGCTTGCATCAGGTTTGGCTAGAGGAGGGGCTCCTCTTGCTCACTTAGCCATTTACAAGGCCTGTTGGGGCACTGGATGCTCTGATGCTGATATTCTAAAAGCATTCGACAAAGCTATAAATGATGGAGTGGATATCATATCAGTGTCTGTTGGTTATGACGTACCGTTGTTCTCCTACATTGATCAACGTGATTCAATCGCGATAGGTTCTTTTCATGCCATTTCCAAGGGGATCACTGTAGTTTCCTCAGCCGGAAATGAGGGTCCTATCTCGCAGACTGTTTCAAACACTGCACCCTGGCTCATTACTGTTGGAGCCACCACTATTGACAGGGCCTTCCCAACAGCCATTACACTTGGGAACAACCAAATTCTTTGGGTAAAGTAAACAGTCTCTGAACTCAAATATGAAAAATAACATTATCACTAAGATTTAAAGCGATCATTTTTTTTCTTTGCAGGGCCTATCTATTGACACTATAAAAGAAAACCATGGATTCACTAGTCTCACGTACTCTGAGCGCATAGCTGCTGACAATGCTGATGGTTCAGCGTGAGAACTCACTCTTTCTCCCTCTCGCTTGATCAGAATTTTATGCGTAAATTGATATTCCCTAATTTGTTTCAGGCAGGAGTGTCAGTTGGGAAGTCTTAATGTAACATTAGCTGCAGGAAAAATCATACTATGCTTCTCAAAATCAAACACACAGAAAATAGGCAATGCAGCAGTATCTGTGCAGCAAGCAGGAGGGGTTGGACTCATATTTGCGCATCCTCGTGAAAACGGGCTTGAAGCATGCATTCTTATTCCTTGTATAAAAGTAGATTATGAAGTAGGGACGCAAATACTTTCTTACATTAGAAAAGCAAGGTAAAAGATATGTGAAGAGGGTGACAACAGAAACTCTTATATTCATTGGACAGAAAAAAATATAATTTCCTTCACTTATGGTGCAGTTCTCCAATTGCAAAGCTTGGTTTCCCCAAGACTGTCATTGGCAAATGGGGATCTCCAGGAGTTGCTTCTTTCTCCTCCAGAGGACCTAGCTCAATATCTCCAGCTGTATTGAAGGTATACATGTGTAGTGGTCACTGTCATTAGATTGTCTTTGTAGTTATACAATGTTCTAATAACTTCTACTTGAATGTTTGATTGAGGGTGCTAGCCTGACATAGCTGCACCAGGTGTGGACATCTTAGCTGCATATTCACCAGTTGGTGCAAAAGACAGCACTATTGGGTTTGCATTGCAATCAGGAACTTCTATGGCTTGTCCCCATGTTGCAGGAATAGCAGCTCTCATCAAATCTATGCATAAAGACTGGTCTCCAGCAGCCATAAGATCAGCTTTGGTCACTACTGGTATAAGTCAAACTCAATTCTTCTATTCTAGTCACTAATATGCATTCTGCAACTGTGTCAGCAGTTATTTGTTCTCTTACTGAATTGCTAGAGAATCTTATATCGTTAGTTGAGTCATTTTCAGTTTTTAAATTTGTTGGTTATTAATAATTTAATATATGATATCAAGAATCTTAAGTTCTAATCCTTTTACGTGCAATTGGTTTCTGTTATTTGCATCTGTATTTGGGTTTGGTCCACGTGACAAGCCAGTCGGCCTGTTACGTGCAATTGGTCCTTTCCTGGTGGCTTAAGTTTCTTGGTCTGACAGTTACTAATGGTGAATCTATCTACAGCTTCTCACTTTGGAACAGATGGAATGAACATATTCGAGGAGGGTCCTACTCACAAGGAAGCAGACCCCTTTGACATGGGAGGTGGACAAGTCAATCCAAACAAGGCTATGAATCCAGGTCTTGTCTACAACATTACCACTATAGACTTTGTTCAATTCCTCTGCTCCATGGGATACAACAATGCGGCCATTAGTAATATAACCAAGACAGCAGTCATTTGCCTGGAAAACAACAACAACCATCAAGGACTCAACCTCAACCTCCCATCCATCACGATCCCAAGTCTCAGGAAGGAGGTAACAGTTACTAGAAAGGTAACAAATGTGGGACACATTAACTCAGTGTACACAGCTGTAGTGAGAGCACCGTACGGCATGAAAATGAGAGTTGAGCCTCAAGTTTTGAGATTCAACATGACCACCAGAGTCATTTCCTTCAAAGTAAGCTTTTTCTTAACTCAAAAAAATGTGCAAGGAGATTACACATTCGGGAGCCTAACATGGACTGATGGTCAGCATTTTGTCAGGAGTCCCATTGCCGTACGTGTTGTACGATTTGAATAATATTCTGATGCATAAGATGAATGGAAATTGCACTCAATCATAAAAGAATTTTTGTGTTAATCCATCAGCATCAATGATATTTGTAAATCTGGCCTTCAATAATATAATTAAGATAAATCGTGATTGCATATACGATTCTGTTAAAGCAGTGATGTTTTTGTTGTCAGTTTAGGTGACTAAACTTCTGTTTTTTTGTTGTTGTATAACGTGTAACAGATGTGCTGTAGGATTTGGTGATGTACTGATATTTTGTATTTATGTTTTCTAATGTGTGAATCCCCTTAAAGTTAGGGAGACAAATTGATGGAGCAGGTAGGATAATTACCTGCCTTGTACTTTGCAAGTATATATATGAATATGAATGAAAAATCTGTGTGTGTGCTTTCTGTAGTAAAAAAAACCTCTCTGTTCTCTCTGCTTTCTCTCCTCCTTCTTAGTTTTTCTTTTAAAAACCAACAAATGGTATCAGAGCTTCTCTAATCTTAGAGGGCCTGTGTTTGTGTCTTACAAAAGAGAGAAAACCAGTAAAGCTTCTCCTCAAAAGGTCCTAAAAATCTCAGACTTCAAACCCATGGCTTCCAGCAATAATACAGCTCCTGCACTTCCAGTTTTTAATGGTGAGAACTATCAAGCTTGGGCTGTTAAGATGAAAACTTACTTGAGAGGTCTTGGTTTGTGGCAGTGGGTTGAAACTGAAAGGCAACCACAGCCTTTGGGAAACAATCCAACTCTCAACCAAATAAGAGCTTATGAAGAAGAAGTTGCAAAATCTCCAAAAGCTTTGTCTTATATCCAGGCTGCAGTCTCAGAATCAATTTTCACAAGGATTATGGCTTGTGAAACTCCAAAAGAAGCTTGGGATAAGCTAAAGGAAATGTATATGGGGAGTGAAAAAACAAGGAATATGCAGATTCTGAACTTGAAAAGGGAATTTGAAGTTTTGAGGATGAAGGACAATGAAACCATCAAAGAATATGCAGACAGGCTCATGGAAGTTGTTAACAAAATCAGGCTTCTTGGAGAGGATCTAACAGATCAAAGAGTTGTTGAAAAAGTTCTTGTGAGCTTGCCTGAAAGATTTGAGTCCAAAATTTCTTCTCTTGAGGACTCAAAGGATTTAACTCAAATCTCTTTATCTGAGCTTGTTCATGCCTTTCAAGCTCAAGAGCAAAGGAGATCAATGAGACAAGAAAAGACTATTGAAGGGGCTTTCCTTGTAAAACAAAAGGGAAAAGCTCAAGGTGGAGAGAAGAAGCAACCTGGTGAGAAGAAGGATAAAGAGAAGAATGAAGGCCAGAAGAAATATCTTCCATGTCCTCACTGCAAAAAAAAAGGGTCATTCTGAGAATTATTGCTGGTTTAGACCTGGTGTGCAATGTAGATCATGCAAGCAATTTGGCCATGTGGAGAGGGTATGCAAGAAAAAAAATGATCAGCAAAGGCAGCAGGCACATGTGGCAGAAAATCAGCAACAACATCAGGTTGAAGAGTTATTTGTTGCTACATGTTATGCACTAAGTGGCTCTACTGATACTTGGCTTGTTGACAGTGGTTGTACCAATCATATGACACATGATTTGAGCAATTTCAGGGAACTAGATCAGTCATACAAGTCAAAAGTGATGATTGGAAATGGAGAACTTGTTGATGTCAAAGGCAAAGGAGTTGTTGCTGTCAAGACTTCAACAGGTATCAAATACATATCTGATGTGTTGTTTGTGCCTGAAATTAATTTGAGTTTACTTAGTGTGGGTCAAATGCTTGAGAAGAATTACTCCTTGCATTTTCATAATATGTCATGCACCATTGTTGATCATAATGGTTGTGAATTGATGACTATAAAAATGAGAGATAAAGGCTTTCCAATTAAGTGGAAAGAGACTAATTTGCATGTAAGCACCACAGTAATTGATGAATCCATTTTGTGGCATAAGAGATTTGGGCACTTTAATTATGTTGCACTCAAACACTTGCATCACAAAGGCTTAACTCAAAACTTTCCTACCATTTGTGAAGAAAAGAATGTATGTCAAGTTTGCCAATTTGGAAAGCAAAGTAAATTGCCATTTCCTACAAATAGAGCCTGGAGAGCTTCTGAAAAGCTTCAATTGATCCATACTGATGTGTGTGGACCAATAAAGACACCCTCATTGAATGGAAGCAAATACTTTATCTTGTTCATAGATGATTATACCAGGATGTGTTGGGTTTATTTCTTGAAGCATAAATCAGAGGTAGCTGATGTGTTTTATAAGTTCAAGGCTTTGGTGGAAAACCAAACAAACTGCAGCATTAAGATGATAAGATCAGATAACGGGTCTGAATATACATCAAACAAGTTTGATAGATTTTGTGCTGAAGTTGGAATAGAACATCAGCTGACTGTCACTTTCTCTCCTCAACAAAATGGAGTAAGTGAGAGGAAAAACAGAACAGTCATGGAGATGGCAAGGTATTTGCTTTATGAGAAGGGATTGCCTAAAAGATTTTGGGCAGAAGCTGTTAATACAGCAGTGTACTTGCTTAACAAACTTCCAACCAAAGCTGTGAAAGATAAAACTCCATTTGAGGCTTGGTATGGTGTTAAACCAGCTGTAGAGCATCTCAGAATATTTGGGAGCCTATGTTATGCTCATGTACCAGATGTCAAAAGAGATAAGCTTGATAAGAAAGCTGAAGTTGGGATTTTTGTGGGGTACAGCACCATTTCTAAAGGTTATAGAATCTTTAATGTTGAGACAGGAAAAGTGTTGGTGAGTAGGAATGTGAAGTTTGATGAGAATGCAATGTGGAATTGGGACAAGAATCAAGCTGAATCTGTTGAGAGAAGTCAACAAGGAGTTGGCATTTCTTATGATCAAGTCGAAGATGAAGAAAATTCAAACTCGGATATAGAAGTTTCTGTGAGAGGCACTAGATCTTTGACTGAAATTTATGACAGATGCAATGCAGCTATGTTGGAGCCTTCAAACTATATTGAAGCCTCAAAATCTGATGAATGGAGAGCAGCAATGCAGGAGGAGCTGAATATGATTGAAAAGAATGAGACTTGGAGTTTGGTTGATAGACCTGAAAATAAAAAAGTAATTGGTGTAAAATGGGTTTTTAGAATCAAGCACAATTCAGATGGTTCTATTAACAAACTCAAGGCAAGATTGGTTGTCAAGGGTTATTCACAAGAGTATGGTATTGATTTTACAAATACATTTGCTCCAGTTGCAAGATATGACACAATAAGGCTGTTAATAGCCTTGGCAGCTCAAAATGGTTGGAAAATTTTCCAACTTGATGTAAAGTCAGCCTTCTTGAATGGTTTGCTTGAAGAAGATATTTATGTTGAGCAACCAGAAGGTTTTCAAATTTCAAATGATGAAGACAAAGTTTACAAGCTTCACAAGGCATTATATGGTTTGAAACAGGCTCCTAGAGCCTGGTATGGTAGGATTGATGATTATTTGAGGAGTCTTGGATTTATTAGGAGTATAAATGAGCATACTCTTTATGTGAAGCAAGTTGATGGTGATCTGTTGATTGTTTCTTTATACGTTGATGACTTGCTTGTGACAGGAAACAATTCAACTTTAATAGAGAACTTCAAAAATAAAATGCAAAAAGTGTTTGAGATGACTGATCTAGGGGAGATGACATTTTTTCTTGGTATGGAGGTTCACCAAACTCAGCATGGGATCTTCATATGCCAAAGAAAATATGCAAGTGAAATATTAAGAAAATTCAGAATGCAGAATTGCAAGCCTGTTAGCACTCCCCTGGTGCAAAATGAAAGACTTTGCAAGGAAGATGGAGCAAGCAAAGTGGATGGAGGAGTTTACAGAAGCTTAATTGGTTGTTTGTTGTACTTAACAGCAACAAGACCAGATCTCATGTTTGCAGCTAGCTTGTTATCCAGATTCATGCAGAATCCTAGTGAACTGCATCTTAAAGCTGCAAAAAGAGTGCTCAGATACATTAAGGGAACTGAAGATATGGGGATTTGGTATAAGAAATCAAGTGATTTGAAGGTGATAGGCTACACTGATAGTGATTGGGCAGGTTCTATTGAGGATATGAAGAGCACTTCCGGGTATGTATTCTTTTTTAATTCTGGTGCATTTAGTTGGAATTCAAAGAAACAAGAATCTGTTGCACAATCAACAGCTGAGGCTGAATACATAGCTGCTGCAGCTGCTGTCAACCAGGCTATTTGGTTGAGAAAAGTATTAAATGATTTGAAGCAACAACAGAAGGAAGCTACAAAGGTGTTTTGCGACAATCAATCAGCAGTGGCTATGGCAAAAAATCCTGTATTCCATGGCAGAACTAAACACATCAAAATTAAATATCATGCTATAAGAGAGGCTGAAAGGGAGAAAGAAATAAGCTTGAACCATTGCAAGTCAGAATTTCAAATTGCAGATATTTTGACAAAAGCATTACCAAAGCAAAAGTTTGAAACACTGAGGCTCGAGCTTGGTGTTTCCAGCAAAAACATCAAGGAGGAGTGTTAAAGCAGTGATGTTTTTGTTGTCAGTTTAGGTGACTAAACTTCTGTTTTTTTGTTGTTGTATAACGTGTAACAGATGTGCTGTAGGATTTGGTGATGTACTGATATTTTGTATTTATGTTTTCTAATGTGTGAATCCCCTTAAAGTTAGGGAGACAAATTGATGGAGCAGGTAGGATAATTACCTGCCTTGTACTTTGCAAGTATATATATGAATATGAATGAAAAATCTGTGTGTGTGCTTTCTGTAGTAAAAAAACCTCTCTGTTCTCTCTGCTTTCTCTCCTCCTTCTTAGTTTTTCTTTTAAAAACCAACAGATTCACAATTCACAGGTTGAATTACATTGTTTTGTTATTACACTACTACTATGTCCAATTAATAGGAGATGATTATTCCTAATTTAGATATTATAAATAAGTAGTTAAAATTAGATGTTATAGACAGATATAATCGTTTATCTAATAATGCATATGTATTCAGAAATAATCAAAAATATCTTTTCTTTAGTCATTTTCTGAAAAGCGAATACATTTAAGGAAAATTTAATGTAAATTATCTTGTTTCATATGATCCACCATCAAACTTCATAATTATCTAGAAACCTCACCCAGCGTTTATCAACTGATTTAATAAACTTCAGGTTTGAAATTGAAATGACTCAAGTGGTTTAATATGAATGGTAGTTGAGGAAAGAGGAGACCTGGGGGTTGTGTTAATATTTTCCCAAAATTTTATCTTTGAAGGAGGATTAGATATTTAGATTAGCAGCCAAGAATCTGAAGTATTCTTGTTGGTGCTTGAAAGAATGAGAAGGAACCTGCAATAGTGCATTGTCAATTTCTTACTCAAAAAGTAGAAATTTTCATTAGTAGTGGAGAACCCTTTTTTGACTCAAACGTGGAAATAGATCATGATTAAAGTTGATCAAGGACTGCATTATAGCTGACCGTTTGACTTCCTCAGAGATGGCGCAGCCTTACATTTTTATGTGCTATTTCGTGGGCAACCAAAACAAGTCTTGTAATGACAAAAAACATTAAAAGTGAAAAATACCAAATTTGTTCAACACAATCTATCATGGTTTTGATATATCAACTACCATCAACTAATTTGTTGTTATTTCTCATCTCAGAGCTTCACTGCCTTGTATTGTATAGATTGAAATGTTCAACACAACCTATATCTATAATTTTCCTTCAAATTCTTAGACCAAACTCCAATGCCAGTCCATTTAAAATTCTCAATATTGGTAATTTGGTTCCTTCAAGTAATCAAAGTAGTCTCAAAAGTCTAAATAATAGCCAATAATGTTGGACTAGAATTAACAAGTTAACTAGCACAATAATCGGAACCATTAAATTACATTCATACCGACTGCAATGTCATGATCTCAAATTGTACCTAAAACATAATATGACAGTAAAAATATCTGCACTAGACATTACAAACAGACAATTATTATCATGCGAGGACCTCTCGTAGATGTATCTGTAACCTATCTCCCTTAAGTGGAAGTAGCATGGATCTACAAAGAGGGCAGGTAATTTGGCCAACATCAACCCAACAATCAAGGCACTGTTTGTGAAACACATGACAACAGTTGCTCAACTCTCTTATCTCCTGTTTTCCCTCTATTGAGTCCAAGCAAACATTGCATATTGAAGTGCTACTACTGCAACTATCTTCATGATCTCCATATCTTTCCAGGAAGTTGATGTACTCTACAACAGGAAGCGTCTTCTTGATCAAGGATGTCAGGTCCTGAACGGAGACTGTGACTATTGATGGGGTAGGACCCTCCAGTATAAGGACATGACTTGTAGGATCCTCAGCAGAATCAGCTACCTCTTGTACCGGCCTTGGCAAAGCAAGATGAGCGAGTGCCGTTGTTAGCAAGAGTTTTATATAACTTAGCAGAAGTTTGATGCTCATGTAGTTTGGTATCTGCATGTTCATGAGACAAGGGAACCCCATATGGAGAGAGAGAGAGAGAGAGAGAGAGGTAGGTTGAAGAAAATGAAGTAGTTGGCCAAGAGCAGTGCAGTGGAATTTTAATGGTGCCAACAAGGCATGTAGACATGAGAGTGACATCAATGGATAGTAATAAGGAAATTCACATTATTAATTTGTCAGAGATTTAGTCTACTTACAATAATTAATTAAAAATTAGTTTACATATATAAAACGAAAAGGTGATTATGAAATTCTGTATGGTTTTTTCGTTCATGATTCAGTCTCAGGGCCGGCCCTGACCAAACGGGGGAGGTGCGACCGGCCCGGACCCTAAACTTTGGCATCTCAAATTTTTATAAATTTTCAACTTATTTCTATAATTAATTTGTACGTAAATATATAAATAATTTTCAAAGTAGGCATAATTACTATCCATTGATGTTTTTTATGGATGACATTTTGACCACTTTGTTACCAAATATGCTACTCAATTGTGTTGATCTAATTTATTTTAATAAATATTTTTAACATTTTAGTTTACCTGCCTGATCAAAGTTAAAATCTCTTAGAAGTGATGGTTGACCATACAAAAATATCCCTACCAACAATTAAAACTACTAAAATATCATTAATTAAAAATATATTATAAAACCAACTAGAATAATAATGAAATTTTTTAAAAATCAATTGAAAAATCTAAAAAAACCAAAAATAATAAGTAGTAAAGAAACATATTAAAAAAAAAAAAATGAACAGAAATACTTACATCGGATGTAATGAACGGTGAAGACCAACAAAGGAACCTATTTTAATTTTTTGCATAAGAGCTTCTAAAATATCGAGATAGTCCTATTCAGTTTTATGATGTTACGGTGTCACTTAATATCAATTTGTAATATTATAGAGTTGATATGCTACATGGAAAAACATACGAATATCCGTATATAATAATTATTGATTAATAACTAATTAAATATTTTAAGATCTTAATCCGAATAAGTTATACGTTAGCTGCGAATTATTATTCATTGGATTTAAATGATAATAAAATATTGTTATATTTTGCATTAAAGTCAAAAGTTCTTCCATTGTGGTAATTTGGCTTAAAAACACTTCATTTTTGACTGAGAACAAGGTTCTAGATGACCTTTTTCCAGCCACCTAAAGAAAATGGAAGCATTTTATTTGTTTGTTCGAAAGTACTCAACAAACCATATGTGATATGTCAAATTTGTGTATGATGATTCTCTAAGACTCTACCAATTTGGTGGAGAAAAGAAAAGACAAACAGCAAACCCGTGCTAGACATCTTGTGATCTTATTACACAAATCTAGATTATTTTTACTTCAAATCCTTAACCACTATATATAATTAATGATTTTTTTCAGTAAGTGTTTTATGAAAATGACTACTTTAATAAATAATACGGCCATTCTAATACACATATTTTTTCAGTTTAATGCACCTCTCTGCATTTAATGAATAAGATTCAAAGTCTTATTTATTTATAAAAATATATTTAAAAAATAACTTAAAGTAGATATTTTATACTCGTTTATGCTCTCAATATTCAAGTTGCACTCATTAGTATGGTATTTAATCTAGATAAGTCCCGACAAGTCATATATTAGGAAAAAAAAATTGTATGTTATTTATTTATTTATTTGCATCCTTAATATGCATAATTACAAGGTAGAAGCAAAGATTGGGCTTAAAATGCTTTAAACCCACTGGAAGTCCAACTTTGGTGGGCTTAAACTTGCGCAAGTGAAATTGCTCAAGCGGAGTTTTATCCAAAACTCACCTTCTCTTCTTCTTGGTTTCTCACACATTCACTCTCTCAACAATTCAATGGCCTCCTGTCTATCCACATGCCATACTCAGACCTCCTCTCTTCCTCCAAAGTCTCTTGACAATGCAAGGCTTTCCTCTTCTGTCTTTCCCTCACCCATCAACTTGTCATCCAACAACACTTGTGTCCACTTGTTCTACAACAACAACAAACCGACCCCACTTCTCTCTTCAACCCCCAGGTTCCTCACTGTCATTGCCATGGCTCCTCCTCCCAAAGGTGGAAAAGCCAAAAAGGGTATGTTTCTTCCGCTGCCCTTCACCTTGTCCTCCACCCCATTTGTTTCAAGTTATGATTTTTATCCTTGTTTATTGACAATTTTTGTTGAGTTTTTGCAGTGGTTGGATTGATAAAGCTGGCTCTGGAGGCTGGCAAGGCCACTCCTGCCCCACCTGTGGGACCTGCCCTTGGTTCAAAGGGTGTAAATATCATGGCTTTTTGTAAGGATTACAATGCGCGAACTGCTGACAAAGCTGGTTATGTTATTCCTGTTGAAATTACTGTCTACGATGTTAGTTCTTTTTAATTCACATTCTGTTTGTGTAATTGAAATTGAATGTTTTTGTGTTTTTTTTTTTATTATTTATTTGGTGGTTGGTTGTGATTTTTTTTTTTTTTTTTGCATGCTCTTTGGTTACAGGATAAGAGCTTCACTTTTGTTCTGAAGACACCTCCTGCTTCTGTTTTGCTTCTTAAGGCTGCTGGTATGGTTCCATTTTGATTTGTTAGTTATGGTGGTAGTATTAGTTATAGTAGACACCATGTGTTGGGTATTTGGTTCACTGTCTCTGACGGGTCTAGTCAATTTCATTTTTTGAAACTTGAATAGGCATATTTGCTTTAGTTTATTTAAGTTTAGCTCAGATTGTAGGAAAACCAATATGTCTATCTGCGTTTATCTTATACATGCTCGACTTTGCAAAGGTGATCCATTGTTCTACGATGTGTAGTTGCACAATTTTAATTAGTAATTTGGTCATGTTTCTCGTTAAAACTTTCATTTGGATGATAGAATTAGATCAGTTCTCGGCGGCAGTTACATCGCTAAAAAATACATGCACTGGAAGCTATCAATGTTTACTCAGATTGAGTACTTATATATAGCAATAGATGAGCAGCCTGTTAGAAAGTTGAAACATGTTGTAATGGTGGCTGTAACCCTTATTTTGGTTCTTCATTTTATTTAGGATTATAAGGTCCAATTTGGTAGTGTCTGGGGGAAAATTCCTTATATTGAGAAAGATTTAAAGAAATAGAGTATACCTTGTTGTTGAGTGCTAAAATTTGTGCTTTATGTGGCAAACTCACAAATCTTTACCTTCTCTTGAAAGCTTAGTTCCCAAGCTCTTTTTGTTGTCCTTTTGATTGATTAGTTGCTTGTTCTTTTCTTTTTTCCTAGTTATATATTTTTAGCTTTTAACATGATCTAGGATCTAGTTCCGTTATCTACGCGGTGAAGCTGAAGAATATGGTTTCACTTTCCCAACAAAACATAGTCTAGTGTTGAACAGAACTCTCCTCAATGAATAATGCATTACAAAACCTATCTCTTAGAATCATGATTTTGGTGACTAATGACAGACCCTTGTGTTTAATTGTCATTTATTAATTCTTCTGTTGTCACTTTCCCTAGATGGGGTTGACAATGTAGAATTTTGTTGGTACACTGCTTATATTTGAGCATGCATGTTTGGATGCAAATCACTTATCAAGTTTATATCTTGAACTTAAAGACCACAAAAACCTTAAATTCTCTAGGATAAAGAGAGTTGTATTTCATATGTTGGGGTATTTGATACATTCTCGATGCTTAGTCACATATTAGTTCCTCACATTTCATCCTTGCCATAATGATGTTCTACGATGAATGCAAATTGTCCATTGTTGACTACAGGCCTTCCTTTAACCTGGGTGTTATGCGAAAGGTACAGGGTGAACCTGAATGCCATTTGTCTAATGAATAATGTCATTTAGTTGTCATTTCACACAAATATGAAGATTAATATTGGTGAAATTGGAAGAACGGATGGAAAAAACGAAGCTTCTAAGTTCGAATGACCTTTCTTAATGCAAGAATAATCCTAACTGGTGCAGGACTAGAGTAAGCTATTTTGAATTTGTGTGCCATGTGCTGGTTTGATATTTGTAATGTTGCCTTGTTATTTATATCCGTAGTTTTCAAGGGTTAGGATGTTACTTCTTTCCATGAATAATTACGTTTAGACAGCCTGCACCAGAGATTACTTTTCACAGATGATCGTTTTACGTTTTACCATAAAAATAGTGGCACAAAGTGACTGTAATTGGTCTATAACTGGTTTTATTTCTTTTCTTTCATTTAAATTTGTACCGTAAGATTGTTATTTACTGATGTGAGTGCATCTGCAGGAGTGGAGAAAGGTTCGAAGGATCCTCAACAACAGAAAGTGGGAAAGATAACCATTGAACAATTAAAGACCATTGCTGCTGAAAAGCTTCCTGATTTGAATTGCACAACCATTGAATCAGCAATGAGAATTATAGCAGGTACTGCAGCTAATATGGGAATCGAGGTCGACCCTCCTGTTCTACAACCCAAAAAGAAGGAAATTTTGTAGTTTGATCACTTCTGCGTTTCACCTGGACTTTGCTGTAGCTGTATCTAGTAGTATCTTTTACCCATTTTGTCAAAAATTGACAATGTATTTACCTTTATACATCCAATTTTTTTTTTTTTCTGTAATTCCGTTTAGCATCAAAAGCTTTATTGAAAGTTATACCAGGTATTTCTCTACCAAATAGTGATCATAAGACGAGCATAATTCCCAGGAGCTTGAGCTTATCTTTTATATGTTTGCTATCAGAATAACTTGTCAACTTTATGTTTAATATAATTGGCATATATAAGTTGATGTGTTGTAGTTAATATGTATTTGTTTATTAGTTTGTGTATTAGTATACTAGTTAAATCATAACAACACTTAATAAGTAGGGGCAAATAAGTTGGAAAGTTCTGAGTTCTGATGCTGGACAAGGAGAAGGATTTTCAAGATTCAGGTCATTATATTTCCTGACACAGGTATTATGTTTGAATTACCTATGCCTATATTTTTGGATGCATCATAGAAGCAAATAATCATATACAATCTAACAATTCATAACAAAGTATCTCTTGTAGTCTTTCTCAAGAAATAGCTTTTCCACTTTCTTTCTAAACTAATATTCAACAAGTTAAAAGGTTGGGATCTATTAAGATCAAATAATAGCTATAAAGGTTGAATATCTACTCTTATAAACAGATAAGAATTAATTTTATAATAAAATGAAAATTGAATTTTTAATATTTTAGTGGTTTGGAAAGTGCTTAACGACCTCTATTAAAAGTTGATGTGCTCTCCTATAATAGTTTTAGAGTATCTCCAATATTTTTATGGATTGTAAAAAAAGTTATATATCACATAAGATGAATAGACATTAAATTAAAGTAAATCTCTTCAATATAATTATTACTTATTAATATCAAACCGAGATGGTAAAATAAAAAAGTATCACTATAACTATCTATTTTTAGAGTAACAGTCATGTCAACAAATTAATAATTATTTAATTCTAATTTTGAAATCTAACTAAAAATAAAAAAATATATATATAGAAACATTAAATGAAAAATATGATAGCATTAAATGGAAATATATAAATATATTAAATAGAAATACATGAAAATATTAAAAAAATATTTTTTTAATTTAATTATCTATTAAATAATATTTATATTACGTAGAAAATAAATTTTTTAATATTGATAATTGATTTTTTTTCTTAAAAAAATAATATTAACGAGAATACTGAAGACACACTTGGAATAATGATGGGTGGCATAATTGGAGATTGAATATTCTTCCGAAATTCGTTTATTCAAAAAGGCCCTCATGTGAATGTCACAAAAGGAACCTTATCCAAAAGGCATTTCTAAGTGGAATGCAAAGTTGTCAGCCACATCATCTAGGACCCAGCATTGGTTTGGTATGCTGGCCACCGTCAATCATTACTTCTAATTACTACTCCGTAGAAAATTTTGAAGCACCTTATCCCATCAAAATTAAGTCTCAATCACGTGCATGTTTAAAATTTTTATTTAATTTTTTTAAAAAAAAAGAAGAAGAAAGAAATAGAATACATTCTATCTTCAATCTAATTTACATACTACTTCATATTAAACATAGTAAACCTCTTAATTTAGGTTTTGAAAGTATAATCTTTCATATATACATACCAACGTATTAAACCAAATCTTATCCCAAAACTTGTATAAAAGTAAAAGATATACAATAAGAATATATAAAATTTTTGTCTTTATTAATTTTTTTTTTTACCAGAATTGGACACAAATGAACATATAACTCTAATCCATGAAATCTACAAGCATTTGTACCAAAATTTGGCTATTTTTATCTGTCTAAAACGCCAGAGTCACCATCCGTTCTTAATTGTAAACTTGTAATAAGAAACCAAAACTGGAATTTTGTTTTAAACCAAAACTGGAATTTTTTTTTTTGTTTTTTTAAACAAAAACCAAAACTAGAATTTGCGGTGACAACCTTGTCCACAGAATCACTATAGTGATATACCGAAAAAGCCTCCAACTACTGCAAAACTGGTCAAATTAGTAAAATCCCACAAGTGACTTTTGCGGACCTAATAAACTAGAAACAAAATTCATTAGTGCAGACACAATCATTCATTCTTCTGCCAAAACCCTAGAGAGACACAAGGACACAAATAACCATTAATGATATATGCACGTGATTGTTATATATAGACGGTACTGTTGTACAGTTGTACTAGTAACAGTCTCTCTATATAAATTATAAAGCTACAAAATTTCTTAATGCAATACAAGAAAAAGGAGTCACGTAAACAACCCAGATAGGGAGAGACTCTACCCATACCAAAAAAATCATCACAAATCCTCCAATCATTCAATTTAACGGTACCCTTTTCCTTCTTATATGTTTTTGTTGATAAAGTTTTTATTTTTGTGGTTTTTGCTGTCCTTTTTTTTTTTTGTATCGGTTTTTGCGGTCTTTGGTGGTTCTTGTGATTGCTTTTGTCGACTTTTGTTCTTTTTACGTATATTTTAACGTGATATGACATGTGTGATGTGGTGTTTTCTGCTATACTGTTGTTGCATTCTTTTTTTGCGTCTTTGTGCCTTTTTTGGGTTCTCTTTGTTATCTTGATATTCATGGTTGAATTGCTGATATGGTGTTGAATATTCATGCCAAGATCCTGTTTTCGCTGATTTGGGGTATGGTTTTTTTTTTTTCCCCTTTTTTTTAGTGCTTTTTTTGTTTTGTTTAAATGTGGAAAGTTTTGATTTTTGGATTGGAAGATATGCTGTTTATGGATTATTTTTTGAAGTGTAAAATCAATTTTGATTCTTTTCACCACGCTCCCAATAAAAATCTGATCTTTTGTCATGGGTTGATCTTGGTTCTTTGTTTCTTTTCTTGTTTATGATTGAATGATGAAATCCTGTATTAAGCTCGAAGGTACTTGGTGAAGAATCTATGTCTGTTGTGTGAGTTTGTTAATGAATATAAAAGTCAATTATATCATGTTGCATTTACTGTCATTTGATAGGCTTTGTTGTAGGCTTTTTTAGAGGTTCTGTTGTAGATATTTCCAGTGAGCTGTTAATAGAATTGATTTTGTTAGTCCATGTTCACTTAACAGCTGTAAGTCTTATCTGTTCATGGAGTTTAACATATTGTTAGGGTCTATTATTCTATACTATAAGCTGTGTGGGAGTTTGTTGGTATTAGATATGTTTGATTTTATTGTCTATAAATGATAAATTACAGTATACTAAAAATAAAGGAAGGGAAGATATTTACTTTTGATGCGATAATTGGTGAACAGAAACTGTATTAGTATTTAGTATTAATATTTACATGTCTATCTCTTGCATTTAGGTGTGCTTGGTATAACATTTTATACATCAGTTTGAAGTACTTATAATTTTGAATGGTGGCATAAAAGTTATGCTAGTGTTTGTAAATTGATTCTGGATTGGTTGTGTTGATTTTCAGATGCAGGTGCAAAACTCTGAACATCCACTTATAATTGAGGTACATAGAGATGTGCCAGCCGTAGAGTCAAGCCTGGCAGGGAGTAAAGTTTGTGGGGGAGCACCATGTGGATTTTCGGATGCTAAAACCAGTTCCAAAGATGCAGAGGAGCGGTCAGCTTCCATGCGGAAACTTTTGATGGCAATTGTGCTATGTGTCATTTTTATGAGTGTAGAAGTTGTTGGAGGTATTAAAGCCAATAGTCTTGCAATATTGACCGATGCAGCACATCTGTTGTCAGATGTTGCTGCATTTGCAATTTCATTGTTCTCACTGTGGGCATCGGGGTGGGAGGCAACTCCACGTCAGTCTTATGGCTTTTTTAGGATTGAGATACTAGGGGCTCTGGTTTCCATCCAGATGATTTGGCTTCTTGCAGGGATCCTTGTGTATGAAGCCATTGTGAGACTGATTTATGAAACAGGTGAAGTTAAGGGTTTTCTTATGTTTTTTGTTTCTGCGTTTGGTTTAATTGTTAATATCGCAATGGCACTGTTGTTGGGTCATGATCATGGTCATGGCCATAACCATGGACATGGCCACAGTCATGATCATGAACATGGAGATGATCATGGCCATGGTGATCATGATCATAAGCATGAAGCCAAGGAGGACTCTCTTGATTGTGGAGTAGTTGAAACTCATCATCATTATTGTGATGGGGAGAACTTGAATCATAATGATGGACATCATCATACTCATGAGGCAGATCTCCCAGAGCCTTTGCTTAGCTCTCATTCAGGAGATGGAGATAAATTGAAGGGTGGTTCAAAACAGAAGAAACAACGAAACATCAATGTACAAGGAGCTTACCTACATGTTCTCGGGGATTCCATTCAGAGTGTTGGGGTTATGATTGGCGGGGCAATCATATGGTACAGGCCTGAATGGAAGATTATTGACTTGATATGCACTCTTGTATTCTCCGTTATTGTGTTGGGCACAACTATCAGAATTTTGCGGAACATTTTGGAAGTTCTGATGGAGAGCACACCTAGAGAAATTGATGTTGCAAGGCTTGAGAAGGGGCTCTGTGAGATGGATGAGGTGGTTGCCATCCATGAACTGCACATTTGGGCAATAACAGTAGGGAAAATTTTGTTGGCTTGCCATGTCAAAATCAAACCTGAAGCTGATGCTGACATGGTACTTGACAAGGTTATAGACTATATTAAAAGAGAATACAATATCAGTCATGTGACTATTCAAATAGAACGTGAGTAGTTTTCCAGAGAGATTATTGTGAATGGTGGTGTATCCGAGCTTTTAATCTAGGTGAGCTGAATGTTTGATTTGAACTTTTCAAATTCTTTCTCAAGTTCGAGATCACATTCGCTATTTAGTGTATTTTTCTTAGGTTATATTGCTCGGAGACTTTATAGAGGGATCATTTCTTGTTCATTTTATCTCACATTGGCTTTCGTAATAAATTATATACCTACTTTAAGCTGCTTGTGTTTGCAATTTTCGCAATGGATCTTTATTCATTAGTAACTTACATGCCTGGTATCTCTAACTAGCATTCAAGCTACTATAGTTTGGCACTAGTTAAGATATCCAAAACAAGGTTCAGGGGAGGTGACATAGTCTGCGTATACATTTAGGGGAGGTGATAAGGTCTGCTTATACATTCAGTTACTGTCTTAGAAACTTTTATAGAACTCCACAACTGAGTAATTGTATGCAGAACATGGCACTTGAAAATGAGAAAACCCTGCCGCTTTTGCCGTACTTTCAAAATCTCTTCTTGTCTTCTCCTTCCATTCTGGATTCATGTTTGTCAGGAACAGCTCGTACTGAAACAAGCTTTTTCCTGTAAGACTAGCTTCAGGAGTATCTGGTACCAGCACATCAACCACTATCACTTTCCCATTGACTGGTAGTGCTTCATAGCAGTTTTTAAGTACCTTCAAGCAGCGTTCATTGTCATAATGGTGGAGAACCCACTGTTTCATTCAAATTCTATGTTAGTAAAACATCTGTTCCAGCTCAATAAGCCACAACTACCAAGTCCTTTCGAACAAAATGCAGTCTGCCAAGGAAAAATTTCCCAATTTGTTAACTGTATCAAAGGCTGACCTTCATGAAAATGGCCTCTCCATGCGGAATGTGAGTAAACATATCCCCTGCAACATGCTCTATACCTGCAACAAAGTTCAGTACTTGGTACTATTTTACTATAATATTATGTACAGATGAGACCTGTACTCCATAGATATTAGCTCTCATCTCTATATAATAGTTGAATCAAATTATTCTACTGGTTACTCATCTGTGACCAAGTTGAATACTTCACACAATCAATCGTTATATCAGAAGCCAAACATAAAAGGTCATGGTTCATACATACCAGGATATGAAGGTGACTTTTCTATAACTTGTGCCAGATCGTAGTTGATCCCCTTAATGTTCGGATACTTGGAAATGATCATGTTAAGGATGAAACCATCCCCACCACCCACATCAACCAGAGAATTGAGACCTTCAAACCCTGTGTAAATCTCCAGCATCTTTCGCGTAAACATGGGGTTAAAATCCTTCATGGAGTTGAAGAATAGTTCACCAAATCCAGGATCCTTCCTTGCATACTCCGCCACTGTTGTCTCATAAGCCCTGATGAAGGGAACCCCCCCTTCCAGGACTGCATCTTTCAAGTGGTACCAGACATTTACCATGGCCTTATCCTGAATCACACACATCAGACGTCTCAGAGACCCTCCTCCTCCTTCCTGGTTTTGGACAAAGTACTTGGCCACTGGTGCCAAACCATATAGGTTGTGCACCTGATCGTCACCATCATGGTCTTTGGTGCCAACCGAGCATGTCAGAATAGAGTGGCTAGCGAGAAGGCGAAGAATTCGTTCAAGAACTAAAGGGGCTTCAGGTTTGTTTCCAGGAACAATTTGGGCTGCAATTTGAGAGGGGGAGAGCAGAGCTCCAGGACCGGCTTTGTCTATGACATCAAGCACACCAAGTTCAATGGCTGCTTTCAACACCATAGGCAACACTGATGCACTTACCAATTGCATGGCATATTCTCCAGGATCCTCCTGTCCTGTCACATGCCTTTGCATTTGGCGTTCCTTGGAGTTCATGTGGACTTGTTGATTATCAGTGTTTGATCCAGGAATTCAATATAAGATAACTGAGGACTAAACAAGTTTTATATGGACATAGAAAGAGAAAATAGTTTTACTTAAACCATCACGGCGTTGACTTATCTTCACATAGCAAATAAATTTAAAGAGCCTGACTAACCCAAGTTTGATTTTGTGGTTCAAATTTGTCAGCTTGTGAAAATGTCCGCATAAAAGAAGCAAAACAATGTTGAATTAATGACTCGTCTTCCACTCAGTGTTGTCTGTTGAAGTTGTTTCAGCTATGGAATATTCTCAGGCTAGAAAACTACCTTAATTAAGACTTGGAACATGTCCAAATTTGTAACTGTAATTTGATCTTCAATTACATGACACATGATTGTCTTAAGTATGTAATGAATGTACACAAAAGAAATCCAAACAGTGGAACTGAGTCATGTTACATGTCCAAGTGGCATCATATTTATGATGAGAATGAGGATGAGTCACTCTTGTGGGGGTTTATTAATGTCTGGTTATTCACTTATTTGAGGCAAATTGTTTTGTAGAATTGTAGGGTTTGTGTGACAGATAAATGGTGATCCACATCTGTCCAATTACAGATACCAACTTGGGATGATGCAACTAAGATGACATAACCACCAACTTCGTCACTTATATGCCCTCTCTTAGGACAAATATTGCACCATTTTATGTCTTCATAAACCCTTCTAATTTTCGTTTTTAAACTTAAATCCTTTTAAAATTGATCACATATGTATCAATGAAATTAGAACTATAATTTATATATATATATATATATATAGATATATAGAGTGCTAGAACAAGATTGAATTTTAAAATGTTACAATGAACGTTTTATGTTATTACAAAAATAATGTTAATCTTTGAAAAAATTTATCTAAATTTTTTATCCAAATGATGTGGTAAAATGATTTATAACAATCATATTAATCTTAGTAGAGATATTGTATAAACATATTATTTAAAGGCTTTTATGTTAATTTTAGAGTAACCCCATATACATCCCTAAAAAATTGTTTGCACACTTCAATATGGTCTATTTTTAAAAATCCAATATTATCCTTAAAGAAAATTACCAAAACAGGTTAATAATTTGTAACTACACCCATAAATATTAATCATTTTCTTATGTGTATGACAAAACTTTTTTATTTTCTCAAACCCTTAACTTCTCTTTTAAATACTAATTTCATATATCAAACAATTTTTAAGGAAACAAATTAATTGTAGAATATTGAGAATGATTTTGAAATGTTAATTTCAAATTTCAAACAATTTTTAAATAAACTAATTAATTATAGAATATTGAGAACGAATCAAAATCATGATGAAATTATTGTGTTTAATTGAAAAAGAAAAAAATAAAAAATGAAAACATGTTTTGAAAAAAAAAAATGAATGTATATCAAGAAGTTTGATTTATTCTAAAAATTCCATAAAGAATCATTGATAAACTTTTTTCTTCATAATATAATACATTCAAATCAAGATAAAAAAGTATATCTTATTTAAATAACAAAAAAATTGTTTGAATGCAATTATATAACTCTAAAAATTAAACTTAATCAAAAATTAAATCAAAATAAAACTCTTTATACCTTTTCAAATTCTAACTTCTCTAAATTAACTGTTTTTTTTTTTTTAATATTAGAATTTTTTTTAAAAAGAATGCAAATTAATTGTAAAGTGCGAAGAATAATTTAAATCTTCTTAAGAAATTGATTCTGAAATGACAAGTTTTAAATTAGTTATTATTATAAGAAAATTATAATCTACTTGTCTTATTTGTCAAGGAAAAAATCTCAAAATTTTAACAAAATTAATTAAATAACAAACTAAGTATTGTAGGTTAATTTATAAACTATAGTATAAAAACAATAAAAAAGAGAAAAAAAAAAAAATCTTGGTATTAATTGACGTTTATTAACAAGCTAGAGATTTATCAGTATTTTGATGAGGTGTACTTACGAAAGGGGTGCACACATAATTTAGGAAAAATTTTAATTTAATTCCTAACGTTTGACAAAATATTATTTTTCTATTAATGTTTGCATTTGGAATTCCCGTTATCCCTAATGTTTTGAAAATATATTAATTTAGTCCTTCTGTTAGTTAAATGTTAGTCAATCTTAATAGGAAGAGGGTTAATTTGATCATTTTAACGTGAATATATTTATATACTTTTAATATATATATTTATTTAATATAATATATATTTTTAATTTAATATATAAAAATATTTTTAAGTTAAAAAAAAAAAAAAAAAAAAAAAGAGAGGTGGTCAAAAAAAAAAAAGAGAGAGAGAGAGGTGGTCTCGCATGCAGACCATGCTCCTTCCGATGAGGGAGATCAGTTTGATTGGAGACCTGGTCTCCAACGAGAAAACCGTGTTGGTCTCCTCGCTGAAGACCTGGTATCCAGTGATGAAGATCGACTGGTCTCCATCGCTGGAGATCGACACTGGTCTCTATCGCCAAAAACCAGATTTGGTCTTCATCTCCGACAGTGGAGATTGCTTGCGATACCTCCATTTTTTTTTAAAATTTATATAAACTTTTCGTTTTTAATTTGCATAAACATTTTTTTTTTAGATTTGGAAGATATTTGATTTGATGTTAGATATTTAATTTGGATGATATTGGTTTAATGAAAATAATGGAAATGGTAATTTTGATGAATGTAGAAGATGAAATTGAAGATGATGAGAGGTAGAAGAAGATGAAGAAGAATTTTTTAATAATAAATTGAATTAAAAATATTGATTCAATAACGTGTTACAATTTGATTGGAAGGTGATCAATGGAAATTTTGTAGTAATAGGGATAGTTATTTTGCAATTATTAATTTTTACAAGGGTAATTACATCATTTTAACTATTTTAAATTATATCAAGGGTAAATCCGTCTTTTTAGCCCGTCTGTCACTTTTGACTATTATTTTTTTGGTAAGAGGAACTAAATTGATACATTTCCGAAACGTTAGGGATGACGAGAATTCGAAATGTAAACATTAGTAAAAAGTAATATTTTGTCAAATGTTAGAGACTAAATTAAAATTTTCCCTTAGTTATGAATATAAGAAAATTATAATCTACTTGTCTTATTTGTTAGGGAAAAAATCCCAAAATTTTAGCAAAATTAATTAAATAACAAACTAAGTATTGGAGGTTAATTTATAAACTATAGTATAAAAACAATAAAAAAGAGGAAAAAAAAAAAGAACAATCTTGGTATTAATTGGGGTTTATTAACAAACTAGAGATTTATCATGATTTTGATAAGGTGTACTTACAAAAGGGGTGCACACATAATTTACAAAGGGTGAAAATATCATCACTCTAATTTTGTTATATATTTGAATATGGTAATGTGCAATGGAATGAATGGATACACAATCCAAACCCAAAGCTTATAGTATGGCATAAAAAAGCTCAAAGTGACTACAATATGGAGAATTTTACACATAAATTGGGCCCGTTTGGTGTCATGGAAATCAAAAGGGTTTGGGAAGAAAATTTTCCTATCCTACCCATGCTGCTGTTTGGAGCAAGGGTGAAAAAAAAAAAAAAAGTGTTTTTCTTCTCAGATGTAGGTGGGTTTCACAAATCCCAAATGAGTGGGATTTTATTTTTTAATTATTTTTTATTTTCATTTATTATTTATATTAAACATATTTACAAATTAATCGATTACTTATTTTAAAAAAATTAATTCATTACATATTATTTAATAATCAATTTAATATAATAATAAATTAATTTAATTCAATTCAATTCAATTATAATTGCACTAAACACGTTATCACACTAATTTAATCCAATCCAATCTCATTCAATT